>CM053587.1:319246936-319283139 GCA_028646515.1 Pseudochirops corinnae | reverse complement strand
AGATATAGAAAGACTATACTTTAAATGAAGACTGAAGCAAAACATGCTAACGTTCTTTTTCATGTTTGGTTTTGCTTTTTTTTCCCAGTGATCACTCATTGGTTATAACCCTTCTGTACACCCAAACTATTGTACAATGTGAAAGTATTTGCAGATCTTATACATGATTGCACGCCCCCATGGGGGGGGGGGGGAAAGGGAGGGGAGAAAATCTGAAACTCAAGTGATTGTGGAACTGAATCTTGTAAACTAAAGTAAATAAACAAGTCATTCAAAAAAAAAAAGGTACCTTCTCCTTTGTAGTTGGGGAGGGGGGGAGGCTACATTATATAGCTACATATTACATCAGAGTTTTATCCAATCTGTTGATTAGTTTTGCTGAAATGATTTCTTTTTCTACCTCTTTTTTAAAAAAATTATTTGTGATTAGGAATGACTTTTTGGGGAAAGGAAGAAAAAAGGATACACTAGGAAATATAAGTGGTATAAAAATGAAAGATAGCAATAAAAATTTATTTTTTTAAAAAGAGAGAGACAAAATTTCCAGAATATGGGGGACGATTTTACTTAGCCCTGATCAGAAGACATTTGAAATATTATGATCGATCAATAAATTAACAAGATTTAAAGAATTTAACAAGTAATCAACAAATTGTTTAACAAACAATCTACAAGATTACTTACTATGGGATGGGCAATGTGCCAAGCACAGGGGATCAAAAAAAGGAAAAAATAGCCCCTACCCTCCAGGAATTTACATTCTAATGAAGGAAACAACAGATATGGTCATAGGTACATACATAATACTTCCAGAACATATGTGAGGTGCTTTAGAAGGAAGGTCTCAGAAAGACTTTCTACAGAAGGTGATGATTAAGCTGAGTCCCTAAAGATGTCCAGGATTCCAAGAAGCAGAAGTGAAGAAATGGAGCATTCCAGGCATGAGGAGCAGCCAATGCAGAGACATGGAGAGGGGGAGGATGCAGAATGATGTGAAGAGAGCTGGTCACCACAATTTAAGTTAAGACATTGATGATCTGGAGACCATCCAAAGAAGCATTATCAGGATGGTAAGAAGGTACAAGCAGATGTATTGAAAAGACTGAGAGAACTGAATCTAAAGGTGACAAAACAGGGCAAATAGTAGCCATCCTCCAGTTTGTGAAGAGCTGCGAAATGGAAAAATTGTTAGACTTTTTCTGCTTGGTCCCAGGCGTCAAAACTAAAAGCAATGGTTGGACCAGAGACATATAAATATAGGCTTGATGTAAGGATAAATGTCCTAATGAGTGGAGCTGAGCTGTCCACAAAAGGCATAGGCTGCCTCAGGAAATAGTGGATCTCCCTCATTAAAGGTCTTTAAGGGAGGGAGGAAACAAATATTTATTAAGTATCTGTGTGTCAGGTACTGTGTGAAGAACCTTTACAGTTAACTCATTTTATCCTCACAACAATCCTGGGAGGCAAGCTTTATTACTATCCCCATTTTACAGTTGAAAAAATCAAGGCAGGCAAAGGTTAAGTGATTTGCCCAGGGTCACACAGCTAGTAAATGTGTGAAGTGAGATCTGAATGCAGGTCTTTCAGATTTCAGACCCAGTACCCTATCCCAGGACTAGACCCTCTCTGTTCTATGACTCTGATTCCATTAAAAAAAAACCTGTAAATTTCTTCAGCCAGGCAGGGAAATTCTAAGTATAACCCAGACAGAAGGTTGGAATGAAAAGCCCGTGAACTTATCAGTAATGACTTTTCTCACTTGTAATTGTGGATTTCACTATGAGTACTGTCTTCATTTTGCCTAATAGCAGGAACAAAGGGCTATCTGTGTCCTTGGACTTGGTCTATATTTTATACTGATTTTGAGAATAGGCCATGGCTGTGTCTATATAACACCCAAACATCTGGATGTTCTGCATGGTTGACTCTTTTATTTATTAAGGACTAGTTGTGGGTATTCCAGTCATCCTCCCACAATTCCACCCTGTTCTGTATGTAACATGTGAAAAGCATGCTAAATACAGAGTCTATGGACTTGGGTTCAAATCCCAGCTCCTCTGCCCATGTGGAAGTTACCCATGTGACTTTAGAAAAGTCATTTAAAATTCTCTAGGTCTCTGTTTCCTTAGTTGGAAAATGAGGAGGCTGTAGATGCTCTCTAAAATCCATTCCAATTCTAAATTTGTAATTTTAAGCTTGATTCTATGGTTGATGGTGGGAGAAATAAAAGAAAGATGGATGGATAGATGGATAGATATAAAAAAAAATGTGTTAGGCACTTACTATGTACTAGTTACTAGGGAAACAACTACAAAAAAAGCAAGAAAGTCCCTCCTCTTAACAAGCTTGCATTCTAATAGAAGACAACATATAAAGAGAAATGGTATCCAGGAAAGTGCAATTTAGTCTTAAAGACATAGGAGTGGTCAATGAAATCATAGCACAATTGATTAACATGTTTTTTCCAGGTATTGTAGTGTTGATTTCCCATAGATCCCAGAGTAAGAGGTGGAAAGCCATGGGTCAAGGATCGATAAGTTAGCCACCTTAGTGGGTAGAACAAGGCAACAAGGCATGAATATGGCTAGAGTAGGTCAAGGTGTCTGAGGACACCCTAAGTATGGTGAATTCCTACCACTCCAGAGCACAGGGCTCCAGGGAAGATGCTAGTTCTCAAAAATAATTAAAACATGGTTTCAATCCTCAAGTATCTTATGTTTGGCATTGTCTGAATGTGCCTACGTGGGGTCAGTCCCGTGGCCCTTCCTCTGCTGGGGCATCAAGGAATTAGTTTGGGAAAGTCCTATTTGTCCCTTAAAAGATTGACCTCAAATGACTCTCTCTATTTTCCATAATAACTTATATTGGATCTTTCTTCTAAATGTGTGCATTTACATTTTGGTGTGATCATAGTCCTTGTCTGGGACACTGAGAAGTTAAGTGATTTGCCCCAGGTCACACAGACACTGTATATTAGAGGTCATCTTGACTCTGTCTAAGGCCATTGTTTACCCATACTCCACAAGCAATGCTCTACAGCTACTGATCCTCATTGACAAAAAGAGCTGGTTTATGGGTAAGGGTCCTACACTCATGAACACACAGCTCTGGAGAAAATAAACAAACAGTCTTTAGGAGGGAATGTATCACTCTTTAAGCCCATGGTATAAAGCAATGTTTCTTCTTTTCAGGGAGAGGAGGTAGAAGTCTAGTTCTGAAATTCTAGGATCTGTCATGAGTCCATGTTCTCTCCTCACTCAAACGATTTTTTTTTTCTTTTTGGAAGGGGGAAGGCAGGGAAGTTAGGGTTAAGTGACTTGACCAAGGTCACATAGCTAGTAAGTGTCAAGTGTCTGAGACCAGATTTGAACTCAGGTCCTCCTGACTCCAGGGCCAGTGCTCTATTCACTGTGCCACCTAGCTGGCCCCAAACAATTTCTTAAAAATCACAAAATCTCAGAGTTAAAAGCCATCTCAGAGACCTTTTCTAGTGCAGCCTATACAAGAACAAGTCTATTAGTTTGTTCTGAATCTCATCGAACATGGTCACACACTCCTAATCTAACTATGGGGTTTATTAATCACACATAAATCATTCCCCTTAATACTTACACACAAAGAGGATACAAGGAGACATGCTCTTTGGTTCACTGCTGCCCTTAGGTCCCAATTTTGTTCTAGTCCTGAGAAGTGATATATGACATATAACTACAGCCTACAACAGTCGATTCAGAGTAACCCACAGCAGTTAGAACTGATGCTGTTTTATGCTCAGGAGGACAAGCAGAACAGGAGGCCTTCACAAAGGCATCCAACTAAGGTCAGCAGACTCATGAAACTTTTGTTTGTTGTTGTTTTGAATAAATTTCATTGATACTTCTTGTTTTAATATCACCTACATTTCACTATGTATCTCACCCCTCTGACTCCCAAACACCCAGTCTTTATAACAAAAAAGAAAAGCAGAGAAAAGAAGGAAAGGGAGGGGAGGGGATGGGGAGAGGATGAAAGAGAATAAGAGATTCAGAAAATTTAACCTTTACATTAAAAAAATCTGTCATAATCTGTAGTGTTTCATAACCATGTTCCCCCATTTCAATAAAGACAAGAGGGAGATGTTCAGGCACTTTTGAATACAATGATTATGACCGTCCAATTAGAAATTATTAACACAAGATTTGGAAGAATCCCTTTGGTGTCAGGGAATGAGTTCATGATTTTATCAGTCATTATGACTTTCCATCTACCTGTCCTCCTTTCCCAACCCTAGGTAAAGAATCTAGTCTTGCTATGCTGAACCTGTGAGAATAGCCTCTCCAACCTTCCTATCAAGTGGTTATATAGCCTTTCCTTGAGTAGCCCAATAAAGGTTTTCATTTCTTTCTTCCTTTCTTCCTTCTTTCCATCCCCCCTTCTCTTTTATTTCCTGCCTTCCCCTCTCCATTTCTTCTTCTCTTTCTTCCACAATGAATTCCAAAATTATAAATTTATACTTAGCTTGAGCATGTACAGATGGTTTTATTCTATATCTGAGTAGAATGATTAGATTTGTCCCCAGTGATCTAGCCTGTGAAGAACTCTAGTCTGTCCACTGGGGATAAATCTCATCAGACAAAATAAAAGAACAAATGCAAATTTTTTTTACTTAGGTTCAAAACCAGAATTTAACAAGTAAAAAATGTTTGGCATTCAAAGTCCTTCACAAGCTGGCTCTGGTCTACATCTCTAGGATTTCAATATTACACATTATTTAGCCCCATTCTGATCAAACCAGCCCATGTGCTATTCCCTGTGTAGAGCATTCTATATCCCCTGTCCATTCCTTTATGGAGGTCATCAATCATCCTTTTCTCCTGGATTCTCTCTCCTCTCTAGGTTTTAATGACAGTCCCTTCTACCTTTTCTCCTACCTGTCTGACCGTTCATTCTCTGTCCTTTTGCTACATCTTCATCCAGATCATACCCACTCCCAAGTATCTTTCCTGGGCTCTCTTCTCTTATCTCTCTAAAATTACATCAGCTCCCATGGATTGAATTATCTTCTCTCTGTAGATAATTCTCAGATCCACTAATCCATGCCAGGTAGATCCTTCACTTAACCTCTCTCCTGATCTCCAATCCCACATCTCCAAGTGCCTATTGGATGGCTCCAACCAGATAGTCTGTGGACATTTTAAACTAAATGTGTCTGAAACTGATCTCAATCTCTTTCCCCCCCAATCCTTCCCCTCTTCATTGAGCAAGTGAGATGCCTCAAAATTGTATGAATCTATCAATCACCAAGAATTGATTGAGTAGCTGCTAAGAATGAGCCCACTATATTGGGTGATGGTAATATAAATCCAAAAGGAATAGCCCCTGTCCTCAAAGAGTTTATGAGGATCTGTTGCACTAAGTAGGGCTATTTAGCCTGGAGAAGAGTAAGCTTAGGGGTAACATTATAACTGGGTAAGAACTAGGGGGTAGCATGTATTCAAAGGGCTATCTCCTGGAAGGAGAAGGAGGCTTATTCTGCTTGAGTCCTCTGGGAAGAAATGGGTAGAATAGATAGAAGTTGCAAGGAGGCAAATTTAGTCTTGATGTCAGGCAAAACTTCCTATCCATTATTGCTTCCCCAAGATAGAATGAATTGCCTTTGGAAGTAGTGGGTCCTCCTCTCAACACAATCATTGGTTATTTTTAAGCACAACTTGGATAACCATTTGTTAGAGGTGCCTTTAAAAATGATTCTTGCTCAAGAACAACTGGGACTGAATAATCTTTGATTCTCTTCCAGTTTTGAGATTCTGTGATTCTTTGATCCCATAGGTCCAAGCAAAGGCTTTCTTTTCAACTAGAGCATAGGGCTAGGGAAAAAAAAAATTTTCAAACTTCACCAAAGAGGGACCCTTTTTTCCTTCTCTTCCTAAATAGCTACATAGGGTAAGGGGAGGTTGGGGCCAAGCCCACTTCCCTAGGTCACACCAAAGCCATGCAGGCTCCTGAAATGAGCTTTTCAAAGTGAGCCTCAGGAGCAAAGCAAGACAGTAAACCACCAGGATAGATCAAGGCTGCAGCAGAGCAGGGCTGGCCAGAAGGGAAAGCCCCAGGAGGCAGTTTTGCTGTTCACTGATCCAGATGACAGATTTAAGCTCCAAAAAGATCTAGACAGGTTAAAACATCACACAACAAGAAACATACCAGGAAGAGAGGATTTTCAAAAACCTCGGCAGACCCAGAGCCAGCCACCATTGAAACAGAGGTAAAGGTAAACACCATCACAAAGCTGGGGCAAACCTTTAACCAAATGTATTTCCCTACCTACAAAGGACTCTTGCACGCAGGAGTGGAAGCAGAAAGAGTATTCCAGAAAAAAAAAAAAAAGGCAAAATTGGTCTTCTGGAGGGGAAGAGCCAGGAGTTCTAGCTTTCAGCTTCACTATGTATTAGCTATGGCAGCATTTTGGGCCTCAGTTTGCTCATCTCTGGAATGGGAATAAAAATATCTACCTTCCTACAATCTGCCTGCCTTGGCAATCTCTGCTCCTACAGAAATTTAGGTATCTACTCCTAGCTGCCCCAGTCCTGATTTTTTGTTGTTGTTCAGTCATTTCAGTCATGTCAACTCTTCATGATTCCACTTGGGATTTTCTTGGCAAAGATACTGGAGTGGTTTGTTATTTCCTTCTCCAGGTCATTGACAGATGATGAAACTGAGGCAAACATGGTTAAATGACTTTCCTAGGGTCACACAGCTAAGAAGAATCTGAGACCAGATTTGAATTGAGGAAGATGAGTCTTCCTGATTCCAAGCTCTGATCTCCAAGGGTCGTTCATTAAGCAGGTACTTTTTTTTTCCATTTCAGAGACTATTAAAAGTTATTTATGAATGTAAGCAGGGGCTCAAAGTCCATTTCCATAAGACTCTACTCATTGGTAGAG
This sequence comes from Pseudochirops corinnae, assembly GCA_028646515.1. NCBI lineage: Eukaryota > Metazoa > Chordata > Mammalia > Diprotodontia > Pseudocheiridae > Pseudochirops > Pseudochirops corinnae. Next base: position 319,276,219 of record CM053587.1, on the reverse strand, counting down.
ATTGAGTGCTCACTGCTCCATGCCTGAGGGGTGGAGCTGACAAAAGCTTAAGAGGAAGGAAAGCTTGGTCTTCTGGCATCTAACTTTGAAAGAGAAGATACATGATTCCAGATTCTCTTCAGGGAATGGTCTTTGAAGGCAGAGCAAGACTCCGGAACCTGTGTCTTCCCTCCTAAAGCAAGAAGTCAGAGGAGCAAGATCTTTCCTCTCTTAACCTCTCACCAACTCTACCCCTCTCACAGAGCACTGAGTAATCAATTCCCATCAATGAGGAGAATCTTATGGAAATGGACTTTGAGTCGCTGGTTACATGAAGACATGGGGAAGCTGGTAGAGAAACCCACATGGAGCTTTTGTCTTTGTATACTCCAGGACCTAGAACAGTATATTGTACTGAGGAGTCACTTTATAGATGTTCATTGAATTGAACTAAAACCACAAATCCTTGAAGTATGGAAGCCGATTACATTAATACAAATATAGTGTCCAGAGTGCTGGAGGTGATAGTCCCACCATACTGGACCCAGGTGAGAGCTCATTTAGGGAATTGGTCTGTTCTGGGTGTCAAAAATTGGGAAGAGCATTGATAAGTTCAAACATGTCTAGAATGGTAAACATGCTTAAAACCATATCATGTGAGAATTGGTTGAAAGAACTGAGTATGTTTAACCTGATCAAGAGAAAATTGGTTGGACTAGAGTTGGGGTGCTGGAGAAGAGATAAGCCTTTATCAAGTTTTTGATGGGATATCACATGGAAAAGGGATTAGTCTTGTTCTGCTTGGCCCCATAGAGCAGAACTAACCACACGGGACCATGGACTTAGAGCTAGAAGGCACTTTAAAAGGCATTGAGTCTAGCCCCCTCATTTTACAAATGAAGAAACTGAGGCCCAGAAAAGTTAAGTGACTTGCCCAAGGTCACACTGTCTGAGGTAATATTTAGGTCTTCCTCACCCCAGGTCCACAATGCTTCTCAACACCATGGGCCTTCTTAGCTGGTGAAAGTGGCAAAGGAACAAGTGTAGGCTTCATGTAAAGAAAAGCTTTCTGACAATGCAAACCACTTAATAATAAAAATAATAATAACAATAGTTAGCATTTACATGGTACCTACTATGTGTTAGGCACCGTGATAAAAGCTTTACAAATATGGTCTCATTGCATCCTGGCAATAAAACTAAGGAAGGAGGGCACTATTATCACCCCTATTTCACAATTGAGAAACTGAGGCAAGCAGAGGTTAAGTGCCTAGGGTCACAGAGTTAAGTGTCTAAGGTCAAATTTGAACTCAGGTCTTCCTGAGTTCAGACCCAGCACTCTATCCACTGTGCCCCCTAGCGGCCTCTGTCTAAACCAGAAAGGAATGCCTAAAGAGGTGGTGATCTGCACACGCACGCGCGCACACACACGTACACACACACGTACACACACAGACACAGACACACACACACACACATATGCACACACAGACACACAGAGACACAGAGGCACACACTCACATGTGCACACACACACATGCACATGCACACACAGACACACACATGGACACACAGACACATACACACACATGCACACACAGACACACACACACAGAGACACATACTCACACACATACACACGCGCACACACATACACACATGCGCGCGCGCGCGCACACACACACACACACACACACACACACACACCCCTCCATCACAATTTTTTAAGCAGAGGCTGAAATGGTCACCTGTCAGGATATTGTAGAGAGGCTCTCTCCTCAAGGTATGTAGTTGAGATCAGAGATCTCTTGAGGTACCATCCAGCTCTGAGACTGTTCCTATAGGTCAAGAAGTGAAGAGTGTCAGTACTAGACAATGTCTAGCCTTGGATTACATAAGCTAAACTTGATGACCAGACTACAACTCTATCCATGCAAGAGCATTCCAACTTCATTAAATATGAATGATCCAGATAGAAAGCCAGGAATCTGAGTCCATTATTTGGGTGCCAAATAAGCCATTTGCCTAATTGTTTTCACAGAGAGGATTCTTTTTTTCCATCTTGGCTGAATACCAGCTGACCCAGGATTTCCCTTTCAGTGCTAAGATTTGTTTCTAACACCAATTCCCCTGACTGCAATGAGCATGGACCAAATGAGCTAATGGATGCGTGTGAACATGGTTTTCAAATGTCAGTGGATATTATTATTATTGCTCCTATTATTACTATAGAGAGGAGAGCTGGTCACAAAGCCAGGAAGATTTCATCGTAAGCCTTACCTCTGACACATACAAGGTGGCCTAATGGATAGAGCACCAGACCTAGAGTCAGAGACCTGGATTCAAATTCAGCTTCAGACAATTCCTATCTGTGTGACCCTGGCTAAGTCACTTAATCTTGTTTGCCTCAGTTTCCTCATCTGTAAAATGAGCTGGAGAAGGAAATGACAAACTACTACCTTTGCCAAGAAAACCCCAAGTGGACTCAACAACAACTGACACATTCTGGCTGTGTGACTTCAAGCAAGTCACTCAAGAGCTCAAGAGCCTGAGACAACTCTCTGAAACCCTAAGTTTCCAAGAAGGTTCTAACCTTCTTTGGTGGAGTTTTCTCATTGTGAGTTCCCACCATCAATAAAATAACAGATCTAGTCCCTATAATAAATTGTCATTCTCTTCATTATCAATCATTATTATTAATCATCATGACTACTGCTATTGTTATAATGACTCTTGTTCTTATTCTCATAATTAATCGTTACTATTATTATCACGATTATTGCTCTGTCTCATTCTAGTATGAAAACAAACCTGGGTTCTTGAAGACTCTACTGGCCAACAATGCATTCTTGTTAAGTCCTACCATGCTGGAAAGTGTTTAAGTTCAGGCCCAGTCATGGACGTGTTGGTCTGTTACCCAGGACAAGCCTAGCTCAGGTAGGAGAGGCTCCTCACCTGATCGGCTACAGTCAATTTGCCAAGGTGGTCTTCTAGTTACAGAAGGGTTGTGATCTGCATCAGTGAAGGGACTGCTCACACTAACAAAATTATCAATCCTTGGGGTGTTGAATATACGCCCTTCCTTGGAGGAAAAGGACAGGAAGAAGTGCTATTCATTTGTTTCAGTCATGTCCAACTCTTCATGACCCCATCTGGGGTTTTCTAGGCAAAAATACTGGAGTGGTTTGCCATTTCCTTCTCCAGCTCATTTTACAGATGAGGAAATGGAGGCAAATAGGGCAAAGTGACTTGCCCAGGGGCACTCAGCTAGTAAGTGTCTGAGGCCAGACTCCAGGTCCCACACTGTATTCAATGTACCACCTTTCTACTCTTGCCTACTGGACAAGGTTCAATCTTGAGGATTCTTACTAATAGCTTAACCCTTTGGGCTCCTTCACCCTTAAGAGGCGGGGGTTGTCTTTCTCCATCCTTCACAGAATATCTGAATTTTGCCCCCCACTAGCCCTCCTCAAAGGGTATTCAAGCCAACTTCTCTGTTACTCACTGAGGCAGCCAATAAACATCTTCAGCCCCTTGAAGGCAGATACTGTCTCACATATGTATTTGTACTCCCAACATCTGTATCATATGAGGTACTTAGTAGATGTTACTGATTGATGATAGGGAGGGGATGGGTTCTTATTCAGGCACATCTGATTGGTTTGCCATTTTCAATATCACAAGCCATAGGATTCCTAAGGACTGACCAGCAAAACCTCAGTTTTACAAGTATGAGATACAGAAGTTTCCAGAAAAGGACAAAGAGGAGAGAATTCAAGTTTTGGGATGGGGACAGGACTGGAGCAGACACAGACTGCCACCATTTCACAGAGATGACCCCCAAAACCAAAGAGGATTTGGGGGCAATCTCACTACCCCACCACCCATTCATTCCCCAGGCCTTTTCCACGTACACACCACTGTACTGAAACTACTCTCTTCAAGCTTACTAATGACCCCCTAATTAGTAAATATAAACAAGGCTTTTTGCTCAGGCCTCTGCCTCCTTGTGCTGGCTGGAACATATGACAAAATGGTTGACTCTCTTAATCAAAACTCTCCTTTCTCTTGGCTTTTGTAACACTGTGCTCTGCTGATCTCTCTTGGTTCTCATACCAATAGTACTCCCTAATCTTTGCTTTCTAGCCTCCAGAGATGCATAATCAGATCAATATTGCCATGGGGCCATAGGAATAGGAGGTGTCAATCTCATCCCCCATGGCTCCACTCACCATCCCTGTCACTTTCCAATCCAACATACCCTTTCCTGACCATTGTTCTCTTGTATGGTTAGGCTCCTCCATTAGAACATAAACTTCTTGAAGGCAGGGACTGTCTCTGCTTTTGTACCCCCCAGGGATTAGCACACAGAAAAAGGCTTAATAAATGTTGGTTCATCATTCATTTATTCATTCATTTCTACTACCTTTCTGACCAACCTTCCTCTCCTTCCTCTTCTCTTTCTTCTTCTCCCTTTCCTTCTCTCTTCCCTCCCCTTTCTCCTTTTCCCTTTTTCCATTCTCTCTTTCTCTTTCTCTGTCTCTCTCTCTCTTTCTCTCTCTCTCTCTCACTCTCTGTCTCTCTGTCTCTTTCTCTCTCGGTCTCTCTCTTTCTCTCTCTTTCTCTCTCTCACTCTCTGTTTCTCTCTCTCTTTCTCTCTCCCTCTCTCTCTCTCTCTCTCTCTCTCTCCCCCTTTCTTTCTCTCCCTCCCACTCTCCTTCTCTCCTTACCAGCCTTGAAACAAACACCTCCACATACAAACAGGAGTCTGAAGGCCTTTCTCACTATCTGAACTGGTTTGGCACCACATAAAAAGAATATTCCCTAATTAAGTGAGTTTTTCATTTTTCCTCTGCAGGTTTTGACTATGTAGACAAAGCCACAGGACAATGAGCCTCTGGTTTCCTTTGTACCTGGAGCCCCAAAGTTTCAGGTATATAAAACTTTCTGTGGGCTCCATAGTGGCACTTGATTAATAAAGTAATCAGACATTCTGTGTCTGATATTCATTCCCTGATTTTCTGCCTCCCATGCTTTGTGCAAAGGAATTGATCACTGAAGGTAGCTTAGGTAAACACTGTTCATTATCCTAATTAGGCTTCCCCACTGCGTGGGGAATTCATTTGGCTGAAATTGATGGTCTAGGTGGGAAAACCAACTGTATCACTGTTTTAATGTGTTTTTAATGTCGTTTCTGGGGAGGCATTCCCATGCTCTAGGGATGGATGATAGGGTTTTGTTCCAGAGGCTGGGAATTAGGGGAGTAGGTGGTTGAAAAATCGGCATTTGGCTTCTTTGTCATTATCATCCCCAAAACAGAGACCCAGAGAACAGAAACAAGATGTTGCCTACCTCAATCCAGTGAATCCTGCACTCCCTACTGTTCACACCCACCTGTTCTTACTCCCTTCCCTTCCCTAGAAAGGTCATATGGTATACAAGAAAGCACTGGACTTGAAATTGAAAGAGTGTGAGTCTGAATATTGACTCTAACACTTTCTAGTAAGAACAAGTACCTTACCCTCTCTGAGTCTCAGCCAAGATCGCCCAATGCATCTTGGGCCATTGCCAGTGGTCTTGACTTTTGTCTACCCACTGGACTCTGATGACTCTGGAGGAGAGAGTGAGGCTGGTAACTTTGCTCAGCTCTGCCTCACTTAAATCCAATTCACACACAAGCCAAGAAATCACCCTTGTGATGTCATTGATCCTCTTCAAGAAGGAAGGATGAACAATAACTCATCTGTAAAATGGGAATAAAGTTTTTAAAGTTCCCCTGTCACATAGCACTTTATAAATGTTAAACAGAGACCTATTGATGAAACCCATTCCTTCCTGATTAACAGGTAGTAGACTCAAGATGCAGAATAGGACACATGCTAGACATCCACTAAGACTTTAAGGACACCATATATTCTTTGAACACGGCCAGTGACGGAATCTGTTTTGCTTGACTATGCATACATGTTACAAGGGTATTGTTTTTCTTTTTGTATGTGTGTGTGTATATATATATATTTAATGGGGAGGAAGTAAGAGAGAAAGACAACAGATTTTTGTCCGTTGGTAGAAAATAGCAATTAAATTTTTAAAAATAAACTTTAAAGAATTCATTTGTTCTGGACCTAAGATTTCAACAGTATATGGAGTCACCATCTAAGGAGAGAGAGACATCAGAAATTACCTGGCAAATTACTGTTGTAGAAAGTTGCCTTATTCATGTAAATCACAGCTGAGAGGTTGTAATTTACATGAGTTCCAATTGCCCACGTACAACAAAAGTGAGACTTGAACACAGATCTTCTTGACTCTTGACTGCAAGGCAGATTCAATACTCACTCTTCATTCTGCCTCTCCAAAGGTCTAATAGATACACTATTATTAGGCCTTAGAATAGGCCCCCTAACAGAGTCAGGAAGGGGGACAGAGATTCTCTCTCTGAGTTTTTGGAATCCATGGTGAGCTTTGGAGGAGATCAACCACCAAGCATTTATTAATCACCTACTGTATGTGGTAAGGTAATGTGCTAAGCTATGAGGATACAAAAACATAAATGAAATAGAATTTGCCTTGGAGGAACTTAAATTCAGTGGGAGAGATAACACACAGAAGTGTTTATAAAATAAATACAGGGTAATTGGAGGGAGGGAGCATTACTGCCACCTTTAGCAAAGAGGCAGCTGAGATTAAAGCATTGCCCCAGGGGTAAGGGAACCAAAGTTTTGCCTCAGATTGCAGATATCCAAGAGTGCATTTTCTCCAGAGCCACCATTCTAAAGCTACACACCTCTCCATCCCATGGTAATCTATGCCATACTGTGTGGTTCTTTTCCTTTGCCCCATCCAATCTCTGAGAATTTGACTTAAACTTGCTGCTGTCACAGTCACTTGTCAACCCAGAAGTCCCCTCCAAACCACAGTGAAGCGTCCTCGGAGGAAGACTTATCTCTTGTCCACAACCACTAATAAAAGAAAACGAGCTGAAAAAACTCAGACTGGCTGCATTTTTCATTTTGTATCTGGATATCGGGTGTCATGGAGACACAGGCTGAGCAATTATCTCTATAACTCAAACCCCAGGAAGTTCACATCCATTTCTGGCCCCTAATTCCAAGGCAGACAGGATCTATCATGAGGGAAGCTCAGCCAAGCTCAAGACCCCAGGCTGAAGGCTACCTAGGGCTGCTGGTGGCCACACTTGTTCTCTCTCTGATTCCTTGTCACTAGGATAAAAAAAAAATACCCTGGTCTGAGAATCAGGAAACAGTCCTGACTCTGCTAATGTCTAGTGACCATCACTGCATGACCTTGAACAAATACCATTTCCTTTTCCCTTTTCTATAAAGATTTCCTCCCAATAACTCTGTGAAATGGGCTGTATTATTATTCCCATTTTCCAGATGAACAGCCTGAGGTTCAGAGAAAGAAAGAGATTTACCCAAGAACACACAGCTAAGGGAATTCAACCATGGCATTAAGGATAACTCAGGCACCAACCAAACAAGTTTTCTCAAGAACAGCCCATTCCTGCACCATACCTGCTAAGCAGAGGCAGGGATGGGCAAGGCAACCAGCCACCTACAGGACAAAAAAACAAGATTCTGTGATGTTATTTTTTAATGAGTGAGCCTATTTTTTAAATGCTAGAAAATTCTGCTCTCTGTGACATGTTGTGGGTTTAGCAGGACGTCTAAGGGCTCTTGGCTTGCTTTATATATACGGTTTACATGCTGTCTCCTTCATTAGATTGTAAGCTCCTTGAGGGTAAGGACTGTCTTATGCCTCTTTGTGTATCCCCACCACTTAGATTCTTAATAAATCCTTATTGATTGACTGATTGATATTATCCATGAATTTTGAAGTGGGTGAACACCCCAGAGGCAGCTAGACGGAAGAGTGGATAGAGTGCCAGGCCTGGAGTCAGAAAGATCAGAATTCAAATCAATTCAGACACTTACTAGCTGTGTAACCTTGGGCAAGTCACTTAACCCTGTTTGCCTCAGTTTCCTCATCTGTAAAATGAGCTAGAGAAGGAAATGGAAAACCACTCCAGTATCTCTGCCAAGAAAACCCCAAATAGGATCAGGAAGAGTCGGATACAATTGGAAAATGACTGAATAACAACAAACATTCTGATAACACAGACACGCATACATACACAAAGGCATGCACCCAAACCAGCAGCAGGAAAGCACTGAAGAAGAGGAAGAGGAAGAGGAGGAAGAGGAAGAGGAGGGTAGTTAGCTTTAAGGTTTACAAAGTATTTTATCAATATGATTTCATTTTTATTCTCACAACAATCCTGGGAGGAAAGTGTTATTATCACCACCACACAATAGGTGTCTGAGTCAGGATTCAAACTCTGGTCTTCTTGACCCCAGGTCCCCCAACCACTGCCAGCCTGGGGGTCCCAGAGACCTGGTTTTCAACTCCTGTGTTGTCAGTTGTTGACTATGTGACCCTAAGAAGCGTTTTCCCTTCTCTGGGCCTTGGGAGGAGAAGACAGGACCAGACTAGGGGTTCTTAACCCGGGCTCCACAGACCCCTCAAGGGGTCTATGAGTATATTTCAAGAGGTCTATGAATTTGGATGGGGAAATCACAACCTAGGAGGCATCTTTGACTCCCCTCTCCCCCCGCCCCATGTCTATGCTGTTGCCAAAGCCTTCTCAACATCTCTCCCTGACACAACCACCTTCTAGTGTGGGCCCTCATCACCTCAGGCCTGGACTACTGCAAGAACTGATGGGGAGGGGGAATTATGTGCCTCTGATCCCCCCCCCCACTCCAGTCCATCTTCTGTTCATCCACTAGTGATTTTCCTAAAGCCCACATACACACCCTACTTAATAAACTCTGTTGGTTCTCTATCACCTCCAGGATCAAATACAAACTATTCTGTCTGGTATTCAAAGACCTTCTTAACCTGACTCCCTCCCCCAAACACACACACACCCTTTTCAAATGGTTTTATACCTCATACCCTTGACCTCCTGTCCTCAACATACTCTGCAATTCAGGGACACTGGCCAAGGCAGCTAGGCACAAAGGATAGGGCTCTGGGCAAGAAGGAAGACCTTAGTTCAAATCCAGCCTCAGACTCTGGACTACTCACTTAACTTCTCTTTGCCTCAGTCTCCCCAGCTGTAGAATGACGATCATAATAGCACTCCCCTTCCAAGGCTGTTGTGAGAATCAAATAATATTTGTAAAGTATTCATTTAACACAGTGCCTGGCACATAGTAGGGGCTTAATGAGGCTTGTTCCCTTCCCATGTCCCCGATCCAGTCATTTTCATTAGACTGTTCACCATCCTCAGAATGTTCTCCCTCATCTCCTAGCTTCCATAGGTATTGTTGTTTGTCTTTCAGTCAAGAAAAGGAGCATGACTTCAGGAAGGTGATTTTCTATGACATGCAAGTGAACTGGATTTAAGTGAGGCAGGGCTGTGCAAAGTCACCAGCCTCACTTTCTCCTCTGGAGCCATCTGGGTCCAGTGGCCAGATAGAGATCAAGATGACTGGAGATGGTCCAGGAAGCAGTAAGAGACCTTGGCCTTTTTAAACTAAGATCTTTAACAGGTCTCAGTGTGACTGAGGCAATGCCTATTTAGTGATTAAAGCTAGGTAAGAAATGAGACAGAGAGCAACCTCTTTACCTAGTCAAAAAAATAAACCAATCTGGGAGGGGAAGATCCTCAGGGTTTCTGGACAAAACAGAAATAATTGCTAAATCCCACCTTCTACAGGAAGTCTTTCCTGGGTACTTTTAATTCTAATGCCTTCCCTCTGCCGATTATCCCCAATTTATTCCGTCTATATCATTTTTGTACATAGCTGTTTATGAGTTGTGTCCCCCATTAGACTGTGAGCTCCTTTACAGCAGAGACCGTCTGTTTCCTCATCTCCAGAACTTAGCACCAGAGCCTGGCACAAAGTTAGTACTTAATATATATGTATGTACATATATATATATATATATAGCGGCCAACTGCCTTCATTCTCTTCCTGATCCTGTTTCTGACTTTCTGGACTTCCAAACTTCTTCTTCTTCTCCCTCTCTCCTTTTATCATTCCAGCTCCAGGTCCTTGAAGCCAGAAACTTTTTGTTTGTAGTTGTAACCTTAGTGCTTAGCACAGTGCCTGGAATGCAGTAAGCATTTTATAAACATTTGTTTTTTTCCTTTCTTCCTTCCTCCCTCCCTTCTTTCCTTCTTTTCTTCCTTCATTCCTCCTTTCCTCCCTTCCTTCCTACGTCATAACTACAGAATTAGGTAACTCCCTGGCCCATTCACTCTTCATCTCTTCACTGGAGTCCTTTACTCCTGGCTATGGGTCTTGATGGTATCTGAACCCCTAAAAGGAAAAGATGATGTCTTTGGTATATGGACCCCAAAAAAGAAAAGTACATGAACTTTCCCACACATTTCAGGAATGCAGATCCTTGGTGTTCACCTGAGGCATCCAGCCCATCCCAATGAATAATTCTTTTAACTGCCCTTTTATTGTGACCTTCTATGTCTGTACCTGGCCTTCCCCAGGCTACTTACCACTCCTTAAACCTATCCAGATATTCCCACAATCTTTAGGTATAAAAGTGATTATCTTGTCCCCGTTAAATTGTGCAGATTCTTATCATCTGGTGCATTGGCATCACAAGGAGTCTCACCCCCCCGACTGGTGTCTTAAAAAACTCACTACCTGGACTGAAAGAAGGCTTGAGTGGTCACAGTCTTTCCAGGAAGACCCATGCCCTGTACCCTTGCATTTCAGATTCCCAGCACCCCTAGACCGCAACAGGTCTTAGAACCTTGATGTCCTCTCCCTCCTTGTTTCTCCTGTCCCACACAATTTCTCATTCTAAAGTTTTGATCAGATCAGTCTAATCCAGTTATACAATATCTTTCCTGAGTACCTACTATTGCCAGCCTGTTCCAGGTGCTTTGGAAGAGACAGAAAGAACACCACCCCACTTTCCACAGTCTCCTAGAGGGACCATTCCCCCGCCAGGGGAGTGGAGGTTGTGTATAATACTGTGGACCAAGCAGGGAGTACTCCCAGAAGCCCTCTGAATGGTACAGAAACATCTTTAGAAAAGCCCAAATGGAACACTGATACTCTTCACTTAATAAATGCTTTCCTATTTCACCAATCTGTAATTCCATTGGTGTGAATTTTCCTTCCACCCACACAGATCCCAAACCCTCCTCAACTCCGTAAGCAGACTTCAAGTTTCACTGTCACCAAAACATTCATCACCTTGAAGCCAGCTGATGACAAACTGCTCAGTACCTAGCTAGGCTTGCCCTTGGACAACACAAGTCAACTCAATCCAACAACTCAACTGTGTGTATGTCTGGGCAATAAGGTGTGTGATACAACTGTCTTTGAAACTGAGCATATAGAGAGGGCAATGGGGAAGTGCATGAGCAGGCTGTGACAGAGAACCAATGAGAAGCTTCAGAAAAGAATGTAAGTAAATGACATCATCAGAGAAATAGAGGTCAGGAAGAGAAGCAGTCATGTGTCAAAGCGGACAGAGCTCAAGACCTAGAGTCAGAAAAACCTGAGTTCAAATCCATCCTCAGACACTTACTACCTCTGTGACCCTGGGCAATTCATTTAACATCCATGTGCCTCCGTTTCCCCATCTGTAAAATATGGATAATAACAACACATACCTCCCAGGGTTGTTGTGAGGATCAAATGAGATAACATTTGCAAAGTGTTTTACAAACCTTAAAGTGGATAGAAATAATCATTTAAGATAGTCTTAAGTCTTATGTCTTAAGTCTTAGTCTTAAGATCGTCTAGTCTTATGGTTAGGATGAGGGATGACAGGTGGATGACTGAGTAACCCATTATCACCATTGAAATGTTAGGAGGAATCTAGGGAGCATTCTAGCAAGCAGGGGGCCCCTTGTGTAGAATTCGTGGGAAGATTTGAATAAGACACCCATAAGATGGCTAGGCATGGGTTCCTTTAGATCTTCATTGTTGAAGGGAACTTCCATATTGAATAGATCTCATATAAAGTAGATATCTGAGTAAAGGCAAGGCATCATACTAGGTGGGCAGTTAGACAGGACAGTGGATAGAATACAAGACCTGGAGTCTAGGAAAACTCTTCTTCCTGCGTAATCATCTGGTCTCAGACACTTGCTAGCTGTGTGACCCTGGGCAAGTCCCTTATCCCTCTTCCCTTCAGTTTCCTCACCTGTAAAATGAGCTGAAGAAGGAAATGGCAAACCTCTTCTGTCAAAAAACAAATGGAGTAATGAAAAGTCAGACATGACTGAATAGCAACTACGCTAGGTACTGGGGATGATGAGGTGTAGGCTCTGGGACCCCCCTTGAGTTCTCCTTGCATCTTTGAAGTACAGGCTCTGGGAAACCCCTTGAAGTCTGATTGACTCTTCCCACTTGATGTGGCATTTGCAGAGGCCATAAGTATTTCACTGTGGCTGGGCCCAAACCTCTGTTACTAGCCTGGCCCTCCATTGTCCATCTGCTTCCCACCCTTGAGTCTATCAAAATATCAATCCACTCTTGCATTGACCTCATTAACTCCTCCTGAAGACCTTTTCCAAACTCATTACTGGAGTCTGACCTCATTGACTCCTCCTGAAGACCCTCCCCAAACTCCTCCTCTAGATCACCCCTAGATTCCTCTGTATATAAGAATCCTATCTCCCCTCCATGTGGTGTGTGAGCGCCACAGAAGGCCCTAGCACAGACTTGCTCTGTCATAGACTTACTCTGTCCTGCTTGCCCAATGCAAGCATCACAGATACCTAGTCTATCCAAGTCTACCAAGTCTTAAGAGTCTACCCCATATGGCGAACTATTAATAAACTTTGCTTTTCTTTGGCTGAGAAGACTTGAGTTGAATTCTTTCAGCAGGACCCAGCATGTTGGTATTTTGGGGTCTCAGGCAACCCTAACCCTCTAAGTGGGAAACCTCTTCAGGGATATGAAGACCAAAAAAAAGGCAATCTCTTCCCTCAAGGAGCTTATATTCTACTGGAAGGAATGCAATGTTTGCATAGATAAATAATATAGAATGACAAAGTAAATACTAGGTATCTGGGGGCAGTGACAGAGGAGCCAGATCTTTGTAGGCGCAGATGCTTGAGTTGCTCCTCAAAGGGAGCAAGGGGTTCACAATGGGTTAGGGTGAGAAAAGAGAACATTCAAGTCATGAGGAAAATTTGTGCAAAGTCCCAGAGAAATCAGCAACATGTCCCATCACCAAGCATATGGCGAACAGAGAGGGTAAAGGCAATGTTGAAAAGTCCATTAAAATCCTTGCTTTCTGGGTCTGTGGGTTTCACCTGACAAGAAGGCACGTACTCCAGCCAGACTCCCAGGACTTGGAGAGATTCCCTTCACCACTCAGACTCATCAGCCCTGAAGACTTTCAGCAGCTCCTTCTCTCCATCCTTCCCAGATTTGGCAACTGCTGACGAACCCTGCCCTGCCCTTCCTCAGTTATAGAATGATTGCAGCCCTGTCTGGGCTAGATTTATTCTCTGAGAATGGATCTCCCAAAATACATGAGATTTATGTTTGTTGTGATGGCATTAAATCTTAATATATGTAATGAAAGCAGAGAGCTGGCTTAGAAGAGGTATAATTTCTCCTGTTTACAGCAAACACACCCAGTCAGCCTCACTAAAGCTTCCTTATTACAATTTCAAATGCATCCAGAGATTTGAATCTACAGAGCTCTAATCCCCATCCATTCTTCCTTCTTTCCAAACCCAGGGAGGGAACTCATTGGAAACCAAAGGCTGGCATTAGCTACGGAATGCCAGAGAATGGGAAGAGATAAGAAAGGGGGAAGCAGTATGGTATTGCAAAAAGAGTTAAAGATTTGGAGACTGAGGACTGGGCTTTGCTTTCCTACTTACCACCTGGGTGACCTTGGGAGGGCTGTTTCAATTGACAAGCATTGATTTAGCACAGGGGGTCCATGGATAGATTTCAAGTGGTCCATGAACCTGAATGGGGAAAACAATTACATCTTTATTTTCACTAACCTTGAAATGAAACTAATTTATTCCAGTGATAACTTTTTTCTTTTTTTTTTTTTTAGTTTTATTTATTTACTTCTAATTTATGGAATAAAACAAGCATTTCCATAACATAATGCAAGAAAAAAAAAAGATGATTGCACATGAAATTGCAAATCTATTATGTATAATTTGTTATGCCTTTTAAGTATATAATAAAGTTATCATGTAAATTTCTTTTTTTTTCCTTTTTCCCTTCCCTCTCCCATGCTAGAGATGGCTACCATTAGACACAAATGCATGTGGATGTGGGTGTGGGTGTGTGTGTGGGTGTGGGTGTGTGTGTGTGTGTATGTGTGTGTGGGGGTGAGTGTGTGTATATAAAATCATTCTATACATACTTCTATTCATCATTTCTTTCTCTGGATGCAGACCACATCTTCCTTCATATACCTTTTGTACCTAATTTTCGTTTTATTTATAACAGTCAAAATAACTTATTTTCTCAAAATCATTCTAAATCATATGGAAAACATCTGAAAGCTCACAGGCCTCTTGGAGTTGACAAAGCCACTCCCTGGAGTGCAGAGGATAAGACCTTTCTGAACCTGGTCCAATCACTTGGGATTTCAAAGACATGGGTTTCTAGGAAAATCTCCAAGTTCAAAAAATCTCCAAGTTTCAAAATCATTCTTAAAAATATTGCTGTTACTCAATGTTCTCTTGGTTCTATTTGTTCTGTTCTTCATTATTTCGTGCAAGTCTTTCCATGTTTTACTAAGATCATCATTCTCTTTTCTTATAGCACAGTAGTATTCCAACACAATCATATACCACAACTTATTCAGCCATTATAATTATATTTTAAAAATTAATCTAATTACTTGCCTTCTCAGTGAGGGGGCTAGGGAGGGAGGAAGAGAATTTTAAAACAAATGTTAAAAATTGCTGTTTACATCTAATTGGGGAAATATCAAATGCTAAGTATATACAAAAAACCAACCTAATTGTTATGATCTATAGGCTTTAACAGATTATCAGTTGAGTCCATCTCACACACACACACACACACACACACAAGTTAAGGACCCCTGGCCCAGTTTCAAAGAATAAAACAATCCCTACTTTCAAGGACCATCCCAACAGGGAGATAAGATGTCTACATATTATACAGAATAAATACAAAGAGAATAGATACAAAATAATTCATTTCAAGGTAGTTTGGGAGGGAGGTCAATAGCTGTTGGAGGCAATCAGGAGAGGCTTCATGGAGGTGACCCTTGAGCTGCATCTTGAAGGAAAGGAGGGAATCATAAAGTAGAGACAAGGGAGTGCATTGGAGGCTCCGCTGCTTCACCCACCATCATCTCAGTTTCCTTAGCCATGTAATGAGGGGTCAGACCAAGTGACCTCTAAGGTTCTTTACAAAGATTCATTTGGAAGAGCAGGTCAAAGACTCTTTCCATCAGTAGGTGGGAAGAGGTCTGGAGCTGCTCAGGTTCCATGTCCCAGGACCTGGCAGGCAGACTGGACTTCCCGACCAGTTCCCACGGCCTCCCTATTTCCCACAGCCAGACTGCAGCTCTTCTCAGCCAAGGTGCATAGAGTAGGTCCATCTGGAGTTGAAGGGTTCTCATCAATCCTCAATTTCATGGGTATCTGGCCTCTCTGAAAGAGAAAGTGAAAATAGTAGGTTATCAGCTGCAGGCAGTTTCCTTCCCTCCTAGCCCCCTCAACCTAGTCTCATTTTCCAGTTGCCTGAGAAAGCTGCTTACCCCTGTGTCTCGCTGAACTTTCAGAAAGCGCTCACTTCTCTACCTTAATGCACCCATGACCCCGTCCTTTACCCTTCCCTGCAGCAATGTGAACTTAGAGATTTTCCTAGAACTCCACGTCTCTGAAATCCCAACTGATTGGACCAGGCTCAGAAGGGTCTTTTCCTCCACACTCCAGGGAGTGATTTTGTCAGCTCAAAGAGGCCTGTGAGCTTTCAGATGTTTTCCATATGATCTAAAAAACGTAGAGACTCACTGAACCATAGTGTTGGAAAGCTAGAAAGACCCTTAGCGATGAGCCAGGCCAGTGGAAAGAGCCTGATCTCGGCAAGTTCTGAGGACATGTATTCCTATCTCTGATTCGGACTACCTGAGGCATCACAACCTCCCTGAACACTAGAGTGCTCACCTGAAAAATGGAAATATTGGTCCAGATCAGAGGTTGTTAGCCTTTTTGTGGGCTGGTCCCCACCTTGAGCAAGCTCGTGAAGTCCACAGATTCCCTTCTAGAAGTGGACAGAGCGCTGGGCCTGGAGTCAGGAAAACCCGAGTTCAAATTTGTTCTCAGACACTTACTAGCTGTGTGAACCTGGGAACGTCGTTTGATCTCTGTTTGTCTCGGCTTCCTTCCCATCTGTAAAATGGGGTGATAACAGCAGCTGCCTCACAAGGCTGTTGTGAGGATCAAATGAGATCATATTTCTAAAGAACTTAGCAGAGTGACTGGCACAGAGTAATGGATACATCAGTGCTTATTCCCTTCTCGGACTTATGTTTCTAAATGCTTAAAACAAAACGCACAAGATTACAGAGGAAACCAATCATGCTAAAATACTATTATTATCAAAATTCCTTTAAAAGCAACAACAAACAGGGACCTTAGGTCCAGAGCCCTTGGGATAGCCATTGAGGTTCATTCCAACTCTGTGTCTATGTTCCTATAGTCATCAGGTTATGGGACTGAGGCCTAGAGGAGAACCTAGAAATCATGTGGTCCAACCTCCTTTTTTTTTTTTTTAGAGGGGGGAAGGCAAGGTAATTGGGGTTAAGTGACTTGCCTAAGGTCACACAGTTAAGCGTCCAGTGTCTGAGGTTGGATTTGAACTTCGGTCCTCCTGATTCCAGGGATGGTCCTCTATTCACTGTACCACCTAGCTGCCCCTAACCTCCCTTATTTTATAAATGAGGAAACTGAGGCCCAGAGAGGAGAGGTGATTTGTCCAAGGTCACATAAGTAGTAAGTAGAAAAACTTGGACGTGGTCCAGGTCTTCTGGCTCCAAATCCAAGTACTGTTTTCATAAAAAATCAATCATTAATCCACAAGCATTAATTAAATGTTTATTATGTATCAGGCACTGGGCTGAACAATACAGATATCAAGAAGAAAAGCAAGCAAGGAAGGAAGGAAGGAAGGAAGGAAGGAAGGAAGGAAGAAAGGAAGGGAGGGAGGGAGGAAGGGAGGAAGGAAGGAAAGGAGGGAGTGGGGAAGGAAGGAAGGAAGGAAGGAAGGAAGGAAGGAAGGAAGGAAGGAAGGGAGGGAGAGAGGGAGGAAGGAAGGGAGGAAGGGAGGAAGGGAGGGAAGGAAGAGAAAAAAGTTCCTGCCCTCAAGGAGCTTACATTCTAACACCTACATAAATAAGCATATATGAGCCTCTTCTCTGTCTAATCCATTCCCCAAATGGATTATCCTAAAGCATTTCTGACCATATTACTCTCCTGTTCAAGAGACTTCAGAGACTCACTATTGCCTCTTGAATAAAATACAAATGTCTCTGGTGTTTAAAGCTAGTCAGAAATTGATTCTCATCTATTTTTTCCCTGGTTACACATTACTAGCCCCATACACACTATGTTCCAGTTGTATAAGCTTATTTGATGTTCTTTACATGACATTCCATCTCCCACCTGTGAACTTTTGAACAGCCTGGAATGCTCTTTCTCCTCACCTATGCCTACTGGAATTTCTAGATCCCTTTAAGGCTCAGGTCAAATATCACTTCCTACAAAAGGTCTTTCCTGATCCTCCCAGGTTTCAGTGTCTCAGTACTCTGAAATTACTTTTTACTTGCTTTGTATGTGTAGAGGAGTTCATCTTTGACCAACCACACAGCCCAGAAATCCCAGAATATAATCATAAGATTACAATTCATATGATAAAGTGGCCTTACTCCTTTACCAAGCCTACCCACTCTATATGCACAAGAGAATCAATCAATCTCATCCCATCTCCTCCAGCAAATTGTCCCCTCTGTCATTCCCACTCCTTCAGCTGTTTTTAATCTCTCCGTGTCTACTGGATAATTTCATACCACCTACAAACATCCCCATGTCTCCTGCATCCTCAGAAATCACTCACTTGATCCTTCCATCCTTGCTAACTAGATACTATATCTCTTCTGCCCTTTGTGACAAAACTCCTTGAAAAAGTCATCTAGGATAGTTTCCTCAACCTTCTCTCCTCTCACTTTCTTCTTAACTCCTTATAATTCTGCTTGAGACCTCATCATTATTCCACCAAAACTGCTCCCTCCAAAGTTACCAATGGTCTCTCAGTTGCCAAACCCAATGGCCTTTTCTCAATCTTCATTCTCCATGACATTGCTCCAGCCTTTGACACTGTGGATCATTCTCTCTTCCCTGGTACTTTTTCTCTCTAGGTTTTTGGGAAATGAAAACCTCCCTATGGTTCTCCTACCTATCTGACTACTTCTTCTTGGTCTCCTTTGCTGAATTCTCATCCAGATCATACCTTCTTAACTATAGGTAAATGACCTAGTTCTAGCCTCGGTTTTCTTCTCTTCTCCCTTTATATTCTCCCTCTATATTATTTCACTTGATTTTCTTATCAGCTCCAATGAATTTAATTACCATGTTTATGCTGATGATTTTCAAATTTACTTATCCTTTCCTAGCCTCTCAGCTGACCTTCTGTCTAGCATCTCCAATGGCCTTTCAGTCCTCTCAAACTATATGTCCAGTAAACATCTTAAATTTCCAAAATTGAACTCATTATACTTCCCCCTAAACCCTCCTCCCCCCTCCTACCTTCCCTATTACTGTAAAGAGCAACACCATCTTCCCAATCTCTCAGGCTCACAACCTAGGAAGAAGTATTCCAGATTCCTCACAATCTTTCA
Organism: Pseudochirops corinnae; assembly: GCA_028646515.1. Taxonomy (NCBI): domain Eukaryota; kingdom Metazoa; phylum Chordata; class Mammalia; order Diprotodontia; family Pseudocheiridae; genus Pseudochirops; species Pseudochirops corinnae. The sequence continues at coordinate 319,257,313 of CM053587.1, read as the reverse complement.
CTAGCCTCCCCACCATATCCAATATGTTGCCAAGACCAGTGGACTTCACCTTTACAAAATCTGTTGAACATGCCTCTGTCTCTTCTCTGACCTTGCTACCTCTCTGGGAAAGTTCTTCACACCTGGATTATCACAATAGCCTGTTAGTGGGTCTGTCTGCCTCAAGTCTCTCCCCCTTCCAATTCATCCTCAATTCATTGACTAAAATGATCTTACTAAAGTACAGGTCCAACCACTCACTCACCCCCCAATCAATAAATCACAGTGTCTCCCTATCACCTTTAGAATCAAATACAAAATCCTTTGCTTGTCATTCAGTGCCCTCCTAACCTAGCCTCCTTGTACTCTTCTAGTCTTCTCACACTTCTACTCCCCACAAGTACCCTTTGATCCAATGACACTGGCCTCCCTACTGTTCATGACCTCCATCTCTCATGTTGGGCAATTTCTCCAGCTGTCTCCCACATCTAGATGTTCTTCTTTCTCATCTCTGCTTTCTGACTTCCCTGGCTTTCTACAAGTCCCAAACAAAATCCTTTCTTTTCCTAGAAGCCTTCCCTAACCCTCTTAATTCCAGTGCCTTCTGTTAATTATACCCATTTCTCATATATATGTATATATATATATATATATATATATATATACACACACACACATATATATCATATATCATATATGCATATCCTATATATAACCTGTTTGTACATATTTGTTTGTTGTCACCCCCATTAGATTATAAATTCCTTGAGGGCAGGAACTCTTTTTCTCTTTTTATACCCCCAGTGCTCAGCACAGTGCCTGGTATATATTAGGCACTTTATAAAAGCTTATTGATTAATAAACTGGCTAACAAGATGTTAATGAAGGATTGAACTAATTGTAAAGATTTTTCTATTCTCTCATAACCTTTAAGAGAAGGGAACACTTTTCTCTGTGTGAATCAGAAGGGGCAATCCCATTGGCTGAAAGAAGATGGATGTGCCCCAAGCAGACTTTTAAAAGATAATCACTTCAGCATAGATGTTCCAAGGAGGAAAGTTCCATGGGAGAGAATTTCTTTCTCCTCCCCATTCCCCACCCCCATACATTGATCCTAAAGCTTTGAAGCAAACTACTCAACCAGTAGAAAACACTTAACTGAACAGGGAGTAGAAACAAATACTACAGACAGAGGAGGATTTAGAGAATTAGTCATTCAAGGACAGAGGCAGGCTTGAGGAATTGAGATCTCAGCCTCAGGGGAAGGGGGGAGGGGGAGAGAGAGACAGAGAGAGACAGAGACAGAGACAGAGATTGGAGAGAGGGGGGAGAGAGGAAGAAAGGGAGAAGGAGAAAGAAAGAGGAGAGAGGGAAGGAGAGAATGATGAGGTGCAGGCTCTGGGACCCCCCCTTGAGCTCTCCTTGAATCTTTGAGGTACAGGCTCTGGGAAACCCCTTGAAGTCTGATTAAATCGTCCCACTTGATGAGGCATTTGCAGAGGCCATAAGTTTTTCATTGTGGCTGGGCCCAAACCTCTGCTACTAGCCTAGCCCTCCATTGTCCATCTACTTCCCACCCTTGAGCCTATCAAAATATCAGTCCACCCTTGCATTGACCTCATTAACTCTTCCTGAAGACCTTCCCCAAACTCATTACTGGAGTGTGACCTCATTGACTCCTCCTAAAGACCCTCCCCAAACTCCTCCTCTAGACCACCCCTAGATTCCTCCCACAACTTTTCTGTATATAGGATCCCATCTTCCCTCAGTGTGTGAAAGTACCATAGAAGGCCCTAGCACAGACTTGCTGTGTGTCAGACTTACTTTGGCCTGCTTGCCCAATGCAAGCATTACAGATACCTAGGCTCCCTAAGAGTCTACCCCATATGATGAACTTTTAATGAACTTTCAATAAACTTTACTTTTCTTTGGCTGAGAGAAGACTTAAGTCAAATTCATTCAGCAGGACCTGGCATGTTGGTATTTTGGGGTCTCCAGAGCACCCCCTAAGCCTAACCACATCAAGAGCACTACAGACTTAAGACAGATGCAGCCTTGACAATTGGGAGTCAAACAGCAGAGAGAAGCAGACCCTGGGAGTGCAATTGAGCAACTTTCCTTAAAAAGATACTGTACTTGTAGTTGGAAAATATTTAACAAAACAAATTTTAAAAATATTTTTTAAAAGATATTGTTCTTGTTTGAGAAGGCAGAGATGAGAAAGGAGAGCATCTAGATGTGGGAGACAGCTGGAGAAATTGCCCAACATGAGAGATGGAGGTCATGAACAGTAGGGAGGCCACTGTCATTGGGTCAAAGGGTACTTGTGGGGAGTAGAAGTATGAGAAGACTAGAAGAGTACAAAGAGGCTAGGTTAGGAGGGCATTGAATGACAAGCAAAGGATTTTGTATTTGATTCTAAAGGTGATAGGGAGATACTGTGATTTATTGATTGGGGGGTGATTGAGTGGTTGGACCTGTACTTTAGTAAGATCATTTTAGTCAGCCTCCAGCAACTTCATTCATTTACTAGAGTCTGACCTCATTGACTCCTCCTGAAGACCCCCCCCCCAAACTCCTCCTCTAGACCACCCCTAGATTCCTCCCACTACCTTTCTGTATATAAGACCCCATCTTTCCCTCCATGTGAAAGCACCAGAGAATTTTCTAGCACAGACTTGCTCTGTGTCCAATACAAGTGAATTTTTTAATAAACGTTGCTTTTCTTTGGCTGAGAGAAGACTTGAGTTGAATTCATTTGGCAGGACCCAGTGTGTTGGTATTTGGGGTCTCAAGCACCCCTAATCCTGACCCTCTACATTTTATGGGTAACCTCTTCATCACTACCATTGTGTTTTAATCTATGCCCACTCTTCCCAAAAATCTTATGTGTATTATGAGAAGGATATACCCCAGGTTTAAGGGAGGAAGAATACTTGTAGTTACTGTTCTTATGATTATATCTAAGCAAATGCCTAAGGCAGTGGATGCAACAAAAAGAGGGCTGGAGTTGGAGTAGGGAAGAACTTAGTTCAAATTTGCCCTCAGGCACTTACTAGCTGTGTGACCCTGGGCAAATCCCTTAACCTCTGTTTGCCTCAGTTTCTTCAACTGTATAATGAGGATAATAGCACCTACCTCTCAAAATTGTGAGGATAAAATGAGACAATATTTGTTAAGCATTTAGCACAGTTTCTGGCATGTAGTAGGTACTACACAAATGGTAGCTACTACTACTACTACTACTACTACTACTACTACTACTACTACTCCTCTTAGTAGGTGAATATGCCCCAGGTTTAAAGAAGGAGGAATATTTGTACCTACTATTCTTATGATGCCATCTTATTAAATGCCTTAAGCAAGACCTGAATTCAAATCCAGCCTTTATGATCATGGAGAAGTCATTTAACTGCTGACTGCCTCGATTTATAAAAATAGGGATCATAATAGCATCTACCTCACAGGGTTATTGTGAGGATCAAATCACTTAGCACAGCACCTGGCACATAGTAGGCACTTTAAAAAAAAAAACAGTCTCTTCTCCTCCCCAAAAGCTAATTTTAGCTAGTGACTGATTGTTCATAGGAACCACACTGGTGGGGGCTTGTGAGCCACAGTAAAAAGAATAGCCACCTTAAGAATACTCTAGAACCTGATGCTGCAGCCATTCTTTGGAGGCACAACCTGTGAGTGCTTTTGCAAGTTGAAACCTGGAAAAGTCACCATACCCAGAACCCATTCCCTTATGAGGACACCAACAATTAAATACAATGTCTTTTTCCATGCACATCTAATCATTTGTGCATAATACCTTCTCAAAAAAACAAACTGGGAATCTTAGTGTACAACAAGCTCAATATGAGTCAATAATGAAACGTGGTAGCCAAAAGAGCTAACATGAACTTTGGCTGCATTAAGAAAGACACTTGGGGGGGGAGGGGAGGGCCAGCGGCTAGGTGGCACAGTGAATAGAGTACTGACCTTGGAGCGAGGAGGATCTGAGTTCAAATTAAGCCTCAGACACTTAACACTTACTAGCCATGTGACCTTGGGAAAGTCACTTAACCTCAATTGCCCTGCATTACCTCCTCCAGAAAGCAAGAAAATAAAACGAAAAACAAAAAAGACACTAGGCCCAGAGAAAAAGTGAGCTAGTAGTCTCTGTGTGTCCTGGTTTGATTAGATCATATATCTAGAGTACTGTGCTCACTTCTGGGCACCAAAGTTTGGGAAAGACATTTACAAGCTGAAGTGTGTCCAAGGAAGAATGACAAAATTGTTGAGAAGACTAGAGACCATGCCATTTTGAAGACTGGTTGGATGTCCTGAGACTATTTAGCCTAGAGAAAGGAAATGGGAAGGACATAACAGCTGTCTTCAGGTCCTCACAAGGCTGCCATAGGGCAGAAGAATTAGGTTGGTTCTGCTTAAGCCTAGAAGACAGAATTTAGAGTAAGGAGTAGTATTCACCAAGAGGCAGATTTAATCTTTCTGGCAATAAGAGTTATCCAAAGAGGAAAACAACTGCCTCAGGAGGTAGTGAAGTCCCCATCCCCCCTTAATCGGGGTCTTTCAATTAGAAGCTGAATGGCCACTTACTGGAGATATTGGGAAAGAGATTTTTGATCTGATCCAGGTTGAACTAGAGAGTCTCTGAGGCCCCTTCCAATGCTGAGATTTTGCGATTCTATGAAAAGAACGGACTCTAGAGGTCCAATGCTTCTTCATGATAATGCCTTCCCACCAAAATGATCTCCAGCTTATCTTGTTGGTATTTTCTTTGTGCCCAGTTGTATCCAAGTTGTCTTCTCCATTAGACTGAAGGCATCTTGAGGACAGAGTCTGTTATCTTCTATCTCCAATGTTTAGCACACACTATGTGACTGGTACATGGTAATAAATGCTTGTTAACTTGGTATGAGGATGTATTCACAAAAGAAATTGACTATGGGATCTTGGAGTCACAAGATCAACAGGGATTCTAGGAGCTTCACAATGGGATCTTTGGGAAAGAGTTGGGAGTGGAGGGTGGGAACTGGTAAGTAACCAGGAAAAATAGGAAGCCATAATTCTGGGTTGTGACCAAGGGAAATGCCAGCATTTGGGACTGGCTAGAGGCAGAAATAAAGGATAATAGAGGCATTCCAGGTAGCTTTCAGTAACTGTCTGTTAAAGGGAAGAAGGAAGAGGTCCCATCTGTTCAGAAACTCCTTTGAGGGTGGGAAGGGCTGATGACTCAGGAGAGGTGGAACATCATTGGGTTTTGCACTGAATTTGCTTTTCAATGGACATGGGGAGGACAAGGTGTCAGGAAACCTGCTTCATTAGGGCTCTTTGGGAGAATCCTTACTTAGAGGACAAAGTTTTGGACCCTTAGGGACAGCAAGGGAGGCCCTAGCCCCATGGCTTCATACCTTTAAATATGGGGTTTAAGGCTTGGGGCCAGGCTGGAGTGGATTCCCACCTCCTTGGAAATCTTAATGCAGAAGCTGAATGACCATTCTTCAGGAATGTCACCATGGAAATTCTCTTCTGGTATGGCTCCAGTCATACCAGAAAGTGGAGGAGATCCTTCCTAGCTCTCAAATTCTCTGATTCTGTGGGAGCCGCTGTCCAACCTCCCTACCAGCAAACCCAGAACAATGAGTTCTTCCGTACAGCCTATACTCACACCTCTCGTATCTATAGATTGTCTGTGCATAACTGTTTGCATATTGTCTCACCCATCAGACTGCAAGTTCCTTGGGAACAGGGACAGTTTCCTGTGTTTCTCTGCATCCCCATTAGTTAGTAATGAGCTAATAACAGCTAAAATTTATGTAGCACTTACTACGGGCCAGGCATTGTGCTAAGTGCTTTACAATGACTCTCATCCAATCCTCAAACTAACACTGGATTATTGTTGAGTCCATTTTTCAGCTGTGTCTGACTCTTCATGACCCCATTTGGGGTTTTCTTGCAAAGACACTGGAGTAGTTTGCCATTTCCTTCTCATTTTACAGTTTGCCATTTCCACTCATTTTATAGATGAGTGAACCAAGGCTAATAGGGTTAAATTACTTACCCAGAGTCACACAGCTAGGGAATGTCTGAGGCCATATCTGAACTCAGGAATAAGGGTCTTCCTGACTCAAGGTCTGGCACTCTATCAGCTGCATCACTAGGAAGGAAGGTGCTATTACTATCTCCATTTTATAGATGAGGAAACTGAGGTTAAGTGACTTACCTAGAGTGATACAGTTAGTCTGTATCTGGAATTTGAACTCAGGTCTTCCTAAGACCCAGTGCTCTATCACTTTCTACTGAGTTACCTTAAGCACTGATTAGCATAGCACCTAACCCATAAAAGGCACTTTATAGAGGTTTACTGATTGAGTGATTCATACCTTCTGCAGCTGGTCTTTCCCAGTCCCCTCCTCTGAGGTCACCTTCCATCTACTCTATATATATCTTGAACATACCTGCTATTGTCTCCACCATTATAATATAAAATCCTCAAAGACAGAACTGTTTGGGCTTTTGCTTTTTCTTTGTATTGCCAACACTTAGTACAGTTCCTAACACACAGTAAGAACTTAATAACTGCTCGGTGATTGATTATATACACACATATACCCAGTGTGTACCCACAGGAGAACTAGATTTCAAAAGAATGATTGTTCTGTCAAATTTCCAGAAATAACATGAAAGCAAAAAAATAGTCATATAGAGAGTAAAACATTTAACCCTCCAAGAAATTCGTTGGGTCTGGAAAAGCATTTGCCCTGGAATGGGATGAAATGGAAAGTCATTTGTTAAGTGTGTGCCAGGCTTAGAGACACAAATTCAAGAAAGCAAGGTAGTCCCTGCCCTCACAGAGCTTATGTTCTAACAGTAAAAGAATGGGAATGGTGGCGGGGGAGGAGAGCTCTGGTAGTACAGTTATCCCTTCTACATCATGACTTTCCCCATCGCAGTTTTGATATATCTCAGGTCAGCATAAGAAATTAAGTGGGATTGGGGCAGGGAGGGGGGAGAGGGAGTGTATTGCAGAAGCCACAGACTTGACACACAGAAAAAAAATTTAGAAACTCAGAAATACATAAAAGACATGTATAGTATTGTATAATATCATCATATTTTATCTTTTAATGCCATAATTCTCTGATACAAAGGGAGGGCCAAAAAATTTTATGCTGATTTTCTAGTTCCTAATCCCACCCATCCTGAGATATGGAAGGGATAACTGTACTGATCTGCATTTTCACTAGTTGTCCCCATACCTTGAATTCTCCCTCCTTATCTCCATCTCCTGGTCACCCTTGGCTTCCTCCTGTTGTACCTAACCCCAAGACACCCTCCATCTTGTCCCAGTCCCCACCATTTTGTGCTCCCTTCTTCACAGAAGTGAAGTCCTGCCACCACCCAAGGCATATTCCTGGGAAAATTGCTCAAGGCATAGTAACCCACCCTATTCTGGGAAATTGAAACTTAACCATATTCCATATTCCATATAAGGTCCTAAACTGAGTATTAACCAATTGCTTTTCTCTGCTTCTGTAAGTTCCTGCTTCTGCATAGATCAGACCATTACTTTGTGGTTTTTGTCTTTAAATACTCTGGTTCTGCCCCTGCTCTGGGCTGTTTGATTTGAGCAGTTGTGCACTTGAATAAATCCACTTTAAATTTATAACTGGGTCTTGCCTGCACTTTTCTGCACAACACTCCAAGTCTCAGAAATCCTACCTTCTGCAAGAAGCCTTTCCTGATCCCCCTTAATGCTAGGGCCATCCCTCAAAGATTACCTTAAATTTGCTCTTATCTTGTTTATTCAAGTACTTGTGTCTGTCATTAGAATGGGAGAGCCTTGAGAGCCTCCATGGTGGAGAGAGAACCAAGCATTTTCTTGGTTCTTCTCCTCATATACAAATACATCCTTCTCAGTGGATTTCTCAAGTTCCTGTCCTGGATTCTCAGGTCCCAAAGCAGCTTGCTATTTCATATAAAACCTAAAAGGTATGAAGAATTATCCTCAGTCAATCCCAACAAGTTTCTTGTCACACAATGTTGAAAAGTCATTCATTCATTTGTTCATGGAGATGTCTTGCCTTAGTTCATACCTAGTTCATCCCTCTAATTGATTGAATCAAGAGGTCCAGATATCTCTCTCTCTCTCTCTCTCTCTCTCTCTCTCTCTCTCTGTTTTTCTCTCTTTCTCTCTCTCTGAAGAGGGTAACCATAAAATGTTGAGGTATAGACCCCAAAATACCAACACACCGGGTCCTGCCAAATGAATTTGACTCAAATCTTCTCTCAGCCAAAGAAAAGTAAAGTTTATTAAAAGTTCACTTGTACTAGACACAGAGTAAGTCTGTGCTAGAAAATTCTATGGCACTCACACACATGGAGACAAGATGGGGTCTTATATACAGAAAGGTTGTGGGAGGAATCTAGGGGTGGACTAGAGGAGGAGTTTGGGGAGGGTCTTCAGGAGGAGTCAATGAGGTCAGACTCCAGTAATAAGCTTGGGGACAGCCTTCAGAAGGAGTTAATGAGGTCAGGTAACAGCTGATTTGGGTATAGATATTTTTATAGGATGGGAAGCAGATGGACAATGGAGAGCTAGGCTAGTAAGAGTAAGAGATTTGGGCCTAGCTATAATGAAAGGCTTATGACCTCAGGCAAATGCCTCATCAGGTGGGAAGATTCCATCAGAGTTTAAGGGGGTTCCCACAGCCTGCACCTCATCATCCTCTCTCTCTCTCTCTCTCTCTCTCTCTCTCTCTCTCTCGACCCTTCTCTGTCTCCCTATCCCCCCTCCCCACACACACATACCCCTTTAACACTCCAGAGGTGCTAAATGTTGAGGTTACAAAGAAAGTCATAAACAGTCCTTGTCCACAATAAGTTTACATTTTAATGGACAGACAACATATAAGTAGATAGGTATGCATAGAATAAAGACATCTGTGGCTGGATCTTTGGTTTCCTTAGTAAAGGGAATTGCTAAATGAGTAATTATTCCCTTTACCAATGACAGTTGGTCTCTCCTCTCCAATTTATGATCTCAAACAGTTCCAGTGGTGTGCTGGTGAGTGTTTAACAACTAGTCTGAAAATGCAAGAGACACACATTTCATCTTAATCGATATTATGACATTTTCCCCATCACTTTCTTAAGTTTATACAGTCAACAAGACAATAAATTGAGCCCTGATATATAGCATTTGCCAGTTCCCGAAGTATAAAATTTACAGCCCACACTGAAAGTTCAGCCATCAGCTAGGTAGGAGCTAACTCCAGCACTTCCCTGGAGAATTCACAGGAAGCTGAGGATGAACAACTTGCCAGGATCATGAATTCAGTATGTATCCAAGGTGGGATTTGAACCCAGGTTTTCCTAAGTTTCAAGTCTAGCAACTACATTATTCTAATGCCTCTTCAACATACCACAAATACAGTGTAAATTGAAAGTGACTTTAAAGAGGAAGCCTCTTAACAGCTGGGGGCAGAGGGGTTGGGGGACACAGAGAAGCACTGCTGGAGAAGATGGAAATTGAGCTGCTTTATGAAAGAAACCAGGGAAACCTGTCACAAAGTAGAAGAGAGGAGGGAAAGCTGTCCAGGAGGCACACTGGGCAGCCTCTGCAAAGGTCTGGAGACAAAAGATGGATTGTCTTGGGTGAGAAACAAAAAAATAAGCCAGCGAAGTGGATTGTTGAATGTGTGGAGAGCAGTTAAGTGTAAGAAGACAAAGAAAAAGGGACAGATTCCTAGCTTGAGGCTCAGGTGTCTTAAGAATTGCTTAACATTTTTCCACTTTCAATTGTACATACTGAAATATAAATTGTTGTTGCTATAAAAAAAAAGTCTGTAAGTTACCAGTGTTTCCAAAATGTGGCAGATAAAGGTGAAGCTGGAGAACTTAAATAAATATGACAGTTTTCTGATTTTTCAAGGCTTAGAAAACTCCTTACAATACAATATCTCATTCAAGTTTATATTTATATTGCAAGGTATGGAAGGAAGGAGGGAGGGAGGGAAGGAAGGAAGGAAGGAAGGAAGGAAGGAAGGAAGGAAGGAAGGAAGGAAGGAGAAAGGAAACATTAAATTTTTACAATGTGCCAAACACTACATTAAGCACTTTATAAATATCTCATTTGATCATCACAACAACCCTAGGAAGTAGATGCTATGACTATCCCCATTTTACAGTTGAAGAAGCTGAGGCAGATAGAGGTTAAGTAACATGTCCAGAGTCACATAGCTAGTAAGTATCTAAGGGTATATTTGAACTCCGATCTTCCTGATACAAGGTCCAGGGCACTATCTAATACTCCACCTAACTGCCTCCTGCTTCTCTGATTTTGATAATGAACTTGCTGGCTCAAGGGCCATGTAGAAATTGCTTTAAGTT
>CM053587.1:319227302-319246436 GCA_028646515.1 Pseudochirops corinnae | reverse complement strand
ACTTGCTGGCTCAAGGGCCATGTAGAAATTGCTTTAAGTTGAACCCTCTCTCCTGGGGTGGGGGGTGGGGGTGAAGAGGTTACCCATAAAGAGGGTTAGGGTTGCTCTGAAGACCCCAAAATACCAATACACCAGGTCCTGCCGAATGAATTTGACTCAAGTCTTCTCTCAGCCAAAGAAAAGTAAAGTTTATTAAAAGTTCATTAAAAGTTCGCCACATGGGGTAGACTCTTAAGGAGCCTAGACATCTGTAAGGCTTGAATTGGGCAAGCAGGCCAGAATCATCTGACACAGAGTAAGTCTGTGCCAGAGCAAGTCTATGGTGCTCTCACAGAGAAAGTCTGTGCTAAGCCATTCTATGGCGCTCTCACACCCGAAGGCAAGATGGGGTCTTACATGCAGAAAAGTTGTGGGAAGAATCTAGAGGTGGTCTAGAGGAGGAGTTTGGGGAGGGTCTTCAGGAGGAGTCAGATGAGGTCAGACTCTAGTAATGAGTTTGGGGAAGGTCTTCAGGATGAGTTAATGAGGTCAGGTAATAGCTGATTTGGGTATAGATATTTTGATAGGCTCAAGGGTGTGAAGTGGATGGACAATGGAGGGCTAGGCCAGTAAGGAAGGTTTGGGCCCAGCCACAATCAAAAACTTATGGCCTCTGCAAATGCCTCATCAAGTGGGAAGATGTAATCAGACTTCAAGGGGTTTCCCAGAGCCTGTACCTCAAAGATTCAAGGAGAGCTTAAGGGGGCTCCAGAGCCTGCACCTCATCAGGGGGAAGAGAGAGAGAGACAGAGACAGAGACAGAGACAGAGAGACAGACAGGCAGACAGAGAGGAGAGAGAGAGAGAGGCACACAAGTGGAGGGAAATATTTGTAACTTCTATTCTTGCTATATCTTCTCAGTAAACATCCTTTTGTTAAAAATTAATTGATATTAATAATTCAGTGGAACTGGAGTGCTAATCACTGGTGGTTAACAGTGGGAAAATACATCAGAATGAGAAATTGAACAGATATCAGTAGAGATAAATATGTTCAGTTCCTCCAAGGTTCCTTAGAACCTGAGCTGGAGCTGTGGAGGCAGCCAGGTGATGGGGCAGACAGAGTGCTCATCCAGGAGTCAGGATGACCTCAGCTGAGTGAAGTCTTCAACTCCACTTTGAATCTGCTGTCCCAGGACACTTACCCCTCCCAGGTAAACTCATCACTTCTAATCTCACCTCTGCAGCTAACTCAAGCCTTGATTGACACCACCTCCCTCAACCTCCTCTCCCTCAGATTGGAGAATGGAGCGCAGAGTACCAAACTCCTCCCAACTCCTTCTTTTATACAGGATAGAAACTGAATTTTTAGGCTCCCATCATTTTGGATCTGCTGTTCTACCTGGTTTAAACTCTATGGATCAAGACAGAGAAGAAGGAAAGAAAGAAGGAAGGAAGGAAGGAAGGAAGGAAGGAAGGAAGGAGGGAAGGAAGGAAGGGAGGAGGGAAGGGAGGGAGGGAGGAAAGGAGGGAGGAAGGAGGAAGTTGCTCCCCTGCTGGGTATCCCTTGTCCCCTCCAGCTGATTCCTTACTTCCTTTTATGTGTTGTCTCCCTGCCCCCCCCCCCCCCCACACATTAGATTGTAAGCTCCTTTAGGGCAGAAACTTTCTTTTTCTTAAATTGTATCTCCAGCTTTTAGCACAGTCACTTAACCTCTCTACCTCAGATTCTCCATCCATAAAATGGGGATTATAATAGTACTTGTCTCCCAGAATGACTGTGAGAATAAAACAAAATAATCTGTGGAGAGTACTTTGTAAACCTTAAAGCACCATGTAAATATTTGTTCTTATTAACCACTGGATGAGTCTGAGCCTCAGCTACAGCTGGGCTGAGCCCCCAAGTCGTTTCTCAGGGCCCCTCTGCTGGGCAGGGCCCCACTGTTGGCAGATCAAAGTGCCACACCCATCTCTCTCTCACACTTCTGGTGGCTTGCCATTCCAACCTTTCCAAGTGCACAAGATGATAGCCATGGATAAGAATTGTTCACCTAAAAGCAGGAAAGGACAAATGCAAAGAACCAAGCCCTTGTCCTCATTGTCCACATGTCAGTGTCAGATGAGAGAGGCTCAAGGCCTCTCCCCATCCAGAGACTTAACAGCTTGTCTCTCACCCAAACAGCAGCCAGGCCAAAAAGAGCAAGAGTCAGAGACTGTCCTTGGCTGGTTGGTGCCTTTTGAATGCAACTCAATTCCAGCTCAGCTTTCATTCAACAATCTATCTCTTCACCATGTAGTCAGCAGACTGGAACCCACTCTATGTGCTCACTCCATATCAGGGAACAAAATTACTCCATTCCATGTCATCATGCCTTTCCAGGAGCAGGTTCTCCAGCCTCTTCCATGCAGGCTGGCACTGAAGATGGAGTTCCAAGCCTCCATAATTCATATATAAAAATATTCAAAGTAGAAGTATTGTGATACAGTGCCTGACACATGGTAAGTGCTTAATAAATGTTCATTGTTCAGACCTATAATAACAAAAGACCCCAGACAAAGGAAATATCCATCGATTCAAGAATGGATGTTAATTTTATTACATGGATATAATGGGATATCATTGTTCCAGAAGAAACGATGACTATGAAGAATTCTGAGAAGTAAAAGAAGACTTCTATGAACTGATGCAAAGTGGAGTAAACAGAACCAGGAAAAAAACATACATAATAACTATTACAACATAAGTGAAAGTAACAGAAATGGACACTGTGTAACTATACTAACCGAGCTTGAACTGAAAGAAGAGTAATGAAAGCGTATCTCCCTCCCTTCTTTGCAGAAGTGAAGAACTGTGGAGAAATATTGAATAATGTCAGATCTGATTGATGTTTTGATGAGTTTTTACTGAACTGTTTTTTTTTCCTTCATTCCTTTTTAAATACATACATTTTGTTACAAAAGATAACTCTCTAGATAGGGAAAGGTAGAGGGATTGGGAAATTAAGATGAGGTAAAAACAAAATACATCGATAAAAATTTTCTAAAATTCTTTGTAACAAAAGATGGCTCACTGGGTAGAGAAAAAAAGGGGGATATATTTGGAAATTAAGAAAAGTGATATAAATTAAAATATTTAAATTTAAATTAAAATTTAATACAAAGCAAATCTCTAAGCACAATATGTTCTCTTTTTTTTTTTTACACAGAACTAGTTTCCTTAATTAGCATGTGTGGTTTGGGAAAAGGAAGATAATAGTGGCATTCCAACACTTCAATTCCAAAAGTCTTAATCAATCTCATGAAAGGAAAGCCAAGTTAACAAATAAATATTCCCTTATTGTAATAGACCTCTCCCACCTGATGAATTAAAGAACCCCAGCTGGGTTGGATCATCATGTAAATTGTTCTTTTCCATCATCAAATTGCTTTCAGCCTCCTAAAGAGCAAAGTAGAAACCTGATGTGACTGAAATCCCTGCAAATGACCCCATAAAATGCCAAGTAGTTTGGGTTGGTGGGTAATGGATGAAATACTATGAATCGGTCAAGGCTGGCATCTCTTCACCTTGAACCAGCTCTTCTGCCCCATTTCCCTCTCCCTCCCAGCAGCCCGCTGACCAACCCAACCATGGACAGAAATGAACCCCCAAGTCCCATCAAATGGCACTAAATTGTGAATTATGAAACGAGAAGATATAATTAAATGATGCTTATCATTAAATCCTACTTATTGCTGCCTGTTTGGCTCATAAATAACGAATTGTTACAGATAATTAGGCAAATGTTCATCACTGAGGTCTATTTACTATTGCATAGTTAATTAGTAAATTAATATTTTATCCTCAAACTGAAATCATTAAAATACAGATTGACTATTATTCCATCCTATTACCATGATAATAGTAATCAAACCCTGAACTTAGTTCACACCTTCCCTCTGATGAGTTAAAAGCACATCCATGGCCACTATTATATCCATTATTCTCACTACAACCCAGTTCTTCTAATGCAAGAATGGCTGGGGATTATTCTCCCCATTTTACAGATGAGGAAACCAAAAAGGCCAAGTGACTTGCAAAATGTCATAAAAGCAGTCAGTGGCAGATGTGAGATTAGAACTCAGGTCTTTCAATTCAGGGCCCAGAATGCTGCCCATTTGACCATGATGAATTTAACTTGTAATTTGACTCAGTTTGGCAACATTAAGCATCTTCCCCATCCTCAATCCAGCAAATCTAATTGATTGACTAGTCTTGCCATTTTTACCTCTATTTTGCTCACCATACCCTTTCTCTTTTCTCACATGGTCTACACCCTTGTTCGGTCCTTCACCTCTTCTTTTCTGGACTACTGCATTGTTACTGTTTAGTTGTTTTTAGTTATGTCCCACTCTTCATGACCCCATTTGGAGTTTTCTTGGCAAAGGTACTGGAGTAGTATGCCATCTTCTTCTCTAGATCATTTTATACATAAAGAAACTAAGGCAGATAGGGTTAAGTGACTTGCTCAGGGTCACACAGCTGGTAAGTGTCTGAGGCTGAATGTGAACTCAGGTCTTCCTGACTCCAGGCCTGGCACTCTAGCTACTGTGCTTCTCACTGCTGGACTATTATGACAACCTCCCAATTGTACTCTTAGCCTCCAGCTTCTCTATCTCGTCATTCCATTTCCCAAATAGCTGCTGAAATAATCTTCCTAAAACCCAGGTCTGACCATCCAGTATGATGGAAAAAGCACTGGGTACGTGCACACACACACACACACACACACACACACACACACACAGTAAATCCCTAAACTACTTCACCCTGGATCTGTGCTCTCAGTGAAGCTGGGGAAGTAGAAAGAGATGAATGTGTTTAAAATTCCACACCAAATTTCAGTCCTCATTTTTTGGCTCCTGATCCTGTCTACCTCTAATGTGTCTCATTTCAGTGCAATGCTGCCTTTTAACTTTGAATCATGGGTCCACATCTCAAAGAAACTTAAAATTGAAAGTGAGATATCCCCTTTCATTCTGACATGGTCCAGACAGTGAGTCATGATGGAAGCAGTCTGTAGTAGAGCCAGCCAGGGAGCAAAGATGGGTAATGACACAGCATCCTGTGCCTGTTGGTCTGACCCAGTGAAGGACTGTTTGCATGTAATATTGTCAATTTAATTGATGGAAACTGTTCTTTCCAAGGTCACAGTACCTTCCTAGTTGCCAAATCCAACAGTCATTTCCCAGTTCTTATCATTCTTTTCCTTTCCATAACATTTGAATCCATTGATCAAGTTCTTCTGAGAAACTCTCCTCTCTTGGCTTCTATGACACAGAACTCCTCACAGGCCCCTAAAACTTGTCTTTCCGATCCTTCTCTGTCTTTTCTACTGGCTCCTCTTTTCCTCCTGCTCCTGACATATTAGCAACCTCCAATTTTCCATTCCAAAAGAAAATCTCTGCAATGCCCTTGGACGTGATGCAACTGGTACATTGTCATCTGGGAACAGTAGTATCTGGAGGACCTCACCAACCACAGGGAAGCCCTCTTCCATTTGGATGCTGTATACACATGTCTGCCGAGACATCTCTCTGTGAGTGCATGTCTGTGTTGAATGGATAGGTGTATTTCGATGTTGCAGGCATGCTATCACCTGTGCACAATAGAATGTAAGCCCCTTGAGGGCAAAGACTATTTTGTTTTGGACTTTGTAGCCACAACATCCAGTTCCGGTTGGAGCACATAGTAGGTGCTTAATAAATGACTGCTGAATGAATGTTTATACAACTGTCTAATTATGTGTGTATCAGGATCTAGTCATGTGTGACTTGTCTATGTGTGTACACTCCTGTGTACATCTTCTTGCCTGTCTTTTTGTGTCTTTATTGTAATGCCAAGCAAAGGCACCTTCCACCGTTCAGATTACCAGCATAGTAAACCCCATTTATTCAGCAAACATTCACAGAACAGAGAAAGTCAAAATACAGTGTAACTCATTCATTTAGCAAGTAAGTTCTCAATTCAGTCCAGGTACTACTCCACCCCTGGACAGTACGCTCATTTAGTCAAAATCCTCTTCTCAAAAGGACATTAGTCTCCAACCATAAACAAAGTACATTCATTTGGTCAATCACAAAGCACAAAGAAAACTCAAAGGCTTGGGGCAGAAGAGCACAAAAAGCCATCCACCCTGAAGTTACAAGGTTAAGCTCAGCATTGAATACCCAAGGAAAGGTCCTTCTTTCATCTTCACTCGAGGCAAGCCCTCAGCAATCTCAGTTCCTGGGGAGACAAGGCTCAACAAAGCTATAACCAGTGTCCTCATCAAGTCACTCTGCTTGTAGAACAGTCCCAGAACCCCTGAAAACATCAGCAAGGCCCTCTTCCAGGATTTCTGTGCAGGTACCACAAGAAAATCCTCCTTCAGGGCTTCTGAACCAACAGCCAGGTTCCAGGACCTCTACAACAGCAGCACTGTCCTTCACCATCAGGTGAATCTGGCAAAACAACATCAAAACAGACATACAAAATATCCGCATCACAGCCATGCCTCCTCAGTCCTTGGCAGTTCCAGGTGGCAGTTCCAGGTGGCAGTTCCAACGGTTCTTAGCAGTCTTTCTCTCAGCAACTTGGGCTCCACGATACTGGATACTGCTCTCCCAAAGTCCTTCTGGCCTTCTCAAGCCTTGGGCCTCTCTCCCAATTCACAGCTCCTCCCAGTTCAGCCCTCTTTCTTCACGTCAACAAGTCCATCCCACAAATGGGATTCACAAGCTCTGGTTTTAATACTCAACCCAAAAACCAAGCCAATACAGGGGCATCTCCAAATTCCATTACCAATACATTTATATGTGAGGCATTAAAGTGCAGCGGTCAGAGCACTGGGTTGGGAGTCAGAATTCCTAGAATCTAGTTCTGATCCAACCATTGGTTCACCAGAGAAGTCATTACTCTCTCTGCCTGTTTCTTCATCAGTCAAGTCTGGGCACTCCATGTGCCTTACTTCTCTCCCCTCTAAAGCATCCTCCCAGAACCTTCCTAAAGGAGGCAGATCCAGCATGCCTGGGAGTTCTCATCACTCTCCCAGCCCTGCCCCTCAGCACCTCTGGTATTAGGCAAGCCTTTACTTAGTGCCTATTGGAGAGGAGATGAAAAAGTATGGCACATGACCTCCGACTGCCAGGAGCTACTATCCAGGGGAGGAGGAGATAAGCTAGAAACCCATGAAGCAGAGGACAGAATCCCAGAATCAATGGATCTTGAACTGGAAAGGAGATTCAGAAGCTTAGCTCTACACACATCAGAATAAAAAGCCTTTCTATGGAATCCAGGACAGCGTATGCATACAGTGGTTTTCCCATCCACTGCTAGGAGATTTTCAGTAATAGAAGACAGATCAGTACTTTCCAAAGTAACCTTTGTCACTTTGGAACAGCGCTGATTGGTAATGAAGATAATTCTTCTTCACTGGTGGAGTGGGAGAAACAGAGAGATTCCTCTGCTGCTCCTACCCACTGCTGCTGGTCCTCTGGCCAAGCAGAATTGAGTTACAGCAATCAGATTTGAATAGCAATAAAAGACAACGCCCCCAAAGACTTTACCAGGCAGTGTGTGATAAAGGCCAGATGAGTGGGTCTGAATGTAATTGCTGGGTATCCAGTGAAGAGAGAAATTCTTGCAGCCCTGGGAGCTATCAGGAGTTCCCTGGCAGAATTTCTGTGCTCTTCTATTCTGAGCAAACAGCCTCCTCCAAGCTGGCTAACCTGATTGCTCCCACATTGGGTGGAAATAAGTTTTCTTGCTCCTACCTGGTTTGCCCCCTTTTTGGGTGTCTTTCCTATCCACTTATGTTGAAGAAATGTATTAAAATAAGAAAAGCATAGAAATTGAAATCAGTTATAGGTCTGAATTCTGATTCTGATGCTCACTAGCTGTATGACCTTGGGTCAATCACATCACCTCTCAGAGCTTTATTTAGTCTCCTCTTCTGTGAAATTATTATTAATGATAATGCTAATAATATCATGCTTTACACACATTACTATTTTGATTCTCAGAATAACCTTGCAAGATAAGTGCTATTATTAGCCACATTTCATTCTCAGATGAGGAAAGGGAGGTTGAAAAAAGTAATTTGCCCAAGGTCACAGAGTTAAGTTTCTCAGGTGGAATTTGAACTCAGTTCAGGTTTTCCTGACTCCACGTCCAGCACTCTACACACTGTGCAGTCTAGCTGCCTCCTAAATTTAATAATAGTTATACTACATATATCATAGGACTATACAAATATGAGTTATTATTATTATTTTGCATTATTATTTTTTATTTTATTTTATTTCATTATTATTATTTATTTGCATTATTTTGCATTTGTGTATATTTTAGATTCTCTTCACTAGATCATAAGCTCCTTGAGAGCAAGTACCCCATATCACTAATTATTCTACTCCCCCCCAACCCCTGCACATCAAAAATCAAACAAATCTATCTTCTTATTGAATTGGACATTCCCTCCAATAGTGCAGATTACTTTGTGTGTGTGTGTGTGTGTGTGTGTGTGTGTGTGTGTAAACACTCTGTGAAACTCTTCCCCACATCCTCCCATAAGTTCACCACAAAGGCATCCACCCAATGTGTCAAAATCCTTCTTTATTTTCTATGGACATCATCAGAGTCATAGTGAAACCCTTTGATGGTCCATCTGTCATACCTTACCCTCTCCATATGATCAGCCCATTTCCTTTCTCTATCATACATTTCCCTGATGCTCTTTTTAACTCCTATTCTTCTTCAAAGTTCCTCATTGGTCATATGTTTCAACCTGTCAGTGAGTGCCACGCACGTCTCCATTGTCTTCTGGAATGATAGCTGTTTTCCATTCTTCAAAGACTGTTGAGTTTCAAGTGGGTCAGCCTTATAACATTGGTAAAATATTGGGATGTTAAACATTGGGACATTATTTATGGGAGAATTCTGGGGCCACTGAAGAAATTTTACAACTCCCTGAAAGCAATCCAGTCTGTTCTCCTAATGCATGATTCTGAACCCAGCTTTAGTGCTCTATGTGCCCAGTATACATACTGATACACAAGCTATAGAGGTTATCCATCCAAACACATATTAAAGTCTTGGCAATATTTTTCATCCATTTGTTGATTCTTTTTCCTGTGTGGATGGATGCTGAAGCCCAAGTCTTTGGAGTGATTATGGATCTTCCCCCAGGAGATTGTGCATTATGCCAGAACTTGCTTCAACCAGCATAACTACACATAGTATTATCTGGAGAAGCTTAACATCCATAGGGGATTATTCAGCCCAGAAGCAGTACTGGAGCTCCTTCATCATTTCAATGAACCCATTTTATACCTCACTTGACACTTATCCTCAGAAGGTTGTTTAACAATGTTATTTACAGGGATGTGTTGGAGCCAGTTCATGTTGAGTATAGGGAAAGTCAATTGTTAAATTTGCGCCTCGGAAATCAGCAAAGGCTACAAATCACAACTTAACTTATTGCTTTGTTGAGGGTCTAGACTTTCAAAGTGATGGAGAGAATGTTAATAATGCAGATTAGCCTTAAAAAGTCATCACGAATCCTTTTTTCAGAAAGTCAGCTCTAAAACATTTCCTGGAACAAATTGTCTGTTATACCTTTCAAAGAACCTCAGATTATTTTGATGTGTGGGAAGGAAATGGGGCAGCTAGGTGTTGTAGTGGATAGAGTGCCAGTCCTGGAGTCAGGAAGACTCATCTTCCTAAATTCAAATATGGCCTCAGGCACTTACTAGCTGTGTGACCCTGGGTAAGTCACTTCACCCTGTTTGCCTCAGTTTCTTCATCTGTAAAATGAGCTGGAGAAGGAAATGGCGAACCACTCCAATATCTTTACCAAGAAAATCCCAAATGGGGTCATGAAATATGAATGAACAACAACGTGAATAGGGGATAACTTGTTGGAAGAGAGTTCTTAAAGTAGCATTTTGTTCTAATGAATAAAATAGCTTTTTTAAAAATATCATCACTTAACACACCATGATCTTATACTCTCTACGTATGTCAGTGAACTGTATAATGAAGAAGATGTAGTATACTGTGAAACATAGCTTGCAAAGCCTGCAAGGGAAGAAGGGAAGACGGGAAGGAAAGAAAGGAAGGAAGGAAGGAGGGAGGGAGGGAAGGAGAGAGGGAAGCAGGGAGGAAGGGAGGGAGGGAAGGAAGGAAGGAAGGAAAGAAAGAAGTAAGGGAGGAAGGAATAGAGGGAGGAAGGAAGGAGGGAAGGAAGGAAGGAAGGAAGGAAGGAAGGAAGGAAGGAAGGAAAGAAGGAAAGAAGGAAGGAAAGAAAGAAGGAAGGATGGAAGGAAGGAGTGAAGGAGGGAGGGAAGCAGGGAGGAAGGAATGGAGGGAGGAAGGAAGGAGAGAAGGAAGGAAGGAAAGAAGGAAAGAAGGAAGGAAAGAAAGAAGGAAGGGAGAAAGGAATGGAGGGAGGAAGGAAGGAGGAAAGGAAGGAAGAAGGAAGGAAGGAAGGAAGGAAGAAAGGAAGGGAGAAATAATTATTTGTTAAACACCTACTATGTATTGGGCATTCTGTTAAGCACTTTACAAATATTATCTCATTTGATCCTCATAACAACCCTGAGAGATAAGTGCTATTATTATCCTTATTTCACAGCTGAGGAAACTGAGGCAGAGAGGTGAAATGATTTGCCCAGGGTCACAGAGCTAGTAAGTGTCAGAGGTCAGATCTGAACTCATGTCTTTCTGACTCCAGGCCCAGTGCTCTATCCACTGACGCACCTAATTATCTCTATAGACACTACGAAATCACAGATTCAGACAAACAGATGATAAAAAGAATTATGCTAGGTATTACTGATACAATGATAAAAATAAAACATTTCCTTTCCTCAGGAAGATTATATTCTACTATGGCAGGGGTTCTTTTTTGTGTGTCCTGGACCCTTTGCCAGTGTCTGGTGAAGCCCTCCTCAGAATAAGGTTTTTAAATCTTTGAAGAAAATGTTGAGTTTCAGTTTGAAGTTTCAAAAATGTAATTTTTTCCCATGTACATTCACAGACTCCAGGTGAAGGACCCTCAGCGGTGGTGGTACACCAGGTATGCAGATAAATCATACGAGTTATGCTTACAAAGTTCTAATACAAAGTAATTTCAGGAGGGAAAGATATAACAAATAGGGGACCAGGAAAGCCCTCTTGTAGGAAGGTGGTGATGATTGAATGATAATTCAAAGGAAGCTAAGGATTCTAAGAGGCAGAGACAAGGAGGGAGTACGGTTCAGACAGGGGGGAGCAGGCTGTACAAATGCACAAAGGCAGGAGAGGGTATGTTGTGTGTAATAAACAAGAAGTAAGCCATACATGTACACCCACAAATAACATGCTCACAAATATTCAGACCTTTTTCAGTCTCATTCCTTTCCTGACTCCAACGGGGCCTTGAGACATGTGGAGACAAGATGGGATGTCAAAGACAAACTCTATAGAAGGGCACCAGAAAAGATTCAGAGAGCTGCAGCCCAAACAAAGCATCAACATTTCCATTTTGACATTTATAAGATAGACATTTATGACACCTGCACACACACACATATACACACACACAAAAGTCACTTCTGATTAAATTAAACACCTATGAGAGTTTCTTGCTGTATTTCAATTACCTCTGTTTAAAGTCATTTGCGCAGAATGGAACAGAAAGCCTATAAAATCCTTGTGTATCTTGCCAGGTATTTAATGCATCTTTAACTAACAGTAAAACTCATATTGCATAGCCTACATTACAATTCTGTAATTGATTTGTCTCCAGTTAGCAGCTTTTCCATTCCACAGGGTACAGGAGAGGGGGAAGGGTGAGGATAGTGTCTGTCTCTTATGGTTTGATATGGGAAGATCTTGATACTTAGCCTGGAATAGAGTAGGTGCTTAATAAATTCTGGTTAATTGATGGCTGATTGGTCCTTTGTTTCTCATAACCAACTGTTTCTAGTCTCAAAGGAACTGTGATGTGAATGAGTTTACAATGAAGTTCAGACCTAATCCCTCAACCATGGCCTGTCTATCGATTAGCATAACTGACAGATGCCCAGGTATCCCAATGTGACCATTGTGAACTGAGACAGGGCCCCATCAAGGAGCTTGTTTGAGTGTTTCATAAGTAGAGCATGAAGACTTAGGAGGATCAGCTGAAGGAATAGGGGATGTTCAGCCCAGAGGAGACAAGAATCATGACAGTTATGATGGTTGTAGTAGCAGTGTGCTGGAGCCAGCTTGAATAGGCTCTGAGATCCAAGGAGGCAGGGAGGGAGGAAGGAAGTAAGGAAAGGAAGGAAAGAAGAAAGGAAGGAAGGAAGGAAGGAAGGAAGGAAGGAAGGAAGGAAGGAAGGAAGGAAGGAAGGAAGACAGAGAGGGAGGGAGGAAGGAAGGGAGAGAGGGAGGATGGAAGGAAGAAAGGAAGGGAGGAAGGAAGGAAGGGAGGAAGGGAGGATAGAAGGAAGAAAGGAAGGAGGAAGGAAGGAAGGAAGGAAGGAAGGAAGGAAGGAAGGAAGAGAGGGAGGGAGGAAGGGAGGGAGGAAGGGGTTTTATGAAGTACTTACTGTGGACAATGCCCAATACTAAACACTGGGGATACAAACAGAAAATCAGGATGGTCCCTGTTCTCAAGGAGCTTACATTTTAACTGGGGAGAGGTAATACATAAAAGAGGCTTGCAATGAAGTCAGACAGTCATGCCCCACAATTCTGAGCATGTGGAGTCAGCACACATAGAAATGTACTTGCTTTAATTCCATTGATAAGACCATGTCTTTTTCTGATATGGAACTACTTGACAGTGATGACACTGATCCTCTCTGAGGATGAACAACAACTAGACAGTGTCAATGACTCTGATGGCAAAAACATTCTCTTCCACACCTTCAAAAGCTGTGGCTTCTATGGGAGGTGGGGACTATAAAGTGTCATCAGCAAAAGGAAAAACAGCCATCCATGTATTTGTTCAAGTCACTGGTAAAAAAAAAAAAAATCTTAAATAGTACAGGATCACACAAGATCCCTGGAAGGCTTTTGCAAACAAAATTCTAGAGGGTTCCTTCCAAGTTGATCCAGATACTCAATCAGTTCCAAACCCACCTCATGGTACTATTTTACCACTAAAACAAAGAACTAGAAACAAATAGATGCTCGCTGACTTGAAAATTACTAAATAAATTGTGTTATGTGAATGTAATGGAAGGAAGGTACTGTAAGGAAACATAAATATAAAGAATTCAGAAATAGAGCACCAGCTCGGGAGTCAGGAGGACCTGAGTTCAAATCCAGATTCAAACACTTAGCACTTACTAGCCATATGACCTTAGGCAAGTCACTTAACCCCAATTGCCCTCCAAAAAGCAAAAAAAAAAAATTCAGAGAAGGGTGGGAAGATATATATGAACTGATGCAGAGTGAAGTAAGCAAACCAGGAAACCAATATGCACAATAATAATAATAGTTAGCATTTAAACAGCACCTACTACATGCCTGGCAGTGTGCTAAACACTTCGCAATTATTATGTCACTCGATCCATACAACAACCCTGGAAGGTAGGTGCTCTTCTTAGTCCCATGTTATAGATGAGGAAACTGAGGCAAACAGCATTTAACTGACTTGCCCAGGGTCACACAGTTAGTACATGTCTGAGGCTGGATTTGAACTCAAGTCTTCCCGACTCCAGGCCCAGTGCACTGTCCACTGAGCCACTAGCTGCCTCCAGTATTAATAATAGTCACATCACAAGTCACTTTAAAGTTCCAAATGTGTTTCACATAGATTATCTCATTTGATCCTCACAAGAAACTGGAAATAAAGGTGCTATTATTCCCCCATTTTGTGATGGAGGTATTGCAGAAGGGGACACTTGTTTTACTATCCCAATTTTACAGATGAGGAAACTGAGGCTGAGGGGTTAAGTGCCTTGCCCAGAATTACACAGCTTGTAAATATCTGAGGCTGTCATTGAACTCACCTTCCTGACTCCAAGTCCAGTGTTCTGCCCAAGTGGATGGAATGTTGGACCAACAGTTCAGGAAGACATGGGTTGAATCTTTTCCCCAATCTCCAAGCACTCAGTATGTGACCCTGGATAGGTCATTGAGACTCAGTTTCCACTGAGTCTCGTCTCAGATGATGAGAGTAATAGCGTTTCTCTTATAGGATTGTACAAATCAAATGAGATATTTAATGTCTTTGCAAACCTTAAAGTGCTCTCTAAATACAAACTATTACTATTATTTTAGGGGAGAGAGATTATACTTTCTTTTTAATATAGGGAATTTCCACATGATAAAATTCTCTCTACCAAAGTAGTATTTTCTGTGCAACTTACAGTGTTTCAGTCTTGAAGAGTAGCCGAAAACACAGAGAGGTTGGTTAACTTGACTAAACTCACACAGACAGCATGCATCAGTAGCATTCAGGTCTACTTGGTTCCGCCATGAGGATTTATATTATATTATGATTGTAACTTCTTTATTATATTAGTAAATATAATAAAAATGGGATTATAATAAAATTGTCCTCATCACATTTTCACCTCCCCTTCCCTCTGTTTTTCTCTTCTCTATTCTACTGCCCTGAATTCTGAACACCCCGAGCCATATGGACACTCAGACCTCCCTGCTTCCACAATGATACCCCCAGGTTTCTTCTCTTCTGACTCAAAATTCATCAACGAATGATCCTGGCTCACCATAACAGCAGCCATGGTCCTGCTGTGAGGAGTACAGAGGGGCTCACCTAGAAACCTTTTCTCTGCTTCATTCCCCTCAGTCCCACCAGCAATTGCTATGGTTCCCCACCTCCGGGACAATTTATTAGGTTATGTGATTGCTTACTGGCGTTTGGAAAGACACTGATTAGCGAGCAGGTGTGCACAGGCTGGATTTCTTCTCTTTCACTGGGACTGGTTGGAAAAACACTCACTCACCGCATCATGGGGGTAATTCAACATGCCAATTACCTGAGAAAATTTAGCTCCCTCTCTCCTGAAACAACTTTGCTTGTTAGTGAGAGTCTGGGAGAGAGATGAGGCTGGCATTAGCAAAATGGGGAGCTGACATTAGAGAAACAGGAGACTTCTACAGGAAAAAGAAAAAAAAAGCCTGAAAAGCAGCAGGTTCCTGTGGGTGCCAGAGAGAAGCAAAGAAGGCCCCACCGGTGAGAAAAAAGCCACTTAGCACAAGTTTTTTTGACAGGCAGAGCTCTTTCCAGTTTCATTTCCCTAAGTGAGTCTTTAAAAGGGTAAAGGCAATTGGATGACATGACAGTAACCTAATCCTATCCATCCTGCAAAGCCCTAGTCAAGGGCACCTCTTCCAGGAAGTCATCCACCCTCCCACTCCCAGGTATTTCTACTTTCATTGATCTCCCTCTGCTGATCTCCCTCAGGGTTTACCATGCCCTGCATGGCAATGTGCTGAAGGGTCCAACTAGGGATCACAGATTTAGAGCTGGAAGGAACCTCAAAGAATATCTAGTCTGATCCATTCATTTACAGGAGAGGAAACTGGAATCTAGGGAGGTCCCACAGGGAGTGAGTGACAAGACTTAGATTCAAACCCAAGGCTTCTAACTCCAAACCCAAGGTTCTTTGCAATACAACACAATTGTATGTAATTCTATGCTAAAGTGTGTCTAAATACTTCCCCAACCATCACATTAGTCACAGAGATGGGCACAAAATAGGGGCTCAAAAATTATTTAGATTTTATTATTATTTTAGGGTCTTTCTCCCTCCCCTCCTTTCATCTAGGTGGTTTAGTGCAGAGGTGTCTAACTCATATAAAAATGAGGAAAATTAGTCCATACATGAGGATCCCTGCTGAGCCAATTTGGGCTTAGTTTTAAAATGTAATATTATCTATGTTTGATTGTATTTTATTTTATTAAATACTTCCCAATTAAATTTTCATCTGGTGGATAGTGTGTTTGACACAAGTGATGTGTTGGATAGAGTACTTGGAGTCAAGACCTTAGTTCCAATCCTGTTTCAGTTAGCCAGCCAATAAGCATTTATTAAGCACTTACTATTTGCCTGACACTATACAAAGTGATAGGGATACAAAAGCAAAAGAGTAGCCTCTATTCCCAAGGAGTTCATTCTGCCAGGGTGGAGATAGGCAAAGAGCTATGTACAAATAAGATATAGACAGAATAAGCACAAGGTATCTGAGGAATGACCTCAACAACAATTCATCTGAAAAAGATTTGGGGGTCTTGGTGTACTATAAGCTCAAAATGAGCTTATGAAATGCCTTTTACTCTTCCCTAATTGATTCTATCACCTGCCCCACTTTCTCTTCTCTCTTCAAATCACCTGTACCTCTCATTTCCTGTTCTCTCTCAGCAGAAGACTTCATCTCATACTTCACAATTATTATTATCAATAGCTAAATTTACATTGTATATAAATTACATATATATAAAAATAGCTAAAATTTGTATAGCACCTACTATGTGCTAGGCCTGTGATAAGCACTTTACAGATATTTTCTCAGTTGACAAAGAAAATTAAAATTAAAGAAAATTCTTCCTATTTCTATACCTCAAATCCTCTCAACATCATCCCCAACTTCTTCCTCTTTTACTCAACTTTGGGAGTGATAATTCTCCTTGCCAAAGCCAATTTGTGTAAACCTTAATCCCATCATTCAATTCTCCCCTGTGACTTTGTCCCTTCTAACATCCCTTCTTTCTTTATAATTCTCAATCTCTCTTTATCTACTGGTAACTTTCCTATCATCTAGTTCGATGCAAACCAAAATTAATCCCTGATAAGTGGTCATCCAACCTTTGGTAAGTGGTCAGCCAGTCTTTGCCTAAGGACTCCTTGTGAGAAAGAACTCACTGCTCACTGAGGCAGTCTTTTCTACTTTGAGACAAATCCAATTGGTAGGAAGTTGTTTCTTCTATCAAACCTAAATTTGCCTCTTTTGTATTCCAATAATTGCACCTTGTTCTCTACTTTGGGGCCAAGTAGAACCAATCTACTCCTTCTGTTTTTTAATATCTCCTGAGGGTTTCAAGACAGCTGTGATGTTACCCCAAGACATCTCTTCTCCAGGCTAACCATGCCCCATTCCTTCAATCAGTCTTCCTATAGCATGAGTTTAAGGCCTTTTCCCTTCCTTGGGAAGGGTCCTTTGAACTCTTTCCCACTTATTATCATTATCCTTCCAAAACTATAGAGTCCAGAAACACTCCAGATACGGTCTGACCAATTTGGAGTATAACAAATCCATCACCTCCTTATTCCGGGAAGTTAGTCTCAATGCAGTCCAAGAATATATTAGCTTTTATGACTGCCACATCTATAGCTGACTCACTGTGAGCTTACAAGGCACTAATACCCCTGATTAGATAAACTACTGTCTTGTTAGATTCAGCCCAATGCTTTATCTTGTCAAGATCCCTGTGGATCCTGATTCTGTCATCAGTGTGTTAGTTATCTCTCCCAGCTTTATGTAATCTGCAAATTCAATGAGCATGACATCTGTGTCTAAAGACATAAATCCAAATCATTGATCTATAAAACTTGGACAAGGTTGAGTAAACCGATCAAATCATCCAACTCCATTTTAAGGCAATATCTTAATTAGTTAAGAAGGTCTCAATCAATCAAAGACTTAGAATCTGAAATGTCTTCGATCAACTACAGTTACATTGTACAGGAAGTGTGTTTGCGTAAGCTGAGAACAACTGGTCATTTATTAGATGATACCTATAAAACACCAAACCAATTTGGGCTCAAGAGATTTGAATAAGTTTAAAAGAAAGAATATTTCAGCTAAACTCCTGAAAAGAAATACCCTGTGGGAGGAAATCAAATTCTAGTTTCATTCTCAGTTTCAATTTCTCATCACCCTTCACCAGAAGAGAATCTCATGAACTTTGGGGGTCTAGATCATTTCCCATCTTCCCATAACTGTCCTGGTATGTCCTTGTATGAGCTGACAGCTCTGTTTGCATGGGGAGCCAAGGACAGACTAGGCATAAATTTAAGGCTCTATAAAGAGTCAGGAAGAAAAAGACTATAATATAAGTAAGGGAAACATTCTAAGGACTCCACAAAAAGAATTTCCAGGAGCTGTGATCCCTTTGTCACATGTGTTCTTTAAATTAACTCTTATTCTTTTTAAACACTGTACTAATGAGAGAATATATAAAATATTTGAGGGTAGAGGGAGAAGCATTTTATATAAATTGTTCTTACTATAAAATTTTGCTAAATATCCTTTCTTAAAAAAAATGATAAATGAGTGTGGCTAACTAAATGACATCAGTGATAGTCAGTGAGTGGAAAGGACATAGCTAAGGGCTTGTGAGCTGTCTCACTAGAAATATACCACCACCACCAAACCCTCAGAGATTCCCCTAGAGCCCTAAGGGGACATCATGTCTATGCTCTGGGGGAACTCAACTCATAAGTGCAAGTGAGAATTGGAATAATAGGGGGGCAGAGCCAAGATGGCGGCATAGCAGCAGCAACATATCGCAGCTCTCACATAGCCACGCCAAAATACCCATAAAATAGGACTCTAAACCAATCTGACTCCAAAACGCACACAAAGATACTTCCCACTAAAGTCAGCTCGGCTACGAGGAACCATATCAGCACTGTGAAACCAGACTGGCCTGAAGCCGCTGCTGAGCCCCGGGGGCTGCCAGACGAGAGGAGCGGTGAGCGGATTAGCGGCAGCTGAGAGCATCGTTCAGAACTAGGTCACTGGAGATTGCAAAGCTGGGAGGGGAGCAGTCCAGCCGAAAGGCCTCCAGAGCGGAAAAGCGAAAGGCAGAGGTTTTGCACCCGCCTCCACATTGCAGCTTCCCACCCGCGGCCTGCAGACAGCAGGGGGACTAAGCGATTGTTCTGAGGCCAGTGCTCTCGCGTTGAGCGGCCTGGATCCGGATCGCCGTCTTGGGCCTCGGTCTTGGAGTCTTCATTATTCAGTGAACCAGAAGTAAGTAGGAAGGGTCCCAGCACCTTCCTGAGAGCTACGGCAGCCGGGAGGACCCCAGCGATTTGGGACAGAGCTTTCCCTTCTGGAAGCAGAGCCCCACAGAGATTAAAAAAAAATCACGGTCTGAACAATCATGAGTAAGAATAAGCATAAGAAGCA
>CM053587.1:319207213-319226802 GCA_028646515.1 Pseudochirops corinnae | reverse complement strand
ATCCTGCCCTACCAAAAAGTGACATAAGAGAGAATAGACTGGGGGAGGGGGGACACACTAGGATGGCTGTTTTGGGGCGGTGGGTGGGGGAAAGAGCGGGAGAAAATATGTAACTCAAAATCTTGTGGAAATGAATGATGCAAACTATAATAAAATTTAAAAAAAATTTACAAGAAAAGAACTTCCTATAAATTAAAACTATTCCAAACTAGAATGGACTGCCTGAGGAAACAGGGGATTTTCCTAACTTGGAGATATTTCAAGAGGTCAGATGAGTTCTGGGGATTCTCTTCAGTGCGTGTGATGGACAATATGATAGCTGAATTCTTGTCCAACTCTGAAATTCTGTTATTCTGAGGGCCTGATAAGCCAACTATTGGGAAAACTGTGAATTCAGGAAAGTAAATTGTTTGTACCCCAACAACTCCAATGCATCAGAAGAAAACCTGGAGAAAGACCCTGACTGTGCCACTCTCCACCACAGGAGAGGTCCAATTCAGTGTGATTCTTCCCAGAAGAACATTGGATCATATATTTAAAGCTGGAATGGAAGGGAATTAACAGGTTCCCTAATCATAGCCCTAATTTTATATATGAAGAAACCAAGGCAGAGAAGTTAAATGACTTGTCCATGGTCACACAGTTAGTAAACATCAGAGGCAAGATTTGAACCCAAGTCCTCCTGACTCCAGGTCTAGTGCTCTATCCAATGTATCATGTCTTCCTCTTGTGAATGGGATCCTGGGATCCTCTTAAGCTTTGAGAACTATCAGTGTCCATAGAAATGGTTTAAGACTAAGCAAGAACTTCAGCCCTGTGCACTATCTGCAAATGACAAATTGCCCAAGACAGATAAGTAGGAAACTCATTGATACATGGCCCTTCCAATAGTATTATAGCATCATAATGACTGTTAATTATAAGAGCTGGCATTTATAGTGTTTTAAGGTATCTATAGCTATTATCTCATTTGATTCTCACAACAACTCCAGGTGGTAGGTGCTATTATTATAGCACTTAGAGATAGTTTATGTTGTTATATCATATACTATTATAGCATCTTAACAGATGAAAAAACTGGGGCAGACAGAGGTTCAGTGACTTGCCTAGGGTCACATAGCTAGTAAGTGTCTGAGACCAGATTTGAATTCAGGTCTTCCTGACTCCAGGTTCAGTGCTCTACCCACTAAGCCACCTAGCTATCTATAAGGCTAAGAGAGCATTCATCCTGTGCTGCCAATGTGTGAAGGAAGAACAAGCTAAAGCATTGCCCATCAGTCCTCCTGCCTGCATGCTTTCAACCTTCCCAGGGTAGATTCTTCTCCAACTGAAAGTCTTGGCAGCCTGGGCTACGCAGGGATGCTCATGGCTAGAATGTCAATCCACTTTCTGCATGGAACCACTTCCCCCTTCTCTGAAATTCCTTATCTCTGCTCACATGGATTGCATGCTAATGGGCTTAATCAGTGGAAATAAAGGCATGATCATGGTAATGAACCAGCAGGCAGGGGCTGATAGTAGGGAGCTGGCTCAGCTTCTTCCCCCCTTTCCTCCCCCCAGGAGCTGCTAACAAGTCAGCCCCATCAGGATGAGGGAGCGGGTAAGAGGCAAGGGAGCACTTAGAGAGCTACCCATGGGGAAAAAAAAGTTCTCTCTGGTGGTGGCCACATTAAGGAGTCAGGCTCTGGCAGAGAGCAGACCCCTGGGAGGAAGAGACTTCTGGGATGCCTCCTATGGCTTCCTAAATGCCACTGTCACCTGCACCTGCCTCCCTGAAAGGGAAGACACAGCTGTCTGTGGATCTGTCTACCCCAGAGGAAAGTAGAGAAGCCCAGAGTTGCCATCTATATCAGAACCCCAAGTTCATCCAGCCCCTCCGGATGAAGCAGGCCAGGCCAAGGCAGGGGGCTGGAGAGCAATCAGACACTTAGGGGAACATGCAAATTATATGTAAAATATTCAGAATTCCTCATTGGAATCAGTGTTTTATTTTAGTCCTGTCTTAATTTCCAGCCAGTTGGGAACCTATTCTAATTTGCATGATAGATTAAAGAGCTTATCCTTTAAATAAGTAACCTGAAGGGGTCATGGAAGGATACATGGCGGGTCTGAGCAGGCTTCCCCAAACTACTGATGATAACTTGCATGCAAAAGAGGGCGTAAAAGATGCCATCCCTGATGGGTAGAGACAGGCAACAGGTAAGTTCATACCACAATGGGGCAAGACCGTCCTGATTGGTGAAGGCACTGGGGCATGCAGTAGATAGATCACTGAGCCTGGAGTCAGGAAGACTTGAGTTCAAATTCAGCCTCAGACACTAACAAGCTGTGTGACTCTGGGCAAGACACTTAACCTCTAATTGCCTCAGTTTCCTCAACTGTAAAATGGGGATAATAGCAGCATCTATCTCTCAGGGTTATTGTGAGGATCAAATGAAGTGGTATTTATAAAGGACTTAGCCTAGTGCCTGGTAATGTATAAATGCTCATTCTGCTTCCTCATTCCCACTCCTCCAGCCATCTGCTCTCTAGCCCCTGAAAGGGTCCCCCCCTCTACTTACCATAATCAAATCAAATCTGCCATTTCTATAGGAAAGAGGGTATCACTCTAACTCCCCTATTGGCCCATTTTCCATCCCTGTAACTTTCACAGCCAAAGTATCCCCTTCCTGTTTGCCACTCCCCTACAAAGTCTGCCTGCAGTTTTAAGTTTTGGTTTAACTAAGACTTTGAGGACCTTTGTATATATTGCTTGTTGTCTCTGTCTATTAGAATATGAGCTGCTGGGGACCAGGGACTGTGTCTGCTTTTGTGTTTGTAACCTCAGTGCTTAACATAGAGTAAGCACTTAATGCTTTTTGTCATTCGCTCGGTCATTCATGATCTACATTTGCATTGCTACAGTGATACATAGTCAACCCATCCAAGACTGTCCATCTCGTCCTCCCATAAACCTGCCACAGGAGGCTCTCCCAGTGTGCTGCGGGCTTCACTCCCATTGTCTTGACATTGCACGGACATCAATGCATGACTCCTCTGCCCAGTAGTTATCCCTATCTCTACGCAAATGGCCAACCCAGGCTATAGTTTATTTTTGTAATTGTCCCTCAGTCACATACCTGTCTGATAACATCCTTTAGGCCTGGTCTCCTGCAAAGTTCCTCCCTTGTATTGAGTTGTGGCCCACCCGCCATGTGTGCTGCCTACATTCCATCATTCTCAGCCTCCTCATTCATCTCTCACTGGAACCCTGGACTCCATCACTGGCTCCTTTGCTCTGACAAGAGAACTTTTCTATCATCTCACCTGGAATAAGGTTTCCAAGCTATTTCCTGACATCTCCACACCATGACTCCCACATGTGGGCCATCCCTCCTCCCTTTCCCTTTCTTGTCTTCTCTTATTAGAACGTAAGCTCCTTGAGGGCAGAAACTGTCTTGCTTGTTTGTATTTTTATCCCCAACACTTAGCATACTAGTGCCTCGTATACAGTAAGTGTTTAATAAATACTTTAGCATCATCAACATCATCATCATCATCATACACCTCGCCATTGCCCTTTGGGTCATCTTCAACATTAAAACTGTTCAGAGGCTGGGTTCATCCTTAACAGAAAAGTAAATACAATATAATTGGGAGGAAAGAATATAATTTATGATTATAAATTCATGTCTGCAAAGAAATCTAAGAGGTTATGGAATCCAATTCTCTCATTTTCTTTTTACAGAGCAGGAAATTGAAACATACAAGTTACATGGCTGGTAAGTGTCTGAGGAAGGATTTGAACCCGGGTCTGTCCTTCCTCCAGGGTCAGGCTCTAGTTGCTGTACTACCTGGATGCTTGGGTCTCCCACAATAGTGAGTGCAGCTTGTTATAGTGAATAGGGCCGTAAACTTAGAACAACAAAGACCTAGATTCAAATTCTGCCTCAAACACTCACTAGCTGTGTGACCTTGTGATTCAAACTCTGTCTCAGTTTTGTCAACCATGACATGGGGATAGTAACAGCACCAACATCCCAGGATTGCTGTAAGAATCAAATAGGAGAACATTTGTAAAGGCCTTACTTAGCACAGTGTCCAACACATAGTAGGTGTTTAGCAAAATGTCTGTGTTCCCCTTCTCTACCCACTACATGAAAGTAGAACTTCAAAAGTCTAAAGTCCTCTTCTGAGCCTCGCTGTGGCTTGGGCTCTAAAAATTTTTCTGACACATATCATCAGCTCTGGCAAATTCTACCAAGCTGCATGTGCCTGTCATCTGAGAAAAGAGCGTGGTGTAGAAATGCATGGCTCCACTGATTTGAGAGTGAACAGGTCCAAACCCCAATGCCAGCCGACAGCTGTGCCCTGCTGGTAAGCTATCCATCTCTGCCTCCTGAGGGCTGTGTGGTCCTTAGACTGGGACCTGAGGGATGCCAGCCGCTGCTCTGCATGCTAATTAATCCTTTGTAAATTGAACAGACCAAGTTCAATAGGTACATCAGAGTGCCAGGGGCACAATTTGTCAACAGATGGTTTCTAAGCCAGGGCTTCATTCCCTGCAGAACTGGAGACAGCCCAAGTCCAGTCCAGTCACAGAAATGGGGCAGTCTCTTCAGGTATGTAGCCACTCAAGAGACAGTGTGGCAAGATGGAAGGGGGAGAGATCTGGAGGCAGAGAAGCTGGGTTCAAATCCTGCCTCTCTCCCAACAGCTTTCACCCATGTCCCCTTCTCTGCACTCCCATAACTACCACTCTACTTCAGACAGACTTGGTTGCTGCTGCCCTCAGTTAATGTCAATCTACTCATTCATCTCTCTGCTACCATTAATTCCTCTCTCTAATCTTTTTCCCAGGGGCAGCTAGGTGGTGCTGTGAATAGAGCACTGAGCCTGGAGTCAAGAAGATCTGAGTTCAAATCCAGCCTCAGACACTTCCTAGCTGTGTGACTCTGAGCAAGTCACTTAACCCTGTTTGCCTCAGTTTCCTCATCTGTAAAATGAGCTGGAGAAGGAAATGGTGAACCACTCCTGTATCTTTGCCAAGAAAATCCCAAAAGGGATCACAAAGAGTTGAGGACAACAACAACAGCAACAATCCTTTTTTCCACACAGCTGACAAATAATACTTAGTCCTTCCATGTTGCAAGGGTTAGGGGCATGGTGCCCCAGAAAATAAATTTTTATAAAATTTTTTGGCCCTCCCTTCTCACCAGAGAAGAAGTCTGAATTTATTGTGGTATTAAAAGATAAAATATATTGATATTATATATTATACATACCTTTTATACATTTCTAAACTTTTTCTGTCATCTACTGGCCTTTGTATATCATCTGTGGCTTCTGCAAAACTCAAAAAAAAAAACCATTTAATTTCTTACACCAAACCACCAAAACCATGATGTAGAAGGGATAACTATATTGACTTCAAAGTACCAGAGTGGATAAAATGCCAGCCTTGGAGTCAGGAAGTTATGAGTTCATAACCCTTAACCTCTCTTGGCCGGTAGGTAGAACACCATTGAATCAGGAAGTGAGCAGAACATAGGTAAATTGGGATGTCATGAGTTCAGATCTGACCTCAGATGCTTCCTAGCTCTATGACCTTAGTCAAGTCATGTAAAACCTCTCTACCTCAGTTTCCTCAACTGTAAAATGGGGGTCATGATAATAGCACCTACCTCCTGGGGTAGTTGTCAGGATCAAATGAGATAATACTTGCAAAGTGCTTTGCAAATCTTAAAGCACCATATAAATGGTAGCTATTATTATTATTATTAAAGTGATGGATTTTTGTGAAGAGCAAATGAGATAATATATAAAGCACTTTGCAAGGCCTTAGATAAATCTTAGTCCTGTGATTATTGCTGTTGCTGCTGTTGCTTATATTTCTAAAGAACTTTTGACTATGCAAACCCCCTGCTCAAAAAGCTTCAACGTCTCCCTGTTGCCCCAAAGACAGTGATTTTTAACTGTTTTTGAGTCCCGAACTCCTCCGCTGGGCAGTCTGGCAATGCCTATCGAGCCCCCTTCCTCGAAGGTTTTTGAATTTGCAAAATATTATAAAGATTATAAAGAAAACCAAATATGTTTAAATACAGTTATCAAACACATACACATGCATATATATATAACAGTATATAATATATGATATATAATAATACTTATGAAATATTTATATTTCACAGATCCTTACTATCACTGTATTCTGTGTTTGAGTCCATTCTTCTCAAGGAGGAGAGTGAGCCCCCCTCCCAGGTTTATGGGGCAGATGTTTTATAACTACCATTCTTGCTGAAACATTTGAATAAATGTGAGTTAATGCTTTTGATAAGAGCTAGTTGAGTCTACTGGCTGATTGTTAATGGGAAGCACACCAGTAGGGGCTTGTGAGCTATTGTTTTAGTAGTAGACATCTACCACTGATTCTAGCATCTAGATATTCTTAAACTAGCTCTGAAGAAAACTTGGGAGAATCCACTGCTAAATCTTTAGAGTGATATTTACACCTCTGATATCTGCAAAGGCAATATAAATCAGGTCTTGGTTTTTATTGCTGTTGTTTTTGATTGCCTAGACTTAAGAAAATGATAGAGAAAATGTTAATAATTCAGGTTAATCTTGAAAGTGTGTTGTGCATACATTGTCCCACCTACCCACCCAAAGCAAATGTTAAACATTTAGCAACACATTTCAGTCCAGAATCCTAGCAAGCAGGTTCTGAGAAACCACCCTATGTCTATGAGTACAGGTTTGGGGAGGATCTCAAAAGGGGTTTTTCACTGCATAATCTTCCTAGTCTAATCACATAGTTTATTATGCATGGCAAGATCGTAAGAAAATTGTTAAACACCCTCCTCATGGACTTTACAGCACTACAGTCTGCCAAAACCTTCTCTCTGATGTTAGACGGGCAGTTCCACATTTTTCTTCCAGCTCCCCAAAGGTCCTGGGGATGATCCAAGATAGAGTTTGTATGCCTGGGACCTCCCTAGGATCACTTCTATAAGCCAGAAACAAAAAGGAGGGTTAAGTGCAGGACAGTACATGGTCACAGAGTCTTCTCCCCAACCTCTAAGGTGATTCCACAGCTGTCATGTCAGCCTTAGTCTATGCCACTCATGTCTCTGGCTTCAGCTCCCCTGGCTCCCAAGCTGGTCACAGCAGGTGATGTGGAGGGGAACACAGCCAGCTGCCAGTCCTAAGCAGTGATCACACAATCTCCAAACCTCCTCTGTTTTCCCCTGGATTTCTAGTCCTGAATTGAATGGGTCAGTTCAGAAAAGGGAAGGCTGGAATCTCAGTGGGAAAGGTGATGAAGAAGAGACTAGCAGGGACTGGATTCAACCCAGTTCTGCCCTCTTGGATGGTGCATTATTGTCCATGAGAAGAGCAGATCCCTGATCAGAAGAGAGAGGAACAATCCTCAGCGCCTACTATCACAGCCCTTCACATCATCACTACAGTGTTGTCCTTTGAGCCCAGGGAGGTGGGGGAGAGGGGCAATAATTTAAATATAAAAGAGGGAAATGTGTGGACTTTGGTTATAAATGAATGCAGGATTGAATGATTCAGTTAATATCTATTAAATACTTACCACGTGCCAGACCAATTAGCTTTCCTTTTGGTTGTTCCTTTTGACTTTCAGTGACGCCAGCTGGAGTTTTCTTGGCAAAGACACTTTGTGGTAGTTTGTCATTTCCTTATAAATCCTACCTCAGACACTTACTGGCTGTGACTCTGGGTAAGTCACTTAACTTCTGTTTTCCTCAGTTTCTTCATCTGTAAAATGGTAACAATAATACTACCTACCTCACAGGGTTGCTGTGAGAATTAAATGAGATAATAATTATAAAGGACATAGCCCGACACAGAGTAAGTTCTACATAAATGTTAGCTATTCTTAGCTGTTATTCTATCTGACATATAAAGTCCTTCACACCTGAAATTTGCTCCCTCCTTATCTCTAACAGGTAGAGACCTCTTAGCATCTCATGCCCTGCAAGCCCAGTTGAAATACCACCATCTATATGAGATTTTTCTTAATTCCCCCCAGTTACTAGTGCCCCCCATAACCAAAAAAAATAGTTTGTTATTTATAGAGAGGGTGGAGAGTTGATCAGGGGGACTCAATCAATTATATCCTCCAATCTACTTGACTAAATTATAGGACTTTTGTCAGAAAAAAAAAGAACTCCTCCTGTAGAACTATATATGTGTATAACTATTGGCTGAGATACATATGTTTTAACGGTGGTGAATCAGCAACACCTGCTTGGTCCGTAGAGCTCGAGGCTGTCTCAAAAATGACTGGCACTTGAGAATCAGAAGGAACCACCCACTCAATGATCCATAAAAGGAACCAGGAGCAATGACTTAGGGTCATTTGGGGTTCTTTTGAGGGGATACTTCCTCATGTTTCTCTGTCTTGGACTTCTGGCAAGAAGGGTGAGAGAATGAAGATTTCTCTGTCCCACCCAACATGAGCATCGATGGAAGCTAAAAAAAAAAGATGGAGGAAAGAATGTATGCCTACCTAGATAAGCATGAGACCCTGGCTTGCCTTCTTCTGCCTTTCCATTTTTTCCCCTGAACACAAGGGATCCTGAGAAATCAACATTCCCTATGTGACGTAAATGAACAGTCTATAAGGGTCATTTCTCAGAACATGTTCAGATATTCCCTGACTGGTTTCAGCCAACTTTTTGGAGGTTTAAAAGAAGATTACTCTTTAACTGGCCTCTTCCTACAAGGGAAGAACACAGACACACACACACACACACACACAGACACAGACACAGACACAGACATACACACACACACACACACACACACACACACACACACCATTCCATCAGGTAAGTCACCTCATATGACCTTTTCCTACCTACAGGTGAAAAAGAGAAAAGCCATTCCATTGGTTCCCCACACTGGTCTCCTGAGCTGCCTAGTCTTTATCCTCTGAGAGTATTCCACCCAGGATAAATCTACCTGAACTCATCCCTCAGTGATTGTCAAACTCCCACCAAGTCAGATTCCCATCCCCCAGTTCTAGTGATTCTGAACCCCTAAATGCCATTATTCAAGCCTGTTCTCCATCCCACTACTACTCACTCTTTTATTCCAATTGTCTTCCAATTTCCCCACCACTACAATGTCTCACTCTGAAGCTACTTGCCTCTTCCACTGTGCTCTCCATAGAAAACAAACTTGCTTTCATCTTAAATCTTTTTTCCTTTCCTACTCCTTTCCTCTTCTGAGACTTGTCTCTCTCCTCATGACACAGCCTCCCTGGTCACCCTCTCTAGCACCAGCTGCACTTTCATTCATCCCCTCTTCCTCACTAGTCAAGATGGTGTTGTTGGAATATCCCTTGCTCCCCATTGCCACTTTGAAGATTTAGCTCTACCTCCAACACTCAGTAACCACCCTTCCTTTGAAATACACTCAATTCATATCTACCACTGGATTAAGATTCTAGTGACTAGCATCTATAGACCACCAGGACACTCTCCTTTCCTCAATGATTTTAATGCCTATCTCCCAGTCTTTCCTTCCCTCCTAATTCCTGCCCTCATGCTAGAAGACTTCAATATACCTAGTGATACACCCTGAAACACTCTAACCTCCAAGATCTCAACTTACTCATTTCCTATGTCCTACTTCTCCACCCCATCTTAGTTTTAGAGATCATCATACCCTTGATATTGCCATCTCCACACCTCCATGGTTATGAACTCTGAAATTATCTTATTTGATTGAAATCTATTGTCATTCTTCTTCTCCTTCTGCCTTACAACCTCAAACCATGTCCTTTGTCCTCTCTGTGATCTCCAATCACTAAATGGCTTATTTTTTTTCTTCTTCCACTCCAAGGTCACACAGTTATTAAATGTCTGATTTGAATTCAAGTATTCCTGACTCTAGCCCTATACTCTATCCACTGTACCACCTAGTTTTTCAAGTATTCTGTCCAGTCTTCTTCCACAAATTGCCCAATGTCCCCACTCTCTCACTCATCTTCCATCTCTGGCTGCTTCCCTACTATCTACAAATACAGCCTTATTCATCTCCCCATCCTCAAAAAAACTTCATTTGATCTTTAATAGCAATCATCTCATATTTCTCTTCCCTTTTATAGCTAAACTCCTCAAGAAGGCCATCTACAACCAATGTTTCCCATTCTTTTCCTCTCTCTTCTAAAGTCACTATAGTCTGGCTTCCAACTTCATCATTCCAACAAAACTGCTCTCTACAAGCATACCAAAGGTCTCTTAGCAGCCAAATTCACTGTTCTTTTCTCAATCCTCCCCCTTCTTAACCTCTATGTAACCTTTGACATTGGCAATCACCCTCTTCTCCTCGATACTCACCTCTCTCAAGAGTTCCATGAGATTTCTCCTATCTGATTGCTTCTTTTCAGTCTCTGAGCTGGATGTCCTCCAGGTCTCTGTCCTAGGCCCTCTTCCCTCTATTTCACTTGGCTATCTCATTAGGTCTCATGGGTTCATTTACCATCTCTAAGCTGATGGGCAACTAGGTGGCACAGTGGATATAAAATGCCAAGCTTGGAGTCAGAAAGACTCCTCTTTCTGAGTTCAAATCCAACCCCAGACACTTCCTAGCTGTGTGCCTCCGGGCAAATCACTTAACACTGTTTGCTTCAGTTTTTTCATATATAAAATGAGTTGGAGAAGGAAATGACAAACTACTCCAGTATCTTTACAAAGAAAATTCCAAAAGGGGTCATGAAGAGTCAGACATGACTAAAATAATGGAGCAGGAACAAAAATGCTGGTGACTCTCAGACATACTCGTCTAGATCTTACATCTCTCCTGACTTCTATTCTCACATATTTACTATTTATTGGACCTCTCAAACTGTGTGTCCTGTAAACATCATAAACTCAACATACTGAAAACTAAACTCATTATCCTTCCTCTCTTCCATACCAAGGGTGCCATCATCCTCCCAGTCCCCCAGACTCACAACCTAGGTGTAAGCTTTAACTCCTCACTCTCTCTTGCTCCCATTATCCAACCCATTTCCAGGTTGCCATTTCTACCTTTGTAATATCTTTCATATATGTCCCCTTCCTTCATATGTGTTCCCCACTCCAATCCATCTTCCACTCAACTGTCAAAATGTTTTTCCTAAAGCAAAAGTCTAACCATGTCACTCAATAAACTCAAGTGGCTCCATGTGTTGTACAGAATGGTGATACAATGTTACTGAATGTTATATTGTTTCATGGTGACACTTTTACAGGGGCAGAAGCTCCCCCCATACTGAGAAGAAGGCAGGAGAGTCAGGGAGGGCAAGCAGTGTTCAAGGGGATACTTCAGAAGTTAATTCAACAGGAGATTACTGATATTTTGAGCAGATTCACCCAAAGGATGAGGGAATCCTTAGAGTCTTGGATGGTAAGAATCAGCGACAAAGGAGTTGTAGGGGTAGTGATAGATTGTGTGAACTGCTTGAAATTTATAAGTATTTGTCTGAATCCTTTGGTCCAGCAAGCTTTTAGAGATTTTCATTTGGCAGGAGGTAACAATATGACCAATCTATTACTTTTAGGGGCTGATGGATGCAGTAGAACATATCCTGCTGATTCCATGTAGCCTTTTGGAGACAGACCCTGGTACTCTCTTAGAGACTGTATGAGAAAGTTGAAAGAAGAAATTATGAAAACTGCTATCATGGTTGGAGATGCATATAGGCATCATGATATCTCCTTAGCAGTTCGTCATAGAAATATCATCATGAAGACAGATCCTCCTGCTTATAAGCACCTACTTCTGACTCCACTAATTGGTGAAATAGGGCACCCTCTTTCAGAGGTGCTGGATGAGATTTCACAGCTAAGTGACTTAGGAGAACAGGAAAAAGATAAATATCCTCGAGAGAGAAAAGTAAATGGCCAGAGGATTCAAAGTCAGAATAAATTGCCAAGAAAAGAATTGTTTATTGCTCTATTAAGAGCAAGGATTTATTTTTAGAAAAATTCCAACTAATGAATTATGTAAAATATACCAAGATAAGGGGCTTAATGTCAGACAGAATAGAAAAGTAAGGGCTGCCCCTACAGATGCTCCTGAACCATTGTATCCAAGTTCATCACACCTTCAGGGTTAATAGGAAATTGGCCAAGCCCCAGCTCAGATTAAAGAAATACACGAACAAGATTGCAGACCCCATATCAATCTGATAATATATTGGAAAAATGGATCAAATACTGTAACTAGGGCCTTGTTAGATACTGGGATGGAGGCCTCCCTTATTTATGGGAACCCTGATAAGTTCAAGCATAGGACTCCTATTACCATCACAGGACTAAGAGGGGCTTAAATATCAGCCAGAGCCAGAGAGATGGTGGGAGAGAGAGGTGCTCAGGCAAGGAGAGAGAGAGGTTTGTGAGTAAATATTGATCTTGTATTGGTTTGTGGGAAGGCTGAAGGATGCTGTGGCTCTCAGTGTTATTATGGCTTCTGAATATCTTTGCTACTATGATGGAATTTGCTTACTGGTTTGGGGATTCAATTTTCTGGTGTCTAAATAACTGCTTCAGTTCTGTCCTCTCTATGGAGAGTTTAGTATATTTTGCAATCAAACATCATGCAATATTTATAGTCAGTCTTTATCATAATCATGGACACTGTAAATATTGCATTGGTGCTATAGGCAGACAATAGTCACATGGTCCAACAACTTCATTTTACATTGGAGGACACTGATGTTTAAAGGTGGGATTTGAACACATGACCTCTGTTTACAGAAACAGTGCTCTTTCCACTATACCATGTTGCCTCCCCAACAACTGAGCAGAGACTATCTATCCAAGCCTAGGATTATAAGATTATGTATTTGTATATTTAGAACTAGAGCAAATAGGTGGCATAGTGGATAGAGCACTGATCCTAGAGGCAGAAAGACTCATCTTCCTGAGTTCAAATTTTACCTCAGACACTTCCTAGCTGTGTGACCCTCGAAAAGTCACTTAACCCTGTTTGTCTCTATAAAATGAGCTGGAGAATGAAATGGCAAGCCACTCCAGTATCTCTGCCAAGAAAAGCCCAAATGTGGTCACAAAAAGTCAGAAATGACTAGAAAAATGACTGAACAACAAAAATATTTAGAAATGGAAGGGACATTAAAGTCAGTTCAACTCACTAATTTTTCCAATGAGGAAACTGAGATAGAGATGTTAAGTGACTTGTGTCAACCTGAAAGTTTGGTTAAAGGAAACAAACAGGCTGGGTTATATACATTTATATCATTTATTCCCTTAAATCTAACAGATACATTCTGCTTGAAGCCAGAACCTAAGTTCTGATTGCCTGATACAAGAAATGACAAAGTTTTATGTTTTAAGACAATCCCAGGATGTCTGTGTCACTCAGATTTAAGGTCTCTATATGTTTATAAAACAATTGACAAAGTAGTGTCTGGATCTCAGGATACTTGAGCTTTTCCCCCATATGGAGTATGCCCCCAAGATAAGAGAAACTCCACTGATTGTAGGCATACTGTCATAAACTAGAAGAATACCCATTGTCGACCTTATCTGGTCTTTCAAGTTACTGACACAGGAAATGGCATTTTTAGAGCAAAGCAAAGTAGTCTGATTGATTAGTTCAGGCTTTGGCTCTCATTGAGGTCCAAAAAAAGGATATTTAATGATTATCACTTGCCTCAAATAGAAACTATTTGAGGCAGGTTTTGAACTCAGATATTCCTGACTCTAAGTCCAATCCTCTAACCACAGTACCACCCAACTGCCTCAAGGCACCTTCCCAGGAATGGCCTTTCTAGGTCAGTCCAACCATGATATGCCAACTTTGACAGGTACCTCCTGAGCATGAGAGTTCAGATGGTTTATAAGTCTGGTTCTATTTGCCCAGCATAGAGGATTTCTCCTCTCTACTTGGAGAACCCCACTCTCCAGAAAGATCCTGGAGCTGAAAGAACAAAAGGAAACCCAAGCCATGTTCAGGTCCCAGGAGATCAGGACCTTGAGAACTACTCAGCCTGTATAGGTCCAGTACGATTGTGAAAACTTCTAAAATATTTGTTCAACAGCTCCCTCAAATCTCTTTACTTCCCAGGAGAGTATAATGAGTGTAACGAGCCATTTGAGATGTTTTATATTTCTGCATTTCTTAATGTTCTCTTCTGTGTCTTAAATAGTTTCTGTGTTAGAGGATATAAACATGTGCACCAAGTGCCTCTTCTAGAAGGGTCATTATAAACCTCTGAGGAGAACTCTAATCACGAAACATACTTTGCTTTAGAGATCTCCCCAAAGTTTAATCCTGGGATGGGGAGGGACAATCACAGAGGGGGAGAGAGAGACAGAGACAGAGACAGAGAGACAGAGAGACAGAGAGACAGAGAGACAGAGAGACAGAGAGAGAGACAGAGACAGAGAGACAGAAACAGAGAGAGAGAGAGAGACAGAGAGAGACAGAGACAGAGAAACTTGATGCTCCTGGGCAATTTAGGGTCAGTCATCCCCCAGCTGGATGAATTGAGGTCCAGAGGAGCCCAGAACTGAGCCCCTTGTCTGAGGAGGCTCCCTGGATTTACTCTGTATAAATTTTGTATATGCTTATTGGTGTATAGGTTGTCACCCTTATAGAATGTAAGCTCCTTGAGGGCAGGGACTACTTCTTTTTTATCTTTATATCATCAGCACCTAGAACAGTTCCTAGCTCTTAGTAAGCCTTTAATACACACTTGTAGATTGGTTGATGACTGTGTTAACAAGAGGCACCTTTGATGTGACCAGCATTGTTTACACAGACAAAGCGAGTCCTTAGCCCCTTTCCCCCCTACAAGCCTACATTCAATTAGGGAGATATATAGATATATATATATATAAAAAAAAGGGAGGGGTTGAGAATAAAGAAGGAGAAAGATTAGAAAAGGCATTCATGGGAAGGAGCACCTAAGGAGAGAAAGGGAACAAGCATTAATTAAACATTCATTGTGTGTGAGGCTTTAGAGACATCTCCTTTGATCCTCACAATCACCCTGTGAATTAGGCGCTATTATTTTTCCCTATCTTACAGATGAGGAGACTCAGGTTAAGTGACTTGTCTAGGGTCACACAGCTAGTGTATGAGGCAGGATTTGAACCTAGAGCTATCCTGCCTCCAGACCCCTGATTCTAGTCTTCCTGACTCCAAGG
The DNA here is from genome assembly GCA_028646515.1 of Pseudochirops corinnae. Classification (NCBI taxonomy): domain Eukaryota; kingdom Metazoa; phylum Chordata; class Mammalia; order Diprotodontia; family Pseudocheiridae; genus Pseudochirops; species Pseudochirops corinnae. The sequence goes on along the minus strand of CM053587.1, from coordinate 319,211,629 downwards.
TTCTATGCACTGCACCATCTAGCTGCCTCTGAATGTTCCAATTAATGAGAAAGGCATTAAATTCTTACTATGTATGTGCTAAATGATGAGATTACAAATAGAAAGTCAATCAATCAATCAGTCTCAAAACATTCCTACTCTAATTGAAGAATATAATACATGTCGAAAGGTTAAGATGCAGGGTCAAAGGCAAGTCCTAGAGGTCTGATGGGCACCTAAGTAGGATGGACAGCAAGACCCAGGAATCCTTAAAGTGCATCAGGGTGTCTGCCCCCACAGAGTGAGGAGCCTTGAGAGGACAAACCAAGGGGAGAGTGAATATTCTGTGTTTCCTTCATTAGAGGAGGTGGAGGGGAAGGAAGATATATTATTTGGCAGGATGGGACGCATTGGGAGGAAGGTTGAGGGTAAGACCTGTACAGCCTGGGGATGGGGCAGGGGGAAGGTGGTTCTGAACACTCACTGTCTCCAGCTGGGACCTCCCAGGTGCCCCATAGGCTCTCAGTGGCATGTGGAATTGAAGGGTGGCAGGACGTTTGATCCTAAGAGGCGAAATTGAGCAAGGAGCATATTCTGGGTGCAGAAGACAGCTTGTACAAAGACTTGGAGACTGGAGATGATGTGCTGAGTCTGAGGAAAAGCAAGAATCCCCTCTGGTCCCAAGCAGACCTTTGGGCACCAAAGGAAACCTCCATAGACATCCCTAATTCTGCTCCAGTTCCCAGGGCCTGTCAGAGGAGCCACATAAATCCTCCTTCCCACAAAGAACGATATAAATTTATTCCCAAACAATAAAACTAAAAACAAAGCTATAAAGTCTTCACGAGATTCATATTGTATTGCAATTAAAATGATGTTCTCTGCCTCCGCCTCCAAGATGAGCTATATAAATTACCAAAAGAGCTTCATTATCTAGAGCTTAAAGGACAGCTCATCTTTTTCAATAAGTGTCAACTGGCTATTAAAAATTCATTCACCCCCAACCCTTTGTCGCATCTTGGGAAGATGTTGGACTGACTGCTAGGGCAAGCATGCACTAAGCTCAGGAGAGTCACAGAAGCTCAGAAGTAGAAGGTACCCTGCAATCTCCCATCCACCTCTAAGCATGAGGAACAACATAGTACAGTGGCTAGAGTGTTAGACTTAGACTCAGCATGGCCTGGGTTCAAGTCCTCCCTCAGACACTTACTAGCTATGTGACTCTGGATAACCTCAAGACCTCTCATTAAAGTGAAAGCTCCTCGAGAGCAGGGGCTGTCTTTTGCCCTTTTTTTTTTTTTGGTATCCCCAGCTCTTAGCACAATGGCTGGAATATAATAGGTGCTTAATAATTGCTTATGGACGGTGATGAGGAAGAAGTTGAGCTCAATGGCCTCCAAGGTCCCCTATAGCTCTAAATCTGGGCCTCCATGATTCCCACTGCACTTTCCTTGACAAGTGGTAGCCTCTGGGGAGAAAGAATGATTGACTTCATAAGGGCTCTGCTCTGGGAGGCCGCCCATCATAGTAGCTTGAGACCTGGGTACAGATGCAAGAACAGGGACAGCAGTTATATCCAGGATGAGCTTTCTCCAGTGGGATGCGGCAAGAAGCAGGAAAAGGGTCCTCAAGTCAACTTTAAAAAAAATAAATTCAATTGAAAAAAGAGAGAAACCTGCAGATGAAAGGAATTATGGGGGGAGAGACCTCAGAGCAGTGCCCCAAAAGAGCCTGGATCCCTGGCCACTCATGGGCGAAGAGTCCTCATGCCAGAGGGCCCCTGCTGGGGAGGTCACTGGTCTATAACTTCCTGGGGAAGCAGGGGAGGGGTAGACCAAGGAGGAGCTTATCTGTGGAGTGCCCACTGTGCAGGACAGGAGAAAGCCAAGCAGCTTACTGTTTTAATGTGACATATCCTTATAAACTACATTCTAAACTTGTTGTTCCTAGAGGCAGCCAGGTCACACAACAGAGAGAGTGCTGGAATTAGTGTCAAGGAGAGCTGGGTTCTAATCCTGCCTCAGACACTTACTAGGTGGGTGAACTTTGTTGTTGTGGTTCAGTCATCTCAGTCATGCTCAGTTCTGCGTGACTCCGTTTGGGATTTTCTTGGCAGAGACGCTGGAGTGGTTTTCTGTTTCCTTCTCCAGCTCATTTTACAGATGAGGAAACTGAGGCAAACAGGGTGAAATGACTTACCCAGGGTCACACGGCTATTAAGTGTCTGAGGTTGGATCTGAACTTTTGTCTTCTGGACTCCAGACCAGGCACTCTATCCACTGACTCTGAGGGAGGTGCTATTATACCCATTTTATAGATGAGGAAACTGAGGCTGAAAGAAACTAAAGTTTACCTATGGGCAGCTGGGTGACCCACTGGATGCCTGGATTCAAATCCATCCTCAGACACTGGCCAGCTAGACTAAGCATTGAACCTCTCAGAGACTCAGTTTCCATATCTACAAAATGGGAACATTAATAATAGCTCACTTCCACGTAGTACTTGAAGGTTTGTAAAGTGCTTTATAGATATTCAATCATTTGATCCTCACAACAGCCCCATGGGAGAGGTAGTTGGTGTGGACTTAAATACTATTATCCCCATTTTACAAATGCAGAAACTAAGTTGGACAGTAGTTAAGTGACTTGGTCAGGGTCACACAGCTACTAAGTATCTGAGTCTGGATTTGGACTCAGGTCTTCCTGACTCCAGGCCCAGTGCCCAATCCCATTGCCTAATAATAATAATAGATGCATCATCATCTCACCACCTGCTTTTTAGGGTTTTAGAGGAAAGTACTTTCCCAACCTAAGTGCAGAGTGTTTATTACCTTCTGAGTCAACCCATTCTATTTTCAACGACCTCCAATGATTAGGAAGTCTTTGCTTAAATAAAAATAAGAGAACTGCAGAATTTAAGAATTGGAAGGGACCTCAGAGGACAGCTGATCCAACTCACGCACAAGAAAGGAATAACATTTGATATTATATTTGTCAAGTGCTTAGAATAGTCCTGGCGCAATGTAAGCACCAAATATCTACATGCTTCCTCCTTCCCTCCCTCCTCACTATAACATAACTGACAAATGACTGTCCAGCCTCTGCTCGGAGGTCTCCAAGTAGGGGGACCCCACCACCCCCTAAAGCAGCAGTTTCTACTTGGGGACAGCTCTGGAAGCTTTTCCTGATATCAAGTCGAAATTGGTTGCTTTGTGACTTGCCTTCTGGGGCTAAAGAGAACATACCTAATCCCTCCTCCCCAATACTTGAAGACCACCTTCTCTCCCTCCTGAGTTTTCTCTTTTTGTCAATATAGGCATCCCCTTTTCCATCCACTTCAACTGGCCCTCATAAGACATCGACTCAAGGCCCTACACCTGAACGGTCCGAAGCACTGCCCAAACCAGATTAAAAATGTAATTGGGAAATAGTTAATAAAAGAGAAATATAATAAAACATAGGTAACATTACGTTTTAAAGCTAAGTCAATATACAGCCAGCAGGGATCCTTATGTACACTTTAGTGGCCCTAATTTCTATCTGAGTTCTATAGGCCTGGCCTACATCACCTGGTTGAGACTTTTTGGCTTATCAAGCCAATATTTTCCTCTCAACTACTACCATCCACTGTTCCTAGCAGAATTTCCAATCCCTCCCCTGCCCCTATTGCAGCCTTCCAAACACTAGAAAGCATTTTTCATCCCCTTCCCCTCAGTCTTCTGGCCTCTAATAGTTGTATCTGAAGTCAATATCTTTTGTTAGTGGGAGGTAGAGCTGACCCTCTGGACCTTCAAGCAACACCCCAGAAGGCTGAAACAAAGGGCAGAATGTCAAGGGCCTTCTGTGGACTTGCCTGAGGCAGCAAGTTCAGATATTCTTCCTCCTCAAGGTCTTTGGAATAAGCAGCTTAAATTTCATAGTATTTCATGCTGGAAGGTACCACAGAGATGATGAAGTCTAGCCACCTGCTTTTAGAGAGAAGGAAAGTGACTTCCCCAAGGCCAACAGGTGGCAGAGCTGAGATTCAAAGCCAAGCCTTTTGCTGCCCCATACCATGCTCTTTGCTCCAGGTCCAGCTGGCTCCTTGGAGGCTGTGAGCTGGAGGAGATGCTCCCATTCTGTGGTTGGCCCAGGCCTGGGTTATCTCTAGGCCTGGTGAGAAATCAGGGACGAATCATGGCCTTGGCACTCTCTCATGTCACTGTTAAACCTGCAAAGGGTTAGCATACAGAGCAGCCACTGGTGTTTATCAGATCCCAACCCAGGGGAGGCAGAGACTAATGGTGCACTCACAGGGCCCAGCCGTTGCAGGTGTAACAGCAAGCACCCTAGCATGCCTAGGGCGGCTACAAGGGCAAGTTCTTAGATCTGCTTTTCTAAAGGAAAGCGGCTCAAAACGGGTTAACAATCTTACTTTAATCAAACATATCATTTACCT
>CM053587.1:319176079-319206713 GCA_028646515.1 Pseudochirops corinnae | reverse complement strand
AGTTGCTTTCCTTTAGAAAAGCAGATCTAAGAACCTGTGCTAGTAGCCGCCCTGGGTGTGCTGGGGTACTTGCTGATACAATAGGGCAGGTAGGTGGTGCCAGGCCTGGGGTCAGGAAGACCTGAGTTCAAATCCAGCCTCAGACACATACTATCTGTGTGACCCTGGGCAAGTCATTTAACTCTATTTTCCTCAGTTCCCTCTTCTACAGAATGATTTAGAGAAGGAAATGACAAATGGCTCCAGCATCTTTGCCAAGAAAACTCCACAATGGGGTGGAGAAGAATCAATATGATTTGAGTGGCTGAACAACTACAAAAGATTTACATAGAGCTTCCCATGCGCCAGGCACTGTGCTAAGCGTCTTACAATTATCTCATTTGGTCCTTGGAACAACCGTGGAAGGTAGGTGCTGTCATATACTGTGCCACCTAGTTGCCCCTAAGGAAAGGGACAAGCACTTGTTAAGCCCTTGCTCTGTTCTAGGTGCCGTCCTAAGGGCTTTACAAATATTATCTCATTTTATCCCTGCAACAACGCTGGGAAGTAGGTGCTGTTATTATCCTCATTTTGCAGTTGAGGAAACTGAGGCAGGCTGAGATGAAGTGACTTGCCCAAGGTCACACAGCTAGTAAGTGTCTGAAGGGGGATAAAAGGATGCAGAGTTATGTGCATGAGCAAGGACAGCCTTCAGATAGGCCAGCACATGCAATAGACCAGACTCAATAGGGCAGAAGCAGAAATGTAGATTATACTCATTCCCATCTCTGACCCACACTGCCTTTTTCCTCCCCATAGCTAATGAGTACATTCCCATTCTAGTCACCACTCTCCATCAGCCCCAACTGGGCGCCAGGCAGGCATAGTCAAGGCACACTCCAGTAGTGCGCGCTCCTGGAGCTCCCTTGTCTCCTTTCAGAACCTGGTTTGACTGGGAAACCACCAACTGGTCTTCTACCGAGGACTGCCCTTAACTAAATACCTGGAAACAAAAACTTTGTTTTGTCTGCTTTGGAGCCCTCAGTGCTCAGTCAACCTCAAAATTGACAGCTGAGTGCTGGGATAAATAATTTATACACAGGGTCAAAGACCTCTTAAAAAGAGCCACCCCACACACTTCCCAAGACAGGCCAACATCAGGAGCCATCTATATTTTATGAAGCTAAAAGGGGGAGAAGAGATAAGGACCCTGGGGCTTCTCAGAAGCCAGGCTTCCTGATAGGCTTACTGTGCTGGGAGGAATGGAATCATTAGAGATGGTTCAAAGCTCTTCCATCCCAGAGTCTTTGAGCAGAAAATTGAGCAGGGGCTATCTCTCAGAGCTGTAATTGATTTCTGCCACTGTGGGATGAGAGGGAGGACCCCATGCTCTGCCCTCCTCCCTCCCTCTAAGTGCATCAATGGACTATGCTGAAGTAGGCAGGGATTTCTTAGGGGCAGCCTGTCAGACACTGGCAAAGGAGGCTTGAGGCTTCCTATGGGATGACCAGGGAGGAAAACTCTGACCAATACCCAATGCCCCAAATCAGATATAACGAACATAGCAATAGTAACATTTGTCCAAGGAGAAAGAGCTGACATACCCTCCCCCAAATCACAGAGTCACCTAAATGTCACTGAATCCCTCACTCAGCTGTCTCTGGGGGCTAGGTCCCTGAATGGCTGGTTCCCCATTGCCAACCGAGAGGATCCAGACAAAGTACCTCAGTTTACCACTCAAGATCTTTAAGTTTCTTATATATCACTTGCTATTTCTTTCTTTACCTAAACCCTGTACTTGATAGAAGAATCTTTTAAAAATTCATGTGTCTAACTTGCAAAATAAACTTTTCTGTCCTTTAAAATTATCAGACAGATACTTTAAAAATAGGGAAATGATTTCACTTTATAATTATCAATACAATTTAATATGTAAAATCTTTAATCCAATTGTAAGAACTTATTACTAAAACATACTGAAAGCCTGAATTTCTATGCTAGATATATTTGGAAGCCAATCATATACATATGTATATAGTTCTTAGAGAAAACAATCTAATCCTGCTGCTTTCTCAAAATTTATTATTCCATCAAATTGGAAAACTTTTACTTTATATGTTTGTCCCATTACTTTGTCTAAATCTCCCTTTAGGAGGATATTATCCCTATATTAGAATTTGACCACAAATACACATTTAAAATTGCATGATTTTTCATACTTACATCTTATTATAGTAACTCAGAGATGTTCCAGTATCAATCTATTAGTAGGCTTATTATTATATTTATGAAACTTCTGCTGCTCACTCTCCCTGATTATAGAAATTTACTGTGAAAGGAAAAGGAGGGATAGAGTTATAACAGAGTGACAAGATTCATCCCCTCAAGGACAGAGATTGAGATGACATATATCATAACAGGGAAAAAATTCCCTTAGCTCTGTTTGATGCTAGCCATGATTTTTATCTGACAACCAATCATGTAGTCATGGGAATACCAAAAGCAAGGCTCAGGATTAACCAGGTGGGAAAATTTCCTATTCAGAAAGGAAAAAACACAATGGGAACTGAGTCAAAAGGATCACACCTTAGGCCATGCCAACGTCATCCCCTTGGCTTTTTTTTTCCCCCAGGGACATCCAACTGTCTAGTTCCCCGACTGCAGTACAGGCCATTTCCTACTATTGACTTCATGGCAATTCAGACAGCCATCCCTATAATCAAAACCCAAAACAACAGTAAATTATAGTCCCAGGAGTTTTATAGTCCTCAAATAGCAAAATTTCACTAACCACAACTTTGGGCTGGAATACTATTGACTTTCATTATCCTTTACTTATAAATTTAAAAACCACATTCTAGAGTTTCAAACATATAGCAAATATCTGACTGCTAACTCATAGTGATATATTGAAGTTACAGATTTAAACCACCCTATATTTTTTCATAATTGTTATAAATGATAGCCAAAACTTTTTCAAAACTCACTCTATAAACGTATTGTCTGGTTTAAAACAAAATGTACCCCATTAAATATTTAAACAGTTTTCTAATATCTATTTTTATCACAATCTTTTAAAAGCTCAATTCGTAATCTAACAGGATCCAGATAAAAGTTGCTTGTCTAACAGCATTTCTATGGTCTCAAATCTCACAATGCAGGAAAAATTTAGAAGCATAATAATAACATATACAATGTCATGTATTTAAAATATGAAACAAAATTTATTACCAGACAAATGCATTTCCAAATTATAGAAAATCATCTATCTTACTACCTTTGGCATTTTATACTAATCGCATCTAAAATTCAATATAGATCCAAGATAGATCCAATTTATCAAGTATGAAGTAATTATATTCTCCTGAAGTCACAACTGAACATGGCCTGAACATAAATCATAGTCCTACAGTCTTCTGACTTCCTTTAAATTATTATGGTCAGTGTAAAACAATTCCTGGTTCTGCTTAGTTCCCTCAGCATCAGTTCTTCTAAATCTTCCCAAGTTTCTCTGAATTCTTCATATTTGACATTACTCATGGTGTGAGAATATTCCATTACAGGGATAAACCACAGTTTGTTCAACCATTCCCCCATCAGGAGGCACCTCCTTTCTTTCCAGTTCTCTGCTAGTAGGAAAAGTGCTACTAGAAGTATTTTTGTATATACGAAGCCTTCCTCTCTGTCTCTGACATTGGGGTATATGCTTTGGGGTATATGACCTACCTTGAGGCCAAAGGGTATGTACTATTACTGACTTTAGTATCATTCTAAATCTTTAAGCCAAGACTGGATGGCCATTTGGGCACATACCCCTGGGTATGGGTTGGACTAAAAAGTCATTAAAATCCCTTATAATTCTGAAATTCTGTAATATTTTTAAGATCCCATTAAACTTCTAGCATATGACAGCCCCCATGCTGGGTTCCATGTGGGAAACAATGAGGAATATCACATAATTCCTGACTTTGAAGATCTCACAAGACAAAGCAACATATAAGTGCATAAGAGAGACCCAAACTTCATATTAATGTTAGGTTAGTGAAAGGGAGGCTACAGGGTCTTGTAGCAATGAAATGGTACAACAGAAAAAGGAGTTCAAGTCAGGGGTCCTGGATTCAAATCTTGATATTGTCAATACCTGTGTTGGACTTTGGCAAATAATTTCATTTCTAGCTTCCCCTTCTGTCAAATGAGGGGAGAGAGAGAGTGAAATTAGATGATCCCAGTGGTCTCTTCCACCTCTAAATCTTTGATCCTAGATTTAACAGAGATTTCCTCTCCACCTACGCCAGCAGTTGCCAGAACTATTTACTACCCAAGGGCTGGCCAACTCCCAAGGTCAAGTTGACTTAGGGGCACCATGAACCTCTGCATCAGGGGGAGCTGAGAAGGGAAAAGCAAGCTTCCATCAGACCCCAGAAGGACCAAGAGCAAGAGAGTGGAAAGCACCCAATGAAACTCCAATGATTCTACCTTGTAAAAGAATTCTTCTAGCAGAAGCCAAGGCAGGCTCAGAGCCCACCTGCCATATTGCCTGAAATTTCCCCATTAGAGCTGAATTTCTTTGAGTTGAGCCTCACACTCACCCTCTGCTTTTCTCTCCAGACCTATTTCTTTATCCTTCTCTCCCTTTCCCCACCTGTGCTGCTCACCTCCCAGCTGGAAGTCTTCCCTCTTCTTAATTCTAGTGCCTTCCCCCCCCCCCTCCCATATACCCTGTATATAGCTAGCTTTGTGTGGATTTGTTTACATGTTGTGTCTCCCATTAGATTCATTCACTCATTCAATAAACATTTATTAATGCCTACTATGTGTCAGGCATTGTGCTAAGTAAACACTGTGAGCTCCTTGAGAGCACAGTCTGTCTTTTGTCTCTTTTACTATCCCTCCCGCCCAGCTCTTAGCAGTTAGGTGGCACAGCAGAAGAGTGCCAGGCTTGGAGTCAGAAAGATCTGAGTTCAAATCTAGCCTTAGACACTTACTAGCTATGTGAACTTACACCCCAGGAATGCAGCCCCTGAAGCTAAGATACAACAAAGTATGGATCAATTCTCTGCTGCTTCTGCTAATTTTGATTTAACAATTAACACCAAGAAAACTCAGATGCTCCATCAACCATCACCGCACCATCCTAAAAGTTCTGAAGACTGTGGATAAGTTTACTTATCTTGGCAGGGCACTTTCCAGGGATGTACACATTGATAATGAGGTTGACTTATACATTGCCAGAGCTAGCTCAGTGTCTGGGAGGCTCTGAAAGAAAATGTGGGAGAGGAGGGGTATTAGACTGCCTATCAAATTGAAGGTCTACAGAGCCATGGTGCTGACCTCATTGTTGTATGCCTGTGAAACCTGAACATGCCAGGAAACTGGCAGTTAAATTGTCTTGGGAAGATTCTGAAGATCACCTGGCAGGATAAGGTACCAGACACTAGGTACTTACTTGAACTAAACTGCCAAGCATTCAAATTCTGCTTTATGGAGTGCAAACTCCAATGGGTTAGCCATGTTGTTCGAATGCACAATGTACACTTGCCAAAAAGACTGTTTTATGGAGAACTCACAGAAGGCAAGGGTTCACATGGCGGTCAGAAGAAGTGATACAAGGACACTCTCAAGGTGTCTCTTAAGCACTTTGTAGTTGATTGTGTGATGTGGGAGACACTGGCACAGGACTGCTCAGCATGGTGTGCCCACATCAGAGAAGCTTCCGTGCTCTATGAGCAAAGCAGAATTGAAACAACTCAAAGGAAACTCAGGATGCACAAATTTAGAAAATCCACCACAAATGTTCATATAGACCATTTGTGCCCGACTTGTGGTAGAGCATTCTAAGCTAGTATTGGTCTGATCAGGTACAGTTGGACACATTGAAACTTGACTTTAGCACAGTGGCATCAGTTAGGTCCTCTTCAAGAACGAAAGACAACAAGCAACCAACTGTACACACACATACACACACACACACACACACACATACATATATGAGTTGGAGAAGGAAATGGCAAACCACTCCACTCTTTCTGCTAAGAAAACCTGAACTGAGATCATGAAGAGTTGAACACAACTAAACAATAACAGCAGTAGCACTTAGCAAGGTGCCTGGCATTGTTGGTGCTTAATAAACATTTAATTGATTGATTGATTGATTCCAAGGACTATTATCTTCACTTAAGTCCTGACCACAAGACTCATCCTTACCCTCCACCTTGCCTACTACAGAGGGCAGAGTTCAGGGAAAGGTCAAAGGAAGAGAGGAGAGGGAAGAGGCTGAGGCAACAACATTTGCTTTTTAAAAGCTAAAGTTTGCCTTTATTTGCATAATTCTGCAGTGTGCAGATGTCACAGCATCTGCATGGATGTTCCCACTGGGGAGATGAATCATGGGCTCCTCAGAAAATGCCCGACTTTTGCTTTCTTTTTTTTCCCTCTTTTTGCTGTACCCAAGCATCCAGAATATTCCCTTCAGATATTTGGCACTAAAAAGAGAGGACCCATAATTCAGGCAGCTCATTTGCAAAATCACTTCCACAAAGTCCTTTGCCAGGGCATCCAGGCTATGCTCAGTTCACATGCTTAAACACACACACACACACACACAGCATGTCAGTATCATGTTCTGCTACAGACACACACAGACCCACACATCCATGTGTAACAAGGGATCCCAATCATATTTTGTTGATGATGCACACACTCCCACAGATATACATACACATAATGTGACTAGGTCCTTCTCTACTATAGATTCACATAGATGCCGAAATATAGATACACCCACTTAGACAGACACACAAATAAGTCACAACATTTTCCCTCTGCCTAAGCCAGAAGTTCTCAGATCCAGTTCTCAGATCCACCTTCCAAGACCTATACACCTCCAACAGCCAAGTTGACTCAGGGATACCATGAGCCTCTGGGATAAGGGCTGAATTTAGTTCATATCAGCATTCCATAGTAGCTTGTGACTGCCAGAAACAGTCTTTTTATCCAATCTTATTTGCACACACTTAGAAATGGTGTATTCATTCCCTTAAAGGCAAGCTAGTTCATTGTTGGATTGCTCTAATTCAGTTAAATCCAATGCAATTTTAATAAACATTTATTAAATACCTATTGTTTGTACCTAAGCTGGGCCTAGAGGAGATGCCAAGTTTAAATAAGATACAGTATTTACCTCCATAGATCTCATAATCCAGGAGGATAAGGCAAACATAATGATAACCATAATGTACAACATTACATGAAAAATGCATTTGAGAAGTACTTTCTTGGAGGAAAGGTATTTTCAACCTTAGGAGTCAGAGAGGTCTTTACGGAAGAGATGTCATTTGAGTTAGATATGTAACCCATGTTTTAGAAATTCTTGCTATAAAGACCCTTGGAAGGATTTTTCTCATTCTATTGTTTTATAGCCTCCACTCAGACAACCTGGGAAAGCATACACAGTAGGAGGCCATAGTGTACAAATCCCCACTAGCAAAAAAGACTCTTCACTGTGTCATAGAAGAAGGTTTTATTAAAATAAGGAAAATAAAGTATAAAACCTAAAATGAGCAATCAGTCCCAAAGACCTCAGAACCACATCTTTCCAGAATTAGAAGGGACCTCAGAGGCTGACTAATCCAACCCATAATTAACCCACTCTAACAGACAACCTGTGGCATCCAGTCACTAGTTGACTGCCTCTGAAAATGGATAGCTCCAACTAGGGAAGCAGTTATATCAAGCCCAAATTTGCCTTTCTGCCCTTTCCACCCATTCCTTCCCAGTTTTGTCCCCTGGGGCCAAGCTGAGCAAGTCTGAGCCCTCTGGAGATGATTTTATTTGGTGTTTGTTAAGTTTCAAATAAAATATTAAAAATCATTGTAATTGAATCCCTCTTCCAGGAGATAGTCCTTTCTATACTTGAAGAAATCTATCATATTCATCTTAAATTTTCTTTCCTCAAAATTAAACACCTCCAATTCCTTCCATGGGTCCTTTTGTGGCATGATTCAAGGCCCTTTATCATTCTGATTACCCTCCTCTGGAAGTTCACCAGTTGATTTTTGCCCTTCTTAAACTATAATGCCAGGAACAGAACACAATAGTACAGATGCGATCTGACTAGGCAGAATACTGTATGATTATTACCCCCTTGTTCCTAGAAAACAGATATCATTTAATGTATACTTAGCCTGCATTACATTTCTTGGATACACTGCTGACACATGAAGATTTCAGTTCACTGAAAACCCCTAAATCTTTTTTAGACAAACTATTGTTCAGTCATATTTCCCCCATTGTGTGTTTATAAAGTTATTTCTTGGACCCAAGTGCAAGACTTTACATTTATCCTTATTAGTCAGTCAGTCAACAGTCATCCATAAAATGAAGAGGTTAAACTGAATGAAGTTTAAGGTCCCTTCTATCTCTGAAACTATGATCCTATGCTCCAGTGGGCTAATTATCCCTCCTGACTCTAAGTCATCTCAAACCTGACCAATTCCTATAAGTCACAAGCTTACACCATAGGTCATTTCTTGTTTAACTGTTGCTGTCTGGATGAAGTCTTTCTCCTATGACCTGTTGACTAGAAGTTGGTTGTTGTCCTTCATTCTTAAAGAGGACTAAAATGACATCACCACATTGGGGTCAAGATACAGTGTGTCTGACTGTGGTTGATCAGACTAATATGAGCTCAGAAGGTTCCACCACAGGTTGAAGTATAGAAAGGCTAGACATGCAAGCAAGTTATTCCAAGAAGAAGAATCGGGGATAAAAAAACCTGTCAAGTCTGAAAAAAGATAAAACTTGGGAAAAATTATAGAGAAGTCTAGATAAATTGAGCTTGAGGGACAGTGGGACATCCAGGAGGATCTTCTGAAGGATTCATAGGATCAGAGCTTTAAAGCTGAAAGGAACCCTACAGATCACCTAGTGTGCCTGCTAACGGGTAAACTGATTTGTCTAGGGTCATGAGAGAAGGAGGGAACAGAGACAGATTTTGAAAGCAGATTTTCTGGCTCCAAATACAGTGTTGCTCATTCCCAGAGAGAAGGAAACCTTATTCCTTGGGAGGATGGGGGGATTAGGGGAAAGAGAGAGAGGAAGAGAGAGAGAGAGAGAGAGAGAGAGAGAGAGAGAGAGAGAGAGAGAGAGAAAGGGAGAGAAGAGAAGAAGAAGAAGAAGAAGAAGAAGAAGAAGAAGAAGAAGAAGAAGGAGGAGGAGGAGGAGGAGGAGGAGGAGGAGGAGGAGGAGGAGAAGGAGGAGGAGGAGGAGGAGGAGGAGAGAGGGGAGAAGAGAGAAAAATAAAGAGAAAGGAGGAGGAGAAAAGGAGATACAGAGAGAAGAGATGAGGGAGAAGGGAGAGAGAGGAGAGAAAGAGAAAGGAGAGTAAAAGGAGAAAGAGGGGAGAGAGATGGAGAGAAAAGAGAGGAGAGAGAAAGAGGGAGAGGAGGAGAGGAAACAAAGAGAGAAAGAATGAGAGGATAGAGAAAGAGAGGAAGAAAGGTAGAGAGAGGGATAGGGGAGAGAGAGAGAGAAGAGGAGAAGAGACAGAGACAGAAAGGGAGAGAGGGAGAGAGAGAGAGAGAGAGAGAGAGAGAGAGAGAGAGAGAGAGAGAGATGAAGGAAGAGAGCTTGATGGAAGCATGCTTTATCATCCCCATCCCTAAATACAATGATGTGTGAGAGCCTTGGCTATCATCCAACCCCTTATTCCTCAATCTTTCCTTCTGAATAATATACCCCTGTGTTTTTTGGTTTCAAGAAGCCTCCTAGAAGGAGGTCGACACCCTTAGGGGAATGCTGGTTCAGGCCAGCATCTCCTAATATGACTCCATAAATAATGGAGAGACAGACCAGGCTCCCCAGGATGACAAGATGCATTTGGCTTTTACAATAAATAAAATAATTACCCCACTGATTGAGATTGTTGCTCTCCTGATGGGTCATTGGCTCCTAGAACCTGGAGGGTGATTCACAGCACTCTTGAACGGCCAGTGCCTTTTCACGCTCTTTTTAAATCAAGAAAATTTTCCTCATCTGTGCTACTTCAGACCATTTTTGCTCCAGGCTGGAAACATTAATAAGTCAGCTCTCTGTCCCCAGAGCATAATTGGTCATGGGGCTAGAGTAAACTTACCAACAGCATGATGTGCCTTGTCCCCCACTGCTTCCAGACGCCACATGAGCCGCTTCAACTGAGGATCCAGATGGCCATTCCCTCACCCCGAGGGCTGGGAGCAGCTTATGGTGCCAGCTCAGGTATTTTCAGGATTGGGGGATGACTGGAACCATGGTTCAGTGCAAAGAACCCTATGCTTAGAGTTAGAGGACCTGAATTTGCAAGACCTGACTCTACTGATGGCCTGTGTGATCTCAGGCATGTCATGAAACCCTTCTGGAGCTTGGTTTCTTCCTTGGCAAAATAAGTCTAATATATTTGCATCAAGAAGCGGCCTGGCTGAATGGCTAGTGAGCTGACCTCAAAGTCAAGAAGATCTGAGTTCAAGCCCTCCTTTTTATACATAATGTGTGACCCTGGGCATGGCATGGGCATCTCTCAGTGCCCCCCAAAGACCTTTTTAAGACCATTAAGTGGCCCAGCAGTTACTGATGTGCATTTGTAAGAGTTTTGTCTTTGGGAATTACCGATAACAATGAAATCACAGGTCCAGTTTAAAAAACAAACTTATATTACCAAGGATGAAATGAGATCATAAATAAGAAATTCAAGCCTTAAGAGAATCAACAGAAGGAATTGGAGATGTTTACCTTGAAGAAAAGAAGACTCAGAGGAAATATAATAGCTAATAAAAGCAATGCTTAGCATTTACATAACACTTAACGTGTTGTCTCATTTGATTCTGAAAAGAGCCCTATGAGGCAGGTGTTATTATCACCCTGTTATAATATTGCTATTATTATTTACAAATGGGAAAACTTAGGCAGTAAGTGCCCAAGGCAGAATTTGAACTCTTGGGTCTTCCTGACTCCAATCCAATACTCTACTCACTGTGCCAGTTAATTACCAGCAAGTATATTGGGGTGCTTGCTTGAAGGGCTGCTTGTGATCTTCCCTTCACATGGTTTACCAACCAGAAACAGTTACAGAATATCTATGTGTCTATTAGACATTGCAGATGTCTGAATGTCACATAGACATCTTAAACTCAGTATGTCCAAAACGGAACTCATTATCTTTCCCACAAACTCTTCCTACCTTATCACTGTAGAGGGCAACATCAGCCTTCTAGTCCCTCAGGAGTCACCCTGGGCTCTTCACTCTCATCCTCACATATCCAACCTATTGCCAAGGTCTACTGATTTCACTTCTGCAATATCTCTGGAATTTGCTCCCCTTCTATCCTCTGACACTGCCATCCCTCTAGCACAGACCTTCAAGCCCTCGTGCCTGGTATATTGCAATAGCTGTTGATGAGTTTACCTGCCTCAAGTCTCTCCCCACTCCAATCCATCACTCACTCAGCTGTCAGAGATCTTCCTAAAGCACTGGTCTGACTGTCACTCACCCTACTCAATCAGCTCCAATGGTTCCTTCTCACTTAGAGAATCAAATATAAAATCCTCTCTTTGGCTTTTAAATCTATTTACAAACTGCCCCACCCCAACCTTTCCAGTCTTCTTCTGCCTTATCCCCACCCCCCAACTACTCTTTGATCCATTGACACTGGCCTCCCACCTATTCTTTGGCTAAGACCCTCCATCTCCCAACTCCAGACATTTTCACTGACTATTGCTCATTCCTGGAATTCTCTCTGTCTTCATCTCTACCTCCTGGCTTCCTCCAAGTCCCAGCTAAACCCCCACCTTCCACAAGAAGCTTTTCCCAAATTCCCTTAATTCCACCACCTTCTTTCCACAGATTATCTTCAATTTATCCCATCTATTAGTCTATTATCTTGTTTGCATATAGTTGTTTGCATATTATCTCTCTCATTAACCCATTAACTCCTTGAGAACAGGGACTGATATATGTCTTTCCTTGTAGCACAGTGCCTGGTAACTAGCAGGTGATTAATAAGTATAAGCTTTGGGCAGCTAAGTGGTCCAGGGAATAGAGTATCAGGACTGGAGCAGGACATTGTTGCTCAGTTGTTTCAGTCATGTCCAATCCTTCATGACTCCATTTGGGGTTTTCTTGGCAGAGACATTGGAATGGTTTGCCTTTTCTTTCTCCAGCTCATTTTACAGATGAGGAAACTGAGACAAACAGGGTGAAGTGACTTGCCCAGAGTCGCACAGCTAAGTATCTAAGACCAGATTTGAACTCAATTCTTCCTAACTGATCTTCATGAGTTCAAATCCAGCCTCAGACACTTACTAACTGTATGACCCTGGACAAGTCACTTCACCCTGTTTGCCTCAGTTTCCTCATCTGTAAAATGATCTGGAAAAGGAAATGGCAAACCACTCCAGGAACTCTGCCAAGAAAACCCCAAATGGGGTCATGAAGAGTTGGACAGGACTAAAACTACTAAACAACAAAATTTATTGACAGAATGGCTTGCTCCACAGTGTTTGCAAGGCTCTTCCCTTACACTCTTACTCCCAGAAGACAGCTACCTAGCATGCTCCATGTGTAAAGGTTGCATCAGCTGAGCAAGCTGATGGAGTCTACACATCACTATATCTAAGACCACCATTACTAATATAATATAATATAATATAATATAATATAATATAATATAATTATAATATAATATAATATAATTAATATAATGTAATGTAATATAACATGACATAACATAATATATCATATATTTCATATCATATAAGATATGCTCAGAATAAATACTAGATAATCTCAGAGAGAGGGCCCTCCCAGCTTGGGGGACTGGGAAAGACCTGTTACAGAAGGTAGGATTTGAGCTAACTCTTAAAGGAAGCCAGGGAAGCTGGATTCCAGACTTGAGGGAGAACCAGTACAAAGCCACCAAGGTGAAAGTGGATGGTCACATGTAATGAAAAGTGAATAGACTAGAGCTGAACCAGAAAGGCTGGGAGAAGGAGTGATGTGTAAGGAGGCTGCAAAGGTCACAAAGGGACAGATTGTTAAAGGCTTTAAATACCAAAGAGAACATTTTGTTTTATCCTGAAGGTATTAGGGAGCTCTAGAGTTTATTGGGGAATTCATAAGATAATCAAATCACTCTCCCAGCCAGAGCCAGTTCCCATCTCCATGTTCACCATCTTATCACTGGCTCTGTCTGCTTCAACTCCATCCCTGCCCCAACATCAGTCTTTGGCTCTGATGCCCCCATAATAGGTTCTGATTCTGCCTTCTTCCTTAGGGGAAAACATTCACTGGTAAGCTGTGCTTTAAATACATCATTGGGGGTAAATTTCCCACTACTGGCCAATTGCTGGACCAAGTTACTGGCTCTGGGTATACTAGATGGCCCCTGGAGTCCTTTCCAATTCTGATACTCTGTGAGCTTTGTAACCATAAAGTGCCCTGTAAATGGAAACCACTTATGGAATATATGCTTGCAAACATACTCACACAAGCAGCATTTTTTTAAGACTGAGAAGTTTAGAAATGGCTGAGAATTTCCTGCAGAATACACATTCATTCATTCAACAAGGAAATGCTGAATTAAGTGACTATTCTGTGCAAGAAATTGTACTAGGTGTTTAGAATGAAAGAAAAGTTAACTACGCTCAAGGAGCCTGCCTTCTACAGGGTGATAGAGGGGGTATAAACGTGGGGAAAGGGAATACAACATATACACATAAGTACAAATATGAAATTCCAAAGGGGACTGGTATGAAAGCATTGCAGGTCACAGGAAGCTATCCTGGGTGAACATAAGCACAGATGAGCTGTACCCAGGCCTTTGGGGGATATGGCCTTTTGGTCCAACATGGAAGTCAACATCTGAACAGAAAAGCCTGGAAAACAGTGACTGCACAGCCTGTGAGTGCCCAGATGAAGTAAAAAGTAATAAGGTTTTCCCAGGCAGGAGCCAATAATTACTCTGTTTTGAATAAACACAACATCCCGTGTTTTCACAGCGCTTCATTTTTTTCCAGTCTTATCTCCCTTGACTGGTGTTGGCAAACTTTCCATACCCATCCTGTTTTTTCCTTAATTGTCCCTCAGACGTGGTTTAAACATTCTTATCACTGTACATTTGCGCACAGAAATGCCCTTCTCTTTCCCCTTTTCTCCAAATCCAAATATTCATTTTGTGTGAGTATATATTTATATGTGTGTATCTGTATGTGTGTATGTCCGTGGTGTGTGTATGTGTGTTCATGTATATAATATGTTATATATTATAGTGTGTATATGTGTATAGACATAAAAAGGCATGTGTAGGCTGACAAATGTTTAACAACTGGTTCTCAAAAAAAATGACATGCTGTGAGGTTTAATTATTAATTATTAACATTTGATTAATTATTAACATTTCTCCCTCACTTTTTCAGTCTAAACGATCCATAAAACAATAAATGAAGTCCTGATTTATCATGTTTGCCTATTTCCAGAATATAAATGCTCACTTTTTAAACTAAAATTTAACAATCAGTTCTCAAAAACTGGCTCAACCTTGCTCCAACACACTCCTGCCTCCTCTCTCCCCCCAACCCTTTTGCTGGAGGAGGGCCATGGAAACTTCAAATTACCTGGAAAGTATTGGGCTTCCTCTCTTCCCATTGGTGTCTAAATGACATTCCAAGGTCAGCTGACCAAAAAAGGCTTACATTGAGAGCCAAGGACAAACTGGATGTATATTCTTGGTTCCATGAGGATCCCAGCATCCACCGTGTCTAAGGGGACATTCTTGAGCACTCCATGAATGGGAGACAAAGGACTTCCAGCAAACAGGAGCTGTAAATTATCTTTTTACTACACGTCCTCCTCAGAGCTTGAACCTGAGCCTCGTACTTGTGGGAGAATATGTTGCAGGTTTTTGGTAGATGTTTTGTTTTGTTTTGTTTTGTTACCAATTTTTCACTGTACCAGCTTAGTAAATACCCTTTATTAAAAGTATCTCAAAAGCAAGCTGACTAATCTTGGGAGAAAATACACTGTTGGAGGCTTAAAGCCACTGGCATTATAAAATCACTCCCAACTCCTCAGAAGTACTCCTTGGATTCCAAGGGGGAGATATAGCCTTCCCATTGAACCCAAGCCTTACTTATGTGAGTGATAATTGGGAGAAGAATCCTCTGAGCTAGGTGTGGGGAAGAAGGGATGCACTGGTCAATATTTAACAACCAGATCTTGGGGGGAGATGTTTGCACAACATACTTCTAAGTTTAATCTGCATTATTAAGATTTTTTTCCCTTACTTTCTTAAGTCTGGACAACCAACCAAATAATAAATCAAGCCCTGATTCTTAATATTTGCCCATTTCCAAGGTGTAAATGCTCACACTGAAAAATTTAACAATCAGCTCTCACATGCCAGCATCAGCCTACTCTAGCATATATATTCTCTGAGCTCATATGGCCTGTGAGACACTGATCATAACCTTCCCTGAGTATTAGCCTTTTTAAATGAGTTCTTTGAGAGACAGATCAGGAGAATATATGACATATCATAGAATCATAACTCTAGAACTGGAAGGATTCTCATAAGCCATGTAATCCAACCCATTCATTTTACAGATAATAAGACTCAGGCCCAGAGTAGTTTGACTTTTCTAAGCTCACACAGGTAGTAAATATCAGAAGTAGAATTTGAACCTAGGAGGTGTTGAAGGACATTAAGAACAGAAACTATTAGAGACTTTCCCATTCAAAAGTCCTCCTCCTTATTCCCTCCTTCAATATCCAGCTTCCCCCAGGAAGTTATTTTTGATCCCAACCCACAATAAGCTTTCCTTCCTCTGAGCAACCTTAATATGTGGAGTTTTTTTACCCCCTCATCTAATTCATAGAATTCACTATCTCCTCTTATTAAAAGAGCCTTATCTGGTAAGGGACAAATGGAGCTTTATCTGAGGATGATAAATTTAGAAGGCGTCTAAGGAACTGATAAGGAGTGTGCCTCCTGATTAACTTGATGAAGTAGAGAGACTTCAAAACTTTTGATCGTATCTTCCTATGCTGGGGCGCAGATATACCGCCCCAGCATCTCACAGAGAATGAGTGTTAGTGATGAAATGAGTTGATTTGCTTGGATAATTGTGGAGAGAGCCATCTATTTGTTCTGACCAATAAAAGAGAGCTGTCAATCACAGTTTTTGCCTTTCCTCCTTTCCCCTCCTCTTTTTAGAGGATAGATCAGAAGTAACAGCAGACCTGGGTATGAGGAGGTATCCTCTGAAGTGTTATCTTTTATAGCCCCCTATTCTTACCGGCTGATCCATCCCATAAATTCACTGAAGTCCTGAACAAAAACCGTAGGTGATTGTTAACCTGTTTGATGGACCTATCTATCAAGTTTTCAAACCTGCAGAAAGATTCAGGAAGCTCAGGAGTTAAGTCAGAAATGAAGCAGCATCTGACACTCCGTCCCTCCTATGGAAAAGGATGATCATTCCACACAAGTTTGTTGAGAGTTGATTTGATCATAAATTCATTTAGATCTTCTAAAAACTCCACTTTAAAAATTGAGTATGCTGTTCTGCCTTTAAGAACACAAATACAAAAAACATAAGGCTCCCTCTTGAAAACAAAGTTGATCACAAGACCTGGGGATCTTGGGAAGGTAACCAAAAAATATAATAGGGTGGGTGTACAATATCAATACTGAGCTACAATAACTGATAGTAACCCCATATGAATGGGCAGCTAGGTGGCATGGTGGATAGGGTGCCACACTTAGAGTCAGAAAGACCTGAGTTCAAATCTGACCTCAGACACTTACTAGCTATGTGATCCTGGGTAAGTCACTTAACCCTGTTTGCCTCAGTTTCCTCATCTGTCAAATAAGCTGGAGAAGGAAATGGCAAATCCCTTCAGTATTTCTGCCAAGAAAACCCCAAATGGGGTCACAAAGAGTTAAACTCTACTGAAATAACTGAACAACACCACCACCAACAACAAAAAATCCATAAGAACACCCATCCCCAGGGTAGCCTTGGGAAACAACTCTCCCTGATATCCAGCATGGAAAATATCCACTATTATACAACCCATAGACCAAGTCCAAAGGATCGATGAGACAAATTATGACAAATGGGACCCTGAAAGATAATACCTACATCATATCCCTATTGTAACCATATCTGATAAATTTTAATTAATTTTTAAAAATTAATATTAAAAATAAAATTTTCCACACTGGGGGCACACAAACTCCCCAATGAAAAGTCCAGCTGAGTTCCCAGCTTCACCTCTGCACCTCCTCAAAGACAGGGAACAAGTCCCACTGTTACAGTGGGCAACAGTCTATTGGCACAATACACGCGAGGTGGGCTTGGGGTCGGAAAGCCCTGGACTCTCTGACATTTAACTAGTTCTGTGACTATAGGTTAGTCACCATCAATCCCTGCCTCGGGCTCTTCATCCGTAAAACAAAAGGATTGAACCAAATGTTCCCTAAAGTCCCTTTCAACTCTCAATCTTAGATCCTAGATGCCACTTCAATGCATTAGCTACATACTTTCTAATGAATTTTTAAACCATGCAAATATAAAATATCTAATCACCTTGCAAAGTCTTGGGTAGGACTACATTGGTCCCATTATCTATATTATTCTATCTTTCCCTTACTGAAATCTCACATATAGAGAGCACCCTGTACAGACAATAAGCCATGAACTTCACACAATAGAGATTTCCACAATGATGTTAGTTTTGCTATGGCTTTGCTGGAAATGCTTCCCCTTCTAGATTAAATTAAGTGGGACATGTAAAGCCGAGATCCAAAGGGCTGCTATATTTGTATCTCGGGGGTCAATCCCTGTATTCATCTAAGTAGTTCAATGAATAGAGGACTGGACCTGGAGTCAGGAAGATCTGAGTTCAAAACCCACATTAGACACTAGCTCTATGACCCTGGGCAAGTCACTTAGCTCCTGTCTGCCTCAGTTTCCTCAACTGTTAAATAAGATTAATAATTCCACCTACCTCCCAGAGCTGTTGGGAGGATAAGACAATTAATATTTGTAAAGGGCTTAGAGAGCTATATAAATGCCAGCTAATGTTATTATTCAGGTCCTACATATCTGTATATATGTTTGGCACATAGTAGGCACTTAATCATGGATTTTCCATTCATTCATTCATTCACATCATGCCTAATGGAAGCAGGCAGTGAATGCAGAATCATGAGTGTGAATAAGGCACCAAAAGTATAAACCAGGTGGTCAGTTTGACCCCAGGCTAGGGTAGGTTGAATCTTCCCCACTCTGTCCTAGACAAATGAGGCACCTCCATTCCCCATACCTGCTCCTTTATCAGCCTTTGAACCATCTTCATTATCTCCCCACCCCAATCCCTGCCAAGAATAATGCTTTCTAGAATCTGCCTACACTGTAGAATAAAAGCATGAGCTATGATAAACCTTGTGATATTTATCTCCTAGAATCTGAATGCAGACTGGGTAATTACTGAACACCTTTGAAACTTATGCAAACATGAGCTCAGGGGAGTACCGAGCTGAATGATCCTCCTTATTTATTAAAAAGTTTTTTATTTACTTCAAGTTCTCCTCTCTGCTCCGTATTAGTGCATCCAAAAACACCGATGCTTCTGCTTTGCCTCTGCTGCTGTTCATTTGTCCCACTGATGTTTCGTTTGGAGTGTTTTAAGATCACCACATGGGATGTCCTTTGGGAATGAGACGTGGTGCTGAAACTGTGGGCAAAGAATAATAAAGCTGGAAACTCTGGAGATGCCAATCCAGATTTGAATAGGCACAAAGGATAGCTATCCTGAATGTTTATTACACATTATGTGCCATCCAGAGAGAAGGAAGCTGTTTGCTTGTTTCAGTTCTGTCAGACTCTTTGTGACCCCCATCTGAGGTTTTCTTGCCAGAGATACTGGAGCAGTTTTCCATTTCCTTCTCTAGTTCATTTTACAGGTGAGGAAACTGAGGCAAATAGGGTGAAGTGACTTGCCCAAGGTCACACAGCTAGTGTCTGTGTGAGTCTGAGGCCAGATTTGAATTCAGGAAGATGAGTTTTCCTGACTCCAGGCTCAGTGCTCTATTCACTTCACTACCTAGCTGCCCTTGACAACACACATACTAATAAATCAGCAGCTGATCCCACCAGGAAACAAATTTAGGAGGCATCTGAGTGCCCCAAGTGCAATGCTCAAGATTAAATCAGCCCCAGGTGGATGAACTCAATCCTCTGGTCCTGAAAGAATGGACGGATGTTACAAGTCAGCCACGGCCATTTATATGTGAAGAGTAATAAAATATAGGAGGGGGTCAAGATTGCAAAAGATCACATCTTGGCCCAATTTTCACAAAAGGGCTGAAAACTGCAAGAGGGGTGATTACCAAAAGCCATTAAGGCTTCATCAAGAACAGGTCATACCAGATTAACCCTATTTCCTTTGTGGACAGGATTACTAAACTAGCCTATGAGGGGAATTCTGTGAATATAATTTACCTGGATTTTATCAAAATTGAAAAAAAAAAGGCATGCTGTTCCCAAAGGAAAAATGGAGGGGTATGAATTCTACAATATATATTCAGGGGTGGGGAACCTGTGGCCTTGAGGCCACATGAGACCCTCCAGGTCCTGAAGTGTGGCCCTTGGACAAAATCCAAACTTCACAGAACAAAATGTGGTCTCGAGGGGTCAGGTTCCCCACTCCCTGATTAAAGATTAAGACTGATTAGATCACTAGACAGGAAATATTATTAATGGCTTAACGGCATTGTGGGAAGAGCTTTCCAGTGGAATACTTCAAGGCCCTAGGCTGTTTAACATGTTTATCAATGTCATAAACAAAGACCCCTCATATCTATAAGGGACAAATCTGGGAGAGATAACTAAAGCACTGAATGACAGAGTCAGGATCCAAAAGGATCTGGAGGGGGTGGGGAGGGGAATGAAAAATAAACATTTATTTATCACCTACTGTGTACGGGGCACTGTGCTAAGTCTTTACAAACGTTATCTCATTTATTCCTCATACCAGCCCTGAAAGGCAGCTGCTATTATTACCCACATTTTATAGTTGAAGAAATAGAGGCAGATAGAGGCTAAGTGACTTGGCCAGAGTCACAAAGCTAACATGTTTCTGAGGTCACATTTGAACTCAGGTCTTCCTGATTCCAGGCCCAGGACTCTATCCATTGCAACAGGTAGCTAGCTGCCTTTTGACAGGCTAAACCCCACAGGGATAAACATAGAATCTTCAACTTGGTACAAAGAAATCAACTTCACATGTATAATATGAAGTGAAGGAACGGTTAGACAGCAGTTGCTCCAAAAAAAGATACCAGGCAGGGTTAAAGGACGGGAAGTTCAGCATATGGCACTGTTTTATGTGGCAGTCTACGAGGCTTGTTAGATCTTGGGCTTCACAAAGAAAGGCGTATCTTCTAGAAATAAGGAGGTGATGGTCCCCCACTGTACCCTGTCCTTGTCAGACCTCATTTGGCGTCTTGTGTTGAGTTCTAGATACCACAGTTCAGTAAGGATGTTAATAAGTAATAGAGCATCCAGAGGAGGGCAATAGGGATGGGGAAGGGCCTTGAGTCCATGGCACATGTGATCTGGTTGAAGGAACAAAGCATAGTCGGTTTAGAAAACTCCAAGGGACTGTACTGGTAATGGAATTTGGAGATGCCCTTGTATTGGCTTGGTTTTGGGGTTGAGTGTTAAAACCCAGAGCTTGTGAATCCCACTTGTGGGATGGACTTGTTGACGTGAAGAGAGAGGGCTGAAATGGGAGGAGCCGTGATTTGGGAGAGAGGCCCAAGCCTACAGAAGGCCAGAAGGACTTTGGGAGAGCAGTATCCAGTATCATGAAGCCTGAGTTGCTGAGAGAAGACTGCTGAGAGCCCGTTGGAGCTGCCCAGGACTTTTGGGAACTGCTACCTGGAACTGCCAAGGACTGAGGAGGAATGGCTGTGATGCCGGTATTTTGTCTGTCTGTTCTGATGTTGTTTTGCCTGATTCACCTGATGGTGAAGGACAGTACTGCTGTTGTAGAGGTCCTGGAACCTGGCTGTTGGTTCAGAAGCCCTGAAGGAGGATTTTCTTGTGGTACCTGCACAGAAATCCTGGAAGAGGGCCTTGCTGATGTTTTCAGGGGTTCTGGGACTGTTCTACAGGCAGAGAGTGACTTGATGAGGACACGGGCTATGGCTTTGTTGAGCCTTGTCTCTCCAGGAACTGAGATTGCTGAGGGTTTGCCTCCAGTGAAGCCCTTTCCTTGGGTCTTCAATGCTGAGATGATATCTTAATTTTGTTGTTAACTTAAGGGTGGATGGCCTTTTGTGCTCTCCTGCCCCTTTTGAGATTCAGGGGTAGGAAGCCTTTGAGTGAGGGACCAAACAAATGTACTTTGTTTATGGTTGAAGACTAATCTCCATTTGAGAAGAGACTTTTGACTGACTAAATGAATGTACTGTCTAGGGGTGGAGCAGTACCTGGAATGAATTGAGAACTTGCTAAAGGAACAAGTTACACTGTATTTTGACTTTGTTCTGTGAATGTTTGCTGAATAAATGGGGTTTACTATGCTGGTAATCTGAACCTTGGAAGTTACCTTTACTTGACATTACAGGGACATGATCACTTCCTTTTTTTATTTTAAATATTTAATTATTTATTATCTATTCATTTATTTGTTATATTATATATTATGTAATTATATTATTATAATTATTAAAAATATTTTTAAAAAATATTTATTTTTACTTTTTAACATTCATTTTTATAAGATTTTGAGTTCCAAATTTACCCTGTTCCCCACGACACCATGCAATCTGATATAGGCTATACATGTACAATCATATTAGACACATTTTCACATCAGTCATGTTGGGAAAGAAGACATGGTCACTTTCTGTAAGTATCTCAAGGGCTTTCATGTGAAGGAAAGACCATACTTGTTCTGTTAGGTCCCAGAACACTGAACCATGAGTAGCAAAGAGGTGAATTTACATTTGATTTCAGAGAAAACTTCCTAACAATTAAATCTAGCTGTCCAAAAGGAGAATGGATGTTTTTATAAGTTTAAATATATTTTTATTTATTTCATTAAATAATTCTCAATTATATTGTTAAATATTTTACCATTTTGTTTATTTTGAGTTCCTAATTTCCTTCTTCCCTCCCCTCTCTACCCCTTGAGAAGGCAAACCATTCAATATCAATTATATATGTGAAGTCATCCAAAATATATTTCCGTATTAGCCATGTTGCAAAAGAAAACACACACCAAAAAAAAAAAAAAAGGAAAAGAAAGAAAGTGAAATTTCATTCTACACCCAGAGTTCATCAGTTCTCTCTCTGGGAGTGGACAGCATTTTTCAAGAATGGGCTCTCTTGAGAGATAGAGAATTCTCCCTTTTTAGAGGTCTTCAAGCAGAGACTGGACAACCATTTGTCAAATATATTAAAGCATAGATTCCTTTTATATATGGTTCAGACTCATATAAGACCACTGTGGTCCCTTCCAATTCTCAAATTGTGTGATCCTATGAATGGGATCATGGGAATGCATGAGGAAGGCAATCCCTTGAAGATGGCACCAAGACCTTCCTCATTCATTTTTCCCCATTATATTCCTTCCTCTGGAAGAAGGGAAGCCCCAACAAATTTGACTGCAAACCTGGCTATTATACTTCTCAGACAACATGAACTTATTGTTCATGTAAGGGCTATTCTAAAAGCAGATTTTTTTATTGTTCAATCTGATTCTTTGTGATCCCAGTTGGGGTTTTCTTGGTAAAGATACTGGAGTGGTTTGTCATTTGCTCCTCCAGCTCATTTTACAGATGAGGAAACTGAGGCAAATAGGATTAAGTGACTTGCCCAGGGTCACACAGCTAGTATGAATCTAAGGTTGGATTTGAACTCAAGTTGAGTCTTCCTGACTCCAGGCTTGGTGCTCTGTGCACTATAGCGCCACCTAGATGCCCAAACTCTTACCAAGAATCAAACAAGACTGAATTAAATTGGACAAAACAAAATTATGAAAGACTGGTCTATCAATATGAGGACCATGTGTGACAGAATAGATTAAATGTCGTTAGAAGGGCATCAGACTTTTCCCTCTATCCTTTAAGAAGATGCCCATGTTCAATGATGAAACTTAATACAACTATCTTATTTTTAAACCAGACCTGTGATTTTATTGGTACGGGGAACTCTTGATAAGGGAACTCCCCTTTCCAATGTAGATTATCATCTACTAAAGGCCTGAAATTAGGTGACTTGCCCAGGGTCATATATCCAGTATATTTCAAGAGCAGGACTTGAGCCCAAGTCCTCCTAAGTTTGAGGCCAACCCTCAATCCACTATACCATGCTCTTTCTGAAGTGTAATTATCCATCCTGAAAACTACAGAACTCAAGGAATAATGGGAATCCCAGTGTAGACAGTGAGAGAAGTGTGCCCTCAACAACTGTCAGAACCAGCCATTTCCTAAACATTTGTATGCACAGATGTTGTTGTTCAGCCTTTGTTCTTGAAGACATCAAGATGTCACGGAGTGATATCTTGACTTGTGCGTGAATTGGATATAAGTGGGGGACAGCTGAGCAAAGTCAGCCTCACTCGCTCTCCCTTCCAGAGTCATCTGAGTCCAATGGTAGGACAGAGGTCAAGACCACAGATGATGGATACTGTGGGTGATGGCCTTAAATTAAAGTCTTTCCCAGGTCTCAGTTTGTGTGAGGCCATACCCATTCAGTGACTAAGGGCACAGATAAGATATCTTTCAGTGTTCAAGGAGGAGAATGAGTGATATAGTCAATTAAAGAAAACAGGACACAAACCTTATTCTGTAACTCATCCAGGAAAACCTCAAGGTTCTTTTCTGATTTCAGGATTCCTTTCCCCTATCCCTCCCATAAAGTCTAAGTAAGGCAACCCCAACCAACTCCACCATAGTTTGCTCTATGAAAAGCGTAAATATATTGAGCAGTAGGGCAGTAGATAAAATGCATGACTTGGAGCCAATATGATCTCAGATACTACTGACTTGTGACCCTCCCTGGGCAAGTCATTTTACTTCTGCTCCCTCATTTTCTTCTTCTGTAAATAAGGAATCATAATAGCACCTAGGAGGTTCAGTAGATGGAGCACTTGGCCTGGAGTCAGGAAGACCTGAGTTCAAATTCAGTCTCAGACACTAGCTATGTGACCTTGGGCAAGTCACACCCTGTTTGCCTCAGTTTCCTCACCTACAAAATGAGCTGAAGAAGGAAATGGCAAACTATTCCAGTATCTTTGCCAAGAAAACCCAAATGGGATCGCAAAGAGAATGACAAAATGGAAAACCCAAAATGGGATCACAAAGAGAATGACAAAATGGAGAACCACTGGAGTTCCTCTCTTCATCTAATGCATAATACCCCCTCTGAGTACAAAATCCCCTTTAATCTGCCCCATCCCCACTCCCATGGAAAAGGGAGTTCTCATTTGCCTGCAGGATACTCTCACATTTGTGTCCAGGATGAGAGCATCTCCCCATCCCAGACATCAGCTCCCATTTTGTTTCCTCCTGGGACAAAACAGACCAGACAAATGGCCCCTGGCAATCTGACTGGATAGCCTACAATTATTTTTTTCACTAGCTGAGAGGCATCCTTCTCTCTCAAATGACTTCTCTCCCAAATTGCTGTCATTTTTTTTTTATTATGGTAAATAGTAAAAAGACTCACCACGGGGCATGCAGTGCTCTGCCTACCTCCGGATGTCTGCAAGCAGCACCCAGAACCCTCTAGCCCCAGTAAAAACAAATAAGCAAATAGATCTTCTCCCAGGCCAGAGAGAAGGGTCTCATTAAAGAGATGTCAACCCTAAAAGTATATTTCATGCATATTAAAATCCAGGGGAAAATATCTGGAACGAAACAAGCCTCCTGTTTGTTTTTCAATGAAAGAGAAAGGGCCAGAAGAGCTCTGGGAAATATCTCCATGAGCTTCTTCCAAGGACCTCTCCAGATTTTGCACTGGCTACAGGTTATTCTCCTGGGCTTAGATAGATGAGGCAAAGGTCTTGGAATCCAGCTAAGATGAAGACACATGGCATCCCCCAGTTTGATTCTAGAGAGGAAAGCAGTTTTAACATGAATCAACCCCTCCCCACCCCCAGCTCTGGAAGGCTCCATCTTCCATGACTGGAAGAAGTTCCACCAGAACTTAGAATCCCTCCATCCCTTCCCAGCACAGTTCAGGGGGCCTCTCTTTATCCTCCTAATTAGTAATGTTGTCCACCCCGTTCCAAATTATTTTCTGTTTATTTTGCATACTTCTATTATACTGCAGAATATTTTTGTTTTTGTACCTCAGTGCCAAGCACAGTGTCTTTGCACACAATAGGTGCTTAAAAAATGCTTGTTGGATTATATCTATATTATATATCTAGTGTTCCTTTCCAGGAGGGCCAAGACTAGTTCATTTTGTCTTTTTATTACCAGTACCTAGGATAGGTGGTGCAATGGATAGAGCACCTGACTTGGAGTCAGGAAGACCTGAGTTCAAATCTAACCTCATATACTTACTGCCTGTGTGACCCTGGGCAAGTCAGTTGACCCTGTTTGTTTCAGTCTTCTCATCTATAAAATGAGCTGGAGAAGGAAATGGCAAACCACTCTAGCATCTTTGACAAAAAACCCTAAATGGGGTCACAAAGAGTTGGACATGACTGAACAACAAGACCTAGGATTGTATCTTGCACATTGGGGTTGGAGGGGTTAAAAGTTCAAACATGATTTCATAGTGTGGGCAATACATTAGATTATAAAGTTTTAAAGGTAAATTTCAAAGGATCATTGTTTCATAGCCAGAAGGCAACTCTGAGGAGGGGTGTAGGACATTCAGGGAAGAATAATACCTCTGCTGTAAGGGCTGCTGAGCCCTTTTCAGGACTGCTCATCCCCCTTTGGTGCTCACTTAATTGATTCATCCAAATCTCACCTGTGGCTCCAAGAAGCTATAGCATGTGCAGGAGCCATGACCCAGTAAAACCATCTTGGTAGATGGGTTAAACCAGGTTGAGGGTAATCAAGGGGGTCTCAAACCTATAAGGGAATTAGAAGTGCGTCTACCCCAAGCAAGTGAAGACTTTCCCCAGCAGATGAAAACAATTTGTTCCAATGACCATGAAGGTGGCTGGAGCAGGTAGTATGAAACACTTAGAGCTTTGTCAGGCATCAAAGACACCAGAGTCATCCGCTGCATCCCAAGCCATCGGCCTTTTTTTCTTGCCACTGGACTTCCATGACTCTGGAAGATAGAGTGAATTTGAATACTTTGTGCAGCTCTGCCTCACTTAAATCCAATTTATTCACAAAAGATATACTCATGCCATTTTACCATTTATGGACTCTTTGTGCCCAACCTGTGGTAGAGCCTTCCAAGCTCATATTGGTCTGATCAGCCTGAGTCAGATACACTGTACCTTGACCCCAACACAGTGATATCATTTTGGTTCTCTTGGAACACAAAGGACAACAACCACCTCTGAGGACATCTAGTCCAACCCCTCCTCCCTCCCCTCCTTTTATAGATAAGAAAACTAAAGCCTAGCAAGGTTCAGTGATTTGGCAAAGACCATACATATAGTAAGCATCAGAGGCAGATTTTGTCTTTAGGCAGAGATTAGACAACCACTCCTTGGAGAGCCCTTTGGTGGACATGATGGACTGAAGAGCCTCTGAGGATCTAGAAAGAACCAGAACTTTCAA
Source organism: Pseudochirops corinnae (assembly GCA_028646515.1). Taxonomy (NCBI): domain Eukaryota; kingdom Metazoa; phylum Chordata; class Mammalia; order Diprotodontia; family Pseudocheiridae; genus Pseudochirops; species Pseudochirops corinnae. Next base: position 319,179,933 of record CM053587.1, on the reverse strand, counting down.
ATTTGGTGATTCTGTGACCCCAAGTTCAGCCTTCATCCCACTATGCCCATATGCCTCCAAGTATGGAAATTCTCCACTGGTACAAAATAGCAAGTCCGTGTGTGTGTGTGTGTGTGTGTGTGTGTGTGTGTGCATGTGCGTATATGTGTATATACATATAGTGTAGATATATATAGATGGATATACACACATGCATATATACATATACATATATAGAGTCATAGAAAGGTGCCTGGGGTACTGACAGTTTCAGTAACTCACCCATAGTCACATAAGTAGTATGGGTCAGGTGCAGGATTTGAACCCAGATTTTCTGGGTCTCAAGACTAATAGGTTAGATCTAATAGGAGCCTGGAACACCATAGGTGCATAATAAATGCTTCCTGAGTTGCGTTGTTGAATTTCCCTACTTTGTCAGCTCCAGCCCCTGTGCTCTCAGACTTCCCCCAATCCTACCCAACTCATCCTGTTCTAGAAACTAACTTCTTACCCCATCGTCAAAGGAGCAACCAACCTTGCAAATAGGCAGGCACCTGCTGAAAAGAGATAACAATAGATTTTATTTACATAATCCTTTAAACATCTCATCTCAGTTGATCTTCATGACAGCCCTGGAAGGTAGCTGATGTTAATATCTTCGTTTTTCTTTTCTTTTTTTATCTTATTAAATTTTTAGTATTTTATTTTCCCCTAATTACATGAAAAAAACAATTTTTTAAAAAATTATTTGTTTATTTTTAGTTTTCAATATTCACTTTTATAAGATTTTGAGTTCTAAATTTTTCCCCCTCCATGCCTTCCCCCTCCCTAAAACAGCCTGCAATCTGATATAGGCTATACATGTACAATCATATTAAACATATTTCCACATTAGTCATGTTGTGAGAGAAGAATCAGAACAAAAGGGAAAAACCATGAGGAAGTGAAAAAAAGAAAAGAAAATAGTATGGTTTGATCTGCATTCAGACTCCTTTCTCTGAATGTGGACAGCATTTTCCATCATGAGTCTAAAAACCATTTTTAACATGCATTTTTAAAACATGAAATTCCAAATTCTCTCCCTTCCTCCCTCGTCACCCTTCTCATTGAGAAGGCAAGCAATTCAATACAGATTATACAGGTGTAGTCATGCAAAACACATTTTCATATTAGTCACATTGTGAAAGAAAATAGAAACAAAAAAACTCAAGAAAAAGAAAGAAAATTTTTTAAAAGTATGTTTCAATATATATTCAGACACCATCAGTTCTTTGTCTATGGATGGATAGCATTTTTCATCATAAGTCCTTATGACTTGTCTTGGATCATAGTATTGCTGAGGATAGCTAAGTCATTCACTGACGATCGTCTTACAATATTGCTGTTACTTTTTATGCAGTACATTTCACTTTGCATCAGTTCATGTAAATCTGTACAGGTTTTTCTGAGAGCATCCTCATCATCATTTTTTATAGTACAATAGTAGTCTATCACAATCACATGGTCCAGTTTGTTCAGCCATTCTCCAGCTGATGGGCATCTCCCCAATTTCCAACTCCTTACCACCAGAAAAGAGCTGCTATAAATATTTCTGTAAATATAGGTCCTTTCCCTCTTTGTTTTTATCTCTTTTTGGATACAAACCTAGTAATAGATCAAAGGATATGCATGGTCCTTTATCCCTTTGGGCATAGTTGCAAACTGCTCTAAAGAATGGTTGAATCAGTTCACAACTTCACTGACAATGCATTAATGTCTCATTTTTCACACATCCCCTCCAATATTTGCCATTCTCCTTTTCTGTCCTATTAGCCAATCTAATAGATATGAGGTAGAATCTCAGAACTGGTTTAATTTGCATTCCTCCAATCAACAGCAATTTAGAGCACCTTCTCATATGGCTGTAAATAGCTTTGATTACTTTATCTGAAAACAGTTCATATTTCTTGATCATCATAAATTGGGGAATGGCTCCTATTTTTATAAACTTAACTCAGTTCACTACATATTTGAGAAATGATGCCTTTACCAGAGAAACTTGCTTCAAAAATTTTTTCAGTTACAATTGCTAAATGTATTTCCCTTTATCCTTTTCCCCCACCATTTATTCAAATCTCTCTCTCCTTTCACCCATTCCCTTTTCAAAAGTGTTTTACTTCTGACTACCACCTCCCCCAATCTGCCCTCCTTTCTATCACCTCCTCCTTATCTATCTCCTTCCCCTCCTACTTTCTTATAGGGTAAGACACATTTCTATACTCAGTTGAGTGTGTATGTTATTCCTTCTTTGAGCCAATTCTTGTAAGAGTAAGTTTCACTCACTTCCCACCACCTACCTCATCTTCCCCTCCACTATGAAAGCTTTTTCTTGCCTATTTTATGTGAGATAACTTACCCCCATTCTACCCCTTCCTTTCCCTTTCTCTTAATGCATTCCTCTTTCTCATCCCATAATTTTATTTTTTTAGATATCATCCCTTTATATTCAACTCACATCTGTGCCCTTGTCTATGTATACTCCTAATTGCCATAATAAGAAAGTTGTTATGAGTTGCAAGTATCATCTTCCCATGTAGGAATGTAAATAGTATAACATTATTAAGTCCCTCATGATTTCCCTTTCCTGTTTACCTTTTTATGCTTCTCTTGAGTCTTGTATTTGAAAGTCAAATTTTCTACTCAGTGCTGGTCTTTACATGAAGAATGTTTGAAAATCCTCGATTTCATTAAATACACATTTTTCCCCTGAAGGATTATACTCAGTTTTGCTGGGTAGGTGATTCTGGGTTGTAATCCTAACCCCCCTTACCTTCTGGAATATCATATTCCAAGACCTCTGGTAATCTAATATTGCTGCTAAATCTTGTGTTATCCCGACTGTGGCTTCATGACATTTGAATTGCTTCTTTCTGGTTGCTTGCAATATTCTCTCCTTGACTGGGAGGTCTGAAATTTTGCCATAATATTCCTGGGAGTATTCATTGGGGAATCCCTTTCAAGAAATGATCAGTGGATTCTCTCCGTTCCTATTTCACCCTCTGGTTCTAAAATATCAGATCAGCTTTCCTTGATAATTTCTTAAAAGATGATGATTAGGCTCTTTTTTTGATCATGGCTTTCAGGTAGTCCAATAACTTTTAAATTAGTTCTCCTGAATTTATTTTACAGGTCAGCTATTTTTCCATTGAGATGTTTCATATTGTCTTCTATTTTTTTTTCATTCTTTTGGTTTTGTTTTATTGTTTCTTGATTTCTTATAAAGTAATTAGCTTCCATTTGTTCAATTCTAATTCTTAAGGAATTATTTTCTTCAGTAAGCTTTTGTCCCTCTTTTTCCATTTGGCCAAATCTATTTTTTAGGGAGTTGTTTTTTTCTTCAGTGAATTTTTGTGCCTCTTCTTCCATGTGACCAATTCTGCTTTTCAGGCCATTCTTCTCCTCATTGGCTTTTTGTCCCTCTTTTACCATTTGACCATATATTTACCATTTACCATTTTAAAGTGTTATTTACTTTTTTTTTAATTTTTTAAAATTTTATTATAGTTTGCATCATTCATTTCTACAAGATTTTGAGTTACATATTTTCTCCCCCTCTTTCCCCCACCCACCACCCCAAAACAGCCATCCCAGTGTGTCCTCCCTCCCCCAGTCTATTCTCTCCTATGTCACTTTTCGGTAGGGCAGGATGGATCTCCCAACCGCAGTGCCTGTGTATCTCAAGTTCCAGTTGGATGTAGTCAGTAATAATAATAATAATTGCATAGATAGATAGATAGATAGATAGATAGATAGATAGATAGATACACATTCATAACATTTGATTATAGAACTCCAGATTCCAGATTCTTTCTCCTCCTCCCTCACCTCCCATCCCC
>CM053587.1:319140977-319175579 GCA_028646515.1 Pseudochirops corinnae | reverse complement strand
ATCTAGGGTTTGGGAGCTGTTCTTACTTTGCTTCTTATGCTTTTTCTTACTCATGGTTGTTCAGATCGTGATTTTTTTTTTAAATCTCTGTGAGGCTCTGCTTCCAGAAGGGAAAGCTCTGTCCCAAATTGCTGGGGTCCTCCCGGCTGCCGTAGCTTTCAGGAAGATGCTGGGACTCTTCCTACTTACTTCTGGCTGACTGGATAGTGAAGACTCCAAGACTGAGGCCCAAGACCACGATCCAGATCCAGGCCGCTCAACACGAGAGCTCTTGGCCTGAGAACAATCGCTCAGTCCCCCTTCTGTCTGCAGGCCGCGGGTGGGAAGCTGCAACGCGGAGGCGGGTGCAAAACCTCTGCCTTTCGCTTTTCCACTCTGGAGGCCTTTCAGCCCAACTGCTTATCTTCCCCTTTCGCAATCCCCACTTGCAGCTGCCTCTAATCCACTCACCAGAGAGGCTCCTCCGCTCCTCCTGCCCAGCCGCCCCCGGGGCACAGCCACAGCTTCAGGCCAGGCTGGTTTTGGTTCGCAGTGCTGATATGGTTCCTCATAGCTGAGCTGACTTTAGTGGGCAAGGTGTTATTTTCTTCAATATTTTTTGTGCCTCCTTTACCAAGCTGTTGACTCGCTTTTCATTATTTTCTTACATCACTATTATCTCTCCTCCCAATTTTTCTTCTACCTCTTTTACTTGATTTTCAAAATCCTTTTTGAACTCTTCCATGGCTGGAGACCAATTCATTTTTTTGAGACTTTTGATGTAGGAGTTTTGTCTTTATTATCTTTTTCTGAGTTTCTGTCTTGATCTTCCTTGTCACCATAGTAATGGTCTGTCATCAGAATTTTTTCTATTGTTTGTTTTTCCCAGTCTATTCTTGACTTTTAACTCTTTATTAAAGTGGGGCTCTGCTTCCAGGGTGGAGGGTGCACTGTCCCAAACGTTAGGGGTTTTGTGCAGCTGTTTTCAGGGATACTTCTAGGGTCTGTAAATTTTCAGTTCTTCTAAGGTATGATCTAAAGAGAAGTGTGTTTACTACTCTCCTGGCCTATACTCTGGTCTGAGTGACCACAAGCACTCTTTTCTGCCCTAGAACTGTGAGGATGGTCCCCACTCCACTGCAAGCCACAAACTCTGGTGTGCCAGTACTCCTCCTCACCCTGGGACTGCCACCCAGATCTGACTGTGGGCAAAGCAACAGAGTCCTGCCTCCAGTGTTAGCAAAAAGACCCATGTAAAATCCTTCTGATCAGTTTTTCAACTCCCTTACCGTCTATGGGATGAGAGCTCCAGAAGCAGCTGTCTTCACTGCTGATTCAGTGGCTCCAAAGGCCTGCTCCCAGTTTGCCGGGCCTCGGTGCACACTGGTGAGGCCTATGCTGGATTGTGCTCCATTCTCACCCAGGTGAAACAGACCTTTCCTGCCAACCTTCTAAGTTGTCTTTAACTTGAAAATTATTTCACCCCATCCTTTTGTGGGTTCTGCTGCTCCATGAATTGCTCTCTGACATTATTTAAAGGTGTTTGGAGGGGTTTGGTGGAGAGTTCAGGCACTGCCTTTCCTCTGCTTTTAATATCTCCAGTTTTCTTATAAGGAAACTGAAGGTCTGAGGGGTTTGGGCTCAGAGGCAGCCAGTAGCCAGTAAACAGAGTCTGGAGGTAGGAATATCAAATGGGATAATATTTCTAAAGTGTTTAGGATGGGGGCACACAGTAGGCACTATATAATTACTTATTCCCCGACATAGCTGATTAGTATCAGAGGCAAGATTTGAACCCAGCTTTCTTCTCAGTCCAAGTCCAGACCCCTTTTTACTAAACCACATTGCTGAAAGCTATCCCAGGGAAAGAGTGAGAAAATGCTTAAAAGTAGTCTCATTTGATCCTCACAACAACCCCGGAAGGAAGTTGCTGCCATTATCCTCATTTTTACAATTGGGGAAACTAAGGTAGACAAAAATGAAGTGATTTGCCCACGATCACATCGCTAGCAAGTATCTGAAGCCACAATTGAATTCAGGGCTGCCTGACTTTAGGTCCAATGAATTGTCCACTGAGCCACCCAGCTGTTTCTGGCTGTAGATCCAGAAGAGGATGCAGAGCTCATTTTACAGATGAGAAGACTGAGGCCCTGAAAATGGAAACGGGCACATGAATCCAGTGAGGCTCCAATGAGATAATACACACTATATGGGCTCTAATAATGAGATGTTAGACAGAAATACATTATCCGTACAATATAAATGTCAGCTGCTGTTGTTGAAAAAGTGCATAATCTAGCTCATATAGCTTCAAGAGACCCAAGTTCAAGCCCCATCCTAAACCCATGCTTTTTGTGTAACTATGGATAAACAAAGCTCCCTCATGGGCCACCTCCTACAAGAAGCCTTTCCTCATCCCACCCCGTTTGCTTAAGTATAGTGGGGTTCGGATTTGCTCCCACAAAATGACACACTCACACACAATGTATATACTATATCTAGTATTTATTTGATAATAAAAATTAAAAAAAAAAAGTAAGAGTAAATGGGTGGGAAGTAATAAACAATCAGGCACCTTAACAATGCACTACAGAAGCAGAAAAGAAAAAGGACACTTCTTACATACACAGCATATGCAATAGATCAGTACCAATAGACTTATCAATACTAATGTTACTACAAAAAGGATAAAGAGGAGAGAGAGAGAGAGAGAAAACATCACCAATTAGGGGGAGCACCAACTCTTATCCCAGTGGCTGGGGAATCCCAGGTACAGCCATCAGGGTTCCACTCGCGAGGGGCCCAGGCAGGACGTCTCCTCCATGGGTGAGATTCCAATTTGGGGTCTGAATCTTACGGTTTAAGTAGTGCTGAGAACAAAGAAGGCATCCTGCCAGGTGTTTTTTAGCAAGCATCATCTTGTGTGAGGCCGGGGAGGGAGGCCAATCCCTCCAAGGCCCCTCCCCAAGAGTGATGTTTCCGCCAGGGTCCCAGGAGAAGCACAGCCCTCATGTTCCCAGGATTTTCTATTGCAAAACAACTCAGGGTAACAGAAAGGTCTTATTGAGTTAGGGCCTTGGTTTGTATAATCTTATTCCTTACAGAGGGGCTTACCTTGCCCCTTCACACCCCACCACAGTTGTCAAAACCCTCCCCCACTTCCAAACAACTAGCATTGACTTATCTGTTTATAAATTGCTCCCACACACACCCTTTAGAACAGGATAAGAGCTGATAAAGGTTAAAATTTTTATAACACTTAAAAGTTTGCAAAGAACTTTACAGTATTATCTCATGTTATAACCCCAGGAGATAGGTGCTATTATTGAGGATAACCCCCAATATTATTCCAATTGGGGATAACCCCAGTTTTACATATGGGGAAACTGAGGCTAAAAGAGACTTGCCCAGGGTCACACAGCTAAATAAGTCTCTGAAATGAGATTCAAACTCAGGGCTGCCTGATGTGAAGATTCACCACCTAGATATCTCAGGGGTCCCTGAGGGAAGAGACTTTCTGTTTATTTGCTTGTTTTCTTTTGCATTTCCAATGCCTGACATATAATATAGGTTTAATAAAAGCATTATTGAATTGACTGCAACTTAACCTCTTAGTGATATGAGTAACTCTCTAAGAGGATGAGTTATAAGGAATTGCTGTTCTGAATCTATAAAAGTAGGATCCACACTGGGTGTTCCCCACTTGGAGAAACCATAGGTCAGACCCAACAATGACTTCAATGCAACCTTGATGTCCATTCAATCACATAGGTCCATTCTTTTTTGTAGTGTAAAAAGAGGTTTGCCCTCTGGGTCTAATAGAAGCTGCTGCTTCTCCACTCTCTCTCCATTACCTTCTCTCCTATTGTTCAGGACTCACAGAAGTCACTGGGGTCTCTAAGCAGGGAAGCTTTGAGCTCAGATGTCCCACAGAGATTTTTCTGGGTGTTATATGGGTGGGTGGGCAGATGATGAGCTGAGCTGATGCAGATAAATACTAACCCTGTGTTTGAAATAATAGCACAGGCAATAAAATAAGATTTAAAATCAAAAGGAAGGCTAGTTTCTATTTTTGTCAATTATTTAATTTTTTCCAATTAGATGTAAAAGCAATTTTTATATGTTTTTTTTTTTTTAGTTCCGAATTCTCCTCCTCCCTCATTGAAAAGGCAAGTAATTTTATGTAGGTTATATATATGCAGTCACGAAAACATATTTCCATGTTAGACATGCTGTGAAAGAAAACAGACCTCCAAAAAAAACAAGAAAGAAAGAAAGAAAGTGAAAAATAAGAAAGTATGCTTTGATCTGCATTCAGACTTTTGGAAAGAACTGAATCAGTTGTTTCTCTGGATATGGATAGCATTTTTTTATCAGGAGTCCTTCAGACTTATCTTGGATCATTGTATTGCTTAGAATAAGTAAGTCATTCACAACTGTTCATTATACAGTATTATTACTGTTACTGTATATAATGTTCTCCTGGTTCTGTTCACTTCACTTAGCATCAATTCATGTAAGTCTTTCCAGGTTTTTCTAAAAGCGTCCTGCTCATCATTTCTTATAGCACAAAAGTATTCCATTATATTCACATATCACAACTTGTTCAGTCATTCCCCAGTTGACAAGCATCCCCTCAATTTCCAATCCTTTGCCACCACAAAAAGAGCTGCTATAAATATTTTTGTACATATAGATTCTTTTCCTTTAAAAAGAAAATTCTTTTTGAATACAGACCTAGTAGTGTATTGCTGAGTCAAAGGGTATGAACAGTTTTATAGCTCTTTGGGAGTAGTTCCAAATTGCTCTCCAGAATGGTTAGATCAGTTCACAACTCCATCAAGAGCAGATTAGCATCCCAATTTTCCCATATCCTCTTCAACATTTAGCATTTTCCTTTTCTGTCATATTAGCCAATCTGATAGATGTGAGGTCTTACCTCAGAGTTGTTTTAATTCACATTTCTCTAATCAATAGTGAATCAGAGCATTTTTCCATATGACTAGAGATAGCTTTGATTTCTTCATCTTAAAACTGTCTGTTCATATCCTTTGAGCATTTATCTGATAAGGAATGACTTGGCTCTACCCTTCCAAAACTAGCTTCTTTTGTAAATAGTGAAGACAATGAACACAGAAAGAGTAAGAATATGGGTTTGTCAGGAGCCAGAAAATGATCTTGAGTGGAGAATAAGATGGAGACAAGCAGAATAAGAATTTTTAAAATGCTGTCTGTCTCCAAGGCTGAGTTCTGTGCCTAGGGCAGCATAAGGAAAGTGCACATGCCTTAGAATCAGAAGGTTGGGCTCTGGCACACGGTTGCTGTGACCACAGGCATGAATCTACTCTGGAATAGCCCTGACAAGTGGTCATCTAGTCACTGCTCAAAAATCTCCAGGGAAGGTTTTCTACTTTCCAAGACAAGCCATTCCCTTTTTGGACAGCTCTGGTTGCCAAGAAAGTCATCTTAAACATCTACCTGAAATCTCCATCTCTGTAACTCCCCCACCTCCACCCCTTGCTTCTAGTTCTGACCTCTGGTGCCAAGCAAAATAAGTCTTGGGATCATAAGTAGAAAAGTCAGGAAGATCTGGGTTCTAATCCTACTTCCAGTATTTACAAGCAGTAAGACCTCTCTGTGCCTCAGTTTCCTCATTTATAAAATAGAGGTTGGCCTTGGTGGTCTCTGAGTTCCCTTCCAGTTGCTCTCCTTATACACTAAGCTTGATAAAAAATTGCTGGATTTCTGGAAAAGGGACCTCAGAGACCATCAAGTCCAGCCCTCTTCCCATTTTAAAGATGAGGACACTGAGGTTTTAATCATCTGCCCAAATTCATACAAGTCCCAAGCGGTAAAGGAAGAATTTGAACCCAAGTCCTCTGACTGCAAAGCTAGCTAGCAATCTTTCCACTGTTGTGTTGTTGTTGTTATTCAGTCATGTCTGACTCTTTGTGTCCCCCCGTGGGGTTTTCTTGGCAGAGATACTGGAGTAGTCTGCCATTTCCTTTTCCAGCTCATTTTACAAATGAGGAAACTGAGGCAAACAGATTTAAGTCACTTGCCCAGGGTCACATTGACTTGGTAGTAAGTATCTGAGGCCAGATTTGAACTCATGAAGATGAATTCTCCTGACTCCAGGCCCAGCATGACCCCTTCTTTTTACATGTCACTTTTTCCCCCAAAAAAATCAGAAATGGACTTGTGATTTCACTGGCACAGGGAAGTCTCAGATAAAGACACTCCTCGGGGCAGACTGGTATTTTCTCTGCAATTTATAGTGTTAGAATATTAAGAGCTTAAATGAGATGTCCAGCACCACACAGTATGTGTCAGAAGTCATACTCAGAGAACACAGATCTTCCTGGCTGGGGGGCCAACACTCTACCCACTGACTCACTGCCTCTTCCTCAAACAGAGGCAGAGGAAGAAGGGTATAGGGAGTTCATTATTACAAAATGGTTCCTGAGGGGCTGAGTGATGGTGAGGGAGTAATGACCAGCTGGCTTCCCTGCTATATCGACACCCAGCGGTTCTTAATACTTGCAAGATTGATGATACAAAAATCACACCAGGCTGGTGTTGGCTTCATCTGCTAGAGTATTTTGTGGTACCTGTTCATAAAGCCCAGACCTCCAATCCATTATCGCATTTCTGCAAACGTAGGTGGGCAAACATGACCTGTACCATGCTTGGTCTGACAGTGAATCATCCACAACACTCCCTTGGCAACTGAAAGTTAAGCCTCCACAATTCCAGAAAAGCCAATCATTGCACTGAAACCCTGAGGCTAAAAAACTGGCACCCCACAAATAAGGCCTGCTCAGAGCAACTCGGGCTCAGGCTTGGAAATCTCTCTGGAAACCATCACAGAGGGTCAGATGATGCTGGTGAAGGTACTAGGGTCATAGGTCTGTGCACCTTGAAAACTGTCATATCCAACCTTCTCTGGAAGCTTAGGCCTAGAGAAGTTAATGAACCTGCCCAGGGTCACACAAGTAGTAAGTATCAGAGACAAGATTCAGACCTAGGTCACCTGACTCTAGAGACCCTTGTTCTTCAAACTGTACTTGTGCAGTGTCCTCCGGAACAATAGGGCCAAACTATTGGAAAGAGAGGGGAGATGTTGTTGTCAGTGGATCTGGGGCCTTATCCTGTGGTCTGAAAAAGTCATCTAAACAAGTTTACTGATCTCACAAATTGGCTCCCCCTTTCTTGAGAAGTAGTGTGGAGATATGACAGAGCATTAACTATAAACCCCATGAGAGCAGGGACTATTTGGCATATAGCAAGCACTCAGAATTAGGGCAGCTAGGTGGTGAAATGGGTAGAGTGCCAGAGTTCAAATCTAGTTGTGTGACTCTGGCCAAGTCACCTAGCCCCGTTTGCCTCAGTTTCCTCTTCTGTAAAATGAGCTGGAGAAGGAAATAGCAAACCATTATAGTATCTCTGCCAAGAAAAACCCAAACGGGGCCAAAAAGACCTCCTACAATTAACTGAAACAACTGAACAACAACAAAGATCTGCGAGCATCCAGTCTTCCCAACAGAACATAAGTTCCCTCGGGGCAGGGCCTGCTTCCATTTTGTCTCTGTCTCCCCAATGCCTAGCACAAGACTAGGCACACAGCAAGTACTTAACAGTTAATCATTGATTAATTGCTCCTATTTCTGTCCTCTAGGGTTAAGCCAGACAAATTGAATCACTTTTTCCCATGACGGCCCTTCAGATATTAGAAGAATACTGTCATGTTCTCTGCCCCCCACAAGTCTTTTCTTTCTCCAAGCTAAATATCCTCAGTTCCTGTAACCAATACTTACATGACCTGGCTTTCATACCCCTCACCCTCCTGGTTACTATTTGGAGTCAGAAGGGGGATGGAGAGAGAGGGAGAAAACAAGCATTTATTGAGCACTGCTCTGGGCCACTTAACTGGGTCAAGCATTTTACAAATACCATCTCATTTGATCCTCACAACAGGCTTGCGACGAAGGTGTTATTCTTATCCTTAGTTTCTAGCCAATGAAACTAAGGCGAACAGAGGTAAAGTGATCCTACAGCTAGGATGTGACTGAGGCAAGACTGGAACTCAGGTCTTCCTGACTCCAGGACCAAACCTATTACCCATTGTGCCACCTAGCTGACTCCTAGAAAAGATGGGTTCAAATCCCAGTTGTTCCACTTTATACCAGGGCAAACTTAAGCACATTATTTAACCTTTCTACACCCCCCCCCCCAACCAGCTTCCTTATCTATAAAATAAAAGTGGTTGGACTACATGGCCTCTGAAGCTTTGAATTGATCATTCTACTCTAGCCTGCCAGTGATTACGGAGACAGAACTGGACAGGAATTAGACCCACTGTGGCATCACTCTACAAACCCTGCACTGCTCCCCACCAGGCAGGCTTGTGAGCCAGGAACTGCAGTAGCTCACACTTCAAAGTCTGTAAGGCCCTTTATACAGAATATCTCATTTAAGCCTCCCAACAACCCCACAAGGTCAGTGCTGAGGATATAAGCATCTCCATCCTACAGAAGAGGAAACCGAGGCTCAGAGCTTAAGCAACTTTGTCTATGGTCAAACAGCCAACGTCAGACACAAGACTTAAACCCAGGACTACCTACCCTCCAAGACCAGTGCTACCTACTTCCCCTTTCCTTGCCTTTCTAACAATATCAACCCCCCCATCTTTTATGCCTCCCTTCTTTCTCTCCTGGTTCCATTCCCACCTTCCCAGAGGAAGGGATCATTTTAAGAGTTCATCCAAGTACCTAACATACATAATCATTCACACACACACACACACACACACACACACACATACACATACACACACCCCTCTGTAAGGTGGGAGGCAATGACATCACTTGGAGCCTATCCCATGACTTTGAACCGATTTCCACTGTACCCCCCCAGGGTCACACCTTAACAGCTATCAAATTAAGGGGATATGGGTGCACCAGCTGAGGCAGACACAGGATATAGGCTGAAACCTTCCAGACAGGATCTATAGTCTCCAGCTGGCCTTCCCCAGGCTAAATAAACCTCCCAGATGGAGAAAATGCTTCACTTATCCTAGGCCAAGTTCTGCATGAAAGGTTCCTGGTGGTCCCTTTCTTTATGGAAGGAGAGAGGAAGAAAAAAATTTCTCTTCCAGAAAGACAAGACCAAACTCCATCGAAGGCACCTGGGAAGCTGGGAAGCAAGTAGAGAGAGGCAACTGCAGCCTAAAGGGAGGCAAGGAAAGATTTGGCCTGTCAGCATTAAGTAGCACCATGGAAAGGACCCAAAGAGCAAACGTGGGAGAGGCAGGCTATGATTCCAGGCCTCAAAGAAACTGATTGATTCACCAAGGGTCCCAGAGGCTTGCTAGAGAAGGGACATCTAAAGCCTCAAAGTATAGGCCAGCTGAGAAAATACTCAAAACAAAGCAGGCCAATTGGAGGAAAGATTTCTTCTACATCCGAGCCCTGGGAAATACTCCATAAAACAGCATCCTCCTCCTAATATAGAAAACCTGTGGGACCCAAGAGGGCCAGATGTGTTCACAGCTGCATTGGGATGCACTGAGAAAGAAAGACAAAAGTCTAGCAATACCAGACTGGTAGTGTTAGAGGAAGCCCAGAGTCCCCCAGAGGGCTTGGCGCATGCCCAGGCATCAAACCAAGACAGAGAAGTTACCCTGGGCACCAAAACTACATTATTGTCAGTAGTCAAAGCTTCTAAGTAGTCTGGACCTGGAGGCAGCTGAGTGGTATAACAAACAGAGCACTGGGCCTGGAGTCAGGAAGATCTTGGTTTAAATCCAGCCCCAGATACTTAGAAGCTGTGTGACACTGGGTAAATCACTTAACCTCTTTCTACCTCAGTATCCCCTTTGTAAATTGTGGATAATACTAGCACCTACCTCACAAGATTGTTGTGACAATTAAATGAGATAATATTTATAAAGTATTTTATTAAAGGACCATAGTCTTACGGAAGTTTGAAGCTAGTAAATGTTTGTTGTTGTTGTTGTTAGCTAGTATTCAGGATTCCCAAGCCCTTACTCCTCTCCACATACACTGCAAACCACTGGCACTTTCATGGTCTGTAATGGTCGCCTTGTTCCTCACTTATGACACTCCATCTGTCCATTTGCACTGGCTGTCCTCCATGCTTGGAAGGTTTTCCCTCTTTATCTCCATCTCTCAGCTTCCCTGACTTCCTTCAGATCCCAACTAAAACCCCATCTTCTGCAAGAAGCCTTTCCTGATCCTCCCTTTAATGTTCATGTCTTCCATCTAAAGTTGTCTCCAATTTATCCTATTCCCTTCTAGAGCTATGATCTTTATCTGAGCCTTTAAATCAGTGGTTCTCAGCCTTCCTAATGCCGCGACCCTTTAATACAGTTCCTTATGTTGTGGTGACCCCCAACCATAAAATTATTTTTGTTGCTACTTCATAACTGTAATTTTGCTACTGTTGTGAATCGTAATGTAAATATCTGATATGCAGGATGTATTTAAATTGAACATAACCCACAGGTTGAGAACCGCTGCTTTAAACCCTCCTGGACCTCAGTTTCCTCATCTGTAAAAATGAAGAAGGCTGGACTAGAAGGCTTTCGATCTATGATCCTTATCTAATCCTACAAACTTGACTGGGCCTCAGTTTCCTTATCTGGTCAGACTAGATGGCTTCTGAGCCCCCTTTCAGCTCTAAAATTCTATTTCCTTTTTTTCTATGATTCTTCCTGAGACATTCCATGATTCCATGATTCTGTGCTAATCCTATTTTCCTTTGCCCCATTCTGTAGGTGATTAATCTGAAGTACAGAGAAGCAGGTAACTTTCCAAGATCACTCCTGCAAAAATGATCCAGGGAGACTATATCCCCTGCCTCTTAAGTCACAGTTCTGAAGATTCCATCCATCCATTCTATCAGCAATGCTAACATGAGCCCTGTTTACCAGAGGCGAACAGCCATTCACAGACCAAAGCTGTTATAGGACTCTGGGATGGAATGATGGTGTCCAAGCCTGTCACTGCCTCCATTTAAATCCATTCAAACACAGATTTTCACAAGGGAATAGAGAGTGGTGGGCTGTTGATTAGGCTTAATTTTCAGCTGCCATCCCAGCAGGGTGCTCTTTCTAATGCTGTTTTTTCCGCTTTGTTTTTCATTTTTTTCCAGGACCCTGCTGTGAGTGAGAGCTGCCCACAGATTATTTTTCCTTCCCCGGTGATACATTTTTCCTTCCCCAACACTCTTATTACAATATGCCTTCTAATTTAATTAAGGCATAAATTGTATTAAGGGGGGGGTGAAGTCCCACCCCTATAGGGTAATCAGAATTCCAACACCATGGAAAAAGCAGAGATTAGAACAACAACTTAACTCCAATGTAATTGTTTTTTATCATGGTTTATCTGCCTGTCTATTTTAATAGATCATCAAGTGAAGAATGGGGAGGCATAAATCCACCAGGCCCCAGGAATCAATGCTAGAGACACAGAGAGGCTGGGGAAAAGCTCTCACCCATAATTAGCTGGCAGATTGAGATGAGCCCACAATGCGACATCTGGAAGTTAAAGGTCTGAGGCTGTGGGAGATGGGGTCAGCTCTTTCCTTCCCTGGGCTGGATCACATTCAAACCATGTTCAATACAAGAGTTAGACATTATCAGGGTTGGGAGAGCAAAATGTTTCTCCATCAAGAGGTTGTCAGAGTATACACCTCAGACCTGAAAGGGTTCTAGGTCTCTAGTCTTAGAGAAGAATGGATTCACTTCAGTCGTTTTTTCAGTCATGTCTGACTCTTCTGACTCATTTGGGGGTTTTCTTGGCATAGATAGTGGAGTGGTTTGTCATTTCCTTTTCCAGCTCATTTTACAGATGAGGAAACTGAGGAAAACAGGGTTAAGTGACTTGCCCAAGATCACACAGCTACTAACTTTCTGAGGCCTGATTTGAACTCAGGAAGATGAGTCTTCCTGACTCCAGGGCCAGCAACTCCATCCACCACGCCACCTAGCTGCCCTGGAAGAATCAATAGCTCTTTGTAAACGGAATGGTTGGACAAAATGGCCTCTAAGATCCCTTTCATAATTTCTAGAATTATGGAATTCTGGAATCAGATTAAATTCTAGAAATTTTAAAAATTATTTTTCTAGAATAGTGATTTCTAGAATTATGCTCCTATGACCTGTGATGCTACAGTTCTATAACATCTAAAGCCCTTATAAATATGGCTCCAACCTATCTTTCCAGTATGATTTCAAATTATGTACTCCCCTTCACACACCCTATATTCTGGTCATATTGCTCCATCTTCGGTTCCTTATGTATAACATTCCATCCCCAATTTCACTGCCCTTGCATAGACCATCCCCCATTCAGGAAATGTAATCCCTCTTTACCTCTACCCCTTAGGATTCCCAGTTTCTGTCAAGACTCAAATCGTGTTCCATCTCCTACAGGAAGCTCTTCCTTGGTGCCCCCTGGTTGTTTGAATTCTCTTCCTTCTCCTTAAATTATCCTGTATGTGCTTTTCTGTTCTCTGCAGTAGAATAGGAGCTCCTTGAGGGCAGAGACTACTTTTCATCTTTATTTTCATCCAAACCTCAACTGCAGTAGGTATTTAATAGATGCTAATTGGGTCATGGTGAATTGGATTAGACTGGGTTGGATTGGATTGGACTGGAATGGAATGGATTTGAATGAAATGGAATAAAATGGACAGACTACCTCCAGTGGTTTTCCCTCCCTCCCCCACATGATTCCAAAAGGGTTCTAGATGTTTATCTAGTTCCATACATACCCCTCACTGGAGGTCTTCTAGAACAGTTAATAACCTTTAAGCAGCAACTTGTCAAGTATGTTGTAGAGGGTATTTCTATAAAGATACGTTGGACTAGTCCTTTTGGACTCTGATATTTTGTGATGTGGTGAACTCACCACCCCATTGCTGATTTGTTGTTATTCAATCATGTCAAACTCTTCATGACCCCATTTGGGGTTTTCTTGGCAGAGAGACGGGAGCAGTTTGTCATTTCCTTCTCCAGTTCATTTTACAGAAGAGGAAATTGAGGCAAACAGGGTTAAGGGACATGCCCAGAGTCACACACAGTAAATGTCTGAGGTTGGATTTGAAATCAAAAAGATATGTATTCCTGATTCCAAGCCCAGTCCTCTACACTCTATGGCACCACCTAGCTTGCACTTATAGGGACCATTCGTTCTCTGCTTGATCACATCCAGTGACAAAGAGCTCATCATTTTTCAAACAAGCTCTAATTATATGTTCAATCCAATTCAGCAAACATTTATTAAGTACTTACAGTAGTAGGTTCAAGAAATATGGATAGAGAGACAATGAACTATCCCTGCCTTCTAGATGCTTTTGGTCTAGAGGATGGGGGGCATAGAACTTAGAGCTAAAAGGGCCCTTGGAGACCATCTAGTCCAAGTTCTACATTACACCAAAGAAATTGAGGACCAGAGAAAGAATCATGGTCACACAAATAGGAAATAGTAGAGGTAGCTGGTTGTCTAAGTCAACAGAGAGATGGGCTTGGAGTCAAGAAGACCCGAGTTTGATGCTGAGTAAGGTAAGCAGAACCAGAAGACCATCATATACAGTAACAGCGACATCGTGTAATAATCAAATATGATAGACTTAGCTCTTCTCAGCAATACAATGATCTAAGACAATTCCAAAAGACTCATGATGGAAGATGCTGTCCACATTCAGAGAAAGATGGAATCTGAATGCAGATCAAAGCATACTATTTTCACCTTTTTTTGTTTTTTCTTTCTTATGATTTTTCCCTGTTCTGATTCTTTCACAACATGACTAATGTGGAAATATGTTTAACATTATTGTAAATGTATAACCTATATCAGATTGCTTGATGTCTTGGGGAGAGGGGAGGCAGAGAAGAAAGGAGGGAGAAAAATTTGGAACTCAAAATCTTATAAAAGTAAATGTTGAAAACTGTCTTTAAATGTAATTGGAAAAAAAATGAAATACTATTAAGTGGAGGAAAAGAAGACTTTAGTTTGAATCTTGCCTAGCTGTGTGACACTAAATCCTCAGTTTCCTTATCTGTAAAAAGGAGATATCATTAGCACCTACCTCCCAAGGATGTTGTGAGGATCAATAAGGTAACTTACAAAAAGTCCTTTGGCAAACCTTAAAACACTACATAAATGCTATTTATCATTATTGTTGCTGTTGAATTCTTTCTCAAAATCTACCTGGTTGTAACCTCTACCCACTGTTCCTATTTCTGTCCTCGTGGGCCAAACTGAATGAATTTAAGGCCTCTTTCACATAAACTTGGTTTCTGGGCTGGGAAATCTTTCTTGTCACATATGTGCCTATTCTAGCTGTGAACTCAAGCTGATACTATGGCCAAGAAGTAGGGCAGGCACACAGGGGAGTACTCAGTCAGAACAGAGAAATTGTTTCACTTGTGTTTGGATGGTGATGTCCACTAGGGATGCAGATGTTGCACTTCAACCCAAAAGGAAAATCATTAGGCTGTTACCATTCTCTCCATCCCTGCCTTAACCCAAAGGAATGTCTTAAGCCAGTCAAGAAGCTAAGTGGGAAAGGTGCAACCAATTGCTTAGAAGAGCAAACCATGCTCCACCCTCACCAACCCCTGTATTTATAAAGATAAAGGAACATCTTGGTGTTTGCATGCACTTGGAAGAGGGTGGTATCAGGCTAGAACACACTCAGGAACAGGAGGCAGGACATGTGGGCCTTGACCTAGCTCTGTCTCTAATTTATTTATTCAACCTTGGGCAAGTCACTGACTCTCTCTGAACCTGTTTCCTCATCCACAGAATGGAGAGGCAGAACTAGGTTATCCCTAAGGCTCTGTGATTCTAAGAGATGTCCCACCCCATCTATCCAAATACATCCTCGACTAATGCACACATTATCCACTCCAAACAAACCACTCCTTTCCAATGAGTCATATTCCTCCCCACAACAGCCCTTTGCTCATTCTGGTCCATCTTCCCAGAACGCTCTTTTCTTCTCTTCTTCTTTTTACCTGTTCATACTTGACCAATCCTCTAAGACTTCGCTCAAGTCCCAGTTCCTAGGGACAGAAAAGCTGTCTTCCAAGTATTTGTAGAGATGTTTGTAACAATAACAACAACTCACATTTACATAGTGCTTGCTACATGTAAGGCACTGAGCTATACACTTTACAAATGGCATTTGATCCTCACAACAACCCACCCAGGAGTAGCTACTATTATCCCCTTTTTACACCTGAGGAAACTGAGGCAAACAGAGGCTAAGTGATTTGCTCAGGATCACACAACTACTAATTGTCTGAGGCTGGATTTGAAAGTGAATCTTCCTGACTCCAGGCACAACCCTCTACCCAATGCATCACCTAGCTGCCCATCGCAGACAGGTAAATGAAAGAGGAATGTGACATCCTGAAATTTTGTTTGGGCCCTGTTGGGAGAACTAGGAGCAATGGGTTAGAAATTTCAAAGAAGTAGCTGTGAAAACTTAGAGACATCTAGGAGTAAAGTCAGTGGGCTCTCTCTTAACAAAAGTCTTCAAGCAGAGACTGGATGCTTGCCTGTGTGGGATACTGTAGAGAATGGTAGAGGCTATAGGAGATAACCCAAGGGTTGAGCCTTAAAAGGATGCTAGCATTCTAAGATGTCATAGGGTCAATAGATTTAGCAATAGAAGGGCTTTGGAAGTCATGGCATCTGACCCTTTTATTTTACAGATTAGGAAACTGAGATTCAGGAAAGATAAGTGACTTACCCACTTAGAGTCACACAGTAGAAAGTGTTTGAGGCTGCATTTGAACTCAGGTCTTCCTAAGCCCTATTCACTCTCAACAGAAAAGGCAGGCTTTAGAAAAAAGAAATCACATATGGATTTGAACCCTCCATCTTCTAATCCAGGGTCATTCCACTTATCCATGAGACCTCATGGTCATTGCATTGGCAGTGAGGGAGGGTGTGCATACCAAGTGAAGCATGTGCAAAAGGAACAGAGATGACGGGTGGAATGCTGAGTTAGAATTCTGTTTCAGTCCTGCACGTATGAGGTTCCCATTTCATGTGAGACACTGCACTAAACCTTAGGGCTACAGTACTTAAGTGTGAGGAGAGCCTCTGATTAAAGCAAGCACCCTTCCTGCAGTGACTCTCAGAAAACAGGACAAAGCAAATTTCTGACCAAACCACTAAGGGAAGCCTTCTTCCTACACATGTTAAAACAGGGGCACTAGAATGCAAGCCTATGAGCAGAGAAGCTAGCTCAATAGACTAGGAGCTCAGCTCCACCTTTCCTTCCAAACAGAAGATATTGACCTTCCTCCTGTCTGATTTCTCACTAAAATGTTGGCAATTATTATTGCAGGAAGTTCATCTATTTGTCCTTCCAGAAAGATTCTGAGCCAACCAAGCCCAAGGAAAGTACAAGATAGGTAGGTACCCTGGAATATCCCCCCAAAGGAATGCATGCCCTCAAATTTATCACTTCTCTTATCACTGCTGTAGAATGTAATAGCAAATAAATGAGATCCTCAGAGATTAGAGCACCACAGGAGAATAGAAACAAGTTGCCCAGGACTCCACCAAATAACAGATGCTGTGATATTGTGTCTCTTTGTTGTTACATATTTTATAGAAATATATACAGGAGATGAAGGGCAAGAACAGAGATAGGCATTGAGAAGAAGGGGGTGGTAGGAGAGAGGAAAAAGGGGAGGAGAGAGAGATGAGAGACAGACAACAAGACGCAAGTAGCAGAGAGGGAGGCAGGCACAGACGAGAGGGAGGAAAGACATAAAGGAAAGAGAGGAAAAGTAACAACAAGAGATAAAGACAGAAAGAGAAAGAGAAGTGGGAAAGAGACAAGAAGAGGGGAGAGAAGGGGAGAGAAGGGAAAGAGGCAAAAGAAAGAGGAAGAATGATAACAAGAAACAAAAACAAAAAGAGAAAGAGGGAAGGGGAGGAAAAAAGAGAGAATTGGAGGCAGAAACGTAGGGAAATGAAAAAGAAGACTGACTGAGGAAGGGAAAGGAAAGAGGTAAAAGAGGAAAAAGAAGAAAGAGTCAAAGAGTCGGACAGAGAGAGGGAGGGATTTGAAAGGGGAAGAAGAAAGAAGAGAGAAAGGAAAAGAGACCAAAAAAGACAAAGGCTCAATCAGAAGAAAACAGTGAGGGAAAGAGGCAAAACGGGGGGAAAGAAGAGGAAAAAGAAAAGAGAGATGGAGAGATGGAAAAGGAAAAATAGAAGAAAGAGACAGAAACAATGACAAGAAGAGATAAAAAGAGGGAAGGGGAAGAGAGGAAGATGGAAGATTGAGATCAATTACTTAACCCCCAATGTTCAAGTGAATTAGGAAAAAGAAATCCCTCTTTTCCACCAAGGTTTAATTCAGGTGGAAATTGAAAACATGTGGCTGATGTGATAAATGGTACAGCTCACTCTAGGATATTAAACATTGAAAAGGTTGAGTAACAGTCCCTAATTACTCTTGGGAGAAGGGGCTTCCTTCCTCCCTTTGGCCTCCTGCCCAACTCATCACCTGGACTATTCCAACAGCTTTCTAGTTTTTGGGACCCTGCCAATCTTCCCCAGCACCACCCTCCATTCCCATGTTCATTAGCTTTCCTTTTCTAATTTGCATTATGAATATTTGTACAGGGACTGAATCCCCCCAACTAAATTCTGAGCTGCTTGAGGGCAAGGGAGGGGGTTACTCACTTTTGTCGCCCCCAGGGCCCAGTCTATCATGCACATACACTCTAAGCACCCTCTGTGACCAGTTTGGAAGTATTCCTTCTTGCTTTGTATCTTTCTGCCAAAGAGATCCAGCCCTTATTTACAGTTCCCATCACCATGGGAATGATGAACCAAGATGGACAAACCCCTGAGCTGCTACACACAGACCACGACTGGTGTCATCAATCCCAGCTCTGCTTTGCTACTTTTAAATGTTCCTCTTGTCACCTGTGACTCTGCTCCATGAATTTATTTGCCTAAAGGAGGGGTTGATCTGCCTTCCCATAAAATGGTCTAGAAGATGTTTTAGTTGTTAAATTACAGCTGAGAAGGGGAAATGATATCAGAATCCAAATCAGCAGAGGTAAGACTCCCACAGTGGTCAGACCACA
This sequence comes from Pseudochirops corinnae, assembly GCA_028646515.1. Classification (NCBI taxonomy): domain Eukaryota; kingdom Metazoa; phylum Chordata; class Mammalia; order Diprotodontia; family Pseudocheiridae; genus Pseudochirops; species Pseudochirops corinnae. The sequence continues at coordinate 319,157,446 of CM053587.1, read as the reverse complement.
TTAACCATATTGGATGTCATATTTTAAGACAAATATTAATACTCTTGGATTGACAAAAGATGGTGAGCATATTATGAAGGGACTGACAATCATGCCTTATGCAAATGAGGATTGCATGAAGGGGCAATGATCAGTGATGAGGGGACAGAGCCAGAGGGCATGCTTATCAAGTCTGCAGACAACATGAAGCTCAGATGCCAAGGTCAGGGTTCAGAAAACTCTGGCAGCCTGAATTTAACTAATAAACTGAAATTCAATGTTGAGGCATTGTTGTTCAGTCATTTCAGTCATTGTCCAATTCTTCATAATCTAATTTGGGGTTTTCTTGACAGAGATACTGGAGTGGTTTTGTCATTTCCCTCTCCAGCTCATTTTACAGATGAGGAAACTGAGGCAAACAGGGTGAAGTGATTTGCCCAGGATTACACAGAAAATAAATGTCTGAGGCCAAATTTGAACTCATGTCTTCCTGATTCCAAACCTGATACTCTATTCACTAAGCCACCTACCTGAAATTCAATAGGAATAAATAAAAAGTCTTATACTTTGAATTTTAAAAATGGACTTTACAAGTGTAAGATGAGTGGAAGCATGATTAGAGAGAAATTTATCTAAATAAGATCTGGGGATCTTAGTGGACTACAAACTCAAAATAAGTCAGCAAGGTAATGTGGCAGTCAAGAAAACAAATGTGCTATTGGGTTGCATTAATAGAGGCATGAGTCTGAGATGTACAGAAGTGATAGTCCTACTGGACTCTGCCTGTCAGCCCTCCTCTATAGTGTGGAGTTGAGTTCTGGGCACCACAAGGACACTGATAAACTAGAAAGCATCTAGAGGAGACCAACCAAAGTGACAAAGAACCTTAAGTACATGTTATATGAGGATTGGTGAAAAGAATAAAAAATATTTAGCCTGAAGACTCAGGGGGAGATGATATCTCTGCTCAAGTATTTGAAAGCTGTCACAAAGAAAAAAGAATGAGTCCCTCTGATTACATAGCAGAGAAAAGATGGAATAGAATGAGGATTCACGAAGGATTTACTATGCACCAGGCACTGCACTAAGTGATTTACAAATGTAGTGTCATTTGATCTTCAGGACAACCCTGAGAAATAGGTGCTATGATATCCCTATCTTACAGATGAGGAAACTGAGGCAAGCAGTGGTAAGCAATTCACACAGCTTGTAAGTATCTGAGGCTGAAATGTGAACTTAGGACTTTCTGACTCTAAGCCCAGAGTTCCATCCACTCCACAGCTAGTTGCCTAACAAACAGTTAAAAGAGGCCAGATGTATCCCTCTCTAACATCACCAACAAGTAATCATTCATGAAAAGGAAAATGATAAAAGTTGGAGAAGATGTGGGAAAATTTGGATACTAATGCACTGTTGGTGGAGTTGTGAACTGATCTAACCATTCTAGAGAGCAATTTGGAAATGTGCCCAAAGGGCTATAAAACTGTGTATATCCTTGACCAGCAATACCACTACCAGGTATGTATCCCAAAAAGGAAAAGGACCTATACATACAAAAACATTCATAGCAGCTCTTTTTGTGGTGGCAAAGAATTGGAAATTGAGGGGATGCTCATCAGGTGGGAATTGCTAAACAAGTGGGACAGCTATGTGACAGGCTCAGTGGTTAGAATGCTGGGCCTGGAGTCAGGAAGACTCATTTTCCTGAGTTAAAATCTACTAGCTGTGTGACCCTAAGCAAGTCAGTTAACCCTATTTGCCTCAGTTTCCTAAATTATGAAATGAACTGGAGAATAAAATGGCATATCACTCTAGTATCTCTGCCAAGAAAACCCTAAATGGGATCATGAAGAGTTAGACATGACTGAAAAATGACTCAACAACAACAAAGTTGTGGTCTGTAATTGTGAAGGAATACTATTGTTCTGTAAGAAATGATGAGCAGGATGCTTTCAGAAAAATCTAGGAAGATTTACATGAACTGATGCAAAGTGAAATGACCAGAACCAGGAGAACATTGTACACAGTAACAGTAATAATACTACATGATGATCAGCTGTGAATGACTTAGTTGTTCTCAATAATACAAGGATCTAAGACAATTCTGAAGGACTCATGATGAAAAATACTCTCCATCTCCAGAGAAAAAACTGATGGAATCTAAATGCAGATCGAAGCACATCTCTTTTTACTTCCTTTATTTTAATTTTTTTCTTTTCATCTGTATTTTCTTTCACAATATGACTAATATGGAGATATGTTTTACATTGCTGAACATGTATAACCTATAGCAAAGGGCTTGTCTTTCTCAAGGAGGGGAGAGGGATTTGGAACTCAAAATTTGAAAAAAATGAATGTTAATTGTTTTTACAAGTAATTGAAAAAAATTTTTTTTTAATCCATTTAGTCATCCACCAGAGCAAAGACTCCATGAGGGAAAACTCACCATAACTAGAAGCAGCCCATTCTGCCTCATTCTTAGGTACTATTTTTCTTGCTCAACCAAGTCTTCTACCTCTAGACAGGTCAGTTTGAGAGAAATAAGAGGAGAGACTTATGTCCTCCTCCCTTTATCTGAATCCCTCTAAAACAGCCTAGTTTTACATTCTTAAATTCTCCTTCTCCTAAGGCTCTGTTCCTCTTTGAGGCCCCAAGCTATGGATTGGCCCTAAGAACAACTCTCAGATCAGGCCCTGAGCTACAGAATTCTTCACAAAGCTCCCAAAAAAATTCCAAGAAGGAGAGCAAAGTTGAAGAGGATCTTATTTCTCCAGTAGAATTATAAGGCCCTTAAGGGCAGGGAATTCAGTGTGTTGGGTTTTTTTGGGGGGAGGGAGGGAGTCTTTGAATCACCAATGCCTAGAACAGCCTCTGGCACACAGTAAGCTCTTAATAAATGCTTGCTGAATTTAAAGTATTCCTGTGACTTTCTCTCAGACACCCAGGCTGACCTGCCAGCTGTCTCCTGTTTACTGCTGGCTGCTCAAAAGGACATCTTACTTTATCCCTTCTGGTTACTTTTTCACTTCAGGGTCTCTACACACAGGAAAAAAATTACTTGGTTTTTGTTTATTTATTTGGTTGGTTTTCAATACTAGCATTCTCACAAGCAGCTCCTCTAAGTCACTCCAAAGTAGACAGAATGACTACAACAGCCCAAAGGAAGAAGGAGAAGAAACAAAGAGCTTAGATTATCCATGGACTAGATAACTCTGTGTCCTATAGGAAGAAATTTCTCATGACATCATGATGGATATAAGCTGATGATGGCAGTGTTAATGAGAGGTGAAACACATATATATTTAGTTTTTGTCTTTGTATCACCATGGTGTCACAGAGTGCCTAGCCCAAATTGTAGATCATGCCCTGCCAAGCTTCAGCCTTGGATCATTCCAACCATTCTCCACATTTACTCACAAACGTGCTGCTGAATGTAGATGGAGAAAATCTCATGAAGTCCTTCTCACTGGGGCCACTACAATTTTATGTTACATAACCTCAACTGGGCCCTCACTACTGCTGGGCAATCCTACTATACCTCCCTTATCAACTCACTATCCGCATTTTCTACAACAACTCTTCCAAACCTTATCCCTCCTCAAATCTCCCATAATCCTCCTCCCAACTCTCTCAACTGAGAATCCAATCTTGTATTTTATAGGGGAAAAAAATAGGGCCATTACTTGTAACCTCACTGTTTTTTCCCCCTTCATCTTACATCACCCAGATGTCTCCTGTCATTATCTCCACCTTCACCCATGCCTCACATGAAGAGGTGGCCCTTCTCCTTGCCAAGGCAAACCCCTCAACCTTCACATATGACCTCATTCCATCCCTTCTCCTCTCTCAGATTGCTTCTTTCATCATCCTTACTCCTTCATTTATCTTCAATCTCTCCCTCTGCCTATTGGCTGTAGCCCTACTACCTACAAATATGCCCATGTCTCCCCCACCCTCAAAAAACCCTCATTTGATTCTTCTATCCCCACTATTGTCTTGTATTTCTTCTGTTTTTTGTGGCCAAACTCCTTGAGAAGACTATCTACAATAGGTGTCAGTCAATATATTTATTGTTGGTCAATAAACATCTAGTGTTTAAAACATTAATTTTAATTTAATTTAAAACATTAATTTTATTAATGTTAATAAAATCCATTTAATTAGTTATGTAAATTCAATGTCAATTAAATAAAAATTTCATTTAAAGTATTGACTTTAATTAATTTAAAGCATAAATTTAATCATTTAAAACATTATTATTGTCAGTCAATAAACATTTATTAAGTACCTACTTTGTGCAGGCACTATACTAAAAGGTAGGGATAGGAAAAAGCCCAAAACACAGTTCTTGCTGTCAAAGAGCTTGTGATCTAACGGGAGAATACAATACATGAAAAGAGACTGAAAATGGGGCAGGGAAGGGACAAGAAGAGAGGAGAGAGTGCTGGGCAGGAGACCTACTGAAGTCCTAAAGGCCTATGCCCACTCCTTAAACTGAGAAAGTGGGAGGGGCTATCTGAAGTGTCCCACTGGAAGAGTCCCACAGAGCTCTGTCCTTTTTATAAATGAGAACACTGAGGTAAACAGAGGATAAAGTGATATGCCAGGTGTAATGGCAAGCAAAGAAGTAGTTAAAATCTTGTTTCAGTTTATGCTTGTATCAAGTATTAAGATCCAGAACTTGTGAATCCCACAACTTGTGAACCCTAGAACCTGGGAAAGGGAGGAGCTAATGACCATATATAAGGAGAGGCCCAGGCTGGAGAGGGCAGAATTGAGAACAGAACTTGTGGTGGCAGAACTGAGAACTGAGAAGAGAGAAGAACTGAGAACGGAGCTCTTGTGGTGGAGAAGGAGAAAACTTGTGCTATCCCAGCACTCTATGCTTGCTTGCTTGCTCTGTCTGTGCTGATGTTTGTTTGTGATACTTTGTACAGAAGCCCTGGGACCTTACTGGAAGCCCTGAAAGAGGATTTTTCTGGTTGTCTGTTTACAGAAGTCCTGGAGGAGGGTGTTGGAGGTCCTGGGACTTTACTGATGATTTGTGCTGACCTCTTGGCCTTTGTTTGTGGGTCTGTGTTGATTTCTGTGTTGATGATTTGTGTTGAGTTCTCAGACCTTGTTTGTGGGTCTGAGTTGATTTCACAGGAAGATAGTGAATTGATGATGGTGCCAGCAATGTGCATGAATATTATTGTGCCTCTGTTAAGTTTTGTCTTCCCAGAAACAGGAACTGTGAAGGACTTGAGGTGGACTGGACACTGTGAACTTCAGTATGGAACAGAAACTAGACAAGGAACTGAACAAAGAACTGGACAAGAAGCTGGACAAGGAACTGGGAGCTGTCTGCCTTTGAACCCAGGTAACAGTTGTGTAGATTCAGGCAAGAGCTGGGACCATGGAGAAGGAACCATGGAAGCTGAGGACCAGCCTCCAGTCGGGATGAGGGGATCTCTTCTTGGGTGCCTGATGCTGACTGAGAAGATTGTGATTTGCTGTGACCTAGGGGTGGAGAACTTTGACCTTTGCCCTTTGTATCCATTGGGAGGACAGGCTACCTTAAGGATGATTGAGTTGGGGATTTACTGAATGGTTTTACTTTATGTCCCTTGGGGAGGCAAGTCTCCTTAAGGATGATTGAATTAAGGACTTACTAAATGATTGAGTTACTAAATGAATGTACTTTGTTTAAAACTATGTGGCCACTGGTGAAAACTATGTGGCCATTTTAATAATAAGTTGTTATGTCATAACATTGTGAATACTGTACTTTGATTTCTGTGAATATTTTGCCTTAATTTACTGCTGAATAAATAGAGTTCACTATACTGTATAATCAGAACCTTGAAGCTATTCACATCAGCAGTCTTCTGGGAAGCTGCTCATGCTTGGCTTTACATCATGTTCACACAGCTACTGAGTATAAGACAGGATCTGAAATATCCACAGAAATAAGAATTGTTATTATTAAGAAGATCTCAAAGCCCTATCAGAATTTAAGAAGTTTGAGGAGAGAGATGAAATCTTGGTAAGTGTCTGATGCCAGCTTTGGACTCTTACTCCAGGTCCAGCTTTCAATCCACTCTATTACCTAGCAAGTCACTAATTGTGTCTGTGCCTCAGTTGCCCAATCTGTAAATTGAGGGGCCTGGAATGCATGGCCTACAAGAACCCTTCTAACTCTCTCTCTCTGTATGATACTATGATTATACATCTGAATTCATACATCTAAATATGCTTCATAAATTCTTATCAAATGATTGATACATAGTGTTTGAGATTTGCAAAGTACTTTATATAATACACAAAGATATATCTGTATATACATATATGCACGGGTATATAAATGTATATGGTATGGATACATTATTTGTGTGTATTATATACACACATATTTGTGTCTTTAAATATGTCTATATATACACATAGAATCTCACAATTATCCTGTGGAATGCACTAGTATTTCATTTCCTTTTTACAGATGAGGAAATTAAGGCTGGAGGACATCTCACAATAGCAAGTGTCTGAGGTGGAATGTGAAGCCAGAACTTCCTAACTCAAGTCTAACATTTTATCCAGGATTTACAGCTGTAAGGAACCTTATCTAGTCTTATTATTTTACAGTTGAGGAAAATGAGTCCTAGAGAAGTGATTTGTCCAAGGTCATACAGGCAGTAAAAGCTCAAATGCAAACCTGTTTTTTAAATTCCAGAACTACCCCTCTTTCCCTCATACTATGCTGGTTTCTTGTGCCTCTTCCAGCCTTGCCTTCCTTCAAGGTTTTAGGGGGCCATAACGGTCCAGCTGCCTAACACTGAACACTTTCTTAATGGAAATTGCAGACTTTTCTTTCCTTAGCCCTTCGTTCCAGTGTCCAGGCAACTGGGAAGAAGGCCAACCTGGGAATCACAGAGTAATGTATATTCTTGGCAGCTATATGGCAAGGGGCACCCTAAAACTTCTGTTTCTTCAGGGGCTAAGGTCAAAGGATTGTAACAGGATTTTGCACATGCCCAGATCACCCAGGATGGAGGCACTCATGTGGGAGATGTCAAGGACCTAGTTCTAGAAAAAGACATTCTGACCTACCATGGGATTGGAAGGAGTTACTTTCCATTGGCTATGTAGCCAACACAGGCTCCATCCGTAAAACTACCAGCTTGGGATAGTCTTGCTCTCTCTTTCCAGCTGTCAAGGTCTCATTCTCCCACAGCATGGCCACCATGAACTAAGTTGGGTGGAGGAAGAGATATTTTTCCTCACTCCCTTTAGGCCCTGTGGCTCCAGAAACCTGGCTTGGGGTCTGAGTCTGCTCTCTTCATCCTTTTCAGCTCTAAGAGTTGGCAGTGGAGTCCTAGACTTAGGAGCTCAAGCAACCATGACCTTGTAGCCAAGATTCCAAGCCACATGTTGCTTCCAGCCCAACAGGAAAGCCCCTGAAAAGCCAGAATGCCAAAACATAAAAGTAAGGGGACTTTGGACTTGTACCTAAGGGAAATTTTTACATATAACATCCAGGAAAAATAAAAGGTAAGCATTAAAGACCAATCATAAGAGACTCAATAAGGTCAAGTTGTTTACTTAGTATACGTGAAAATATTAGCAGTACTCTTATGATTGTCATCATTATTTGGGTAGTTTGAAAGAAAAACTTGGGTTGAGCTAAGTATGGTGGGGTGATTCTAAAAAAATAAAACTGTATAAGGAGAGATAAAAAGGAGTAATTATCTCATACAAATGAGTTGTAAGAAGAAAAAGGGATGTAGAAGAAGCTAGTAGCAGGGAAGGTGGGTAGTGCTGGAACTTTACTTTCATTGGGAATGGGTTAAAGAGGGAACAACATATATATTTAGAAGGGTATAAAAGTCTTATAAATTTAGAAAGAAATAAGAGGGTAAGAAGACAGGGTGAGAAGTGAGGATAAGGGAAGAACTTTTAGAGGGATGGGCAGGTTAAGGAATAGGAGGGCAAGGTGGTGGCTAGAAGTAAAGCAGAGAAGGGAGGTAGGATAGATTAAGTAGTGAGGAAAAATAGGAAGGAAGAAAATATACAATAAGAAACTTAGAATGTGAATGGAATGGATTTACCCATAAAATGGAAATAGATAGTGGATTAAAATTTTTAATTCAACAATATGTTGCTTTCAGAAAAAGTATAAAAATGAGAGATATGTACAAATATAAAATAAAGGGTAGTGGTAGAATTTAGTATGTAGAAAAAGCATGAATAGTAATCATGATCTCAGACAAAGTTAAGGTTAAAATAGATCTAATCAAAAGTGAAAAACAGAGAACTACACTATGTGTCAATGATATTATTCAATATTGTTTTAGACTATTTAAAATACCTAGACAGTATATAATACGTGAGTATATACCTGCCAAAACAGACACAGGACCTATCTGAACATAAACATAAAACACTTTTTATACAAATAAACACAGATGTAAATAAGTGAAGGAATATTTATTGTTCAAGAGTAGGTAAAGTCATTTCTTTCAAGGGAGGGAGGGAAGGAGGGATCCTTTAGAAAAATAATATCCAATGTTGTTTTTAGGTCTTTATTTCAACTTCAAAAGCTGGGATTCAGTGAAAACAAAGCAAAATTCATTTATTTAAAACCAACTACCGTATCCCATGAAAGGGGGAGCTATTTTCATAATGATATTTTGACTCCAATTCTGCATACTAAGCAGGCCTGGAGCAAGCGTAATGAGAGAAGTGCTGGTGTCAACTTTCCTTTCATGTGGCTCAAACTCATCCTTTTTCAGCCTGTGCAACACAACCGGGAAGAATGTGGTCTTCTTTTATCCTGTAAATCATCCCAGGGAGGACAGCATACCATAATTACCTCCTGCAATGGACTTCAATGACCATACAAAGTTTTGCTCAGAAAATTGGAAAGGAGCTAGAGACGGAGATTCATTTTTCTCCTTACAATATGATTTTTGGGAAATTTTAATAGCGAGCAAGAAAAGCATGGGCTTTGAAGGCTCACTGGCAATTTGTCTCCATCCAGGTAAAGGAGGTGTTGAGGTGCCAAACAGAAGAGGCCCCCACCAACTAACAGCAGCATCTGGGAAAGAGGAACAGGTGATCCCAAAGGAAAAAACAAAAGAAGTTCCAAGGTAGTATCTCCAGAGAGAAACTCTCCATCAAGGTCAATGCTCAGGATAGAAATATTTTATTATTTTATTACTATTTAAAAAATCAGAGTTCACAGAATGTCAGAGTTGGAAGGGAATTCAGAGGCATCTGACATGAACAGAAATCTTCCTCACTAATATACCCAATAAGTGGACATCCAGAGTTTGTTTAAAGACTTCCTAAGTGGAAGGACCTGCTAGTTCCCAGTAGGAAATTTTTCCTCATTTTGGATCAAATCTGCCTCTCTGCAACTTCATTAGATTGTAAACTCCTTGAGGGTAGATGTTGGGGTTTTTTTGTATACCCAGCTCTTAGGCACATATGAGGCGCTTAATAAATGTTTAGTGATTGATTCTTCTACGGGATAACCCTTCAGGTACTTGAAGACACTTCCTATATCCACCCTGAATCTTCTCTTCTATTGGGCTAAAGATTCCCATTTCCTTATAATCCTTATACTACTGTCCTCCCTGGGATAATTTACAGTATAAATGAATGGATAAACAGTTATTATGTTCTTATCATATGCTTATGACTTAGCAAAATTATTTCCTTGATAATGCCAGATACACATATAGTATACCAGAACCAATTAGTCAATAGGCACTTATTAAGTTCCTACTGCATGCCAGGCCTTGTACATAAGGCTGGGGATACAAAAACCAAGAACAAAACAGTTCCGGTCCTCAAGGAGTTTACGTTCTATTTGGGGAAACTAAATGTTCATAGATGAATAAATACAGGACATGCGTAAAATAGGGACAACTGCTAGGTGGCGCCATAGTGCCTACTGTGCTGGGCCTGGGGTCAGAAAAATCTATAAAATCAGCTATAAAATGAGCCAGAGAAGCAAATGACAAATCACTCCAGTATCTTTGCCAAGAAAATCCCAAATAGGGTCACAAAGAGTAGGACACGACTGAAAAAAGATTGAACAATGGGCTTTAAAGGAAACTAAAAATTCCAATTAATAATCAATCAATAAACATCGATAAATATATTCCAGGGAAGGGGACAGCCTGCATAAAGATACATAGGCAGAAAATACAATGTTATTTCTGAGGAACAAGTAGGTCAGTTTAGCTGGAGTATAGAGTGCATGGCAGGCAGACCTGTGTGACCAGCTTGGGAAAATGAGCTGGAGTCATCTTTTATCCTGGAAACAATCGGGAGTCATTGAACATTCTTGAGTAGAGGAGTGATATGGCCAGACATGTGTCAATTTGGCAATCTTGTGCAGGTTAACTTAGAAAAGAATCTCAAAAGTTTTCCAATTCAGTAGGATTGGCTAGAAATTGTGCTCTATTGTCATATCAAGACTATGATTTACCTGGTTCTGGACCTGTGAATGAATGAATGAATGAATGAATGAATGAATGAATGAATGAAGGTAGCATTGTGTATTTCATTCATTTATTGAGTTTTCCATTCATTCTTGCGGTATCTTGGCTTGTCTTTCATAATCTGTCTTGACTACAGTCATATCCATGCAAGGTAAGTATAAATGAATGGATGAACATTTATTATGTTCTTATCACATGCCAAATACTATGCCTATAAAGATCTGAAGATGCAAAGACAATCCCCATCCTCAAAAGCTTACATTCTAATAGGAAGAGACATAATAGATAGTACCCAAGGAGATACCTTTTAATTTGGAAAGTTATAGGAATCGTGAATATAAAAACTAATTGACATTAATTAGTTAATTGCTATTAGAGAATTGCTAAAGGTTTGCTTGAGATGGGGAGGGAGGAAAGTACAGAACACCATGATAGGGGTTTGTGAGCAACAACACTGGAAAATTCCCCGGCCCCTAAAAGTACCCCCAGAACTCTGACAGGAGAAATGGTAACCAAGCTCTGGGGACTGGGAGAATGACTGATCCCAGAGCCTATTCATTACACTTCCAGAACTTGAAAATACTTAATAAACATTGATTGATTGATTTAATTGATTGAATGACTTATTGACTTAGACACATGTTGTATCTTCACCCATAATGTGTAAGGTCCTTAAGGGCAGAGATTATGGGTTTTTTAAATTTGCATAAACATAGCTCCCTGCACATAGAAAATGCTTAAAAATATTTATGGAATGGAAATAAACAGAATGGAAGGAAAGAAGGCATTTCTACCATTAGATATCTGTGATTGTTAAGGAGCTGTCCATTGTGTAGAGCTGAAATCTCCCTTTCTGTCACTTCCTCCCCTTCAGTCTAAGGCTGTCAAGGATAGAAAATACAACTCGCTGATGTGGAAGACAGGAAGAGTCACCTGGGGAAGGGTTAAGAGGCCTTGCTGAATGAACAAAGGCCACTCTAATTATATTAAAAGTTCACTGTTAGTGCATGTAAAACCTCCCAATTTAGCTTAGCCCAGAATTAATAGCTTTAATGTAAAAATGAATTGTTCAGTCTGGCTCCTTTCAGTGTCTATATCTCCTGTTCCCCTTAGTAATTGAGCTCATTAATTGCCTCCCTTTGTTAGTGGAGAATGTATCCCGGCTGCTACAGTAGTCCCAGTACAATCATATGCCAATTTAGCAGAGTTGAGACTATTAAAATGAACACTTCAGTTCTAATTTTACCTGGAAGAAGGATTCGTTTTGAGCTGATGACCATAAATCTTGTCTTCCAGAAAATCCCACTAAAGTGAATCTTTATCAGAGGGATCATAGGATATTAGATTTAAAGTGAGTAGGGAACTTAAAGGTTATCCAATGTAACCCCTTCATTTTACAGATGAAGAAATTGAGGTAAGTCAAAGATGAGCTCAGTGGCCTCTAATCCCTTCCACCTCTTAAATTATTATCCCCTGACCTTCCCTTCCAAGGTAGCCCATTCCATTTCATAACTCTGACTGTTAGGGGTTTATACATACATATTTATATATATATATATATATATATATATATATATTTCAGTTAAATTCCTGGTTTCCTAATTGATTTTTAGGCTTTTGTTTCACAGCACAACTCAGATTCAGTAAAAGCGTCATCCAATTTCCTAAAGGCAACCCACCCCCAGTCTTCTCATCTTGTTCAATTCTGGGCACAGCACAGTACCTATTATGCAATGTCTGTCCAAGTTTATCACTGTCCTTTTTAAAATGTAGAGCCTAAAACTGAAAACATAATGCCGGATTCTTCCACTAAGATCCTACTCCACTGACTCATTGTGGTATGGAAATGAATTAGCCATGTAGCCCTAGGTAAGTCACTTGGGCCTCAGTTTCCTTCTATTAAAAAATGAGATGGTTGGGTTCAAGCTATAAGGTCCTTCCCAGCTCTAAATCTATAACCTTGTGATCCAATGCCAGGTCATAAATCCAGGCAGATATGATCCAGACAGCTGCTTTGCCTATTTTAGCCAATAATTTAAACAGAGCAAGGAAGTTTCATCAAAATATTTAATTCAGCTCTAGATGCGTGTCTACACTGGCCAAGTGAGTTTCAAAATTCAATGATTTGCTTGGACAAACATTTATTATGCTCCTCCTTTTTGTTAGGAGCTAAGAACACAAAAGCAAGATTGAAATAATAACTGCCCTCAAGCGGCTTACTTGGGAGAGGCAAAATGATACTCATATGACAGGTACAATGAGGCAGCTAGGTGGTGCCATAGTGGATAAAGCTCCAGTCCTGGAATCAGGAAGACTTATCCTCATGAGTTCAAATCCAGCCTCAGACACTTAGTAGCTGTGTGACTCTGGGCAAGTCACTTAACCTTGTTTGCCTCAGATTCTTCATTTGTAAAATGAGAGGGTCCTTCTATCTCTATGGTGCTACAATCCTACTCACATTAATTTCTTCTTGCTCTGAGATTCTGTGCTTCGGCTGGTTTGTCCTGGGCATGGAGTCTGCAGGCTTGAACTGATACTTGCCAAGCACAGAGTCTGTTGAGCCAGGAAGTTTCTGTTGACCATAAGATTGCAGATTCAGAGCTAGAAGGGACCATAGAGGCCATGGAGTTCAAATCCCTAGTTTTATAGATGAGGCCAAGAGGCTTTAACTGACTGGCCCAGGGTCAAACAGCTTGAGAAGGAATTTCAACTCATGTCTTTCCTAATTCCCAAGCCAACATGCTTTTCATTATACCACACCACCAAATAGAATCACAAAATTTTCAAGTTAAAAAAGACATCAGGGGCCACTTAATTCAAACCATACCCACCAAAGAATCCCCTCTACAACATACCTAACAAGCAGTTCTCCAGCTTCTGCCTCAAAACTTTCATTGCAAGAGCACCTGCTATCTCCGAAGGCAGCCCCTTTCATCTTGGGACAGCTCTAAATATTAGAAAGCTTTTCCTGATATGAGGCCTAAAGTACCCACTTGGCAACTTCCATCCATCCAAACAAAACACATCAAATCCCTCTTGCACATAACAACCCTTTAATTTTTTAAAATTGATTTGTTTATTTACTTTTAGTTTACAAGATTCAGTTCCACAATCCCTTGAGTTTCAAATTTTCTCCCCTCCCTCCCCCGCCCAATGGCAGCATGCAATCAAGTATAAAATCTGCAAATACTTTCACACTGGACATTAGTCTGGTTGTATAGAAAGGATGTAACCAATGGAGTGAGCAATGGGAAAGAAGAAAGAAAACCAAACATGGAAAAGAATGACAGCATATAGTTTGCTTCAGTCTCCATTTAAACTCTGTTCTTTCTAGATCTCTCTCTGAATATAGACATTTTCTTCCATCCTGAGACTTGTAAAGTTGTCTTATAATCTTGCATTGCTGAGAAGAGTCCAGTTTATCAAGGTTGGTCATCACATATATGACGTGTCTGTGATTGTGTACAAATTTCTCCTGGTTCTGCTCTTCTCACTTAGTATCAGTTTGTATAAGCCTCTCCAGGTAAATATGAAGTCCATCTCCTCCCCATTTCTTATAGCACAATAGTATTCCATTACATTCATATACCACAACTTGTTTAGCCATTCCCCTATTGATGGGCATCCCCTATATTTCCAGTTTTTTGCCACCACAAAGAGAGCTGCAATAAGTATTTTTGTCTCTTTGGGATACCATTCCAGAAGTGGTATGACTGGGTCAAAGGGTATGCAATTCTTTATGTAATAACCCTTTAATATTTGACAGCAAGTGATCATGTTCTCCCAAAGCCATCCTTTCTTCTGGCTAAAGATTCCAAATCCCATAAACAGATCCTCACATGATACAGCATGGAGGCCCTTCACTATTCTGGTTGTCCTCTATTAATGACCAACTCTTAGACCCCAATCATTCAACCAGTTCCAAAACCATGTAATTACACTATCACCTCATCTACTACTCTCTATCTTTATTTAAACTGAAGTTTTACTAAAATCTGGGTAAACTATATTCCCAGAATTCCCCTGATTCTACCAGTTTAGTAAACGTCAAAAAAAAAAAAAAAATGGAGACCAGGTCAGTCAGGCATGTTCTAGTCCTGAAAAGACCATGTGCTGCTTATTTGTAATCACTTCTTTTTATGGATACTCATTAACTGGCTCTTTGATGGCCTTTTGATGAATCATCAAAGGAATTTGGCCAGGAAGTGAAGATTACATAGATAGGAAGATAGATAGGTGGAGAGGGAGAGAGAGAGAGAGAGAGAGAGTGATAGAAAAAGAGAGAGAGAGAGAAAGAGAGAGAGGTAGGTAGGTAGATGGATCAATGGATGGATGGATAAATAGATGGACCGATAAATAGCACTTATGCATTGCTTACCATGTTCTAAGCACTGTACCAAGCATGAGGGATATGAATACAATAAAAAAAAGATGATACCCACTCTTAACGTGTTTACATTTCAATTAGGAGAAAATAAAACATAAAAGGGAGTTAGAAAGCACGGAAGAGATAAGAAGTTGAAAGGGGAAAGGATACCTTCATGGGTACCAGACTGCTAGGATGGTGGAGCAGGCTAAAGTATGAAAAGAAAGTGGAAAGAGAGTGGGCAGCATGGCTGGGCCTTCTCATGATAGAGTGCTTCCAGGGGAAGACTAACCATTCATTCAGTCAAGTTCATTGGTCTAGAGTTTGAAAATTCTATTCTCTTTTAAAAAAAAACAAATCTGAGGATCACTTTTGCCCTTCTCCAGCACTGTCATATCTCTCCCCTTTCTACACAATCTTTCCAATATCACCAGCAACAGTTTAGCAAACACATCTGCCAGTACTTTCAGCATCCACAGAAGATTTCATTTGAACCACAGATGACTTGGATTCATTGGGAGAGCTCAGCGTTTTCTCATTCTTCCCTTATTTAGATATGGCATCACCTCCCTGTTATTCATGTTTTTGTCCTTTCCAGCCCAGGGGCCATTTTTAACAGAGAAAACAGAAACCAAGTGGGAGTTTTAACAAGTTATAGCATAGGGCCTTAAAGAACAGGCCAAGGAGTTTGCATTTTATCTTTCAGGAAAACAGGAGCCATGGAAGATTGTTTTAGCAGGACGTGACATGGATAATTGAACCCGAAATACAATTTTCACAACTCTTTAAATTGACTAGCAAGAGTGGTTTTTTTTAATCTGGTTTATTCACATAGTTACTTCAACCTTCCATCTTGTGAGCATGTAAGATCTTCCTTACTCATTATATAGTGAGCTAAGATTGGAAGTCTTCCTCTGCCCGTCAGGAGTTTGGGACTTGAGATTTCCTCCTCTCCTCTAGAGGCCTTACCAGAGACAGGGAAACCAGAGTCACCTTCTTCCCCATAGATTAAACAGAAGCAACATTGCTGCCTATTGATTTCAATTTGCATTTTAAATGACCAGAGTCCCTCTGGGAAGATAACAAAGGTTCATTAGTATTTTAACATGCCATTTTCATTAATTATTTGAATGTGGAGCCAAATGATAAATCCCTAGTGGATAATCTATGTGAATCATGCCTCCCTGGGCTGGTGGCCAGAGACTATGCCCTTCAGCAAAGCTTATGCAGAACAAACAAGCTCTCTATTCCAGGAGGAAAGTGGGAAGGGACAGCTACCACCCATCAACCCACATCCACTATGTCATCAGACTCAGTGCTCAGCAAGTGGGCAGGCCCTGGCCAAGCCAATGAAGAACAGAAAATCAGAACTGGAAAGGGACTCTGAGGTCACTTGAGGAGGAAAGCACAGACAAGCGACCATCAAGACTTTGCTTCAAAACCTGAGGCATATAAGGTGGACAGGAGCTCAAAACTTGGAGTCAGGAAGACCTGACCTCAAACACTTGCTAGCTCTGTGACCCTAGGCAAGTCACTTAAATTCTCTATTCCTCAGTTTCCTCATCTCAACAATGGGAGTTTACAGCAAGAAGAGCTAAAAAGAGAAATGATATTCAAAATGACAACAGAATATA
>CM053587.1:319123689-319140477 GCA_028646515.1 Pseudochirops corinnae | reverse complement strand
CGCCACAGGCTCCACGTGACCACATTCAGCCTATTAGGGAACACAGTATACTTTCAAATATCCAAGGGTCCTCAGAGTCACGTAGCCACATTAACAAAGGGCCTAGGGGCAGGGAAGATCTTTAGATTCCCATAACAGAGGGAAAAGGTCACTGCTAATGGAGAGGATGCACTCATTGGGCTACTAAATCAAGCCATGGGCAGACACTCTTCTGGATTTACATTGGCTGAATTGGCTGGGGAGGGAGGGTATTTCAGGGCCCATTTTTGGAGTTACCCCTATTCCTCAGTCAATCAATCAACCCGTCAGTATGCCAAGCATTGTACTACATCATGGGGGATGCCTGGATCCATCTTGCCCTTCTGAGCTCCAGCATCTGAATAGAGATAGGTTGTTGACTGATGTCATGGGGTTCCCTAGAAACAGCCTCAGTCCCTCCTCAGCCACTTTCACCAATACAAAGCCCAAACAGTATCTGTCCATGACTTGAGCAGGGGTCAGCAGTCTGGATTTGGAGGAACCTATAATTTCTCTAGGAAACCTTTCACAATCCTTCTTAATTCTAGTGCCTTCCCTTTGTTGTGTGATGGATGCAATCTGAAATAACTGAGGAAACAAAGATTCAAGCTCCCAAGCATAGAATTGAATTAAAGAATGCATGTAAATTACGTAACAAATCCAGACCAGGACTTCTCAACTTGGCACTGGACCCCAAATATAGGGGGAGACAGATTTTATGCATTAAAAGAAAACAATTAATGGGATATAAACCAGGACATAAGATTAGGTAATTTTCTTTCTTTTTTTTTTTTGCTTTTTGGAGAGCAGTTGGGGTTAAGTGACAAAGAATTTTTTTTTTTTTTTTGCTTTTTGGAGGGAGAAATGCAAGGCAATTGGGGTTAAATGACTTGCCCAAGGTCCCACGACTAGTAAGTGTTAAGTGTCTGAGGTCGGATTTGAACTCAGGTCCTCCTGACTTCAGGGCTGGTGCTCTATTCACTGCACCACCTAGCCACCCCTAGTAATCTTATTTCTAATTGGAGGAAAGATTAGGGACTTTCCAAGTTAGGAGGGGGATGAGTAAGTTTCAGGAGTTGGGAGTGGGGAGAATGAGCAGATGGACTTTCTTAGATGTAAAATAGGATGTCACTCAACTTCCACAATTAGCAAGCAGGCAGAATTTACAGGAAAATGAAACTTAGGTCTCAAAATGGAGTCAGTTTTATAAGATGGAGTCAGTTTAGTTCACAATTTCCATAATTCACTCAGATGATTATTGCAATTTACTCTGTATATGTCTTGTTTGTACATAGTTGTTCTCATATTATTTCTCCCATTAGATTATGAGTTCTATGAGGGTATGGACTCTTTTGACTGTTTTTCTATCCCTAGTGCTTAACTTCACCACCATTTCCCATCCATCCCCTCTTTTCAGGTCCCTTTTATGTATTGTCTTTCCCGGTTAGACTGTTACCCCCTTGAGGACAGGGGCTGTCTTTCTTTTTACTTACATTTGTGTCTCTAAGCATTTAGCACAGTGCCTCGCACGTAGTTGGAACTTAATAAATCCTTATTGACTGTCTTGACTTATTTGCACCAAATACTGACTTTTCCATATCCTCATTAGCAGCAAAAGGAGGAGATAGTTTGCAAAGTCTGTGAACTTTCATCTACCAGTAGAATTTCTCAGTGGTTTCTGTTATTGAATCCACTCCACAAATAATAGAAACTTGAGGGCTAGAGAGGTACACTTCTGTGAACCATTATAAGGGACAGAATAGAAGTCTGAGACCCTGGACACATCATCCTTAGTCTGGCCTTTGTCTCTATGGCCATTAGAAGATACGAGTGCCTTACAATGACAATAACAGCTCTTTGAGGCATCTGGGTGATGTGGTGGATGGAATGGTGGACTGAGGGGCAAGAAGACATGAGTTCAATTCCATCCTCAGAAACTTATACCCTGGACAAGTCAGTCAGTCAATGAGGATTTATTAAGCACTTACTTTGCTCCAGGCATTTGTACTAAGTACTGGAGATACAAATATAAACATAAAGAAAGACAATCCCTGTGCTCAAAGGGGTTATATTCCTATGGGGGAAGATAAGACATCAAAAGGGACCTGAAAAGGTGGGGTTAGGTGGGGAATTGTGATGAAGTCTGGACAGTTAGAAGCAGAATCAGGAGAGGAATGAAGTCTGTCTGGTCTAGACACCTCCCCAAAATGAAAACCCTGGGAGAAACTTGCCAGTGGGAAAAGGGCTCTGAAGAGGTGGAGGGATATTTGTGAGTGAGAAGGAAGCAAGAAAAGAAAAAAGTTCTGAGCTAAGAAGAGATAAGGAGAGTAAGGAGGTAAGGAGAGATATTCCAGGATGAGAAGGCTACAGACATTGAAGGAACTTCCAGTGTGAGGAGGCAGGTCTTCATGGTGGTGCTCAGCCTCAGTTTTCTCATTTGTAAAGTGTGGGTAATGATAGCACCTATCTCATAGTGTTGTTGTGAAGAGCAAATGAGATTTTATATATATATATATATATTTTCAAACCTTAATGTTAACTACAATAATGTTAACTATTAGCTATTAAAAATTCATGACACCAAACTCTAGCCCTAGGACAGGTATTTCTTCTAGGTGTTGTTACTACTGCTACTAACTTTTATGTAACACTTATTATGTGCCATGTCCTTTACAAATATTATCTTATTTGATCTTCATAACAACTCTGGGAAGTAGGTGGTATCATGACTTGCATTTTGCAGATGAGGAAACTGAGGCAGACAGAGATGAAGTAACTTGCACAGGGTCACCCAGCTAGTGTCTGAGGCTGAATTTGAACTCAGGTCTTCCTGACTGCAGACTGACCATTCTATTTACTACACTACCGAGCTGCCCTACTAGAGAGGCAGTGTAGTACGCTGAATAAAGTAGACCTGCCTAGGATGAAGAAGACCTGGATTCAAATCTTGCCTTTGATATGAGCAGGGTGATCATGAACAAGTCACTTAATGTCTCTGGGCTTCAATCAGTTCTCTAAGATTTAGTTCTTAATTTGTAGGTGGCTTGTGATCTACATTGGTGGAAGGTCTGGTACCAGGACATCAAAGAAACTTAATGTGTTACTGTTATTATTATTGAAAGATAATAATGAAAGGATGAGGTTGATTTACTCAATTTAATTACCCACTTAAAATCATGCCAAGATGCCTGATCAGTCAATCCCAATCATAGGCTTTTTGTTTTTTGAACTGAAGTCGTATTGTACAGGAATATTGCTCAGATAGGTCCAGGGGCTGTCTAGAAATTATCAAGTTAGTTTAAGACTGGAATCATTAGATTGGTCGGAGCAAATGTGATGTTCTAGGAACCCTTCTTTCTCTCTTCTCAAAACAATGTCCCAGAAGGGAAGGCAAAGCCCCAGCTTTTAGACTTTCCTTCTTTCCATTAGGGTCCTAGTGGCATCCCCAGGTCAGCTGACTTCAGTGTCCAAACTGGGAGGCAAGGATAGACCAGTTGTCCACTGTTTCTAAGAGGGGACTTCTTGATCACCCCTTCAATAGAGGAAAACAATTTCCAGCAATCAGACAGGAACCTGGTTTCTCCTTTTGCCCCATGAGCTCTCTGAGCTCCACTTTCTCTTGGAGTCTCTGTGTTGTGAGAGAGTATGATCTTGGCTTTAGATGGTAGTGGTAGTGACATTTTATACCAATGGTTCTTATTATAGCACCCTTGTAAATGCCCTTTTCTAAAGGGTACTTAAGGCTAGGCGAATGATCCTTGGCTAATCTTGATGGAAGGGAAATGCACCAGTGGAGGCTTGAGCCAATAACATTAGAACTTTACCCTCCTAATTCCTCAGGAATTCCTTTAAAAGTCTAAGGGGGAGATGTAGCCTTGTTTTGAGTCTTGAGGCTTGCCTATTAGAGGGTAGAAGTTGGGATAAGGATCCTCAGAGAACTGTAGATGGACTACAGTTGATTGTTTGAGAAGGTGGGGACAGGAAAGAAGAATATTCCAGGAATGAGGGATAGGGACATGGAATGGGAGATAGAATATTGGGTCCAATGGTTAGCAAGTATGATAGTTTCACTTCAATGGGGAATTGATGAGAGGGAGTAATAGGAGATTGATCTGGAAAAATAAGGTGGAGACAGATTTTAAAGGTCTTTAATTACTAAATAGGAACCTTGCATGTTAATCTAGAGCCAGTGGAATTTTCTTGAACAAGAGAGTGACATGGCTAGGCAAATATCAGTTTGCAGCTCTGTGGAAGATGGATTGGAGAGGGAAAAGACTAAAAGGAAGAAAACAATTGAGAGGTGTTGTGGACTTGGATGATGGTAGAGTGGGGGCAGCTTGAGTTAATCACCCCTCTTCCACCCCCTACTAGCACTAGATCAAGCTTCTGTTTTTTTCCCTGGAACCCTACACTCCATTTCCTGACAGTCTCTTTTCACTGCTTGAACCCTAAGCTGGAACATTCTCCCCACCTCTTAGCTTCCCTGATTTCCTTCAAGACCCAGCTCCAATTATACCCTCTTCAGCAGGCCTGTCCTAGCTCCCCCTTCTTACCCCTTCCCTCTCATAGTGTTTTTCTTCTGAGATTACCTCCCATTTCCATTGTATATATATTGTTTCTACATAATTGTTTGCTTGTTTCCCTCATTGCTGTGTTTTTGCCTAAGCAGTGGGAATGCCCACACTTAGCACATAGTAGGTGCATAATAAATGCTTGTCAATTCATGTCTCTTGATGCATGTTAAAGTCCATAATAAAAAGAAATAAAAAAAAATACTTGTTGACTAACTATTGTGAGCCAAGAGGATAGGTCTTGGCAGAGCTGAGATCATAGTATTACAGATTTAGAGCCAAAGACACCTCAGAGGCCATTTGGACCAACTTCCCCATTTTACAGATAAGGAAGGCTCATTAAGGTTAAGTGACTTGCTTAAGGGCACATAGGTAGTAAGTGTCAGAGGTGGCATTTGGATCCTGTTCCCCAATGAGCCTTCAGGTTAGTCTGTTAGTGTGTAAGCCTAAAGCCCCATCTCAGCCCTGCTTCAGTGCAGCCTGAATGGGGAGCTGTCTGGGGCTTGCAGCCAGCCCCAGCTGGCATTTTCTGGATGGCAAGTGCACGTAAATGCCAGGCTAATCATGCTCATTCGTTTCTGGCTCCCCTGATTTATGCTGGGGGATACAGATTGCCATCTAAGGAGCTGTCTGTGCTTCGGGCTTGGTAACATCGCCTCTACCCCGAACTGGGAAGCTGTCCAAGGTCATAGATACTTTCTGGGCATAGCCCCAGATTCAGGAGTGTGTCCCGCCTCCCCCTAGCCCTTAAGAGAAAAGAACTAGGTTTTTGGGGCCCAGTTTGTGGCTGCTGCAGAGACTCTGTGCCCCTCTGCCTCCTACTTGCTGTACTTGGGGCTGTTTCTTCCAGCTCCTCTCCTCCATCAAAGGGCAGTCAGCCAGGAAGAAAAGAGAATCTGTCAACTTTCCCCACCTGTGAGCTGTGGGGCAGAGAGGAAGAGGGTAGTGATATGAAAAGCATTGACTGACATGGGACTCGGGTGATTTTTGGTGGATTTTCATGGCCCAATCTCCTTTATCCTTACCTGGAAAGGCTAAGGGAGATAGGGGCCTATTGGTCATAGAGCCATAGGATTGTGGTACAAGATACCAACAACATCAACATTCATGTAGCGTGTACTATGTGTTACCAATATGATCTCATTTGATTTTCACAAGAAGCCTGGGAAGTAGGTTCATTGTTATCCCCATTTTTCATATGAGGAAACTGAGGCAAACAGATTTTAGTGACTTACTCAGGGTCATACATCTAGTAAGTGTCTGAGGCTGGATTTGAATTCAGCTCTTCCTGACACCGAGTTCATTGTTCTCTCCACTGAGTCACCTAGTATATTTAGACAAATACAGACATACACTATAAATTGAAACAGCTAGAGAGATCAGCAAAGACTTCCCCAGGAGCAGGTTCTCCTGGGGTAAGCTGCGAAGGGAGCTAAGGATTCTAAGAAGCAGAGTGAGGATGAACAGCCTGGACAAAGGCATAGAGGCAGGAACTGTGTCTGAGTTTGGGGAACAGCAAGAAAGTTAATTTGTCTACAACACAGAGTGGATCAATAGGAACAATAAGGCTAGAAAGACATCCAGAAGGGCTTGAAATGCCAAATTGAGGAGTCTATTTTATACTAAGGTCAATAAAGAACCATTGAAGTCTTCTGAGGAGGAAAGTGGCATGCTTGAGGAAGATTATGTTGGCAGTTGTATGAAGCAGTAGTGTCATATTCAAATAGAAATGGAGCCTTGCTGGGCAGCGTATTGACTTGGAAAACAAGAAATTAATACAAATTAATAATTGCATTTACATTTATTTATGAATATTTTCTTTTTTCCAAATTACATTTAAAAACAATGTTTGACATTCATTTAAAAATTTTTCTAGCTCCAAATGTTCTTCCTCCCTCTCCTCTCCCTTCCCTGAGACAGTAAGCAATCTGATATAAGTTATCCATGTGCAATCAGGCCATATTTATTTTGTTAAACATTTCCAAATTACATTTCCATGTGGTTCAGGTGGCACTCAGGAGTTTTGCTTGATGGACTGGAAAAGAGAAAGACCAGAAGTTAGGAGACCAATTAGGAGGGTAATACAATGGCCCAGGGAAGAGGTGATGAGATCCTGGATATCATGTTGATCATGTGAGGAGAGAGAAGCATTCAGATGCAAGAGAGGTTGTTGAGGCAGCATTGGCAAGTCTGGATGCCTGATGACTGTGCCCAAGTGTCTCTGTGAATGTTCTCACATCACTCTCTGATTATAATCACATGCCTCTGGGTCTGGTTCTACATGAGTGCCCTTAGTCTCTCTGGGGCTATCCCCACACCTACTTGGGGGTTGACCCTATATCTTTTTCCCCATCTCCTTAGAGCATGGATTTAAAATTTTTTTTTTGGTGTCACAGACACTGTTTGGCAGTCTGGTGAAGTTTCTGGACCCCTTCTCAAGTCAAGTCTGAATCAAGTGCCTTGATAAAGGAAGATAAAAATACCATTTCTCATCTCAAGGTACTCATAGTCCAATGGGAGAGACAACATGCAATCAACTTTGTACAAACAAGAAATGCATATAAAGGACAAATTAGGAGGTGATTTCAGAGAGAAGGTACCCATCAAATGGGGAATGAATGGCTGAACAAATGATGGTATGTGAATGTAATGGAATACTACTGTGCTATGGATGGAGTGCTGTGCCTGAAGTCTTCTTGACTTGAGTTCAAATTCAGCTTCAGATATTTAGAGCTGTTTGATCC
This sequence comes from Pseudochirops corinnae, assembly GCA_028646515.1. Taxonomy (NCBI): domain Eukaryota; kingdom Metazoa; phylum Chordata; class Mammalia; order Diprotodontia; family Pseudocheiridae; genus Pseudochirops; species Pseudochirops corinnae. The sequence goes on along the minus strand of CM053587.1, from coordinate 319,133,144 downwards.
TGAGCAGGTCACTTCAACTCTGCCTCAGTTTCTTCAGCTGTAAAATGGGGATACTAACTGTACCTTCCTTGCTGGGTTGTTTTGAGGATGAAATGAGATATTTGTAAAGAGCTTAGCACAGTGTCCGGCACATAGTAGATGCTTATTCTCTTACCTCTTATCCTGCAAGAAATGATGAAAGGGGTGGTTTTGTAGAGTTCCAAGAAGATTTGTATGAGCTTGTGCAGAGTGAAAAGAGAAGAATCAGGAGAATAAGTTATATAATAACAACAAAATAAAATACATAGGATCACAAAGAAAAACAAATTGAAATATAGGCACCCAAATACATATTTTTAGAATCAATGAATCTTTAGAGGCATCATGGTGTCACAGATAGAGCTCTGGATTTGGAATCAGGAGGAACTCGGTTTGAATCTTGCTTCAGTCACTCCATAGGTGTGTGACCTTGGGCAATTCACTTAAGTTTTCTGTGCCTCAGTTTCCCTATTTGTAAAATGAGGGGTTGCATTCTTTGGCCTCTAGGATCCCATCAAGCTCTAAATCTCTGATTCTTGTGACTTTCCCCATATCTCTCAGTGACTATCCCCAGCTTCTCTGTGCCCTATCCCCATTATCTTCAAACTATTCTAAGTTTCTCTGAATTTATCCCAGCATCTCTCCAGGACTGGTCCTGCAGGTAGTATAAGTGCCTAGTGTAATGGAAGTCATGTGAGTTCTGGTTTTTAATTCTTCTGACCATACTTCCTAGTGGTATGACTATTTGCAAATTGGTTAGCCTTTCTATGCCTCATTTTCTCATCTGCAGAATGAGGATAGTAATACAGACAATATAGGATGACCATGAGGATAAAATTAAATGAATTACAAAAAAAAAGATTTGTAGCTCTTAAAGTGGGAAAGGATTAAGTGTTCACACAGCTTCTACTACATGCTAAGTACTTTGCAAATGTCTCAGTTAATCCTTACAAAACAATCTCAGGAGATAGCTGCTGTTATTATTCCCATTTTTCAGTCTAAGAAACTGAGGCAAACAGAGGTTAAAAGACTTGCCCAGGGTCACACAACTACTAACCCAATCCTTCTTATTTTCAGTGCTTTCTCTCTTTCAATCATTTCTCATTTATCCTGTTTATAGCTTGCTTTGTACATGTTTGTTTGTTGTCTTCCTCATTAGGCTGTAAACTCCCAGAGAACAGGGACCATCAAAATCTCCGAACCCTTGAAGTTGAAAAGGTTGCCTCTGGTCAGGCAGGGAGGCAGACACAGACTCTATCCTTCTCACCCCAAAAGATTCCCAGCTGCCAGACACTGAAATTCCAGATTCCAAATAAGCTTGCTAGTGAATAAATAGTATTTATATAGCAATCTACGATTTAGATAATGCTTAATATGTATGATCTTCTTCGTTCCTCATAGCAACCAGAGTAGGTGCTTAATGAATTAAGTAATTTCGATTCATCCTGACTATCATAGATCCAAAACTGGGAGGGCCAGCTAACCTAATCTCATTTTAGAGATGGGGAAACTGAGGCACAGAGAGGGGAAATCACTACCCCAAGGTCACGCGGAGAGTAAGGATCAGAGGAGGAACGTGAAACCGGGTCAGTGGACGCTCGAGCCAGTGATCTGTCCAGTATGCGACGGTTCTCTCCTAACCCCATCTCTAGGCGGCTTGCTGCTCGCATCAAGACGCAGCTGTGGTTGGTAACAGTGCTCTCTGGAGCAGAGAATTTGAATTTTTAAGGAAGCTCAGTGTTTTGTTGCAAGATAATGAGAGGAAAACTTATTTTCTTTCTGTCGCGCACACGCTCTGGCGGCGCTTTTTACGACATCAATAATACACAGTCCCACAAAAGCAGCCGTTCGGTCCCAGGCTAACGCCATTGCCTAGGATTCTCATGCCGCGTTCTCTCTGGGTTTTATATTCCTCTCTTGCAGGGGCGGCAGAAGTGATAGCATCCATCTCCTGGCACCTTATAAAACCCCATTAAACCCTCTCAGCACATTAGCCTGCCATGTTTCAATGAGAAATACAGCCCGCTCTCCATCCCCGGGTAAGTACGCTGCTGCGAAAGTGGAACCCCAGCGAGCACAGGCAAACTGCTGGGAGCGGGTGTTAACTGAAGCTCTCCATTTTCTGGGGCTTTACCTCGCTTTCTTCAGATATCATATAATGCAAACCCATTTCCTTTTCTGCCAACTCCTGCTCTCATTTCTCCTGAATAATTGCCTATCTTGCCACAAACCACCGGCAGTGAATAAGCCAGTGATTAGGTGTGCTAACTAGACTTAGGCACAATTAGCTATCTAAAAGGCAAATGAATAAGCCTGGTAATGGAGTTTTCCATCCTGGATGAGTCCTAAAATGTATGGAAAAAGATAATGGAAGCCTCAGAATTAGCGCTCAGCTCTGATTTGTTCTGGTAATTAATTGGATGAAAGTTAATAAACTTTGTAGGGAGATTAGCTATAGTATGAGCTTCTCGGGAATCTATTGCAGATGAAATTATGATTTTCCCCTGAGAGCTGGGTGCAGTCACACTATGAATGCCTTTAATTTGTGAGAGGGCCTTGGTCTGGTAGAGAAGAGAGAGAAAAACCACAGGTTTAGAAATTCCCTGATCTGATATCAGAGCACGGTGGAGATAGGGAGCTAACAGAGTGTGGGACTGAATTCAGATCAACAAACAGGTGCCTACAATGTGTGTAACACCGGACTGGGTACTTGGAATACTGAGACAAAAATAAAGTGGTCCATGCCCTCCAGGAGCACTGAGGGGCTTACATTTTACTGCCTGGGTGAGCACTGATATGGTCAGTTCCGTATTTTTTTGGATAATAATTTGGCACAGTGTGCTGAACTTCTTGGAAGGTAGGGGGGCCAGAGACAGGGAAACTATTTACAATAGTCCAGGCTAGAGGTGGCAAGTTCCTGCACCGGAGTGCTGGCCAAGTGAAGGCCAGAGAAGTGCCAAGACATTATCTGGTCTGTTCAAATGATTCCCCCACAAGAAAGCAGGTGCTGGTCAAAGGCAACGATTTTCAGGGCTAATATTTTGACTGTGGCAGTAGGAGATGGTGTGTGTGTGTGTGATACAGACACAGAGAGAGAAGGGAGGGAGGAGGCGGAGGGGAAAGGAGGGAGAGGAAGCAAAAGAGGGGGAGGGAAGAAGAAGAACAAGAGAGTGAGGGAAGCTGTTGGAGGGGAAGGAGGAGAGGGAGAAGGAGATAGACAGAGAGAGAGAGAGAGAGAGAGAGAGAGAGAGAAGGAGGGAAGAAGGGAGGAAGAAGGAAAAGAAAGTGAAGTTCTCTGCTTAGTTTGGTACTCCTGGGGTTTGGGAACAGGGTTTCAGTTTTACAGGCCATGGGGGAATTGATTGATTCTTAGTCACCAAACTCTCCAGACACCATCCGGTCCACAGGAAAAGCAGGCAGTTCATTTCTATTGAGAGACAGATGCATCTGCAGCCAGAATTCACCCCTGGGTCAGTCAATGACTTTCTCTTCCTGAGGAGAAAGTCACCTTGGGAAAACAAGAGGGTAAAACTAGTTAATTGGTGAATAGTTGGAGCAGAGAGACTTGGATGATCTCAAGGGACATTGTCTTCAATTTTTAATAGTCAAAAACTTCCTTTTGTAATGTAAGGCTAGACCTAGATGTCTAGGCACCCCAGTTGGAATAGATGCAGAAGAAGGGAGGGGATGCTGGCAGATGGAAATGACTGTGGTCTTCAAGAGTGACCCACAGATCATGGAATGGAATCAGTCAGAGAATCAGAGAATCTGAGTTGGAAAAGCTCCCAGAGGCTACCTGGTCTTGTATGTGGGTAGGAATACCCTTTACACCTTTCCTGAAAAAAAGACACAGCCTGTGCCTGGAAATCTCTCATGGAGACCCACAACCTCTCAAGGCAGCCAATTCCATGTCTAGTTGTTAGGACATCTTTCTTTATTTTGGGCTTAAATCTGTCTCCTTGGGACAGCCACTTTCCTTTTTAAAGGTGACTTTTTTTTTACTCCATTTTTTTTCTTTTTCAATTAACAAACACTTATTTTGTCCCCCCTCCAACATCCTCCCTCCAGTGTAAAAGAAGAACAAAGCAATTATAACAGAGGCAAACAAAAATGAATGTCTGCTTTGTCTATGTTCAAACATGTATGTGTCATTCTTCATCTTGAAACCCCTCATTTCTCACCAGAAAGGAGGTAGCTTGGATCTTTGATCTTAGTTCTGCCCTCTGATGCTAAGAAGAATTGTATGTGGTATAGTGGAGAGAACACCATCTCCGACTTAGAGGAGCTGAGATCAGATCCCACCTCTAACACCATCTGTGTGACTTTGGGCAAGTCACTTAGCCCTTGTAAGCTTCATTTTCTTCATTTTTAAAATGAAGCAGTCAAAATAGCTGGCTTCTGTGGTCCTTTCCAGCTTGAGATCTATGATCCCATAATCTTAAGCCCCTCTCTCATTGTAACCCTGGACTAAAAATAACTAACTTTGATACTATTTTGATTTTTATATAAAGCGGTAAGGTTTGTGAAACTTTTATATTGTGCTATCTCAGAAACCCTGTGAGGCAAGTGCTATTATCATCCCCATTTTACAGATGGGCAGTCTGAGGTGCAGGGTCACAGAGATAGTATTTGTTTGAGGTGGGATTCTAACTCAGCTCTTCCAGATTCCAAGTCTAGTGCTTTAACTACTATATGATTAGGCTATCATGTCCTGTTTTCTTAAGTGGGACTAAAAATCTACATTTCCTCTGACCAATCCTCATGTAATATGTTTGCAAATTTCCTTGTGGCCTTGATCATTTTTCTTATTTTCTCCCTACCAGAACAAATACAAAAATACTCCATTTGGCATTTAAAGCCCTTCATAACCTGGTCCCTCCAACCCTGCTAGTCTCCTTCCATTTTTCTCCCTGATTTGTCCTCTTCTATCTCTTACCTCTGGGCATTTTATCTGACTCTTCTCTATGCCTAGAATGTTTTTCCTTCACTCCAACTACTGGCCTCCCTGGAGTCTCATCTAAAACTCCACCTTCTACAGAAAGCCTTTCCCAACTCCTCTTAATTCCAGTGCTTTCCCTCTGTTAATTATCTATTATGTAGCTTGCTTTGTGTACATTTCCAGTGTATTGTCCCTCCCCTGCATTAGATTGTAAGCCCTTTAAGGGCAAGAACTATCTTTTGCCTCTTTGCATCCCCAGTGCTTAGCACTCACTTTGCCTGGCATGTATTAGATGCTTAATAAATGTTTATTGAATTTAGTTGAATTGAAGAGACAGGTTAAGTTCTGACTCTTTCATGAAGTCTTTCCTAACTGGTCCAGTCTGTAATGAGCACTTCCTCTTCTGAACTCTCACAGAGGTTTCTGTCTATATTATACTTTTGATCCTCATCTATTACCTGGTACAGTTAGCTCAATTTTTGCATATCTGCACTTCCCTGCCAACTATAGACTATAATTTGATGATAATGCTCAAACTCATCAATGTGAGTATTCCTTCCTGTGATTCAGATTGCATCCTACCCATGATTGCCCATGTCATGTAACTCTTGTCCACTTCCTCCTGTAATTTCCGCAGAAAAATGCTAGAGATCTTCCTCAAGCCCTTTCTCCAAAATGGCGCACATGGACTGTGTACTGATTATTTCTCAATCCTGTCATATGACCTACCCTCTTTTTCATTCACATGTTTCTCTGATGACATATTCTTTACATCACTCTTCCTTCATTATTTCTTGTGTATGATGTACTGTATTCTGCTTGGATCTACCATGCCCTCACTGTTGATCCTTAACTCCAATTCTTTGGACACTGTAGTGTTTCATAACTGATAGTCATACAACAACAATTAGTATTAAAAAGTTTCAGGGAGAAGCTTAAAGCTAGTAAAAGACCTTTGTAGTTTCCCAAAGGCCACTCAGCTGTCTCTCTTCCTGTTTCAACTCTTGGCTTTATTCATTATCTATTTGAAGAGTCTGTCCTATATTTGTGTGTATATACACATGTGTGAATATGTATGTATTATATAATAAATGTAATATAATATATGTATATACACATGCATATTTGTATATGTGCCCATACATATGTCTATTATCTATAGACACACTTATATACCTATATGTACACGTACATACTCATATGTATATACGTGTGCATTGTATATATTCATGTGCATGGTCCGTCCATTTCTAGCTTTCCATTTCTAAGCACAAACTCATAGATTATCTATTAAAGTACATATCATAATTTAGATAATAGTCATTCTTCATTCACTGAGTGGCTTCCTAAGTGGATAGTGAATCCAGACTGTTTAGAATGATTATATATCTCATTAAGGAGCACTGGAAATGTTCTGGGACTTGATTCATTCAGCACAATATCGTTTGCAAGTAGGAGCTTATAGAAGATCTTACCCTCTGTGGTGGGAGGCACTGAACCAAACGGGGTGAGTGTGGGAGAATCAAGAAGGGAGCTTTGAAGGGAGCTAAGGGTTCCAAGAGGTGGAAGAGAGGAAAGAGAACATTTTAGACAGGACGGAAAACATGTGCAAAGGCATAAGAGATTGAACTTGGAGTGTCATATATGAACAAAGCCAAATAGTTCAGTTTGGCTGGAGCATAGAATATGTGAGGAGAGTAATGTTTAATACGCTGGGAAAGGTAGTCTGGAGTAACATCATGAAGGGCTTTAAATATCAAATGGAAGAAACTCTAGTTTGTACTAAAGGCAATGGGGAGCTAATGTGACTTCTTGAATAGAGTAGTAACATGCACAGACTTGTACTTTAGGAAAATCACTTGATCTAAATACAGGTAGGTCCTGATTAGTATAAATAATGAATGTTTGAAGTAGTCACATGTATTTAAATTCACAGTATTTAAAGTTATAATTACATAAAATACTTGCATTGGTTAAAGCCCAATGGAAATATACAGTGCAAATTAAAATAATGTAACTACTTCAAAGGATTCATTTATTTGTACTAATTGGGACCTAGCTATATATCCTTTAGATACCTTGAGACTTGTTGCCTTCAAAACAGTGTTGCCTCTACTAACCTCTAGCAATGGGTGTCCTCTCCGAACATAGTTTGTTGCACCTGCTTTCCCCATCTTCATTTTCTCTAGTGCCAGTTCCACTTCCTCTGTAAGACTGTCCGGTTCCAAGATGTTAGTGTTTAAATGCACTAGGTCTATTGCCCTTAATGATTAAAAGATTTTGTTAGAATAATAGTTTTTTTTTTCCCTCAGATCTTTTCCATCTTTTATCAATTTGTTGTTTTCCTTCCAATTTCATTCTTAAATGACTTAATTGACTGCTTAGCTGGAGCTCTTGCCAAAGCTTTCTTTAAACTAATTATTCTCTTCACTGCTTCTCTCTGTTTTATAAGGAAATGCTTTTTATACTCTTATTTTCTTTCTTTGTAAGACCTTATTAATCTTATAATGTTAATGTTATAAATCAGAGTTACCCTTGGCAGCCATATTTTTCCACTGGGCGAGTAATTCAAGTGTTTGATGACTAGGGCTGTTTTTAGACTCTTTTGCTTTCCTTGTTATAGTGATTGATTTACACCTATTAAACTTGTGTATGAAATTGTTAGTCAGTGTTGATGTCTTTTACTCCAATGGTGTGAAACAAAAAAAATGGGGGACCATTAAAGCATACATAAGAATCCCTGTACCCCACTTATTGATTTAGTTTTAAAATGTAGTGTTATTGGGGTGGCTAGGTGGTACAGTGAATAGAGCACCAGCCCTGGAGTCAGGAAGACCTGAGTTCAAATGCGGCCTCAGACACTTGACACAAAAAACTAGCCATGTGACCTTGGGCAAGTCCTTAACCCCAACTGCCCTGCCTTCTCCCCTCCAAAAAGTAAAATGTAGTATTATCTATGTTGTTATTAGATTTCTATTTATTTTGTTAAATATTTTCCAATTTGGTAATTTTTTAGTTGGCGAAGTTTTAATTGGTAAATTTAGTTGGTAAAATGTCCAAATATTTCTGATCTGGTTTGGGACCACTGGAGAATATTGTGGGACCACAAACCTCATGCTTGATGCCTCTATTTTACTCCATTCATTTAAATAATTTTTTGGCACCAGTCATATGTTTGAATAGGTAAGAGTAGAATTGTTTTAACTGCCTGCCATGTTTTAGAAGCAGCGTGGTGTGGTGGGACTGAGTCAGGGAAATGGGTTCAAATGCCATTTCTGTCTCTCATAACTGAGTCACCCTGGGGAAGTTGATTAATTTCTCTGTTCTTCAGTCCCCTCATCTTTAAAATGAGGGAGCTGGAGTCACAAGCGCCTTTAAAGTCTCTTCTAACTCCATTCGTTTGATCTTTTCCTTGTTTTAATTATTTTTTTCTAGTTTTGAATTGATTTTTCTAACAAGTCATTGGTCTAACTGTGCACACACGGTTGATTCGGGAGCAATTCCCACATAAGTACTGAGTGATTTACTGTCTGTTGAGGTACAATCAAATTCTTTCTTTTCTTTTTCTTTTGGGTGATGGTGTTTGATTTGTGCCACACACCCAGTTCTGGCCTTGAAGAAAATACTACTCATGATTTAAGTTCCCTGTAGACCTTAAGCCTTTGCTCTCATTCTTTACTTGATATGTGTTTTCTGACATAGTATTTTCCACTTTCTTTAGGTACTGCTACCTTTGCATTGAAATCATAGAGTCTCAAAATATATGCTTCCTTAATTTGGAGGGTCTTTCCTCATTCTTTTTAGGGCACTGCCACAGATGATAAATTGCTATTATTTTCAGAACTGTCGTTTTGCAAGTATGTGTGAAGAGTCCTGCCAAGTGAGATGAGCAAAATACCCCATGAAATGAAGTTTCTTTTGGCCCATGGAAGTCTGTGCCAGCTGAGATTCTGTCATTCTGGTGTGGTTATTCCATCTATCAATGCAGATTGCAGCCTGTTAAGTGATTTGGTAGATTCTCCTTCTGTTGGTAGAAAAAATTCTCAGCTTTTATTCAACTTGGTGATGAGCGTCTAAACTCGGCTTGGCTGGTCTTTGTGTGATAAATATATGGTCTCTTACTGGGTCCACCTTGGCAGGACATACTAGAGGGGGTTCACTGCTAATACAATGTTTGGGAATCCAGGTCACCCCCCTGCATCAGAGTGGGACAATGTAGAGAACTATTAAAGAATGGAGTGGAAGTCATGTTAGATTTGGAGTCAGACTCTTCGATTCAGCCTCAAGCAGCACAGCAGAGTAAATAGAGAACCCACACTGGACTCAGGAAGATCTGGGGTGGAGTCTTGCCTCTGATACACACTGACTGTGTGACCCTGGGCATGTACTTGGTTTCTCAGTGACCCAAGAAACTCCCTAAGATGATACATTGTAGGGCAGGTGCTTCTCTTCATTGGTATAGTGAGTTTTTTCATTGGGAGCTCTTTCCCCAGATGAA
>CM053587.1:319070962-319115052 GCA_028646515.1 Pseudochirops corinnae | reverse complement strand
TTTCCCGGGCCCCAGAGTTTGAGAGAAAGCATGGGGGTTTACTACTGCTCTTGCTGTTTATCCTTCGTTTCAAGCACAGGGTGAGGTCTTAACTCTCCAGGGAACTGGCCATAAGTGAGGCAGTTTCACAAAGTCATCAGTCTCCCCCTCTCTTCCAGAATTATGGACTCCAGTGGCAAGACAAAAATCAGAATGACTGGTGATGGACCAGGATGTGGTGCCAGGATAACCTTGGCATCTCCAACATCTGACCAATCTCTGTTTCAGCCACCTTCATGATCATTGGAACAAATTGTTTTTATCAACTCATTCCACTGGAGGGAGTCTTCATATACTTGGGGTAGATACCCCCTAACTCACCTATGGGTTTGAAGCCCCTTGGTTACCCTAGTTTAGCCAAGAAGGGTGGAAGAAATTTGGAGTCCTGCCAAAGATCTGAATTCCACGGAATCATGCTCACCTTGCCACCTCAGAATGGGCCACGCTTGCCCTCCCAGGGGAAGGAAGGAATAACACCGAACTGAATTCCTCAACAAGATCCATGCAAAGTATTTAGAGCCTTCTGCTTTCCTAGTCAAGCCACTGGGACCACCAGGCATGGGGAGAGAAGACACAACTATGAACCCTCAAAAGGAGTATGGAGGGGCCAAGCAGCTGTTGACATGTTGCTCTGGGCCTCTTATTTAGGCTTTTCTCTCTACTGCACACAGCCCTGAGAAAGACCTGTGCAAAAATCGAGCAAAGACAGATGCTACATGGGAAGACTTCCATGAACCGATGCCAAGTTAAGAAAGCAGACCAGGAAAATAATATGCCCAATGATTACAACAATGCAAATGGAAAGAACAGCCACCACAAAAAACTGAACACTGTGTAATTAGAATGACCAAGTATGGCCCCAAACAAGAGTTGGTGCTTCCATCCCCTCTCTGCAGAGGCAGAAGATGATGAGTGTGGAATATGGTATATATCATCAGACATGGTGTGTTCATTAATTTTTCTAAACTGCTTTTCTTCTCTTTCTTAGCAAATCTCAAATCAAAATATTATAAGAGATAGCTCCCTGGATAGGGGAGGGATATATTGAGAAATAAATCTGATATAAAAGTATCAATAAAAATATGATTTTTTTTAAAGAGGGAAAAACAAGGCAGTTTCACATACTAGAGAGATGGCTGGCATGGGAATCTCCTGACTTCTAGTAACAGCGCTGCTGCTAACTTGTGGTGTGACCTTAGGTAAGTCCCTTGCCCTGTATAAATCTTAGCTTCTTTATCAGTAAAGAGGTTGGACGCCATGAGGTTTATCTTCTAGTTCTGATATTCATGTTCTGAGGTAGAAGTGTCAAACAAGTGGCCTCTGAGTGCATGACTTTTCCCACCCCAAATGAGATTTAAATGTAATTTGGAAATATTTAACAAGACAAATAAATATACAACAAAACATAGATAATGTTAACCCATGGTTTTCTAAGTTGATGTGTGGCCCACAGGGATCCTTATGTATGGTTTAGTGACCCCCACTTCTATTTGAGTTTGACACCTCTTCTCTAAGGTGTTTCCCAGCTCTGATATTCTATTGTAGTATAGGTCTGTCAAGGTGCTATACCCAGATACCTTCAGCTATACCCAGAGCCCCCATCCAATGAATTTGGGCCATACCAAACTAGACAATTCATCAAATTAGAGCAAACAATTCATGCACAATATAGTGAAGTAAATAATAAGGAAATGGGAAAAGTATTGAATGTCCACAATGTCCATTCCCAAATCACTATCAACTCCCCAGTTAATTTCTGTATCTCCTCAAACATAGTGGAAGAGAAACATAGCAGTTCACTTAAGGAAGTGAAAGAGTCTCTATCTGGTCACTTCTCTTTTCATCTTGGTGCCACATCGGAATGCACCTGAATGGTGCAAGGCACCTGAACAAACACGGAGTGGTAGGACAGTTCTTGTCATTGTCAAGGTCTAGACAGGATACTGCAGGTCAGATCGTAGCAACATTTCTCCCCATTTCTGCCATTCTCCACAGCTCTATCTATCCCCCCTGGCTATAGAAACCCAGCAACCGACCACCCCCACAAGTCTCCTTACCTATTTTTTAAAATGTGTGCTCTCCAAAATTGAGGCAAATAGGGGCACTGCATTATGCTAAAGAAACTGTAGACAACAAACAGGCAACAATATTAAGCTTATAAACTGGGTGTTTTAGAAAAACACTTGCCTCATCAAAGTCTATGCTGGAGAATTGAGCCATACTACAGAATTCAATCACAACCCTCTGGAAGGAGTGGTATTTCCAAGAATTTTCTAAGTATTGTGGGAACATGAACTCCATCCATCAGAACATACACTATAGTATAAGTATTCTTAACCTTTTTTCTGTCCCAGATCAATTTGTTGGCCTGGCTGGACCCCTTCCGAGAATAATGTTTTTAAATACATAAAATAAATGCTCAAGGTTACAAAGGAAACCAATTCTATTCAAATAAAATTATCAAAAAAAAATCTCTTTAATTTTTTTTTCTTTAAACCAATTCATAGACACAAGGTTAAGAAACCCAGTACGTTCTCTTTTTCTGGATCCCTCTGAAATCTGACACGCTCTATTTTAAGGTGTCTCTCTGCTCTAACATCCTCTGGTCTGTGTTCTAAAGCTCTTTATAGCTCTGATATCCTATGTTCTATTAATTTTAGCTTCATCTCTAAGGTTAGGATTATGGTGAGCTTTCCCCTCCTGCGAGCAGTGTTTTTGCAATCTTACTAGCTTAATTAAATGCACCCCATGCCTGCTGGGTGCCAGAGTCCCAGATATAAATACACCAGAAATTACACCCAGCCACCCCCACCAAGTCGCGGATAAATGTCACCCAAACACAGGTCAACTAGAGTAATGGTCTTTTTTTTTTACTGGTTTGCAAAGAAGCCTCAGTTTCTGTTGCAGGGCAGGGGGTCAGCCTTTATTTTATCCAAACAAGGTCTCCTTGTGTTGGGCTGTGAGAAACTTTCGCTAATCGTGTCCCCCCACATCCCCATCCCCTATGCCTACCCAGCCCCCCACCTAGAGAACAAAATGGTTCAACTCCGCTACAGCTGGGACTCAGCTGGCCATTGACCCTGCTGATTGCCTCAGTGAAGGGGAGGGGGGGAGTGAGAAGGTGTGAGGCTGTGGGCAGTATCCGCCAGAAGGACTCCATCAATCACACACACACACGTTCCTTCCTTCTCAGGCTGGTGGCCTAAAGGCAGCCCTCCTAATTCTCAGCCTCCTCTTTCATTCACAACTACCCAAAGCTGCAAATTAAAAGGCTGGGGATGTGGGTGGTCAGAGCCAAGCCCAGCCACTCTTAGGGCAGAAAAATACTTGGTACAGGGGATAGAGGGAGAAAGGAGGAGATGGTGGAAGAGACAGAGAGGAGAGAGGAGAATGAGAAAGACAGAGAATAGAAAGGAGTAGAAACAAAAAGGAGTAAGGAAAGACACAGACAGAGGAAAATTCAAAGGAAAAACAGTATTAGCTGAAGGATAAAAATTTCTATATAGAATCACAAAATTTTCTACCTAGAAGGACTCTTAGAGGTGGTCTCCAGAGCATCTTATCCTAGGGTCCAGAGCTTGTTTTTAATACTTTGATATTTTACATATTTAATATTATGGTTAAAATAGTAAATGTTTTAATTTTTTGCTTTTAATATTTGAAATTCAACATAATTAACTTCCTTTGTAATCCTATGTGTTTAATTTTATTCATTTAAAAATATTATTCTGAAAGGGGATCCATAGACTTCACCACACTGATTCTCAAAGGGGTCCATGACACAAAAAAGGGTTTAGAAACCCAGACTCATCCAGCCTCTTCATTTTACAGAAGAAGAAACAGAAAGAGGACGTGACTTGCCCAGAGTCACACAGCGAGTGAAGCATAGGGCCCAGGAAGAACTCAGGTCTCTTGATTTCTCTACCTCAAGCTTTGCTTGTTTGTTTTCCAGTTACATCCCCCCATCATAATTGTGATTTATTTAAAGAGACTGTGTATCCAGGGCACCCCTTTACCAAGCTCGGGTTGGGGAAAGAACTATCTGCCGACCTTCACTGTGGGCAGTTCCATTCCGGGGAAATCCAAGAAACATGGAGACACTGCATCAGCAGACATCCACTGTTTATCAGTCTCCCTTCCTTTTTTCCTTTCCTTGATATAGGATGAACTCAAATTATCCGAAACCCTAGGCTGCCTCTTCCAGGAAATCCACTGAACTCAAGAACAGAGACTCTTTTGAGAAGCAGCGTCCTTGGACCCGGGCACCTGCAGTCCAGTCCTCCCCATAAAGCAGGCCCATTGGGCAGGGCAGGGCAAGGGTCACAGCTGCAGGTCTCAAGGAAGGCCCCACAGGGGCACACCACACACAGAGCCCACAGAGAAGGCAGAATGGCCAGCAACAGAAGGCCAGTGTGTATACCCTATTCCAGGCTCCAACCCCAGGCCCGATTCTATCCAGCCTCACTCAGATTTCCCCCAAATCCCACCCTCAGTGGTCAAAGTAAAGCACCGGAAGGGACAACGATGCCTCAAGTCCCTGTGGTTGTCATCCCATCCCCTGTGTTCACAGCAGGGCCCTGGGGAGTCCACGTAGGGAATAAGTTGAGAGAATATATAACCTTGTTTCCTGAAAGCCGTAGGGCAGTTTTAAGCCTACAGGCTACTTTGAGGATACCCAAAATTTGTAAAAGGCTTTACTTTACTAACATTATCCTGCCTGAGCTTCAAAATAACTTCGCAAGGTGGGTAGTACAGGAATATATTCCCCCCTTTTTTTCATAATTCAGACAAGACTTCATTGGTATAAGAAGTTCTAAGCAAGGAAATCCATTCTACTCATGCAGCTCAGTAATTCAAGAGTCTAAGAGAGGTGCTTATAAGAATCCCATCTTACAGATGAGGAATGTGAGTCAGAGAGGTTGAGCCACTTGCCCTTGTCACACAGCCAATAAGTGTCAAAGACAACATTCAAACTCATGTCTCTCTGGATTCCAAGTACAACACTATTTCTACCGCTTCGTACATCGATTCCAGTGGCTCCCTAATTAGTGCCTCCAGGACCAAATACAAAATCCTGTTTGACTTTTAAACACAGGACCACATCCTGACCTTTTTCTATCTTTCCAGTCTTCTTACATTGTATAACCTCCCCACACACACTCCCTACATACTCTTTAATCCAGTGACACTGACCTGGCTGTTCCTTATACTAAACACTCCCATCTCCCACCTCCAGGCATTTTCCCTTGGCTGTGCCCTATGCCCGAAATGCTCTCCTACCCATCTCTGCCTCTTGGCTTCACTGGATTCCTGCAAGTCCCAGGAAAAGTTCCACCTTCTACAAGAAGTTTTTCTTGATCCCCCTAAAGTTAGTGCTTTCCCTCTGCTGAGTGTCTCCAATTCATCTTTTACTCTTTTTTTTGTATATTCAGTGCTTAGCACAGTGCCTGGCATATAAAATGCTTATTAAAAGTGCTAGTTGACTTATTGAGTGAAGGAAGAAAAATGGATTAATCATTGATTAACATCTGCAAAGGACAAGCCCTTCATTTTACAGGAAGGGAAACTAAGGCCAAGGGACAGTAAGTGGCTTAGCTATGCTCAAATATATATGATGTATCAACAGCAGAGGGGCAGCCAGGTGCTACAGTGGATGGGTCTGGAGTCAGGAAGACCTGAATTTAAATCTGACCTCAGATACTTACTAGCTGTGTGATCCTGGGCAAGTCACTTCACCCTCTGCCTCAGTTTCCTCATCTGTAAAATGAGCTGGAGAAGCTCTCCAGCATCTTTTCCAAGAAAGCCCCAAATGTGGTCACACAGAATTGGGCATAACTGAAACTGAACACCAACAACAAGTCAAGAGCAGGACCTAAACCCGGGCTCCACAGAGCTCTTTTTCCCTCAAATTAGTTCACAGCAAGACCCCACTCCCTACTCCAGGCTTTCTCATATAATATCTTGTTTGACAAGAAGTATTCTGAACTGTTTTTTAATCATTGTATTCTTATGGGATGGTTTAAAATTTAGGTTCATTTTTTTTTTTTATGGAATGAATTTGTTCCACTTAGCCCCCAGAGAGAAAAACTAGAAACATCAGGTGGTAGATAAATAAATAGATAATGCGTTTATGAAGATCTCACTGCTTCCTAAGTACTGGGAGTACAAATAAAAGCATGCTAGTCTCTATGCTGGAAAAGCTTACATTTTAATGGAATACCTAAAGGGAAGGAAAGAGAGAGGATACACAAGGAGTCCTCACTAGGGAGGCAGAAGGAACAATGGAGAGGCCGGGAGCAAGCTAGGACCAAAGCTGGACACTCAAAGCCCAGCAGGGTTCCAGGGGGTCGAATCCAACTTTCACATGGGAAAGAAATAAAGGTGATGTGCCAACTGGCACCAGAATGGCTGGAGGTGTTTGAGGAGTGGTAGCTGCAAAGCATCAGCTTCCTCAACTCTGAAATGGGATGTTGCGAGGATAAAATGAGTTAGCATACATAAAGCACTTTATAACCCTTAAAATTTATAAACTACAGCTATTATAATGATTATCCCCCAATCTACCGCTTTGTTGTTGTTCAGTCATGTCTGACTCTTTGTGACCCCATTTGGGGTTTTCTTGGCAAAGATACCAGAATGGTTTGCTATTTCCTTCTCCAGTTCATTTTACAGATGAGGAAACTGAGACAAACAGGGTCAAGTGACTTGTCCAGGGTCACACAGCTAGTAAGCATTTGAGGTCAAATTTGAACTCAGGATGATGAGTCTTCCTGACTTCAGGCCCAGTGCTCTATCTCTACCTTGCCTCATTTCAGAATCAAGATGAGCCAAACACATCTTTAGCAAATCATCTCAACTCTCTACACCTGAGCTCCCTCCTCTATTAAAAACAGAAGTAGCCAAAATGATGGCTAGGAGGAAATAAGATAATGTAGCTAATGGAACACATTCCTGAAATGCCTGCTCCCAGGCAAGCCTTCTATAGAACTGAGATTATTTGTCCCCTAACTCCTTACAGGAAATGATTTAACCTCCCAAATGGCATCCAGGCCATGATGAATGCCTACTTGTAAAGTCATTAATGTGTTTCTCATTCCCCTTCTGCCATCTTCCCAATGACCTCTTCAATAGACATTACCAGTCACCCTTGACCTCGTTCTTCTTGTCCTCCTCCTATAGGCTTTCTTAGGATGCCCACCCCCAAACCGTGGCTATATGGCTCCATTAAATCCAAAGGAACATAGGTCTAATTGTTGCCCGGGGAAAGACATTGGTGATACGGTTGTTCCTTTGGAGCATAGTCTATAAAAACAAAGAATCTCAAGAGTTGAAAAAGGCCTAGGAGACCATCTGGCCCAATCAGAGCTCTCAAATTCCTGACAAGTGTTTATCCAACCTTTGAAGGCTTCTAGTGAGGGAAAATCTACCAGCCCCAGAAGCAGCCTGTTCCCACTTTCCGATGACAATTACTGGCAGCTAGATGGCAGGCTAGCGTGTCCAACTTGGATTCAGGCAGAAGAATTTGAATCCTGCCTCAGACACATTAGCTGTGTGAACTACAGCAATTCACTGAAACTCTCTGTCTGTAAAATGGTAGTAATAATAGCACCTGCTCCACAGAGTTGTGGAGATCAAATAAGATAGCATATGTAAAGCATTTTGTAAACCTTGAAGTCTCTGAGCTCCCTTTCAGCTCTAGACCTGTATACATTCTCTTCTATATGATGACCCTCCAAATAATCAACTAGAATGTTTCCTCTTACATATTCTCAACTCTAGGCTGAATATCCCCAATTCTTTCAACCCAAGGTCTTAGGGCACTTTGCTATCCTATTTGGATGCTCCCCAGCTTAGCAATGTCCTTCCTCAAATGTGGTACCCAGTACCAAAGCCTTTTCCTCCTCTGGGCAGGAAGCCCAGGAACTGATTCTCATCTTCTTTTAAAGAATTGTTGGCCACCTTCTCCAAGACAGGAAGGGTGGGGATTGTTGTTTGTCCTTCCTTGTCAAAGAGGACCGTGATATCAGGAAGGTGATGTCATGACTTGCAAGTGAATTGGATTTAAGTGAGGGAGGGCTGTGCAAAGTCACCAGCCTTGCTTTCTCCCCCAGAGCCATCTGGATCCAGTGGCCAGATGATAGATCAGCTGGAAATGGCCCAGGATACAGTGGGGAACCTTAGAGACAGCTAGTGAAAGTGGAGACCTGCTGGAGCCCCTCAGCATGGCTAATGCCTTCAAGTTGTGTCTACACGGCGTAAAAACAATAGTAAACCAGGTAGGAAGAAGCCAGGTGCCCTCTAGCATCCTGTGCTTACCACTAAATAAAAAGTAATAAATTACAGAGGAAAGAACCTCGGGCTGGAGGTCAGGAAAGCTGGGTTCAGTATGGAAAGCGTCAGTCAACACACACTTATTAAGCCTCTACTGCATGCAAAGACCTGTGGGAGGCACCAGTGGCACAAAGACCAAAATTAAGCCATCCCTACCCAGAAGGAGCTTATATCCTAACGAGCCAGCACGGTACAAGAGAACATATCCTGACCACATTCTGATGTTTAGTGCAGCGTGACCTTAAATAATTTAATCTCACGGAGCTTCAGTTTCCCCAATTATAAAATGGAAGGGGTAGACTTTCCAGCCCTAGATTTAGGATCCTGAGTCTTATTTATGTTTTGGAGTAAAAAGAATGAGGGACTTGAAATCAGGATATCTGGGTCAGATGCTTACTAGCTCAAATATTTTCTAGCTTTGTCACCACTATCAAGTTCCTGACCCTGTTAGAACCTCGGTTTATTCATCTCTTAAATGGGGACAATCATACTTATATTCACAAGCCACAGCCAGCTTTCTAAATCTATGAACTGCAGAACACTCATTGATCTGTACTGGTGAAGGGAATTTCTCCACCAGGAGTTCATCCGCAGCAATAAAAGCATAGATAGATCAAAACAAATAATAGTAATAATACTTATACATAGTACTATTGTGAGCAAGTACTGTCCTTTCTCTGGGCCTCAGTTTCCCCATCATTAAAAGCAGGTTGGAACATAAGGTTTCTCCCAGTTCCAGAACTCAGAGAACAGAGAGTGTCAGAACAGGAACATCCTCAGAGAGCATCTAGTGCAATCCTTTCCTTTGACAGAGAAGGTCCAGGGAAGAGGAATGACTTGCTGACACTTCTATGGCACTTGAGAGTTTACAAAGGGTTCCCTCACAATAACACTGTAAGAGAGGCCATACAAGAAGTATTTTCCCAATTTCACAGATGAGGACACTGAGATTGAGAGAGGTTTAGTGACTTAGCAAGGCTTACACAGCAAGCAAGCACTAGATGTGGGATCTGAACTTGGGTTTCCTAACTCCATGTCCAACAATTTATTTTATCCACTAAGCTGAGCTGCTTCAAATGGCTTCGATCACCTCTGTGTGTCCAGTCCTTCATGGCTGTGCTGGGGAGGAGAAAAGAAGCAGGATGGGAGACAATGTAAGAGAAAAGCAATGGACCTGAGCTTGATGGAGTCTTGGCTCTGCCACATGTCTCCTGTGACACTCTGGTCAAGTACCTTCCCCACTTTGGGTCTTGGTCATCTCTTCTGTAAACAAGGAGGCTGATTCCCCAAAGTTGCTGCCATCCCTGAAATTCTTTTAGTCCTGAACATCCCTGCATCATGTAACTCTGGGTGTCCTTGGGAGTCAGGCAGGGCATGCATTGAACACTGTTCAGGAACAGAAAGGCAAAGTGAAATCAGTAAATGACCCAATCAGCAGGCACTGATTTAGTATCCTCTCACTACAAACCAGGCACTGGGCTATCCAGACTGTAAGTCTTAGGCAAAATGGGAAAGAGGAGAGCTGAAGAAGTCATCTTGTGTGAGATGGCCCCTAAACGTGGTCCGAAATGAACCGCAACTGAAGCAGGAGTCACCCTCTCTCGCCAAAAGAAAGATTTTTGAAAATTTTCAAAGGATTGAATCACAGTGAAAATAACACTAACCCACTTTGTAATTCCTTTTTAAAACATCATTAAATTTGCTGTTTGTTGTGTCTTGACTTGAACTTTTCTCTGTATTTGGGTAGAATCCAGCCAATTTACACCCAGGACTGTTTCAGAGTAAGGTGTGAAACCTTGATTTCAGAAACTAGATCTACCTCTCCTCCAGCACACAAACACACACACACAAACATACACATGCATACAAACACACACATATACTCACACAAACAGATGCAAACACACACACTCATACACAGTAAAACTGCCAAGGTTAGGGTTTCTGCATCCTGATAGATACAGAAAACAGCTCAGTCAAATCAGTTCCAGATTTGAAGGCTCTGCCAGCTCCCTAACCTTGTTACCCAACAAGGAAAGAGGAGAGAAAACCCTGGAATAGGACTGTGAGAGCCCCTCCCCATTCTGCATCCCTGGGAGAAAGCTTTGAAGCTTGAAGAGACTGATGCAAGTGGGGAACTCAGTCATCTCCACTAAGAGCAGTTTTTTGGTTTTTCTTTCTGCTAAGGCTCTTTCCATTTTGGCCAAGTCTATAACTCCTTTTTTGCCTTTCTTTGTGTCCCCAGAGTTTATCCCAGTGTCTGGCAGTGACTAAGGGCTTAATGAATGCTTGCTGATTGACTGCCAGCCACAAACTTGCTGTGTGATGTGAGGGAAGTCATCCTGTCTTTGGGCCTCAGTTTCCCTTTCTTTCCAATGAGGGAGCTGGTGTAGATGATCCTTTGAGTGACTACCAGTTTTGATACTGCATGATTCTAGAATTGTGGGTCAGTCAACTAACATATATTAATCACCTATTATGTGTCAGGCACTGTGCCAAAAACTGTTGATACAAAAACAAAAAGAAAACAAAATCCAAGCAGCTCACAGTCTGACAGGGGAGATAAGCAAACAACTACATAAAATCAAGATGTAAACTACATAAATTGAAGATAATCAGAAAGGCAAAAGGCACTAGCCTTGAGGGAGATTAGGAAAACCTTCTCATGGAAGGGGAGACTTTAGCTAGAACTTGGAAAAAGCTGGGGGAGCCAGGAGCTGGATATAAGAAGGGAAAGAGTCCCTAGTATGGAGGGGGGGTAGCCAGTAAAAATGAACAACGTTGGGGGATGGAGTGTCACGTGTGAAGAAGGATGGATAGCAGGATATGTGGAAGGGAGGTGTAAGAAGGCTGAAAAAGTAGGAAGGGGTCAGGTGATAAAGGGCTTTGAGAACCAAATAGGACTTCATTTTTGACCCTGGAGATAATAGTGAGCCACTACAGTTTATTGTAAAAGGAGATAACATGGTCAGGCTTGTGCTTTAGGAACATCAATTTGACCGCTGAGTAAAAAGGATGGACCAGAGAGGGAAGAGGCCTGTGGCAAGGATGCCATCCAGAAAGCTACTGCAATCATCCAGGAATGAGGTAATAAGGGCTGCAGCAGGGTGGTAACAGTCATTGGTAGAAAAGAGGAGGGGTATATTTACAAGATATTCCAAAGTTAGAATCAACAGGGTTTGGCAACAGATTGGATATAGAGGGTGAGAGAGAGTGAGAAGTTGAGGATGATGAGGCCTAGCTTGAACAGTGGTACCCTTGACAAGTAATAGTGAAATTAGAAAAAAAGAGGGTTTGGGGAGAAAAAATAATGAGTTTCATTTAGGTTAAGTTTAAAATGTCTTGAGACATCAAGTTCAAAATGTCCCATAGGTAAATGGAGATGTGAGACTGTAGATCAAGAAAGGAGTTGTTTAGTCATGTCTGGCTCTTCCTCACCCATTTGGGGTTTTCTTGGCAAAGATACTGGACTGGTGCGCCATTTCCTTCTCCTGCTCAATTTATAGATGAGGAGACTGAGAGAGACAGGACTAAGTGACTTGGACAGGATCACACAGATAGTATCTAAGCTCAGATTTGAACTCAAAAAGATGAGTCTTCCTGACTCCAGGCCTGGCACTCCTCTATCCACCGTGCGACCTAGCTACCCTAAAAGAGGAGTTAAGGTACAATAAACATATCTAAAATATATCTAAATTCATGGGCGATGAAGAGATTGCCAAGTCAAATAGTACAGAGAGAGGAGAGAGCCCAGGACAGAGTCCTATGGGACACACACAGTTAATGGGAATGACTTGAATGAAGTTCCAGCAAAAGCAACCTAAAAGTAACAGTCAGATAGGAGAAAATACCTAGTATAGTCCCAGTTCCAAGTCCATCAGTATGGGAAACTCTCCTCCTTGGTGTAGATAAAAGCTCCATCACTATATGAAGGGTAAGGTAGAATTGGTGAGAGAAAAAGAAGAGCTCCAGTCTCTTCAGACTTTCTTAAAGTCTCTTCAGTCTCTTTGAGAGTTCTTCAGTCACTTTGGGCACATCTGGCTTCCAGCTTCAAGAAAGAAAATGGATGGCATCAATCTCACTTTAGGTTGCCAAAGAGAAGATTAAGACTGGGAAGAAGCCAATATGAAAAGAGCCTTGTTCCCGTCCCCAGCTAGCTAGACTAGAGATTTTGGAGGAAATTCCTCTTTGCGTGAGATCTAGGACTTTTTCTCTTGGTGGAACACTCCCAATGAGAAAATTCCATCACTCTGTATTGCCTGGCATATATTCTATGTAGTTCTCTGATTTCTGTTTTGCTCTTGACTTAGGTAAGTGGATTTCTTTGTTGCTTCCTATGTGGAACTGGTGAGAGGGAGTCAAGCCTTGGATATGAAGCTTGGGTCCTCCTTTCCCCATTAACTATGATCACAAATTTAGCTTGAACCAGCTTACTCATCACAGCTCTCTAGTTCTCACTAGGGTCTTGGCAAAGAACACATTAAAAGAAGCTGACAATAGAGATCTATCTATCCATCTATCCATCTATCTATCTATCTATATCTATATCTATATTTAGGAGAGGGAAAAGGGGGGAGAGAGAGTCTTGGACCATTGCTTAGTTTCTTTTTGCTCCCCTTAGACTGTTGGCTGTCTGTAAGTGAAATGAAAAAAGGGGAGCCCTGCTCTAAGAGCCCCCCATGATATGTACTGTAATTCTTTGTATATAGAAGAAAAAAATTACTGTAAAGTTTAACTTTACTCTTAAAAAAAATTTTAGCTTGAACCTGAAAACTACATCCCCTATATTGATAATAATTAAGGGAGCAGATAGATATAATTCTGACCTAGCATCCTCTCTCTCTGAGGAGGATAGAGTGGCTAAGCTTCTGACCCCAACCTCCTGCTTCCCCTCCAGGAAGGAATTAGTATTCCATGGAGAAGGGTCAGGGAGAAGAGGCTAGAGATGTCTACTGTGCCTCCCTTCAAGCCACATGATGACTCCATAGTACATGCAGGGGAACTGCTTTGCTACACTAGAAAGAAGAGTATTTAGAAGATGGTCATCTATAGGGTTAAAGGCTGCAGAGTGCTCAAGAGCAATGAGGACTGAGCAAAGGGCATTCTATTTGGCAAATGACAGAGACAGAGAGACAGAGAGAGAGAGCGCAGTGGTAACTTTGGAGACAGTGGTTTCAATTGAATGATGAATCCAAACTATAGGCAGCGAAAAAAGAAAGTGAGGGGAAAGGAAGTGGAGGCACCTATTGTAGATGGTTTTGTTAAGGAATTTAGTCACAAAAGGGAGGAGAGACACGAGATGATAGCTGACAGAGATAGTTGGACCAGGCGAGGGTTTTTTGACATTTGGGGAGACATAAGCATTCTGTAGACAGTAGGGAGGCTACCAGTAGAGAGGCAAAGACTGATGATAAGTGAAAGAGTGGTCAGTTTGGGATGGCTAGGTGGTACAGTGAATAGAACACCAGCCCTGGAGTCAGGAGGACCTGAGTTCAAATCTAGCCTCAAGACACTTAACACTTACTAGCCACGTGACCTTGGGCAAATCACTTAACCCCAATTGCCCCACCCTCCCCCCTCCAAAAAGCAAAAAAAAAAAAAAAAAAAAAAAGAGTGCTCAGTCTGCTGGAGAAGATGGGTTTGAATGGGGTCACTTGTGTAGGTAGGGAGGTTTGTCTTGGTAAGCTGTGTTACACCTACCTGTGTCACACCTCTTCACATGACATAAGGATGCAGGAGGAGATGGTGGCAGAAAGCATCTGGGAGATGTGAGATGGGGAAGGAGAAGAGAGAGATCATAGGAAACGGTCTCTGGCTTATTTTATGGAAACGTGAGTCAAAGTTCTCACTTGGGAGGAGGGGAGGAGAAGCTATGGGAGGTTTGAAAAAGCTGCTGTAAAGAGTGGGATAGTGATAGGTTCAGCATGCTTATTACCTCAATTTTTGAGATGCTGGTGTTCAACTCCAAATCAATCCAATCAAAATGCAAAGGCATAGGAAGTATTTACCAAAAGCACCTGTGTCCAGTTTGGATTGACCCTCCTCAAATGAGGGAAGGAATAAAAAGACAAATTAAGCCCTTACTATGTGCCAAGCACTACGATTAAGCATTCCGAATACAAATAGAAGAGTAGGGGCAGCCGGGTGGTGCAGTGAATAGAGTAGTCAAGCCCTGGAGTCAGGAGGATCTGAGTTCAAATCCAGCCTTAGACAATTAACACTTAATAGCTATGTGATTTATGTCACTTAATCCCAATCTCCCTGCCTTCCCCTTTCCAAAAAGACAAAAAAGAAAAAAGTAAAACAAAAGTAAAGACAATCTTTATCCCAAGGAACTTACTTTCTAATAGAATGAGAAAACATATAAAGGGAAGTAGTAGCCAGGTAAGGATATGTTGGTTTGAAATGTTACAAGGCTAGTGAGTGAAACAGAGTAGGAAAGAGATATGTTTCCAATAGCAAAAGCAGTATTTTTCTCAGTTAACAAGTATTTATTTTCTCTCCCTCCTGAGAACCTGAAAAGATCTTTGTCTAAAAGAGCCAGGGTCTCCCATTGCATCCTGGGCCATCTCCAGTCGTCCTGATGAATATCTGGCCACTGGACCCAGATGGCTCTGGAGGAGAAAGTGAGGCTGGTGACCCTGCACAGCCCTCCCTCACTCAAGTCAAAGTCAACTGCAAGTCCCTGATGCCATGGTCCTCTTCGAGAATAAAGGACAAACACAACAAACAACTACAACCAAATTCTCTCCCTCCTATCTACTGGGGGAAAAAAATCAAAACCAAAATGAAACCCATTACAAACATGTATAGTCAAGCAAAACAAACTCCCACACTGACCACAACCAGTGACGTGCATCTCATTCAGTATATTCTGTCCGTCACCTCTCTGTCAGGAGATGAGTAGTATTCTTTATCATAGGACCTCTGGAATCATGCTCAGTCATTAATTACATTGATCAGAGGTCATAAGTCTTTCAAAGTTACTTCTCTTTAGAATAGTGTTGTTATATAAATTGTTCCCTTGGTTCTGCTCACTTTACTCAACACCATTTCTCATAAGTCTTCCTAGGTTTTTCTGAACCATCCCTTCCATCATTTCCTAAGATACCTAGGTGGTGCAGGGGACAGAGTTCTTGCCCTAGAGGGAGAAAGACCTAAGTTCAAATCTGGCCTCAGACACTTTTTTAATGAAAAAAAATATTTATTATTTTTACTTCAATAAAATTGCTTTGCTTTGTTTCTGTAAGTATTTTATTTTATGCATTTTGAATTTTATCTTTAAGAAATAAAACAAGAATTTCCATAACATAGTACAATAATAAAAAAAATGATTGCACATGAAACTACAAATCTATTATGTACAATTTGCTATTCCTTTTAAATATATAATAAATTTATTGTGTAAATTTTTTCCTTCCCTCCCCCACCCTACAGATAGCTACCATTAGACGCAAATATGTGTGTATATATTTATATATATAACATATAGGTGTGTGTATATATATATATACATATATATGTAATCATTCTATACATTCTTCTATTTATCAATTCTTTCTCTGGATGCAGATAGCATCTTCCTTCACATGCCCTTTGTAATTAATTTGGACATTTATAATAGTCAAAATAAATAGACAAATTTGAGTGACTTAATCACTCATAGTTGTTCCTAAAACAATCTTGCTGTTACTATATACAATGTTCTCTTAGTTCTACTCAATTCACTCTTCATTATTTTGTGCAAGTCTATTCATGTTTTTCTAAAAATCAATGAGTTCATCATTCTTACAGCACAGCAGTATTCCATCATAATCATATATCACAACTTGCTCAGTCATTCCCCAATTGATGCGCATCCTTGCAAATTCCAGTTTTTTGCCACTGCAGAGAAAGTGGCTATAAATATTTTAGAACATATAAGTTCAGACATTTACTAGCTGTGTGAACATTGGCAAGTCACTTAATCTCTATTTGCCTCAGTTTCTTCAACTGCAAAAATAAGATAATAATAGCACCTACCTCTCAAGATTGCCAGGAAGACCAAATAATATTTGTAAAGTGCACTGTGCCAAACATAGTGTCCGAGGCATAGTATGTACTTAATAAAGGCTTTTTTTCCCTTCCTATGACACAATAGTATTCCATTACATTCATATACCATAATTTGTTCAGTCATTCCCCAGAAGAGGAGTGCCTCCTTAGTTTCCAATTCTTTACCACTACAAAAAGAGCTGGTATAAATACTTTTGTACTTATAAGTCCTTTTCCTCTCCCTTTAATCTCTTTAGGGAATAGGCATATGTAGCACCAATGCAATATTTACAGAGCCCACAATCACAATAAAGATCATGACTATAAGTATCGCATGACATTCAATTGCAAAATATACCAGATTCTCCAGATAAAGAACTGAAGCATTTATTTAGACACCAGAAAACCAAATCCCAAAACCAGTAAGCCAATTCCATCATAGTACCAAAGATATTCAGAAGCCTTAATAATGCTGAGAGCCACAGCATCCTTCAGCCTTCCTACAAACCAATACGCCTTCCCACAAACCAACACGAGATCAATACTTACTCACAAACCTCTCTGTCTCCTTAATGAGCATCCTCTCTCTCCTCCAACATCTGGCTAGCTCTGAACCAGCTTCCTGTGGGCTCTGTTTCCTTTCAGCAAACTTCTCCCGCCACAGGCTCCATGTTTCTACATTCAGCCTATTGGGGGTAGAGTTTATCTTCACAACAGGGAAGCTTCCTGTGGGCTCTGCTGCACCCTTCAGCAAATTCCCTCCATCACAGGCTCCATGTGATTACATTCAGCCTTCTAGGGAGCAGAGTTTACTTTCAAAGCAGGGGAGGTCTTCATACTCCCATTCCCCTGTCAGCATAGTGTGATATTGCTGGGTCAATGGGTACATACAGGTTAGTGACTTTGGAGGCATAATTCCAAATTGCTCTCTAGAAACTCTCTCCTCATATTGTTATGAGGATCACATGAGATAAAATATTTAAAGCACTGAACCAACTGACAACTCCACCAACAATGTATTATTGTGACTATCTTCTCATAGTCCCTCTGACATCTGTCGTTTCCATTTTTCATAAATGTACAATCTGATTGGTGTGAGGTAGAACCTTGGAGTGTCAAGATAGTGTTTATTTGATCATAGTTCCAGAAATGAAAAATCATGGTGGGAGGGAAAGACAGAAGAGGGTTGTCTTCTACGGCAATGTCTTTGGTCTGGCTAGTAGACAATTGGAGAGATGGCCAAAGAATAAAGTGGAGCATGGCTGGATCCATCTGAATATAGCAGACAACATGAGGCACTCTTCAATCTGGGTAGTAAGAGGCCCAAGGCAAAAGTTCCAGAATTGGAAGGGTCAAGTTGCCTGTGGTTTGGTACTAGGAAAGGCAGCTGGAGAAAAGATGGACATGGATTATTGTGTATCAGCTTCCTTTGGCTCCTCCACAGGCAATGTGAATCTTGAAGCAGAATTCCAGAGAGCACAGAGCAATGCAAAGGGTGTCATTCCTGGAGTTAGGAGAAACTTGGGTCCAAATCCTGTCTTGAACACTCACTAGCTCATGAACAACTCCCTTAGTCTTTTTTTGAATCTCAGTTTCTTCATCTGTAAAACAGGGATAAAAACAACTGTAGTAACCTCCTCCTAAATTGTTGACAGTCACATGAGCTAATAAAGCACCTTTCAAACCTTGATGTGCTAGATTGAGGTCAGCCATTATTGCCATTATGTAAAGGATAGTAGGAATCCAGAGAACAAAGGGAAGATGAAGGGGAACAGTGGGAGACAAAATTGGAAAGACAGATTAGCGACATATGATGGAAAGCCTTGAAAGCAGACTGAAAGGCTTAGACTTTATCCTGAAAGCAATGAGGGTCATGACAACATTAAACTAACATATTAACTCTCTTCAGGTATTTGGAATCTTTCTTGATTCCCTATTTTTCCTTCCCATTCCCCTTTCCCAATGGCACCTGTCCCAACGCTTTGAGTAGTGGTTTGTTTACATTGTAACTGCCCTACTCAAAAGAGAAAAGACCGAAAATGCTCACAGCACATAGGAAAAAGTAGGGGAGTACTGGGGGACAATGGTAGATGTGGTTGTATGGAGACAAGCCCCATGATTGTCTATTATTGAGGAGTGAAAGTGGCCTCTCTTTCCACCCTTGGACTGATTAGCTACATGCCCATTGGGGCCGGACCATGAGCTCACTGGACTAATATCACTATCTTCCAAGGGCCCCTAATCCTCAAAGTTATAAAATATTACACTATGCAATACTTCCTCTCATACAAAATATATGCAAAGAAAACAAGGACATTTTTAAGAGGGAAACACTACTAACTACAAGAACCCAGAAAGAGTTCTTGTTGGACATGGTACTTTGCCTTGTACAAAGTAATTATTCAATAAATAGCCACTGAATTGAATTAAGTTAAATTAAATTTTATCAGAGACCTTCTGGAGCCCCAGTGTCTTAACCCAAAGGAATAAGTCACTAACGGCTGAGTACCATATGGGTAGTTGTGTGTTCCCCCTGTGCGTTGAGCTAGCCTTGCTAATAGAATTTCCAAGGGTTATAAGCCTGCTCCCAGGCTAGAGGTCTTCCTTAGGAAAATACAGTATTTCCCCAAAAGAAAATGCTTCTCTGATGTCCATCTGCAGAGACATATGTTTCTTGGTGCTCCATAAACAATAACGTTTTTCTGTCTTCAATTGGGCAGTTTTTCCCACATCATGAACCAATACTAAGCTGGAGCATTACCTTCAGAGACCCAAGGGCCCCAAAGAGCCATGAGGGCACAAACTGTTCCAGACCCATATGTCCAGAACTAAGCAGCATTATGCATTTTCCCAGAAGTTGGTGTTTGTGTCAGGTCATCAGCTTGAGTAGCCCTCCTGGGATGTATACTCCATTCAGCTTTTGGCAAGGGAAAGGTGGAAAGCATCTGCTATAGTCATTTCAGAAGCAAAACTTATCTTTCAGAAGAGGCCAAAAGGCTGAACCTTATGATATACCAGAGTCCTCATTATAAAGTAAGCATTTGTGGGCTTAGAATATTCCCAATGTCATGTTGCCAGGTCAACACTAGTGACTACAATTTTCAGGCTGGCTGATAGGAAAGAAATCAGAGATAGGTCCATGATTGTGATCACCTGCTTGCAGCCACCACCATTTTGTTTCTGTTGGTCCTCATGCTACCCTGGTCTCCCAATAGGCTCACAAAACCTTGGCTTTGCACCTCTGAATGCACTTCCTCTGAGGTATTGTAGCTATCTAAGAAGGAAGGAAACGTAGGTCCTCTGACTCTAATCCAGCACTATTTCCATACACCATACTAAAAAGGGGGACATCATTGACACTGAACAGCAGAAAACCGTCTGTAGATGAGGTGACAACTCCTAGGCTCAACCTTGAAGGAAAATAAGAATTCTGAGAGTCAGAGATGGTGTGAACCATGATGATGATGATAACGTATTTACACATCACTTTAAGATCTACAAAACACTTTGCATACATTATCTCATTTGAGCCTCACAACAACTAGTTGTAATTACTATCCTCATTTTACAGATGAGGAAACTGATGCTCAGAGGTTAAATGATATGAGATAAGGAGGGAGTGCAATCTAGGCATAGGGGACAGCCTTTTCATAGGCAGGGAGTTAGGAGATGAACTACTTAGTTTAGGGAATAGAAATCAGCCAAGGTGGCTGCAACATATAGCATATTAAGGGTAATAATAAGAAAGGGCTGGGAAGTCAGCTTAGATCTAGTCTAGAGAGTGGAAGGTTTCAAACAATAGCTAAAGAATTTGGTTTGGGGTTTGTTTTTTGTTTGTTCACTTTTTCCTAGAGGCAATAGGGAGCTATTAAAGACTTCTGAACATGAGAGTGACGTAGTCTTATTTAAGAAGATCATTTTGGTGGATGAAATAGAATGGAAAGAGACTGAAAACAGAAGGGCAAACTAGTAATCCCTAACTATGGTATTTGCTGAATTACAGCTTTGTCACTGGTTCCTTCCATGCCAGGAGACAATTTGTTTCGTTTCATGGGGGTTTCAGTTTCCCCATCTATACAAGAAAAGGGTTGGACTAGATCGGAAATTCTTAAACTTTTTGTGTCATGAACCCCTTCAACTATCTGGTAAAGTCTGTAGATCTCTTCTCCAAATAATGTTTTTAAATGTAAAAAATATGTAGAATTACAAAGGAAAGAAATTACATTGAAATACAGTTATCAAAATGTTTTTTTTAAGGTCCCAGGTTAAGAATCTCTGACCGAGATGGCCACATAGCTCCCTTCTGCCTCTGATCTTCTCTGATCTTTGGAGTGGAAATGTCTCTAAATTTGTCTCTAAATCCTGAATGTTTTTGTCCTTCCCCCAAACAGAATCCAGTTCTCTTTTCTTTTACCAAGTTGTGATAGGCAAAGGGGGGCTCAGAGCCCCCAGGTGCTGTCAGCTGCCATGCTATCATTACCTTTCAGGAATAACCCAACCTCTCTGATGAGAGGCATCATGGAAAGTTAACTATGGGAACAATTATTCCCTGTGGCCTTTGGAGCTCATTTGTACCTTTGGTATTCAAACCAGGATCACACATTTACATGGTTATGCTTAAAAATCAATTATTTCAATCCCTGAAAAAATAGCACAGTGACAAAATCGTGCGTGTTGCTATTTTCAAAGGTCATAGGAGAAGACTGAAAACCCACAGGAGGAAGGGTGCTGGGTCTTGTGGGCTAACAAGGTTGGAGTACCTAGCAGGGAGGGCCCAAGATGCTTCTGTCTCACCTTGCTCTGAAGCAAAGGGCCCATTTTCAAATCTGTGTTGGGGCTACCACTACCCCAGGAACCCAAACAGTGATGTACCCCAGTTATCAGTGGGCAGGTCACTTCTGTGCTTTTAAACTGTAATATGCTAAAAGTATGACAGAGACTAGACAAACATTTTTTTAAAACAAGTTTGTTTGGCTTTTTTTTAATGGACATTGTTAATGTGACTGTCTGTCTCTTCTCCCACCATCTCTGTTTCTCTCTGTCTCTCTATCTATCTCTATCTGTCTCTGTCTCTGCCTCTCTCTCTCTGTCTCTCTGTCTGTGCCTCTCTGTCTCTCTGTCTTTCTGTCTCTCTCTCTGTCCCTCTCTCTGTCCCTGTCTCTCTCTGTCTCTATCTCTTGCTCTGTCTCTCTCTGTGTCTCTGTGTCTCTGTCTCTGTCTGTCTCTGTCTGTCTCTCTCCCCCCCCCCCCCCTTCCCCTAACAATTTGGTCCAATAGAAACAGCACTAAATTTATGGCACTGAATTTGAAGTTAAGGAGCCTCCCCTTTCTAAAATCACCTTACATTGATTGTGTATGCTCATTATAGACGGTAGTGGAGAGGACCAAAATGATATCACTATGTTGGGTTCAAAGTACAGTGTGTCCTGTGGCTGATCAGACTAATATGAGCTTGGAAGGCTCTCCCACAGGTCGGGCACAAATAGTCCACATGAATATTTGGAGTGGAAATGTCTCTAAATTTGTACACTCATGTTTCTTTTGAGCTACTGCAATTCTGCTTTGCTCATAGAGCACAGAGAGCCTCATACTTAGAGAGAGACAATGCAGAGATGTTTAGCGAGAGCTAATCTCGGCATCAGGAATACTGAGGTTCAAGGTCTTCCTCTGATACATCACACTCTAAGAAAATCACACCCTTTCAGTACTCTTAATGACTCTCTAAGACTATATTACAGGGAAGGTCCTAACTTGCATTGATAGAAGGAGTTTCCACATCCAAAGAGCCTTTATACCAATGAAATCATGAGTAGGCCCAATCCATATTATATATACTTATAGGTAAATGTGTTGCTTCTCCCTAAGAACACGTAAGCTTCTTGAGAGCAGGGTCAGTCTCATTTTGGTTGTTGCAGCCCCAGCACCTAACAGAATGCCTTGAATGTAATAAATCTCAATTCATTAGAGCATTTATTTTCATGGATCAAGCATCATTTTCTCCAGTCCTCTCCTTTAAAAATACAATCACCATCCTTATCTCCCACTACCACCCAGGCTTCTTATCAATTACCATTATCTTCATGTGAATCTGTTTATCAGCCATTTTGTCCCCAACTGGAGGGGAGATGAAAGGATAAAATGGGAAGCAAAAGAAAAGGTGGGAGATGTCAAAGAGAAGCTCCAAGGAAATAACACTTTTGTATAATGAGAGAGTTGACCTTGGCTCCCAGTAAGCCAGAGAAAGTGGAAAGGCAGATAAATATCAGACAGGAAATGCCCAAGGAAGAGTAGAATGAGTGATGGGAAGGAATAGCCAATGCCCAGTGCCATTCACCACATTTTTGGAAGGATTTTGATAAACTGGAGAATATCCAGAAGAGATTGGAGATGAGGCATAAGACCATGGCCATACAGCAATCCATCGAAGGAGCCAAAGGTGTTTATCCCAGAGAAGAGAATACTTAGAGAGAAGGTGCCAACAGTTCTCAAGTTTTCAAAAGGCTGCCATGCTAAGGCAGTGAGCTGGTACAGCGGACAGGCCTAGAGTGAAGAAGACGTAGGTTCAAATCCTGCCTCAGATACTTTCTAGTTGTGTAAATTAACTTTGCTCAGTCTCAGTTTCCTCATCTGTGAAAACTAGGATAATTATATGCAATCCACCTCATGGGGTTATTGTGAGGCTGAGATGAGGCAGCATATGGAAAGTACTTTGCAAACTTTAAAGCACATTGGGTTTATTTTGCTTGGTCCCCAAAGAACAGAACTAGGAGCCAGAGTTAGAAATGGTAAAGGAAATAATGGCTGAATACAGTGAAAAGGGCAATGGATTGGGGGTCACAGGACCTGGGTTCAAATCCAAGCTCTGCCATTTACTACTTGGTGACTTTGAGTCATTTAAATTCCCTGCTGGGCTTCAAGTTCCATCTTGGGTTAAGGAAAAAGGGTTGGGCTAAATGGCCACCAAGATTTCTTCCCGCTCTAAAAGTATGATCCTATATATTGTTGTAAAGAGGCAAATCTATTGCAAAGTAAGGCAAAAACTTCCTAAAAATAAGAGCTGTTTCAAAGTAGTAGTAAATTCCTCTCATTGAAGGTCCTTCGAGCCAAGCCTGGTGACCAGTTCTTAATGATACAGCAAAAAGAATTCTTATCCAAATGCAGATTGGACCAGATGGCCTCTGAGGCTCCTTCAAACTTTGAGAATCTGTGATTTTGGGAAAAAAATCATAATAACAATAACTCACATTTCTAAGTACTTTTCCCATAGCAGTGCTGCAAAGTAGGAAATACAAAGATTAAAATCTCCATTTTATTGATGCAGAGATTGAATCTTAGAGAAAGTAAACAATTTGCCCATAAGCACCGAGCTAGTAAGTATCAGAGACCAGATTGGAACTGAAGTTTCCATGTTCTTGTGTTACTACGTTTCTATAATAAAACCCCATATGGACTAGAGTCAGGAAATTAGTTACTGCCATGGACAGAGCTACCTCTTTTTTACAATACAGCAACCAGGTACAGTAATAGATAGAATGCTAGGCTGAAAGTCAGGAAAACTCATCTGCCTGAGTTCCAACCTGGCCTCAGACACTTAGTAGCTGTGTGGCCCTGGGCAAGTCACTTCTCCCTGTTTGCCTCAGCTTCCTCATCTATAAAATGAACTGGAGAAGGAAATAGCAAACCACTCCAGTATCTCTGCCAAGAAAATCTCAAATGGGGTCATAAAGAATCAGACACGAATGAAACAACTGAACAACAACATGCTAGGCATCCCAAGGAGGAAGGCAAAAGGAGAGCACAAAATAACCTAAGAGGAAGTGGAAGACATCATAGCATAAAGCAAGACACCATTCCTTCCTTGGAGGGGTTTAGAATCTAACAGGAGAGACAATACAAAACAAAGATAAGATATAAGAACCAAAACTCATACTTACCAGGCAAGATATTGCCAGTAGTGTGACTTTGGCCAGTCAGTCAATAACTAAGCACTTATTAAGTGCTTACTGTTTGCTAGACACTGTGCTAAGCACTGGGGATGCAAAGAAAGGCCAAAACATGATAGGTGCTTAATAAGTGTTGGTTTGTTGGGAAAAGGCAGCGCAAAGATGTGACCAGTCAGCTGGGAATTAGTCAGAAGAGACTTCCTTGGAAAAGGAGAGTTTAGATCAGAGTTTTTTTTTAGCAAACTGGCAAAGTGACCCAAGTCTGATGGGCTGACTAATTCCTGATCCCAAGGGCAGGCTATGATTCCTGGAAGCTTCTCCACCTCTATAAAAGCTCTCTCCCACCTTTTGATCAGGGTATTGTCCCACAGATTCCCAAATACCTGCCCCACAGCCAGATTACCCACATTCCCTCTTCTCTTCTTGGCCCAGTGGACAGAAACTGGAACACAAGAGACTTTGACTCTCAAGCCTGGTACCTATCCCCAAGTACTAACAAGTGTCAGAAGGGATAATAAAACATTGAATCCACTCATTGGATTTAGAATTTGGAAGAGGCCTTGGAGATTATCTAATGGAACTGAATCCCTTTATTTATAGATGAAAAACTGAAGATCTTAAAGGTTAAAGGACTTTTCCAAAGTCACACAATCAGTGAGTGATAGAGCCATGATTTAAACACACGTCCTCTGCCTCTGAATCCATAATTCTTTCCACTGCAATACAAAAAAGCCTTCCCTTGCCTGACTATGCCATGGGGCTTCCTCCATTACAAACATGGAGAAGTCACTCAGGAATAAGAAGTTCTTAATGGGGGTGGGAGGTATGCCCAAGAGCCCTCCACCAGTTAACAAGAAAAAGCTCAGCTCACCAAGCACATGTATTTTTAAAGGAGGTCTTTTCAAATCCATTCTCGGGGTAATGGTGGTGAATTCACTCTAGATGACAAGAGCTAGAGCCAGGGAAAGGCAGTCAGGCAGTGGGCCTGAATGCAGCATTCAGCAGCTGCTGAGCTGTTTGACATGGACCTCCCGCAGGCTGAGGGAAGACTCTGACATATCTCACTGCAGAGAGGCATGTCTTTGCTGGTGTCAGGGGGAAGAGGGGCTCAAAACTACAATACCCCCTTAGCACCATAGATGGGCTCAGGGGAAATGAAATCAGCTTTGCAAAGATATATTTGACTGAATGACAAGACATTACACTGTCTCTCCAAATATGGAGCAGGGGGAGGTATCAGAGGTGCTTGAAAGGATCTTTGTGGTTCGTCATATTTTTTTCAACTGACGTGTTTATTTCCTAAAGGAATCCCAGGGAGAATCAGGCAAACCCGATAAACACTAGGAAATATCATTTAATCTGAGCTAGTGAAATACTAACCAGGTGAGGCTGTAAATCCTGGAGCAGGTGACTGCCCCAGGCCAGCTACAGGGACCCTAGCTATAAAGCACATATGCCTCAGTAAAGTAAACCATATCCCCCACTGCCCAGAAACCCACAGGGCACCTCTATTGCTATAATTTAGCAAGTCTACACGTGACAAAGGAAAGATTCCTTTCCCTAACACCAGCCTTAGGCTCATATGGTTAGAGCCTCTGAATCAACACTTGGCTTCTCTATGCATGGCTTCCCTCAGATGCATCTAGTCAACACAGCAGGGTATGGTGATTTGCATGGTCTTGAGACATCCACCAAATCAGAGAGGCAGCAAAGCTCTGTGGATGGGACTTTTTATGCCTTTAGGTGAGCAGGAAGCTGCTGTTGAGGGAGACAGGAGTCAATCAGATTCCAAGGGAAATTTTGTTGTCTTTTAAGGAAAATTAATCTGTATCGTGCAGATGTGGGACACCCCGCATTATATGATGTCATGTTTTAAGAATTGATGAGGCCTTAGAACTCACTGAGGCAGATTGGTACCCTGGATAGCCCTGGTTGGGAAGTCAGAGGACCTGAGTTCATCTCTCACCTCTGAGACCCGTGAGACCTTGGAGGAGTCACACTATCAATCAATACCTTCAACTCTAAAATGGCCTTCGGAATCCGTTCTGCCTATGATGCATGGAACCCTGATACTACAGATGAGGAAACTAAGGTCCTGTGAGGTTAAGGGACTGCTCAAAGTCATATATTAAGAATTAGCAGAGATGGGATTCAAACCCAAGTGCTCTGAGTTCAAAACCAGTTCTCTTTTCCTCTGTTCCAAGCTGCCTCTTCTAATAGGGGCCCCAGAGTCATCAGCAACCCATTCTCCCCTCTTTCTACCTTCCCCCAGCATGCGCACGTGCGCACACACAGAGACATATACACATACATAGTCACACACACATACATATACACACATATATACACACATGCACACACATAGTCATCACATAGTCACATACACACAGCTATATATAGTTATACATACATTTACATACAAGCACATGCACATATGCACATGCATGCATGCAGAGTCACATATACACACATACACATATGCACACATCACAGAGTCACACATGTCACCTACACATGTATACATGCACGAACACATGCAAACACAGTCACACAGTAACACACAGTCACACATATACACATGCACACATGCACACACAGTCACAGATACACACATGCACACACAGTCACACATATACATAGATGCACACATGCACACACAGTCACAGATACACACATGCACACACACATGCACACACACGTGCACATGTTCTTTTGCCCAGCACTCAGTCCACCTCCTGGCACTCAATAAATGCTTATTTCATATTATTATTAATATTGATGCTACAAGCTCCTTGAGAGCATGGACTGTTTTTTGCCTTTTTCTGTATCCCCATCACCTAGTACAATGGCTGGCACCTGTTTTTCAGTTGTGTCTGATTCTTTACAACCCTATCTGGCAAAGATACTGGAGTAGTTGGGCATTTCTTTCTGCAGCTCATTTTACAGATGAGGAAACTGAGGCAAACAGGGTGAAGTGACTTGCCCAGGGTCACACAGCTAGTAAGTAGCACACAGTAGGTGCTTAATAAATGTCTATTGACCAACTAACACACCCACATACATATTCCCATATGCAAATTTACACATAAAGGCATACATTAAACCACCAGATGCTATGTTTCTACCCCAGGGCAATCCTTGAGAAACACTGACCCAACAACACCCAGTATTTTAATTCCTTACAGCTGTTCGATGCTTTTAGCATTTCCAAAGCACTTTCATCCACATAGATGACTTTGTTTGATTCTTGCAACTGTAACTCTGAAGGATGTAGAGCAGGCATTATTAACCCCATTGGAAGGAAGGTATTTGACAGTGTTAACATCTGGAAGAGAAGGCTCAGGACAGATGTGATAGCTGCCTTCAAGTATTTGAGGGGCTGTCAAGCAGAAGAGTGATTAGACTTTTTCTGCCTGTCCCCAGAGACCAGAACTAAGAACTAGATAGGAATTGGAAAGAGGCCAATTTAAACTTGCTATTAAAAAAATTTTTTTTTATACCATAACATTTGGAGCTATTCAAAAGTGGAGTGGGCTGCCTCAGAAAGTAGTAGATTCTCCTTCCCAGACTTTGTCAGATATGTTACAGTGATGGTTATTTTTCAGGTCTAGATTCAACTAGATGATTTCTGAGGTCTTGGAAAGAGCCCTTGCTCAGGAGTAAAATGCCCAGAGTTCAAATCCCTCCTTTGATGAGGAGATTCTATGTATGCTCTGTAACATACTCTCCCAGAATGAAGCCAACTACATCTCCCGCTCAGAGTTCTAGTCCTTAAGGAGCCAGAGTGTCTCTTTTCTAACCAAAAATAATAATAATAATTCCAACATGCTTAGCACAGTGCCTAGCACATCATTTAACCTATATCAATGTTAGCTATTCTTATTCTTATTACTATTAACACCACTGACTCAACTCTCCATTCAGGGGTGTGGCCCCTACTTTTGGCCATGAATGACTAATGCTACAATTCCATTTGGCCAACTGATATCCATTAGCTTTTACAAAGAGATAGATGCTTCGAAGATATGATAGGAGTAGAAGTACAAATAATCCCCATTCAACACCTTGGGGGCACACTCTTCTCTATCCTGCCTCAGTCTCTAGGGAAGGTGGGTTCAGATGTAACGAGTTTCTATATAGCACCGATCCCACCAAGTTCATGTCCAAAAGTAGCATCACTGCCAGATAAATCCTCATCCCAGCTACCACCTGATTGGGTCCTAAAGGTAAATACTCATTCCCTGGGGCACTACTGCTGGGATGGCTAGAAAATCCATCATGAACAAAAATGTAAAAATTATTCTTAGTACATGGGCTGTACAGAAACAGGCACTGGGTCACATTTGGCCCATGGGTCATAGCTCTTGGACTCAAATGGTTCACTTCTCCTGACCTTTTGAAACTCACAAGTTCATAGCCCTCAACTTCCTTCACCTAAGACAAACCCAAAAAATGCTGAGGAGGGTGAAGAACCAAGACCCACATTCACAGAGCCATACTTCACCCCTGGGTGGGGAAAAGACCTGAAGCCTCTCCTCTACAGCAACGTCTCATCGAACACAACCTGGCAGGAAGAAGTCAGCTGAAGAGAAGTCAAGCCAAAAGAAAAAGATCAAGACCCGAGTAAATGACTTTTGAAATCCTGCTTAAGCAATTTACTTACTGTATGACTCTGGGTAAGTCACTTGGCCTCTCTCATAATTCATTTCATCATCTATAAAATGGGGATAATAGTAGCACCTATCTTCCAAGGATTGTTGTGAGGATCAAATGAAGCGATGTATTAAAATGTGATGTAAATGTAAGCCCATTGAGGACAAGACTGTCTTTGGTTTTTTTGTTTATTTGGTTTTATTTTTTTAAACTGGTATCTACAGGACTTAGTACTTACTACACTGGACACACAATAAGTATTTAATAAATACTCTTTCATCCATTGCTTCGTTTTGGAGAGGGTGGAGCACTATAGGACAGGGAAGAATTCATCTTGGGCAAGTCATTTTAACCTCCTTAGGCCTCAGTTTCCTCATCTGTAAAATGATGAGATTGGACCAAACAGCCTCTTTTCCTGCTCTAAATCTTCCATCAGGAATCTTCCTATGTTAACTTATTGTTCTTAGCTGTGAATTTCAGCTCCTTGAGGCCCAGAACTATTTAACTTTTGCCTTTGTCTCATCAGGGCCTACAATGGTACCTGGCACATAGTTCACAGCTTAAAAAATGCTTTGGGATTAATTGATTTATTGTTGCTCACTAGCTGCTAAACTAAATTATTTCTATCTACTAAGGAACTATAAGCACTGTCCTCTAAATCTGAGAGCCCTGGGTCAAAGTCCCGGCCACTACACCCTGGTTAGGGCTCTGAGAAAGGCCTGGGCCAGAGGGTCTGCATCGTTTGCCATTCTGATTGGCCTTCCTTCCTGAAGTGATTTGGTAAGCAGCACAGCTCCACCAGTGACATTCTTGGGCTTCTTAGCATTCACAGCACAGTTTCTCCAAGATCCTCCCTGGGCGCCAGGAAAGGTTCTCCCCCTATCAGCCACAAATCTGACTGCAGTGGAACAGGCTTGCATTGAAATGACTCCATGGGAAGAGAAGAGAATGAAGGGTCTGAAAATTCTATTTGGT
Source organism: Pseudochirops corinnae (assembly GCA_028646515.1). NCBI lineage: Eukaryota > Metazoa > Chordata > Mammalia > Diprotodontia > Pseudocheiridae > Pseudochirops > Pseudochirops corinnae. The sequence continues at coordinate 319,085,077 of CM053587.1, read as the reverse complement.
TATATCTCTACCCTCCAACTTTACTGCCAAGTTTTTAACACCATTGACTCCCGCTTGCCGAAGAGCAAAACAACAACCTGTATCAGCTCAGAAGAGTTCGTTCCTGGCATGGAATTCCTGACAGATAGTTCTTCTGTGGACTGGGCTCATCATTTCCCAGTGTGCACAGAAATCAGATTAAGAAAGGAGGCATTTGGGATTCCAAGAAGAAACAGAGAGTCTAGTTGTGTATTCATTTGGATCCACCCAGGGTTACTTACTGGAATGCAGCATGCTGGGGTGAGATAGAGGACTCAGCACATTCCTGCACCTACTGAAAGCTTCTCCAAAGCTTGGGGGGGGGGGGGCGGCGCGCCAGGAGACGGCTGCCCTGCCCCCATGGAAATGGAAAAGGACTCTTTATCTGCTGTGCACACAGGAGCTCTCCTTGGAGAATTGTGGACTGCTTTGCTATGCCTCTATGAGTTGAGGATTCATCTGATGGGGATCAGAAATTTTTAAAAAGCAACAACAGCAAAAATGGGTGCACTGAGTTGAAGGAGTAAAGAAAGGTGGAGGAGGCAAAAGAAATCACCAGCCTGGTGAACTGAAATGCTTCTGCATAGAGATGATCACTGGAACCATGAGAGCTAATGAGATCACCAAGGGAAATGGTCTAACAGAGAGCCAGGACAGAACACGGGGGTCATCCACAGGCAGCAGGCTTGGACTGGATGAAGACCCAGTCTCTCAAAGTCTACCTGAGGCTTTCACATCAGGAGGAAAGTTTTGACAAAAGGATTACCCCTCACTGGGCATATGAAAGCTTTCCAGAACACCCCAGCTGCTGATGCTCCCTTTCCCTACATTAATTTTGCATTTATTCTATGTCTGTACATGTTTTTGTTGTTCATTCTTTTCAGTCATATCTGACTCTTTGTGATCCTATTTGGGATTTTCTTGGCAAAGATACTAGAATAGTTTGCCATTTTCTTCTCCAGCTCATTTTACAGATGAGGAAACTGAGGCAAAGAGGGTTAAGCAACTTGTCCAGGGTATTATCTCAGGTCTTCCTGACTCCAGGCCTAGTGCTCTATCCACTGCTTCACCAAACTGCCCAGTTATTCATGTACATGTCTATATAAGAAGCTAAGAGGTTCAGTGGACATAGCTCTGGATTTGGTGTCAGAAAGACCTGAGTTTGAATTTGGCCTCAGACGCTTAATCAGATATGTGACCTTGGGCAAGTCATCTAACCTTTCTGTGCCTCAATTTCCCCATATGTAAAATGGGGATAATAGCACCTAATTTTCAGGATTGTTATGCTGACAAATGAGCTAACACATGTAAAGCATTTTGCAAATCTTAAAGTGTTACATAACCACTATCTACTGTTATGATGGTGGTGGTATTTTCTCCCCATTATAATGTTGACTCCTTGACAATAGGAATTATTTTGTTTCATTCTCTGCCTTTGTATCGCTTGTGTCTGACACAGTGTTTGGCACAAAGTAGGTGCTTAAACAATGTTTGATGATTGATTGAAACCCCTCCTGAACTTCATCTAAGATGCCCTAGAGATGGATACCTTCATCCTTCCTCCTACCTCCTATCTCTGCTTCCTTCTGTTGTCTTCCGCCATTAGAAGGTAAGCTCCTTGAGGGTAGTGACTGCATCTCTTTCTGCTTGTATTTGTTAGTTGGTCATTGTCCTTCATTCTAAAAGAGGACCATAATGACATCACTATGCTGAAGTCAAGTTTCAACGTGCCCAACCATGGCCGATCAGAGCAATGTGAGCTTGGAATGCTCTACCACAGATCGGCCACAAATAGTCCGTGTGAACATTGCAAGTATTTAGTAAATGCTTCTTGACTTGGGTCTGATTAATCAGGAGTCTTTCAGCTGGGTGCCCATTTGTAGGGTATGTTACTGTGGGGATTCCTTTCAAGTTGAACTAGGTAGTCTCAGAGTTCGTTTCCAATTCTAAAGACTGTGATTTTGTGAATCTGTCACATAAGGGAAAGAAACTTTACAACCTTCAGAGTCCCAGGATCACAGGGTTATAATCCATAAAATTTAGAATCACAGAATCTCAGAGGTGGGAGGCAACTTCAAACCATCTAACAAAAAAATTCCTTCTCTAGCATCCTTGACAAAAGGTCATTCAGTCTTTGCCTGGAGACCTCCAGAGAAGAAAGCCAGAAGTGCCCTTTGAGACCACTGTGTTCATCTCCCCCATTTTTCAGATGAGAAAATGTACTTCTGGACATGCCCACTCCCTCTCAGGTTGGATGGGTTAAAGAGACCACAATGAGGTGAGTCTTGAATCCAGATGAACATGGGAGAGATCCTGACAGACAAGCATAGGCAGTAGTCAGATGGACAGACCATCCTGCTTTGGGACAGCTCTGAATCTGCCTCTCTGAAGCTTCCTTCCACCCACTGCCTCCAGGTCCCTCTTCCACATGCTAGCTTCAAATATGTGGTAACAGCCCTCACCTGAGCTGAATCTCCTCCAGCCCCTTCAGCTGATCTTTGTATGGCCTGGTCTTGAGTCCTCTCACCATCCTGGTCATCCTCCTCAAGACAGTCCCCAGTTTCTCAAGGTCCTTCTTATAATGTAGTATAACAATAATATTAATATCTAGCATTTACACAGTAATTTAAGACATGCAGAGCACTGTGCATATGTTATATCATTTGACCCTTACAATAACCCTAGCACATGGGGGCTATTATTATGCTCATTTTACAAGTGGAGAAACTGAAGCAAACAAAGGTCAAGTGACTTGCTCAACTAGTAAGCGTCTGAGGCAGGGATTCGAACTCAGTTCTTCCTGACTACAAATCTACAGCTCTATCCACTATGCCACCTAGACATAAACACAATACCATAAGTTGGTATTGTACAAGGCCAGGCAGAGCTCAACAGGACTAACACCTCCAATACTCTAGATGTTAGAATCTATCCCCTCTCTCTTTATGATGGGGCCTCTTTCTTGTTCCATCCTGGCCTCACACCCCTCAAACGACTCCCAGCTCTTCTGTTTTTACACGGAGGTTTCCTTCCCTCTGAAATCTCTGGCCACAAAAATCTTAGATCAATACATGATTGCAATTAGTACATCATTAAGTCAAGCCTTGAAAGCACCAGGAAACATTTGCAATTATTCAATGAGAGAGCACCAAACCCTTTCTTGCTCATCCTGGCAGTTTTTCTCTGCTACAACATAAAATCCAATACAGCTAATAAATCTAACTGCCTGCAAAGCATCCCTGTTGGGTTGCAGGTATATCAAACGTCAGAAGAGAAATGTTCCCTGGTTACGCATGTTCGTTGCCCATGCCCCCATCCCTTACTGGTAACCTATGGGAGAGTGCACCCCTAAATGAGGAGCGGGGAGGAGAGGGGGAGAGGATCTTCCTTATTATTCATCTTACCTTGCCATGCTACTTAAATTATATGTGTCTTGCTCAAGAAGGTGGCATAGTGAGCAGAATGCTGTATTTAGAAGTTAGAAAGACTTGGGTTCAAATCCCCCTCAGATACTTACTAGGTATATGACATTTAACCTTTCTGTGCCTCAATTTCCCCATCTGTAAAATGGAGACTTGAACTCAGTGGCCTCTAAAGTCCTTTTTTTCTATAATTATATGCTTCTATGGTTTGATGGTTTAAAAAAAAAAGGCAAATATTGGTAGGAGCTTATGAACTTATTCTATCTGTTGCTTTTCCAGATGAGAAAATGGAGGGCTGAATTCACCAGGCATTTTGACCTATGTCTTATCATTGGACCCCTATGACTCTGGAGGAAAAAGTGAGGCTGGTGACTTTGCACAGCTCTGCCTCACTTAAACCCAATTTGTTTGCAAGTCACGACATCACCCGCCTGATGTCACTGGTCCTCTTAGAGGGCAAAGGATGAACAATAACAATTATAAGATCATAAATTTAGAGCCAGAAGGGCCCTTTGAGGCCAATGTGTTCATCTCCCCCATTTTTCAGGTGAGAAAATGCACTTCTGGACACGCCCTCTCAGGCGGGATGGATTAGAGAGAGCACAATGAGGCCAGCCTTGAGTCCAAATGAACATGGGAGAGATCTTGACAGACAAGCATGGGCAGTAATCGGGAAAACGCCCAGAAAGTTTCGACATAGTTATTTCCCTTGGTTCCTGCTGTCTCTCCAGCTGGGCTGGAGAAGAGTTCAGACTGCAGACATAACTCCCCAGCAGTCCAGGTTATTTCCCTCACTGATGATAACGATCCCCTAGCCCGGCATTTTAAAATTATTATGATCCTCTCAATACCCCAGAGGAGTAAGTGTCATTATTAGCCCCACTTTGCAGACAAGGAAACCGAGGCAGAGGCTAAGTGATTTGCCCGGGGCCATACAGCTATGAAGTATCTGAGGCCATATTGGAAGTCAGGTCTCCCTGACTCTAGGCTTGGCACTCTATCCCTGAACTGTCTGCTGCCCCTATCTGACAGCTTCTCACACTGTTGTTGTTGTTCTTCACTCTTTTCAGTTGTGTCAGATTCTTTGTGACACCATTTGGGGTCTTCTTGATAAAGATATTGGAGCCGTTTGCCACTTCCTTCTCCAGTTCATTTTACAGGTGAGGAAACTGAGGCAAACAGGGTAAAGTGACTTGCCCAGGGTCACACAGCTAGTCAGTGTCTAAGGTCAGATTTGAACTCAATTCTTCCTGACTCCTAGCAGAGCACTGTGCCCATTTTACCACCTAGTTACCCATAGCTTCTTACACTGTATTTCCCATATAACTGTTAACCACCCACCCACCACCATCCGTGCTCTGCTCATCCACTTACACACACACACGTACACACACACACACACACACACACACACACACACACACACACTCTCATACTTGTCAATTTCTGCCAGAAGAGTCCTACCATGGAGACTCAGTTTTTCTTGTAAAAGAAGCTTTTCTTCCTACAGAAAGATATCCAGGTATTATACAAGTGGTCACTCTTTATTGGAAACCTAAGGACCACATCAGGACAAGAGAAAGACAATGCTGAAAATAACAGGAAGACAACATGGTTCAATAGCTTGAGCATTTACTAAGTGCTTACTCCATGTCAGCTACTGTGCCCAGTGGTGGAAATGCCTATGAAAGCACACTCCTGCCTTCGGGGTCAACTAGTCCCATGCCCCCAGTGAGCACCCAGGCTCACTGGGTGACTTACCCAAGGTCACAGAGGGTCTAAGTAGGTAGAGGAAACAGAATTCGAACCCAGAGCCAGGTTCTTTGTGTTTTACTACACTTCCTGGTCAGGAGGATTCCTCCCACCTCCAAGATCAATCACATTTGTCTTACCTCATTGCTAGAAAACCTGACTCAGATGCAAACCCCAGCAAGTGAGGTAGGCGTGCAGGACAGCGAATGGAAGGTGACACTTCTGCCACATCCTCCTCTTCAGCTCTGATTAAGAACTCCTGAGCCAGCCTCTTCTTTAACAATCCCATTTACTGAAACCAGAAGGGCGCCCTCCAGATCATAATGTGCGTGTCTTTCTCACACCCTCCTTTCTCCCACAATCTCCCCCTCCCAGAACCTTTCCCCCTTCAAGCTACAGCTCAGGAAACCCCTCTGGCCCAAAGCCTTTCCCCATCCCCTCAGCTTCTCCTGTCCTTCCTCTCTCCATCCCTCCCAACTACTCGCCTACTTTGCAGGTAAATAGAATAAGTAATTTTATAGTGCCTGCTCTGTACTTTTACAAACATTAGCTCATCTGATCCTCACAACAACCCTAAGAGGTTATTGTCCCCCTTTGACAGTTGAGGGAACTGAAGCAGACAAAAGTTAAGGGTCTAGCCCAGGGGCACACAGCTAGAAAGTGTCTGTGGCTGAATTTGAATTCAGATCTTCCTGACTCCAGTTCCAGCCTCTATCCAAGGGGCCGCCTAGCTGCACCTACTTCATTTAGCTTCTCACACTATTTCCCATGATGGTTCACCATTCTTGCTTTGCTCCCCCACCCCAATTTGAACTTAGGTCTTCCAGATTCCAGGCCCAGGGCTTTAACCATTGTACTGCCAGCAGCCTCTAAGTGGGGATTGCCTCCGTTATTATAATTCTATCCCCTGGACCTGACACAGAGCTCTCTTGATCGATATTTGCTGATAGATTGATTCTTCTGCCCTCCCGGTGGGTGAGGCAGGGGGGAAATGATAACTGAGGCTCACCCTACTCAAAGCTATGCATAGCTGATCTGTATTTGGATCAGTTCAGTCAATCTGAGGAGAGTGTTGCCTTCACACTTACTACATGCTTGACAAACTGGTCATCTAACTGTCCCTTCCCATCCTCGTGTCTTTGCACTGGCTGTCCCCATATCTGTGATCCCCAGCCTCATCATTTCTACCTCTTACAAGCTTTCTCTTCCTTCAGATCTCAGCTCAAGAGCCACCTTCCACAGAAGGCCTTTCCTGATTCCTGGTTTGCAGGCAGGACAGTATAGAGGAATGGGGCTCTGGAGTAGGAGCCAGTAGGACCTGGGCTCAGAACCTCTCACTGACCCCAGACGAGTGACTGGACCCACTTCTCTTAGACTCAGTTTCTTTATCTTTAAAATGAGGGACTGGACCCAATGGCCTGCGAATTTCCTTCCGGCTCTGAATCTCTGATCCTATGATTTCCTCTCCCTAACCCCAGGCTGCCTTTCCTGGACATTATTTCTTTGGTTTCTCTACTTTCACCTCCCCGCTTTTCAGTCTCTTTTGAACTTGGGCCTTCCTGGCTCCAAGTCCAGGTTTCTATGTACTTGGAGAGGCAAGAGGAAGGGAAAAGGGAATTGCAAGGGTTGTCATTTCTGAATGACATTACAATCCATTACACTGTGAGCTTCTCTAGGGCAAGGACCATCTTTCTTTTTTTTTTTTTTTTTTTTTTGTATTTATATCCTCAGTGCTTAGCACAGAGCCTGGCATACAGTAGGAGCTTAATAAATCTTCACTGACTGACTAGGTATGTTCTTACATGTGCTTATATGCCTATATGTCTACAGATTGTTTTACCTGATGGAATATAAGCCACCTCAAAGGCAGCATTGTTTCATTTCAATCTTTGTATCCCTCATGCCTAGAAGAGTATCTATTAGTGGCTGGTATACAGTAAGCACTTAATCAATGCTTGTTGACCAACTGCTTAATACATATTAGACACACAAAGTGTTTCTTGATCAATTGATAACCACAGGACTGAGCAGCGAGGAATAAAAAAATAGCAAACTACATTTGTAAGGTTTACAAAGCACTTTCCCCATAACCCTCTAAGGGTGGTGAGATATATAGGTATAGATGTAAGCATACACACACACACATATATATATATATATATATATATACATGTGTGTGCATATATCTACATATACATATACATATCTGCACCTATGACAACATGTATATAGAACATGTTGTATAATGTGTGTATGTGGGTATGTAGGTGTGTATATCTATATCTATATATCTGTGTGTCTGTCTGTGTGTGTGTGTGTGTGTGTGTGTGTGTGTGTGTGTGCCAGTTAAAGAGTGCTTTAAAGTTTGTAAAAAGCTGCAGAATGTGACCACCAGGGGTTACTCTGGGTATCAGCCACACTGCCTAGTCTCTCAGTCAGGACCTTAGAGGCAGCTGGTTGTCTCTCACCACACCATTCCCTCCCTCCCTTCATGGATGTCAATCAATGTCTCCCCCCAAAGCATCCTTATCTTTCTAAAAATGTTTGATTGAATTAGGGAAAAGGTTAATAAAATGCAAGCAGCTGAGCCGGGCATTTCAGAAATGACAACCATTGCAATTTCCTTCTCCCTTCCCCCAGCCCCTCCCAGTACATAGAAAGCTGGACCTGGAGCCAGGAAGGCCCAAGTTCAAATCCTGCCTCAGTCACTTACTATCTATGTGAGCCTTAACCTTTGTTTATCTCAGTTTCCTCAACTGTAAACTACAGATAAAATAGCCCCTACCAGGGTTGTTGTGAGGAACAAATGAGATAATAATTGTGAAGTGCTTAGCACACAGTAAACATATATAAATGTAAGTTATTATGGTTACTATTGTAATTATCTTTATGATTATTTCAAAAAAGAAAGCAACGCTGAATTCCAGAGCCAATGCAAACCTCTCAACTTCTGCTGAAGCATGAAGGGAGCGGCCTTTGAGTCACTCTCACAGTCCCCACCCATGGATCCTGAAATTCTAGCTAGCCGTTCTAATTCAAACCCTAGCAACAACCATGATCCTGTCCCCAGACTGCCTATCCAAGCTGGTCTTTGTTGGTTTGGCTAGAGAGCTCCTTGAATCCTGCTACTCATGTCTGCTGATTTTTCTGTTATTGGAATGAGAAGCTTCTTCTTTGGATACAGAAGCAAATCAATTCCTTCCTTTCCCTTTCCTCCCTCCCCACCATTCTTTTGCATCTGTCTCCTAACCTTCACCTTAAAAAGTTCTGTGCCCACAAACGTCCATGCATTTTTATAGGCCCTTAGGGAACTCACTCCAAAATTCATATACACTCCGGCCCCATAGCCTTCTGACAGATGTAGTCCCTGGAGGAAAATGGCAGGTCCCCTAAGTCCAGTACAAATAAGTTATCTCCTTTGAACAACCCACAAAAACCCCATGAAGTCAGTAGCACAGGCATATAATCTCCACCATACCCAGAGGGACAGAGGTTCAGAAAGGTTTAGGTCACACAGTGTGAGAGCTGGGATTCAAACCTAAGCTGCCTAGCTCCAAATCCAAGTAGATCATGCTGGGACTTAATACCTATTTGATGTGTGAGCCACCTAACCTCAGTTGGCCTCAGTTTCCTCATCTGTTAAATGAGTAACTTAGATTCAGTGACTTAAGTTTCCTTCTTGCTCTAAATCTATGGTCCTATGAAAGGATTCTTTTCCTGCGGCTTCCTTTTTCCTCACTGGTCAAACAAAAACCAAACTGTCTTGGGATTTCTGAGTCTAGTGAATAAAGCAGGCAAACAGACAAATAGCCATCTGTTAAGCCTGGAGGTGGCAGAGAAATACCAACCCCAAGCCAGGTAAAACTATTGGAAAGCAAAGCCGTTCTCCAATCACTACGCCCACCTAAAATCCAGTAGTGCCAAACCTCCCACCCACCCATCCATCAGGCTCTCCTAATTAACCTAATAGCCACAGAAGAGCTGCCTGTGGGAATCCAGAGCTCTTCACTGGAATTCCTTTTTAAGTAATTTACTGTCCTAATTGAAAGATGCATCATCAATCAGTCAGAAGGTCTTTATAGGAAAGAAAAAGAAAAGATTGGGGGGAGGGGGAAACCAACAGCTCATAGACAGTGGGGTTTCTAGAATGCCCTTTTGAATGCTAAATGTGAAGATGTCATCTGAGCATAAATATAATGCTTCTTTATTTGTTATGAATAGTGGTCAGAATGTCTATAGCATTGCCTGGCATATATCTGAGGTCACTGGTAAAAAACTGACTCATAGAAGCCTGAAATAGTCCTGAGGTTGAGTCAGGAGTTGGAGGTTCACACCCAGAGTCACACACTTAGTGCTTGTGTCCTTTCCCCTCTGTCTCATCAAGTCTACAACCTTCTCTTTGGCATTCAGAGTCCTATACAATCCACCCCCATCCCTCAGCTTGCCAATCTTCTTATATGTTACACCTTCCCTTCCCTGCTTCCTGCCCCAACCCAATGTCACCAGCCTCCATCTCCAGATTCAGGGCATCTGCAGTCACTGTTGCCCTCGCCTGGACTGCTCTCCCTCCTTTTCTCTGCCTCCTGGCTGCCTTCAAGGCCCAGGTAAAGTCTCCTCTAAGGAAGGCTTTCCTGATCCCCCTTAATGTTTGTCCTTTTCTTCTGCTTAGTAGTTCCAACTTTTGAGAGACAGACAGAGAAAGAGAAATAGACAGAAAGAAGAGAGAAACAGAGACCATCCTTTACTTCCCTCCTGGCTGTGCTTCTGACTTGCCCGATTTCAGCACACCTTAGCTGCCGTCACCCCCTGGAGCATCCCTCCGCCAATCCATCTCCCTTCTCCCAGTGGGGAGCTCCTCTGTTTTCTGGCAAGGGTTCCCAGACAGTCAACCTTCCTTCCTTTCTCCATTGCACTTCTAACTTTGCAGGCTTCAGCAGGCTTCACTCCATGTGAGTACCTTCATTATCTGCCCGTTCTTTAGCTTTCTTTTCTGGGATCTTCCTTCTTTAGAATGTAAGCTTCTAGTGGGCAGAGATTCTTTCTTTTTGTTTCTTTATCCCTAGCATTTAGCATGGTGACTAGTATACAGTAAACACTTAATAAATGTATTTTGCCTTGTCTTGCCTTGTCTTGCCTTGTCTTCCCAGCCCTCTCGTTTTGCTTATCTCCCAGAGAAGGGAAACAACTTGACCAGGGTCATACAAGAGTAAATGTCAGACTTAGGCCTCAAACCTGGGGTTCATGTCTCCAGGCCCAATGCTAAGTCCACTAAATTGCACTTCCTCCAATTCAACAAAACATTTCTACGAATAAATTATTTATTTATTTATTATGATTAAATCTGTATAAATAAATCTTAATAATAAATAAATTAATAAAAATAATAACTATTAATAAATTTATTAATAAATAAATTTGTGTTAATAAATATATTAAAAATACCAGTTAACTTATATAGAACTTTAAGGTTAAAACACTTTTCAGTAAAGCCCTTTAATAAAGGATATAGTATCTTACATGTATTATCTCATGTGGTCTTCACAACAACCCTGGGAAGGAAATACAACTGTTATTATTTCCATTTTATAGATGAGGAAACTCATGTATAGGATGAGAGGCATAAAATGACTCACCTAGGGGCAGACAGCTAGTGCCTGTGGTAAAATTCAAACTCCGGTCTTACTCTATCCCATTATGCCAAGCTGTTCCTCTCAGCAGTTTATCCAGTACTTACTACATCTAAGAAAAAAAGCAAGGCCCTAGGCAGACAAAAATTTCAAAAGGACATGGTCCTTTACCTCAAGGGATCTATTAGGGAGACCTGACAGGTGTATTATAAGGGCACAGAGCCATAACTAATAAGGGGAAATGAGACTTTGTCCCAGGGGACTGACTTGGGGAGAGAGGAAAGAGATACTTCCTCCTGGGGAGGGCAGCAGCCACGAGACCCAGAGTCCTAGCACAGGGGCTTCTGGTCCTGCTTTTCTCAACAATAACAACAAAATTCACCTTGGGGAGAAGGTTGAATTGTCCTCTCTTGGCTGAGTGGCACCTTCAACACCACCACCTTAGCTGTTCTAAGTCCAGATGAGGAAAAAAAAATGCCTAGTTAGAATTCTAAAAGTAGGTTACAAGGTTTGGAGTGAATGTCAACTGTGATATTGAAGGGGCTACAGGAATAAGATTGCTCCCATTACCCTGGCTAGCTGCAAGACCCCACTCTGAAAAACCCCTGAGCAGCGGACTCAGACATACCAGAGAAAATGTGGAAAGAATCTGGTCTATGAGAATGTGGGTAAAACTGGTTCAGGATGGGCTCCAAGCCAAAGTGGGGAGGGGGCTCTGTGTCCTGTTTAGTACTAGACAAGGGATTCTTAAGATTTGTCTCTGTCCAGGACTCCTTTGCCTATGGAGTCCTTCTCCTGCATTCAATAAAACACAAAAGATTACAAAGGATACCAATTACATTAAAATGCCACTATTGAATTATTAAAAGTCAAATGAGTAACAGAAATTCTAATGTCACCAGAACTTTAGCCATGTGCTTTAGCACTGCAAGAAATTTTAGAGACCATGAAGATCATCCAGGACCCACCCTGGTTCTGAATTCAAACAGACCACACTTGATCTTGGGGACTGCCCAAAGGATGAGTAACTCTTAGTAACCCAGCCAGAATTTACTTTAGGAAAAATCTCCAAATACAGCTTACATCTAGCTCCTATCTAGGTTTCCATAAATGTGACTAGGCAAATCCCCTGCTCCTGTATAAGCATTTAAGGTAAAAAATGCATTTGAGAAACAGGACGATCTTTATTTCAGCAGACAGAAAACACATGAGATCCCAGAAACAATCAACACAATTCTCTTCTCTGCTCTTTCCACTACAACACAAGATGAGGGCATACAATCTGTTAGTGGAAGCGTTTCCTTAATCCCCATAATTAGAGGCAGGCCAGCCGCTGGAGTGGGAAGGACCAAACTGGCATTTACATATGAGAAACATTTACAGATGAGGCATATTTGTATATGAGGAAAGCCCTGCTGCTGATTTTTAACTATGCGGTGAATGTGCTGATGTTGGCATAATATTAAAGTCGCAAAGTTTGTCCCCATTGCCTCACATGCAACTTTCTCTCCTCAGATCCTTGGCCTCCCTTCCATCCACCCCCCAGAACTGTCAAGCTACATTGCTCCCTCTTCCCCCTATTGTTAGAACTCTCCTTGTTCCAAATTACTTTATTCTTTACTCGTTAAGCAGCACCTAGGACACCCTCAAACATAAACTTTCAGGAAGCTACCCCAAGTTCAATTCCCTTTCTGAGTCAGCCCTGCTCAAAACAATAGCTCACAAACGCCGACCAATGTGTTTATTTTTAAATAATCAACCAACTAGGGGGTACTTTAATTCAAAGAAAAATATATTTCATCAAATATCAAAGCAAATTCACTGACAAATTAAATGACAAAGGATTCCTCCCATTCGTATGCTTTCCCACAATTATCACACCAACAAAGAAGATTCACATATACAGAGAAAACATGTGACCAGGGAACATGCATGAAGGAAACATTCACAAGGAACCAATGTAGCTAAGGAATATGCACGAAAGAACATGTCAGGAACCCATGGGACCAGAGCACACACATGGAGAGTACACACATATATAACTAGGGCAATTCACATCTCCAAAGCTAGAGTATTCAAACTGCTCCCTGAGGTATGGCATGGGTCATACTTGTGACCTCCATGGGACCTCTGATGTTTTCTGCTACAACCTACTGGGGTACAGCAGCAGTTGGGCCTCTCCCTGGAAAGGAAGGGCTATTTAAAGCATGGCTTTGGGCTGTGAACCACACTGACAGCCAGACTAAGATTAAGTGTACTCTTTCAATCCTTTTTTCTCCTAGTTCCACTTGGATTGAAGTCCCTGGGTAGAAAACTCCTTTTAATTCCTGTCAAAGTCATGATTTTCAGTCTGCATCCCCAGTACCTGTTTTGGGTACTCCAAAGTTTGGGGGCAGCTAGGTGGCGCCATAGTGGATACAGTGGTGGTCCTGGAGTCAAGAAGATTCATCTTCCTAAGTTCAAATCTGGCCTCAGATACTTATTGGCTGTGTGACTCTAGGCATGTCCCTTAACCCTGTCATGCCTCAGTTCCCTCACCCATAAAATGAGCTGGAGAAGGAAATGCCAACCACTCCAGTATCTTTGCCAAGAAAACCCCAAACGGGGTCATGAAGAGTCAGATACTCCTGAAAAAGGACTAAACAAAGAAGCTATGTATGGATTGGGGTGTCAGAGCTAATCTGAGCTCTCATGATGTCCCCTTATTGACATACAAGTAGATTTAGGGACAAGAACAAAGATATAAGATGAAAGCAGCAGGACCATTGGGTTCCACCCTGTCCCACATTCATTATAAATCTTCTCATAACAAAATTGCTGGCTATTGTGCTACATTCTATCCCAGACATGCCATACCAGTCTCTCTAAGTGCATATAAGTGCTGTTCACTGATGAGTATTCACACTGTATCCTCCTGGTAGAATGTAAATTCTTCTAGGGCAAGATTTATTTCCACCCACCATAGGAAATGACACATAGTAGGCATTCAATATATTTTGATGAATTTAACTGAATTGAATTGTCCTAGTCACTGGAGGTGGAAAGCAAATGATGAATTCATTCACCCTCAGGTCATGAGGACTGAATGTGATCCCTTCCCAAAGGAGTTTTCATTTTTTTAAAAATTGATTTGTTTATTTACTTTTAGTTTACAAGATTCAGTTCCACAATCCCTTGAGTTTCAAATTTTCTCCCCTCCCTCTCCCTTCCTCCCCCCATGGTGGCTTGCATTCAAGCATAGGATCTGCAAATACTTTCACACTGGACATTAGTCTGGTTGTAAAGAAGGGTTGTAA
>CM053587.1:319045562-319070462 GCA_028646515.1 Pseudochirops corinnae | reverse complement strand
TTGGTCGTCACACATACAATATGTCTGTGATTGTGTACAAATTTCTCCTGGTTCTGCTCTTCTCACTTAGTATCAGTTTGTATAAGCCTCTCCAGGTAAATATGAAGTCCATCTGCTCTTCATTTCTTATAGCACAATAGTATTCCATTACATTTATATACCACAACTTGTTTAGCCATTCCCCAATTGTTGGGCATCCCCTTAATTTCCAGTTTTTTGCCACCACAAAAAGAGCTGCAATAAATATTTTTGTACATATGGGTCATCCTCCCACTTCTATCATCTCCTTGGGATACAACCCTAGAAGTGGTACTACTGGGTTAAAAGGTATGCAATTATTTATAGCCCTTTGGGCATAGTTCCTGATTGCTCTCCAGAATGGCTGAATCAGTTGACAACTCCACCAACAATGTATTAGTGTTCCAATTTTTAAAAGAGTACACAAGAATAACTGACATTTCTAGAGACTTTAAGGTTTACAAAGTACTTCATATATATTTATCTCATCCAGTTTTTGCAACATCCCTGTAAAGGAGGGTACACATGCCCTGCTCTGAGAAGCCACTTCTCTCTCTTGATCTCAGCTCCCAGCATTTCAATCTCAATTCTACATAGATGCTAACCAATCTATATATCCTGCACCAAACTCCATCCTAAGCTCCAATCCCACATGACCAACTGCCTGCTGGACATTTCCACCTAGGTAATGGAAATGCTTAACATAGCTAAAATAGCACTAGTCAACCTTCCCCTCCAACCTGCTCCTCCCAACTTCCCTATTTCTGTTTATGGCACCAACACCATCTAAATCACACAATCTTGAAACGCAGGATTACCTTGGACTTCTCCTTCTATTTTTCCTGCCCCCCATCCACTGCCAACACACACATATCCAAGGAGTTGCCAAGTGATATTAAGTACACCTCCACTGTATCTCTCAAATTCATCTCCCTCTCTCCACATCTATTGTCCCCACCCTAATTCAGGCCCTCTTTACTTATAAACTGGACTACTGGAATAACCCCCATGGCTGAACAGGAGCTTTCTGACTCAGTCCCTGTGCTTTATAATCCATGCTTCACAATAAGCCAGAATACTGTCATTCTCCCATTAGAAAAGCTGCAGGTGTTACCTATTACCTATTTATAGGATGAAATACAGATGTCTTACCTAACATTTAAATCTCTATACAATCTGGCTCCAACTTACCTTTCCATTCCTTATTTCATATTAGCCCCTACCTCCCACCCTAAATGGACAACCAGTAGTCCTCAAAGCTCAACATAGGGACAACTAGATGACACAGTGAATAGAGCACTGGCCCTGGGGTCAGGAGGACCTGGGTTCAAAGCTGGCCTCAGACACTTAATACTTACTAGCTGTATAACCTTGGGTAAGTCACTTAACCCCAATTGCCCTGCCTTCCTCCTCCAAAAAAGACAAAAAAAAAGCTCAACATACTATGTCCCACCATCATGCATTCTTATAAGTTGTCTCCATCAACTCAGAAAGCACTCTCTCCATCTCTAAAATTCCTAATCTTGCTTCAAGGCTTAGCACAGGTATTACTTACTCCATGAAGTCTTGTCTCATACCTAGTTCCCAATTAAGATAGAGATAGATAGATAGATAGATAGATAGATAGATAGATAGATAGATAGATAGATATAGATATATAGATAGATAGATAGACAGACAGAGATAGAGATAGATAGATAGATAGATAGATAGATAGATAGATAGATAGATAGATAGGATAAGATAGATGCATACAAACCTACATAAACAAATAAACATATATACATATATGATAGCTATGTAATTAAATAGAAGGCTATATATGAGGAGAAAGAGAGAGAGGGAGATAGAGAAAGAAAGACATAAACAGAGGGAGATTATTATGTGCTTAATATATTTCAGATCCTCTACTAAGTGCTAGGGATACAAATGCAAGCCAGTGAGACAGTGGGTGCCCTATGGTACATTCATATGAGGAGAGCCAGCCCATAAAGGGGAGGTAGAGAGGGGAACAGATGTACTTGGCTTCATGTGGTGGAGCTGGCCAGAAGTGGTCTGGAGCTCTGGGGCCCTGGCAAGATAAAGTAAAAGCTCACCCATCTGAGCCAAGGAGACCAGGAGCAGAGTTCAAGTTATCAGGAGGGAGGAGTTAGAGACGATGATCAGAATAGAGAAGGTTCCGTGGAGAGCCCTTTGTCTTGCTGGTCTTCCTGTCCTTTACCCCTCTCTACACACATGATTCAGCCCCTCGGGTCTCCTTGCTCTTTCTTGAACTTGACATCTGATCTCTGATCTCAGGGCCTTTGCTTTGGCTACTCCCTATGCCTGGAATGCCCTCCATCCTTAGCCCTGTCTCTTAGCTTCTTCCCCAGCTTTCTGTAAGAGCCAATTCAAATCCTACCTTTTGCAGGAGAGCTTTCTCATAGCCCTAGCTGCTAGCACCTTCCATTCTCATCTATTCTGTATCTATTTTGTACACATCTAATTTTCATGTTAGAGAACAGTTAGTTTATAGAGCACTGGGCCTGAAGTCAGGAAGACTCCACTTTCGGGAGTTCAAATTCAACTTCAGACACTTATTAGCTGGGTGACCCTGGGCAAGTCACTTCACCCTGTTTGCCTCAGTTTCCTCATCTGTAAAATGATCTGGAGAAGGAAATGGCAAACCACTCCAGCATCTTTGCCAAGAAAACCCCCAATGGGGTCACGAAGAGTTAGGTATGACCAAGACGACTGAACAACTTACATGTTACCTTAGAATGGAAGTGAGGTCCTTGAGGACAGCAATTATTTTTGCCTTTCTCTGTATCTCTAGGGCTCTTCACAGTTTGTAATAAGTAGTAAGCACTTAATAAATGCTTGTTAACTGATGGCGTCTTTACTCCTTACCTTGTGTCATACAGATTTACAACCCTCCTACTAGACTGTAAGCCCCTTAAGAACAGGAATAATGTGATCTTCACCGTTGGTTACAGCATCGAATCAATGCATTGCACATAGTAGGTCCTTAGGGGATATTTTAGTCTAACTGAATTTGAACTAAAATAGCTGTCTTGCTACCCTGCAAAAAGTTTGCTTTAATTTACTGTATGAAAACTGCTGACACTGGCAATAACCTCTACCACATGTTCTGGGAAATGTAAGGACTAACAGATGTCACAATCTGGACTGCAAAGAAGGGAGAGCCTGAAGTCCCTTCTTGGCCAGAACTGTCCCCATGACGAGGCTCAGAGCCGACCCAAGTTTCTGTTGCTGTATGTTTTTCATTCCTAACCTACGCTCCTTTTATAGGATTTTAGTTTGGAAGGATTAGAAGAATTTATGTGTGCTTTGGTGTCCTCATCTATAAACTCTGGGGATTGGCCTCTAATGTGCTTTCAGCTTTAACACCCTGTGTTCTAAAACCTTTTTAGTTTTACTAGTCTGTGTTCTAAAGGCCCCATTCTGCTCTGTCCTAATAGGTTCTTCTCTGTATTCTAAGGTCCCAGCCAGCCTCGGCATACTATGTTCCATATTCTTTTTTTTCTTTTTAAATGTATTTATACAAGTATTTGCTACATCTCCATCCCACTGTTCACTCAGTTAAACAACAAAAAAGCAAAATGAAACTCTGATAACAAGTATGCATAATCTATCAAAACAAATTCTCACATTGGCTATGTTCAAAAATGTATGCTTGTTCTGAATTTTAAGACCATCATCTCTGGCAGAAGGTGAGTAGCATGTTTTCATATTCAATCCTTTGTACTTGATTTAATCATTGCATTGATCACAGTCCTAAAGTCTTTAAAAGTTGTTTTCCTTTGTGATGTTGTTGTCACTGTATAAATTGTTCTTAATAGTGCTACTCACTTCACTCTACAGCAGTTCATACAAAGCTTTCCCGTTTCATTATTTCTTGTGGTGTAATAGAATTACATTTATGTTCCTCAGTCTAAGGTCCCAACTAGCTCTGCCATACTATGTTCCATATTCTAAGGTCTCAACCATCTCTGGCATACTCTTCTCCATGTTCTAACATCCCAACCGGCTCTGATACACTTTTCTCCACATTCTAAGATCCCAACCAGCTCTGGCACACTTTTCTCCATGTTCTAAGGTCCCAACCAACTTTGCTCTGCTATGTTCCATGTTCTAAGGTCCCAACCAGCTCTGGTATACTTCTCTCCATGTTCTAAGATCCCAACCAACTCTGTTCTGCTGTGTTCCATGTTCTAAGGTCCCTTACAGCCAGGCAGGTCTCCTAACACTGGTTGGAGTAACTCCAATTGACATTATCTTATTCCATGACACTCTCTGTTCTCCTAAAATGAATGAATGAAAGTAACAAAAATACTTATGACAAATATTTCTGTAAGTAATAAAAAGGTTCATTCCTTCTATTTATAACAACAATATAGTCCTTCAAGGTGTGGGAAGTTCACAGCATATGGAATCACAATGGAGACACACCTATGAGATATACACTATAGGCATTTATTACCCCTAATTTATAAATGAAGACACTGATGTTCTGGTGCTATTATGTGACTTGCCCAACATCATATGGTTAGTAAATACTCAGGGTAGGATGTGAACCTAGCTCCTGAGCCATAAGCAGCTAAGTGTAGCTGTGAATAGAGCACTGGGACTAGAGTCAAAAAGATCTGAGTTCAAATGTGACCTCAGCACTTGCTAGCTGTGGGACCCTGGGTAAGTCACTTAACCTCTCTTTGCCTTGGTTTCCTCATCTGTAAAATGGGGACTATAATAGCTCTCCCTTCCAGGGTTGTTGTGAGAATCCAATGAGCCATTTGCTCACTTTGCCCAGTGCCCAGCTCAGAGCAGGTACCTCCTAACCGCTTATTCCCTTTTCTTCTCTGGTGACTCCATTTCTCTCACCTAAACTTGGGGTCAAACTGAATTTAAAACAGGGACCACTAAACTGTACATAAGGATCTCCATGGGCCACATATTAACCTAGTTTTAAAATATAATATTGTGCATGTTCTATTGTATTTTTTGCTTTGTTAGATATTTTCCAATGGTATTTTAATCTGTTTCAGACCATGCGGGGGTGGGGAGGTACCTTCTTCTGCCATGCTACTTCTCAGGTTGCTCCTCTCCCCCATCCATCACACCCCCACTCCACCCTCCTCAAGAGGGAGTAGATTCCTCTGCACCAAAGGTCTTCAAGACAAGGCTGTATGATGGCTTGTCACGTAGAAGCTAAATTAGCTACCCTTTTAGCTCCCTTCCAGCTCTGGAAACATCTGATTCTGGGATTCTCTCAATTTCCCCGTAGTAGAGAATGACAGCACACAGCCCCCAGGTGGCCCTAAACAAATGCTGGGTTAATTGATCGACTGATTGATTGACTGGCTGGCTGGTTAGAAGTCAGCACTAAGGTGGGTTTGCCAGCAGCAAGGTTCTGGGCAGTTCTAGGTTCTCTGTGGGGAATGAATTACTCACAACTCCAGCTATTTTCCCACTGAAGGAAACAAACTGTGTAATAACTACATTTTCTGGCTATTGGGAAACTCGGAAATGTAAAGCTGGACAGGGCCCATGCATAATGTAGGCAGACTCCAGGCCTCTATTTCATTATTCCTATTGAAGAGAGAAAACAACAGGCAGCAGAACCTAGTCTGTCTGGCTGAAGGAAGGCTCTCTCCCTGCCCCCCTCCTCTGCCTCCACTTCCCTGATGCCCAATTCATCATTAAAATACATGAGGAAACCTACCAGGTGCTGGAGCCAACTAGTCTCTGATAAACAACATTTCTCCCAACAAGAGCTTTCTAGCAAGTATTGATATAGTAAATGTGCCGTTCTTCTTGGTGCTATCAGTGCCAAAGGAAGTAATGAATAGCTTCAAGCAAAAGGACAATTTTTATTAAAACTTTCAAAGTCAGCATCTGCACTCATCTGCTAGAAAGGACTGGTGAGATTTTGGGCCATGGAGAGCAGAGGGGCAGGGCAGGTCTCTGAAGCTGGGAGCTGGAAAAAAATGAATGAGCAAAACCTCTCTCTCTCTCCCTCCTCCCCCCATCTATATCTCTGTCTCTCTACTCCTATGTCTATATATCTACCACTCTATTGCTGCCTTCATCTCCCATTTTGTTATGTTGGGATGTGAGGGTGGGATGGGTGTGAAAGCCCTCTACAATCTGGTTCCAACTTATCTTCCTAGTTTTATTTTGCATTACTCACACACAGTACCTTGTCTCCAACATAATGTCATTTTGGTCCTCTTCAAGAATGAACGACAACTGTCAACCAACCAGCATTACTCACATCACTGCCTAGGATCTCTCTGGGTTTGTTTTTCTGATGTTCTCTGTCTCTATCTCTGTCTGTCTGTCTGTCTCTCTCTCTCTCTCTCTCTTTCTCTCTCTCTCCTCTCTTCCCTTCCTTCCCCCTCTCTCTTTATGTTGTGAGTAGTTATGGAGTAGAAGGAGGCATTCATTAGGTTTCACTATGAACTTTCTCTGTCTCTATGTCTGTCTCTTTGTACCTCCATTTTTGTCTGTCTCTGTCTTTCTGTGTCTAACTCTAGCTCTCTGTCTCTGTCTCTGTGTTTCTTTCTGTCTCTGTCTCTGTCTTCTATGTCTCTGTCTCTATCTCTGACTCTTCTCTGTGTCTATCTCTGTCTTTGACTCTCTCTGTCTCTGACTCTGTCTCTTTGCCTACATCTCTGTCTCTGTCTCCCTCCTCTCTGCAATCCAGTGACTCTCATTCTGTATCTCTACCTGCCTGTCTGTCTGATTTTGTTTTGTCATTGTTGTTAAATAACCGGGTTCTCTCTGTCATTCTGAGTCTTTATCAGTGTCTCTGTGTCATTGTGTGTGTGTGTATATGTGTGTGTGTGTGTGTGTGTGTGTGTGTGTGTGTGTGTGTGTGTGTGTACTGTGCCTACAGGAAGAAGAAATGCTTTGTCTCTCTTGGATCTTTCCTGCAGACCCCTTTGGGAATAATGATGGGAAAGCCATTTGGTTCAAGTGAAATATGTTTTTTTAAAGTCCACTGACAGACATGAGACCCTGACTTAAAAGTGCATGAAGCAATCTTTCTCTAAGGCCACTAGCATCATTAATGCTACTTAAATCAGCCTCGCAAGTAAGTACCAGAAATTCAACATTTTACCTCCGCTTCCTCCCTAAGCCCACTCCCAGTGAGGTCACAATCATAGTTATAGCTCTAGAACCTGATCTAGAAGGGAACTTAGAAGCCATCTAGTTCTGTCTCCTGATTTTACAGATAAAGATACTGAGACCCATTAACAATAAGTGACTTGGCCCAGGTCACACTGGGAGGAAGCATCAAAGGCAGGATTTGTACCCAAACACTCTGTCTTCAAAGTTAATGGTCTTCTTGGGTAGGAAAATAAGAGGCAGCATTTTTTACACACTTCCCAGATAAGAAAAATTCATTATACACCCATGGTCTTGGGTTCAGCAAATTACAGGAAGAACTGAAATAAACACTTCTCATGAAGACTCACAAACTATAAATGCTTGTGAATAATCCAAGAACTTCCATGTCCTTGGTCCTAAAGATGCAAAGAATAATAGAACTTCCATTAGCCATTATCCACTTGACTTGAAACCCTCAGCTGCTCAGACTGTGTGTGTGTGTGAGAGTATGTGTGTGAATGTGTGTGAGTGTGAGTGTGAGAATACGTGTGTGTGTGTGTGAGCGTGTGTGTATGTGAGTGAATGTGTGTGTGTGTGAGTGTGTGTATGTGTATGTGTGGCCCCACCTAGAAATTTCAATTCTATTCTCCAAATGTTCATTGACAATAGTCAAGCAATCAACCAAGCATTTATTAGGCACCTACTATGGGCTAGATGCTGGGGATATAAATACCAAGAATGAAATAATCTCTGTCCTCAAGAAGCTAATATTCTATAGGAGGAGATAATATGCACCTGTAGTGCATACAAAATAAATACTGTATGTACTGCTCCTTCAGGAACACCTAAGTGATGCAATAGATAAAGTACTGGACTTGAAGTAAGAAGCCCTGAGTTTAAAATTGCTTCAAACACTTCCCGTGTGACCCTGGGCAAGCATAGGATCTCGAGTCTGAGTTCAAATCTTAGTTCTATTACCTATATGACCTTGGACAAGTCACTTCCATGTGGTAGAAGAATTTTTTTGGGAGTTAGAAGACCTAGGTTGAAATGCCAGCTTTGCCACTTATCTTGGATAAGACATTTCACTTTTCTGAGAGCCAGTTTCTTCAGCTGTAAAAGGAAGAGGTTGGACTCAATGGTCTCTACAATCTATATCCCATTATGACACCATCTCCTACCTCCACGCTTTTGCATTGAACTGGAAAGCATTCCTTCCTCATCTTCATTTCTTAGAATCTCTATCTTCCTTTAAGACTTAGTTCAAACATCACTTTCTGTTCGAAGCTTTCCTCAGTCCTTTCAGCTTCTAGAACCCTCCTCTCTAAAGTTACCTTCTGTCTACCATACCCTTTGTTTATCCTTTTTGTTGCTTTTCAGTCATTTCAGTTGAGTCCGACTCTCCATGATCCTATTTGGGGATTTTTTGACAAAGACACTGGAGTGGTTTGCCATTTCCTTCTCCATCTCACTTGACAGATGAGGAAACTGAGGCAAATAGTGTTAAATGACTTGTCCAGGGTCACACAACTAGTAAGTATCTAAGGTCAGATTTGAACTTGGGTCTTCCTGACTCCAGGTCTAGAGCTCTATCCATTCTGCCACCTACCTACATGTGCCTATTTATTTACATGATATCTACTCCTTTGGAATGTAAACCCCTTGAGGGTTGAAATCATTTCTCTTTCTTTGTCTTCTTAGTACTTAACATTGTGACTGGCATATAGTAAGGGCTGAATTAATAAAGAGTTGGAATAGATAACCACCAAGGTCCTTTCCTGCTCTAAATCTAGGGTCCTTTCCTTCAAATTGTGGAAGAGGGTGATGACAGAGGATATCCTTCTCCCAAAAGAACACTAGCCTCTCATAGAGATATTTCCAAGTTTAAGGTTTAATTTTAGTGAAATGAATTTATGAGAAGTGCTAACAATCATTTTCTGCCTCCACCCTTATGAAAAACACCCCCTTTCTTCCCGAGTTCCATTTAGAGCATCAGATGACTATTTTAATCTGACAGCAATTAGCCAAAAAGCCAGAATGCCATATTCCTGAAACACTGAGAACCTTGGTGCACGGTTGAAGTAAAATAATTAGCAAAGTGTCAAATGTGTTACAAATAGCAATTTTACATTATTGAGTCTAAAATATGCACAGAGAAAAATTGCTTAACATAATTTTAGAAAATGGACTGGGTTCTTTACTTTTAAAAAGGAGAATTTGATGAGAGAAATCAAGCCATCTTTCTTACTAGTGCCACAAGAAAATGTCTTTCCAATCAGGAATTTACCCCGCAGAGAAGAAATGGGAGGCTGTTTTGAAATGTGCCATTCCACCAGGAGCTGGCTCTGAGATCTGACCACGGCCAGGCATGACATCAATGCTTTGCAGAAACGGTTTTTTCCAGTTCTTGGGACAACTT
The DNA here is from genome assembly GCA_028646515.1 of Pseudochirops corinnae. Lineage (NCBI taxonomy): Eukaryota > Metazoa > Chordata > Mammalia > Diprotodontia > Pseudocheiridae > Pseudochirops > Pseudochirops corinnae. The sequence continues at coordinate 319,060,912 of CM053587.1, read as the reverse complement.
GGTCTGTCTCCTCTGGCCAATGTGGGATTCCAACTGGACTATGGAAAGAACCCAAAGGTGGTGTAAATAAACAAGATTTCATCCACACATATGCTCTTATCCCTTTAGGCATGTTCCCAGAGAGAGGGATGAGAATAAAGAACGAGCAATAACACCCAGACATACAGAAATGGCAGAAAAAGGAAACATCGATAGTAATAACATGAATAATAACCTTTGTTGTTGTTATTCAATCATGTCTGAGTCTTCATGACCCCCTGTGGGGTTTTCTTGGCCGAGATACTGGAGGGGTTTTGTCATGTCCTTTTCCAGCTCATTTTACAGATGAGGAAACTGAGGCAAACAGAGGTTAAGTGACTTGCCCAGCATCACTCAGCTAGTCAGTGTCTGAGGAGAGATTTGAACTCAGATCTTCCTGACTGCAGGCCTAGTGCTCTATCCACTCAACCATCTAACTGCCTTAATAATAGCTTACATGCCATCTTAAAAGATAATTGATGTAGAACTGATAAGTACATCAGAGGCCATCAAGCCCATGAAAACTGCCTCTCCCCGCCCCCACCATTTTAAAGAAGATAAAACTGAGGCACAGGGATGTGGTAATTTATCCAGTGCTACACAGTTAGTAAGCATCAGAGGCAGAATTTGAATCTAGAGCCTTTGAAGATAGAATTCTTCACACTATGTCATGCTCCCTCCCTACATTTGCATGTAGACATATATATGCAGAGATAGATGTCTGACATTTGACTGACATTTAGCTTTTTTAATTGACACATATATAGAGTGCTAAAATTTTCAAAGTCCTTTACATGCATAATTATAGCTCACCTTAATATCACATAAAGCACATTCTATACATTAGTTCATTTGACCATCACAAGTTCAGGGCTATAGTTATCCTCATTGCGCAAATGATGAAACAGACCAACACAGGTTAGGTAGCTTGCACAGTAAGTACGTAGGACAGGGTTTGAACCCAGCTCTTCCTATCACCATGGTCACTGTTTTTTTTCCAACACATCACAGAGATGCCTTATGGAGTTACTTCCCTCTACCATCAGGCATATGCTCTGCTTCCTAAATGATACTTCACCATTTCTGGTTGTCAGTTGTCTCACATGTAAAGTGAGTGGGTTGGATTGACTCAGAGATGCCCCTGGGAGGCATATACTCAAGAAGATCAAAGACAGAAATAAAAGATCCCACATAGACCAGAATTGTAACAGCAGATCTTTCCAAAAGTGGTAGCAAAGAAGCAGAAACAAAATAAGTGTCCATCAATTTGGGGGATAGCAAATAAATTTCATTCTCAGTTAAAAAAATAAAAAGAAAGGAAGGAAGGAAGGAAAGAAGGAAGGAAGGAAGGAAGGAAGGAAGGAAGGAAGGAAGGAAGGAAGGAAGGAGGGAGGGAGAGAGGGAGGGAAAGAAGGAAGGAAGAAAGGAAGGAAGGAAGGAAGGAGGGAGGGAAGGAGGGAGGGAGGAAGGAAGGAGCAGCTAAGTGGTGGATAGGGGGTCAGGCCTAGAGTCAGGAAGACTCATCTTCCTGAGTTCAAATCTAACCTCAGACACTTCCTAGCTGTGTGACCCTGGGCAAGTCACTTAACCCAATTTGCCTCAGTTTCCTCATCTGTAAAATAAGCTGGAAAATAACATGGCAAACCACTTTAGCATCTTTGCCAAGAAAACCCCAAATGAGATCAAGAAAAGTCAGACATGACTGAAAACAACTGGACAAACCAATTAAAAACATTTCACATATATTTCAACTGTTGGTAGATATACTGAACGAATAAAACCCAAATTCATTTAAAAGTGTGACTGAAATCCTATTAGTCTGTTGTCACCACATATTTTCTCAATCAGGAGATACTAATATTACAAATACTAATTAAGCGAGAGTCCACAAAAAGGTTTTATATTTTAAAAAATCCTTATCCTGGAAAAAGTTAAGCCCTGTGGTCAGTTATTAGATCAAATTTAGTAGAGACAAATGTAAAATCCAACTCCAGTGGCCTCCTCTTGTCTTTAGGATAAAATGGGTTTAGCTTTGAAAGCCCTATGCAACCTGGCCCCCACTTCTCCTTCTGGCCCCAGCAGACATCATTGCCCTCTTCCACATTACAAAGCCTGCAGTACAATTAAACTGGTCTTCTCTTACAACCTCCATTTACTCTGTCATCTCCCATGTCTGGAATGTACTTCCTCCTTACTTCTCCCTCACAGAGTCCCCTTCTTCCTTTTAAATGCAAGTCAGGAACCAATTTCTTCATGGTCTTTCCTGATCTCCTCAACGGTTAATTCTGCCCTCCCCAATTCAATTGTATTTAATCACTTTGTATATACTTGTGTTTAACTTTACATTTATGCTGTATATAATACTTTATATGTACTTGGCTCCACCATTAGAATGTAAGCTCACCATGAAGAGAGGGGGGTTTTGTTTGTATCCCCAGCACCTAGGAAGTCATTTAATAAACACTTGTTGAATTATTAAGAAGATTTTATCAAACCTATTGTAGCATCAATGCAATATTTACAGGACCCACAATCATGATAAAGACTGTGACTATGAATCGCATGATGTTCGATTGCAAAATATACCAAATTCACCAGATAGAGAACAGAACTGAAGCATTTATTTAGACACCAGAAAACCCAATCCTAAAACCAGTAAGCCGATTCCATCATAGTACCAAAGATATTCAGAAGCCATAATAATACTGAGAGCCATGCCATCTTTTAGTCATCCCACAAACCAATACAAGATCAATATTTACTCACAAAACTCTCTATCTCCTTGCCTGAGCTCCTCTGCCCCCACCATCTTGCTAGCTCTGAACACCAGTTTCCTGTGGGCTCTGTTTCCCTTCAGCAAATTCCCTCCATCACAGGCTCCACCGTGATTAGAGCCTATTAGGGGGCAGAGTTTACTTTCAAAGCAGGGGAGGTCTTCAAATTCCTTTCTAGGTCTATTAAGGGGCAGGGAAGATCTTCAAATTCCCATTCCCATTACATCTATGATCCTGCAGTGGAAGCATGGTTCAGACACATAGGTGGTCAAAGGGTTTCAGATACTTTGCTTTGGCACATCTACAGTCTGCTACAAAATATGCCCATTTTTCAGGCAGGAAAAAGCATGTTTTCTCTGCAGATTTCCAAATGTCTCCATTGTTGTAGTGTTTTCATTGTCCTTGCCTGGCCTGGCCCAGAAAAGATCAGAGTCTCCAGGCACATATCCAGCAAACTCACTGCAGACATTAGAATATATGGAGAGAGGTAACTAAGGAAGAGAGCCATCACAGCCTGGATCTCTGTCAAATGAGCAGTGCATTGGCATCCTGGGCATCTGCCCACAGCACCTTTGAGAACATCTATCTGGTGCCAACTCTACCCATTTTAGAGGAGCAACTCCAGGAATTCGGTGAACATCTGACTATGCTGGTAATCTGGCAGAGACATTACTAATTACTTCCATTGATTATCAGCATCCAGTTGTGGCACAGACCTCAGGAAGGCCACTTGTAATGAGGACCTGAAGGCATAACACAATTCAAACTACAGTTCCTTTAGGGAAAGAGGGCTGAGCAGTGAGAGGTTTGTGCTTAGAAAATAAGCCCCATCTGAAGACAATATTTAAGAAGCAGGGATGGGAAGTGCTTTGGTTACCCACGTTTGCTGGATTCCTTCAGGTTCTAATCCAAAAAGAAAACTTCTGACTTTCCTGGCCTAGACTTTCCTCTATTCAGCAGGCTGTCTATCTGTGAGTCATATACTTCCTTTTTGTTCAGTCCCTTCTCTGCAAACCCCAGGTTTTCCATTTCCAAGCTGATTGGAATCTCCTGGCTGTGATTTCAGGGATGTGAACCCAATCAGACTGCCTGAGTAGAACCCCTCCAATTTCCATAAATCACCTAAGCTACTTGGATCCTAGATCTTCCTTGATTTGGAACTAAGCCAGATACCCTGAAATATGGATCCTTCAGGAGTCTCAGCAAGAACTTGATGTCAGCATGTGCTAACAACCATTGTGGACTCCCTCTTCTTGTCACAGATAATAAGATTGTTAATTTTAGAAGTAAATGAGAGTTTAGAGATCATCTAATCTAACTCCCTCCTTTTACAGATGAGGAAACTGAGGACCAATGGAGTTAGGTGACTTTTTGATGACTATTGCAATAGCCTGCTGTTGCTTTCCCTACCTCTGCTCTCTCCTCACTCCAATCCATCCACTCAATTGTCAGATTGACCTTCCTAAAGTGCAGGTCTGATCTTATCAACCCTCTCCCTCATCCCCCATTCAATAAACTCCATCAGCTCAAGGATCAAATCCAAAGTCCTCCATTTAGCTTTTAAAGTCCTTCATAACCTAGCCCCTTCCTGCCAATCCAGTCTTCTCACACCCTATTTCCCCCCATCCCTCCCCTCATGGTCCCATGAGACTGGTCTCTTTGCTATTCACTAGCTGTTCCCCATCCCTTGAATGTTCTCCCTCCTTATTTCTGCTTCCTAGCTTCCCTGGCTTCCTTCAAGTCTCAGCCAAAGTCCTATCTTTTGCAAAAAGCCTCTCCCATACCTCCTAATTTTAATGCCTTCCTTCTGAATTTCTCCTGTATACTGTATCTTGTTTGTATGTAGTTGTTTACACATTGTCTCCCCCAACAGGCTCTGGGAGAGCAAGGACTATCTTTCTCTCTTCTTTGTATCACTAGCACTTAGCAAAGTGCCTTGTACATAATAGGTGTTTAATAAATGCTAGGTGACTGACTGATTTGCCCAAGGCCTAACAGGTAGGATTTGAACCAGTACCTCACTTTAAATCCAGAACAATCTCCACTAAAACTAATGTTACTTCTCTTTGCAAAGATGGTATTTGGGGAGGAGGGGGGGATGGATTGGGGACTCTGAACCTGTGAATTCCCCAGGATGGGAAGTTCTCTACTTTCTAAGACGATTCCTTCTACTTTGGGTCTACTCTCATCATGTTGCAGATTTTCCTGAGCTCAAGTCTCAATTTGCCTCTTCCACCACTTCCTTCCAGTCCTGTCCTAGAGAGTCAAACAGAACAAGAGAACAACTGGTAGAGAATTTCCTAATCGGTGAGTTCCCTACACCAGTAACATCACATGCCCACTCCTTCTCCTAGATTCGATCAATATCCTAAGCCTGTGGTTCTCAAAGCATGGTCTGAGGACCTCTAGGGATTCTTGAGACCCTTGTAGGAGCTCCTTGCAGTAAAAAAACATTTTCATAATAAGCCAATTAAGGCGTCACACAAAGTCACTAAGATTCTATTTGCCTATTAAAATACTCCTTCCTGTCCCAACCGCATATCTATGTAAGGCTGGATTTTCTTCATATACTTGGAGCCAAAAACAATGTACTGTAGCAGATCAAATGCAGAGCAGATATGAGCATCCCAGCTGTCTTTCATTAAGCCAGACACTAAAGAGACTTGTAAAAATATGTAAAACAATGCCCCTCTTTTCATTATTTTATTTTGTTTTGGAAAATACAGTACTTTTTCCTAAAAAAAAAAAATATATAATGTTAAAATATAATGGGTTTATTATTGTTTTAAATGAGTCCATCAATATTTTCAAAAACTGTCCATTTTAATTTCTAATACAGAAAATATTGACAGATACAACCGACACAAACAAAAGCTCTTTGGGGTCCTCAGTTTTTAAGAGTATAAAGGGATCCTGAGACCAAAAATTCTGCAAACCACTGTTACATACTGTCAAAATATCTTGATAGCCCGACTCAATGCCAACCACTATTAGCACTCCCTCCCAGCTTAGTGTTATTCGCAAATTTTATTAGCGTGCCATGTGTGCCTTTATCCAGACGTTGATAAAAATATTAAAAGGCATTGGGCCAAGCACAGATCCCTAGGGTACTCCTCTAGACGCCGTCTGCCACACTGAAACTGAACCATTTACAGACTCAGTCTGGCCACTGAACTATTTACTAACCCATCTAAGTGTGTTATAAACAAGGCCATGTCTCCCCATTTTTTCCATAAGAATATTATGAGATGGTATACTAAAGGCTTACCAAAAGCCTTTCCAAACTAAGTAAACTCTACCTACCTACCTACAACACTCCCCTCATCTTTCAGGTTAGGAACCCTGTCAAGAAAAGAAATCCAGTTATTTTAACCCAGTAGTTTGCAGATGAAACCCTCTGGGGCTCTTTGTCAGCAAAGCTCTCCCTTCTACACTTTCATCACGCCTCTCTTTAATGCTCCTCCCTAGAGCTGTCCCAGGATTCCAAGTCAAGCTTTTCAGCATGGAGCGTGTAGATTGTTTTCTTTCCTTTGGAAATCGGTATATTTGCCCTTCTCCAACCCTAAGCTACCTCTCCCCTTCTCCAGTCTTTTAAATGCCACCAACAGAGGATAAGTAACTACATACGTAGGTTCTGTAAGTACTTAAGGATAGATTTCATCTTTGTATCCCCAGCGCTTAGAACAGCGCTTGGCACAGAGTACATGTTTAATATTGTTGTTCGTGCTTCATTCTCAAAGAGGACCAATGATATCACAGGGTGATGTCTTGACTTGTGAGTGGATTGGATTTATGTGAGGCAGAGTTGCACAACATCATCAGCCTTACCTTCCTGACTCATCAAAATCCAGCAGCAAGACAAAAGTCAAAACTGGCAATGGCCCAGGATGCAATGGGTAACCTTGGCATCTTCGATGTCTGACCAAGCTCTGAGTGCTCCACAGCACCTGCTTCAGCCACCTTCATGGCCATTGGAACAAATTGTTCTCATCCATTCATTCCACTGGGGAAGTCTTCAGAGGCTTAGGGAAGACATTCCCCTAGCTCACTGATGGGTTTGAGGGCTGGCAGTTACCCTTAGCCTAGTTTAACCCATCTGCCAAGACAATTTTAACTGGAGTGTAGCTGATGCACATACTACAGCTTCTTGGAGCCACAGGTGAGAGTTGGGGTAACAGGTAGACACCAAATGTGGATGAACAGCCCAGAAAAGGACACTGCAAGCCCTCAGACCAGAGATGCTAATCCTGACTGACTCAAAACTTTCTAACCCCCCACAGTTTTGTTGTACTGGGGTTTGGTTTTTTAGGGGAGAGGAGAGAAAGAAGGGTCGTTGATGGTTTGGCTTGGGCCACTGGCATTGGGGTATTTGCTGTTAATACTTTTTTTTCCTAATTTTGTCCTGGCTTTCTATTTTAAGTAAATTATTGTCACCATCACCATATGATAGCATGTAATTGACAGAACAACAGCTGGTGTTTTGAGGAATATATTCAGAAAGATTGAGGACTTATGAGCATTAATTTGAGTAGGTTGGACCTAAAATAGGATTCCAAAGACTGCAAGTCACTAGAGGACTGGCCCTGGAGTCAGAAAAATTTAAGTTCAAATCCAACCTCAGACACTCACTGGCTATGTCACTCTGACAATGTCACTTGACCTTTCTCTGCCTCAGTTTCCTCATCTGTAAAATGGGGGTAATGATAGCCCCTACCTCCTAGGGTTGTTGTAAGAATCATTCAATTAATCAAATGAGATAAACGGTATCTTAACGTGGTATGTAAATGCCGGCTGTTATTAGTGTGACATAACATATGGATTGGGCTAGGTTTTGAGTCACAAAGATATAAAACTACACTTCTGACATTTACTAGTTAAATGACCGCGAACATGTCATTTAACCTCTATGTGCCTCTGGCAACTCAACACGACTGGTATTAGCAAAAGATGCATTTGTGTAAACAGCTAGTCTCAGCCTACAAAACCATGGCATGCCAGACACTACAGATGGGAAGACTTGGTACAAGAGAGGCAGTTGACTTACTCCTTTGTGACCTTGGGAAAGTCAGTGAACCTCCCTGGGCCTCATTTTCTTCATCTACAAAATGAGGGGGATACACTAGATGGTCTCAGAGGTCTCTTCTTGCTCTTGAACAATCTCATCTAAATTCCTTCTTCTACAAAGGAGGAAACTTAAACACAAGAGTGAGAGCCACTTGCCTGAGGGTACATAGATAGCTATGGCAGAGTTGGGTCTAAAGGGTAAATCTTCTGGCTCTGCGTCCTCAGCTTTTTCCACACATAATTCTCAACAAGGGAAGTCACAAAGCCTCATTTAGGTTTTCAACCATCTGCAACTTAGATTAATTCACAAGTTTCTTTCTGTTTTTACCTGCAAAAGTAGGGTGAAGCGCTGGGCACTCTCAGTCCTAAATTCCTATTCTTCCCACAGTTCTGGTTTCAATAACACATTTTCCTTGGCTTTCCATAAACACCAAACTCTGAGGAAGCTAGCTAGGTGGAGACTTGGAGGCACAAGGACCTGAGTTCAAATTTGACCTCAGACACTTACTAGCAAGGCAAGTCACTTAACTCTGCTTCAAAAACACATATACACACTCAACCCACCAAATTCTTCAGAGTATGCAGTCAGATGTGAACAAGTGTTAATTTAAAAAAATAAAGAAGGAAGTCATGGATCTCCACTGGAATAGTCTATAGAGGGCAGCATGCCCGAGCCCTTCATTTGACACAGGAGGGAAGTGAGGCTCCGAGAAAACAAACTATTTGATCCAACGGCAATCCTCAGAGGTGGAATTTGAACCCAGGTCCTGTGACTCCAATTCCAGGGCTCTTTTCTATCCTTTTTGCATTTATAGGACCATGAGTCTGGAGTTGGGAGGGACTTTAGAGACCATATCCAGCCCTTCTCCTCATAGTTACAAAGGAGGAAACTGAGCTCTAGATAGTGAGGTCACAGATGATTCAGGGTTTGAAAGGAGATTTTAATCCAATGATGACAACAACCACAATGGCTAACATTTGGATAATACTTGCTAAGTGCCAGACACTGTGTTAAGTGCTTTGCAATCAATCATTAGCTCATTGGATCCTCATAAGAAGGGGGGAAGTTCCTGTTATTATCCCTCCCCCTTTTTTTTTTCGCTTTTTGGAGGGCAATTGGGGTTAAGTGACTTGCCCAAGGTCACATCGCTAGTAAGTGTTAAGTGTCTGAGGCCGAATTTGAACTCAGGTCTTCGTTATGAAGGTCTGGCATTCTATTCACTGAACCATGGAGCTGCCTATAAGTCCAACGTCTTATGGCACCTCCTCTCTCAATTTGGCCCAGAAGCAACGATAAAGGAAGACTGAAAATACTTTTATTTATTTTTTTTTTTTTGGCATTCATGAGATATGACTGTGTTAATCCCGGATCACATTAAAAAAGCGCTCCCCAACCCCAGCGTCTGGACAGCAACTGTTTCTCCATTAGGCTCTGTTAACGAGGTTATTTTAGAGGGCGTTGACTAGGCAAGCAAAGCCCACCACATGCTCAGCTGTCAGCGGGGGGCAAACATTATACAGGGAGAGTCAAGGCTCCCTCAGAACCCTGCCTGCAATCCCATGCATGGCAGAGCCGAGCAATTTTGTTAGCGGAGATGATGAACTAGCTAATGACGAGCATAAAGCACCATCATAAAGGCGAGATGATGAAAGATACAAAATGCTGGGTAGTAAATAACATGGTAGCGTTTACCCATTTCCCACAGCTTCAGTCTTGGCACACGCTTCAAGTCCCGTGGAATTGCATTCAAAGCCACTTCACGACTTCAAGGCAGATGAGAGAATTATCGTAATTGAACGTGGAACAGCCGTGTAAATTTCCTCGTGTCTCTTTTATGATATGGAAATTGATTCTGTACACAATAAATAGGATACAAGGTTCAGTGTAAGTGGGACAAAGGAGGTTTAGACAAAATACTTTAGGGTAAAACAGGAGAAAGGAGAGGGCTCTTTTAATCAATCAACTTTTATTAATCGCCTACTATTTGCCAGACACAGAGAATACAAAGGGAGGTAAAAGTGCCTGCCCTCAAGGAGCTTGCAGTTTAATAGGGGAGACAACATGCAAACACACGGAAAGAAATCAGGAGAGCTACAACAGAGGTGCGCTTGGCTTCTTATCCAGTGCACTTAATTCAGAGAGTGGTTGTAGCACCTGCAGACCTTGAAAAAGGTAGAAACAATATCCCTTAGCAAGAATTACTTGAAACAGAAAACTATCAGATTTCAAGAGGGGTGAAACTCTCCCCTGCTTACCCTGCTCTCCCTTTCTCACCCCCACATTGGCAGGCTTGAGCCAATGTACCCAGATTGCTATCTCCCATGGGTTGGTGCCACTTTCCAATCAACTGAGGGCATAAGCTGTTTAGTTTTCCCCAGACAGTTTGTGACATTTGTTTCAGGTGCAAAAATTCCTAGTTAAAGCTTTGGGGATCAGGGGAGGTTTCCTGGGAGAGGTGACTTCTGAGCTTAGCGTTAAGGAAAGAGAAGGATTCAATAAGAAGAAATGAGCAGGGTAAATATTGCACAGGTGATTCATGGAGAGACACCTGAAGACATGCACGGAAGAGCCTAGGACAAGATCATATTCTGACTACTGTGCATAGTGTATATCCCAGAGAACATGGGGATACCCCCTGCCCTCTTCTCTCCATATAGTCAATCACAGTGATATCATTCACACCTTCCCCTGTCCCAGGTTCATCTATCTGCTCTATGTAGGTGACTACCAAATTTATATACCCAGCCATCATCTCTTTCACGGACTCCAGTCTGACACCACCAGCTGACTACTAAACCTCACTACCCAGATGTCCCATAGGCAACTCAAATGTAACAGGTCAGAAATGGAACTCATTATTTCCCCCCTTATTCCCTCCCTCCTCCCAAGTAGCCCATTTCTGTCAAGGGTATCACCATCTTTACAGTCACACAGGTTCACAATCTCAAAGTCCTTTTCAGCTCTTCTCCCTCCTTCACCTCTGCAAAGCCAATTAGTCACCAAGTCTTGGCAATTCTACCTCTGCATCTCTTGCATCCTCCCCTTTTCCTTATATACCCAGTAGCCACCACCCTAGTTCAAGGCCTCATTAGTTCTCACCTAGCCTATCACAATATCACAAGAGCTTCCTTTTTGATCTCCCTGTTTCTAGTCTTGCCGCCTTTCCAAACCATCCTCCACACACACAGCCACCAAAATAATGTTCAATAAAGTCTTGTCACTGCCTTGCTGAAGCATCTTTAGTGACTCCCTATTGCCATTGGGATCAAGCACAAACTCTTATGTCTGGCACTTGAGGGTCTTCACAATCTGAATAATCCAACCTACTTTTCAAAATGTTTGTTCAAATACATTCTGCCTTGAACCTCTGTGTTTCCTCTCCCATATCTACCTGAAATACGCTCTTTTCTTACCTCCAGCTTTTGGAATCCCTAGCTCCCTTGAAGGGAGGGCCATTTTAGGCAGCACCCTCAAAAAAGGCTATTCCAAACTGCTAACACTCCTACACACACACACACACACACACACACACACACACACATACAGCATAGCACAGACACATGCATACATACATGTACATGCAAATCACTGCAGTCACTTTGTACATATGCTGTATTTCTTTATCTGTATACATGTTGTTCTCCCTATTTTGCCCTACTCCCTCTGCCCCCAGTAGAACATAAACTCCATGAAAAAACAATTCCTTTCTTGTGTCGTATCCCCAGGCCCAAGGTGGGACATAGTATGCACTTTTAATAAGTGCTTTTTGAATTGAAATCATCCCTGGTATCTAGGAATGCATTTGGCTGTAATATGGTATACATGATGGCAACTCATGTGAAATACCCACTAAGGTAGGGTAGAATCTGATTTAGTGTGGGGGAGAGACTCTTAAACCAATGACAGTACTGACCACGTCACTTTTGTTCAGTTGTTTTTCAGTTGTGTCTAACTCTTATTGACACAATTTGGGGTTTTCTTGGCAGAGATACTGGAGCAGTTTGCCATTTCCTTCTCCAGCTCATTTTCACAAATGAGGAAACTGAGACAAACAGAGTTAAGTGACTTGCTCTGTCTGGGTCCCACAGCTAGCAAGCATCTTGAGGCTGGATTTGAACTCAGAAATATGAGTCTTCCTGACTCCAGGTCTGGCCCTATGTGCACTATGGCGCCACCTAGCTGCCAACCATTTCACTACGTTGCGTAAGAAGGAGCAGTCCTGTCATCTCTAGGATGAAATACCAATGACTTTGTTGGAAGTTATTCATAGTCTGGCTTCAGTTAATATTCATGGGCCTTACATTCCAAACAAACTACCTTACTTACCGTTAGTGTTTGGTGACATCTAATCACACATGCTACACTGTGTTGGAGGTAACTCAACGGGTGACTACCTGGAAATTGGGATGCTTTTGGAAGCAGCATGGCATAGTGGAAGGAGTCCTGACTTAGGAGTCAGAGGACCTGGATTCAAATCTCACCTTTGATATTTGCTATTTGTGTGGACTTTTGTTTCTTTAGCTGTTTTCAGTCATGTCCAACTCTTTGTGGCCCCATTTGGGGTCTTCTTGTCAGAAATATTGGGGCAGTTTGCCATTTCCTTCTCCAGATCATTTTACGGATATAGAAACTGAGGCAAACAGAGTTAAGTGACTTGCTCAGGGTCACACAGCTATTAAATGTCTGAGGCTGGATTTGAACTCAAGAAGATGAGTCTTCCTGACTCCAGGTTAAGCACTCTATGCACTGCATCATCTTGCTGCCCTTTACAAATAATTTAAACTCCCTTCCAGGTCTCAGTTTCTTCATCTATAAAATGGAACGTTTGAATTAGTTAAATCTTGAGGTCCCTTTCAGTTCTGTAGTGATTATCACATGATCCTTGCCTTTACCCAGGCTCTCTCCCCTGCTACAATGTCCTTACCCTTATCTCTTGGAATACCTACTTTCCTTCAAATATAAGCTAGGAGGCTACCTCATATGTAGGTCTTTTCTTGATCCTCTTAGCATCAAGGATCTCCTCATACCCCCCAATTAATGTGTATTATTTTCGCATATTCTTTTCATTTATGTTGTGCTTGCCTCTGACATATTTTCGTCACTTTCATCAATAACTTGAGTAAGGAAATAAATGGCATGCTTATCAAATTTGCAGGTAATAAAAAAAAACTGGAAGTGATAGCTAGCACACAGAATGGCTGAGTTGGACTTTTAAAAGATCTTGGGCACCCCTCTCAACATAGTGGAGAAAGTGGAAACAGAAGAGCCCAGATTTCTCCCAACAATGCCAGCAAGGATTTTTAACAAGAGAAAAGAAAAGAAGCACTCATCTGAGAAACAAAATATAAATCCAAGGAGGAATTGATTTATTATCTCACCTCCTTGGGTTGCAGGACAAAAAGACTAAATAAAAATAGGAGTGAAGGAGCAAACTAAACATGAATCCCCTCAAAAGAGGGCTGTGTACACATACACACAGGCATGCACAAAAAAAGTTTGGGGTGGCAAGCCATTAAACTCAACAGGGAATCAGGTGTAGACTGAGAGAGAGAGGAAGGAGCATAAAAAGGAAGGGAGATTCAGGGAGGGAATGGTCAAAATAATATCAATAATAATTATAGCATTTACATAGTGTTTTAATATTTGCAAAGTACTTTACAAATATTATCTCAATTTAACCTTAATTAAGGAAGTTGAGGAAACCAAAGCAGAGGTAAAGTGACTTGCTCAAGGTCACACAGCTAGTGTCTGATGCTGGATTTGAACTCAGGTCTTCCTAAGGCCAGAACTACCACTCTAACCACTGAGTCATCCAAACCCTGTCTTAAGAAGGTGAAAACTAAAGGTGAGAATAAAAGTAAAAATATCTTGATAGACTAAAATTCTAGGTTGTATCTAATAAGATGAAATTCTATAGCCATTAATGTAAAGTTTTAGACTTGGGTTAAAAAAATCAACTTCACAAGTACAAAATGGGAAAATGTTATTACACAGGAGTTTGTTTGAAAAAGATCTAGGTGTTTCAGTAGACAACCAACTACTAGTCGACAATATAATACGGCTGATTAAAAAGTTACTGCGATCTTGTGTTAAATTAAGAGAGGCAGAACTTCCAATAATAAAGAGGTGGTCATCCTGCTATATTCTGCCCTGGAGAGATCTTATCTGGAATACTGTATTCATTCAGTTATGGGAAAAACAAAAATTTAGGAAAGATAATGGAAAAATAAGGAAAAGTTCAAAGGAAGTAACCCAGAATAGTAAAAGTCCTTAGTTGCATGTAATATGCAACTCAGTTAGAGGAACTAAGAGTCTTTATTTTGCAGAATAAAAGACTAAGTGGGTGGCTAGTTTGTGCAGTGAACAGAGCACCAGCCCTGGAGTCAGGAGAACCTGAGTTCAAATCCAGCCTCAAACACTTAACGCTTACTAGCCATGTGACTTGGGCAAATCACTTAACCCCAATTGCCCTGCCTTCCCCCCTCCAAAAAAAAAAAAAAAAAAAGAGAAGACTAAGGAGATACATGATGCCTGTCTTCAAGTATCCAAAGGGATATCTTACAGAAGAGGATTAAGCTCATTCTTTTTCATCCCAGAGTACAAAACTATAAGCAACAGATGAAGTTTCAAAGGGAAAATTCAGGCTTGATGGAAAGGAGAAACTTCCTAACAATTAGAACTACCCCAGCCTTTAGGGGAAGGGGACTCCACCTCACTGGAGGTCTGGTATATGGTAGTGAAGATTCCTTTCATGCATGGAATTTGGATAAATGGTCACTGAGGTCCCTCCAAACTCTCAAAATTCTATGATTTTGTATTTATGTATCTGGGTACATGTTGGAGCTCCATCCAATTCATCCCACTCTAGTAGACTAAAAGCTCTTTTGAGGGCAGGGAATGTTTTGTTCTTGTCTTTCTATCCCCAGCACCTTAGACAATGCCTGTCATGGGATGGTCATTTAATGAATGCTTGCCCAAATGAAGTAAAATGAAGTATCTGTTTATTCTTCAGACAAAGATTTATTAAGCACCTACTATGTTCTGTGCATTGTGAAAGGCTTCCAAAGACAACATAGACCATACCTTCAAGAAGCTAGCATTCTATTGGAGGAAGGGGGAGGAGGCAATACCTATAAAGATTTTTTTTAAACACAATATGTAAATAGTAAATATAAAGAAATTTCCTAGAGAAAGGGTTGGGGGGCAAATAAGTATCAGCCTTATGCAGGAGGTAGACCTGAGTCTTGAAGGAAGTAGGGGATTACAAGAGGTGAGGGTGAGAAAGAAATACATCTACCATTCTGGAGAGCAATCTGGAACTATGCCCAAAGGGCTATAAACAATTGCATACCCTTTGACCCAGTAATACTACTTCTGGGGTTGTATCCCAAAGAGATCACAGAAGTGGGAGGAAGACCCATATGTACAAACTCTTAAACTGGGCATCTTGCCACATAGAAGAGTAGGGGGAAGGGGAATGAGAGGTAGGATGA
>CM053587.1:319022850-319045062 GCA_028646515.1 Pseudochirops corinnae | reverse complement strand
GCACTGGGGTAAGGAGATCCATCTTGCCCTACTGGAAAGTCAGAGGGGTGATGGGAGAGGATATAGGTGACAGCAGATTGGGAGAGGGGGTAAACATGGGATCACTGTTTTGGGGTGGTGGGTAGGGGAAAGATGGGGAAAAAATTTGTAACTCAAAATCTTGTGGAAATGAAAGATGTAAACTAAAAATAAACAAAAGTTAATTTATGTTAAAAAAAAAGAAGAAGAAAAAGAAAAGAAGTAAAGTAATACAGAACTTTCAAGCAAAAAAAAATGGATAGATGAAACCACCAAAGGACATGAAGGCAGCTGAAGTAGGCACTATGGAGTGCTTAGAGCTTGGTCAGACTTTGGAGATGACAAGATCACCACTACACGACCTGGTGAACACACTACAAGGTATGTATGCAATGGGGCTCCATATATATTAAGAATATTCCAAGTAGTACTTTTTGTGGTAGCAGAAAAATAGAATCTCACTAGAAAATGGGTACCCTTATTAGTCAAAGATACAAAGAAAGATGAAAAGCTTTCCCTACTCTCAAGGAGCTCACAGTGTAATAATAGGGAGACAGCACGCAAACAAATTTATTTATATGTGTGTGTATAAAATGTATGTATACAAGATAGATTGGAGGTAATTAAGAGAGGAAAGGCACTATCCCAAACTCAAGCTTCCCTCCTCTTTAGTCCATCTTCCTCTCAGCTATCAAACTATCCTTCCTAAAGAACAAATCTGAGCATATTACCCCCTCCATTCAATTAGTACCAGTGGGTTCTTATTGCCTCCAGGATCAAACATAAAAATCCTCTGTTCAGCTTTTACAATCCTTCCTAGGTTGGCCCGTCTCGAACTTTGTGACCTTCTTATGCCTTACTCATACTCTGCAATCCAGAGACACTGACCTCCTTGTGTTCCTCACACACAACACTCCATCTACCTATTCCAGGCATTTTCAGTGGGTGTCCCTGATACTTGGAATTCTCTCCCTCCTCATCTCTGCCTCAGATGACTCAAAGAAAGTCCCACCTCCTACAGGAAGACTTTTCCAGTCCTCCTTAACCTTAGTGCCTTCCCTCTGAGATGATCATTTTTGCCACTTTCCTGTTTAGATCTTGTTTGTATATAATTGTTTGCATGTTATCTCACACACTATACTGTGAACTCCTTGAGAGATGGGACTGTTTGTCTTTGTCATATCCTCAGTGCTTAGCATAATATCTAGCAAATAGTAGGAGTTTAATAACTGCTTGTTGACTTGGCCAAAAAGAAACTGAACACTGAACAAATCAGTGAAGGTCTAGAAGTATTAAACTAAATTGCCTTCTGGAGTTGAAGTGAGCAGAGAGGTAGGGGATTGCTAGGAATTGTCTACATTGGCAGATCCTGTCTTAGCATCACATGCATCATGGTTTCTCTTTGTCCTAAGGAAGGGCTAAATCTGGGTGTGCGGGGGTGGGAATTAAATGTGATGGAAAGATAAAAGATATAAATAAAATATATTAAAAATAAACTAAAGATCAAAGACTCAGCAAAAAATAAATTGTCAGTAAATTCATAAAACTGGAGGAAGAGAGATTTAATAAATACTATTAAGCAGGCTGACAGAAACTAGTGAGATTTCCCCACTCTTTGAAAGGTCAACATTAATGACAATTCCACAATGGAGAACAATGCCAGGGGCCGCTCACCTCCTTTTTGAAATAAACGGGTTCATGGCTCATAGAGCAGTGAACTGTGGAGGTCTAGTATCAAGGGGTGGCGGACAGCAATGGTGGGGAGAGGGAATGGGGAAGAGGGAGGAGAGGAGAAGCTTTCAATGAAAGCAGTCCTGGGCAAAATGCCAAGCAACAGCTGCTGCAATGAAACGGCCCCTAAACTGCCTTCTGTCCTTATACTGAGGCTGGTAACAGGGTGACATCCAGAGCTGGATTTCAGCAGCAGATGGGGGTAGGTGGGTCATACAGTCCCCTCGCATCTTACCACAGCCCCTCTCTGGGAAAGCTGTAGCTGTAATCCTTTCCTGTATAACACGATAGTCCCCAACTTCCCCAAATGGCTCACCAATCCTTGAGGAATTAGTAACATCATGTAATTACTTATTAATTCCCTCTCCCTACATCTCTTCATTTTCCTTTAGGTTCAGTAAGGGTAGATCCATTCATAATAGCCACAGGTGGGTATCAGGAGATACTTCCTGCTCAAAGTTTCTTTGGCAGCTGGCCAGAGAGCAAGTGAAGACAATCGTAGGACACACTACAACCCCCATCTCCCTAAAGGACCAGGACTGCTAAATCAATCAGTCAATAAACATTTATTAAGGGGCAGCTAGGTGGTGCAGTAAATAGAGAACCAGCCCTGGAGTCAGGAGGACCTGAGTTCAAATCCAGACTCAGACACTTGACACACTTACTGTGTGACTTTGGGCAAGTCACTTAACCCCAATTGCCCTGCCTTGCCCCCTCAAGTAAAAATAAACATTTATTAAGTGCCTACTATGTGCCAAGCACTGTACTAAGTGCTGGAGATACTGAGTAAAAGGCAGTCCCTGCCTTTGAGGAGCTCACAGTCTAACAATGGAAACAACATGCAAATAACTGTGGTCAAATAGGTTAAAAACAAGATAATAATCAACAGAGGGAAGGTACTGAAATTAAGAGGGATTGGGAAAGGCTTCCTGAAAAAGGTAGAAATTTAGCTGGGACTCGAAGGAAGCTGGGAGGCAGAGATGATGAGGGAGAGCATTCTAGGGGAACACTCTGGGGAACAGCCAGTGAAAATGTCCAGAGTTTGGAGATGGAGTGTTTTGTCTGAGGAACAGCAAAGAGGCTAGTGTCATTGGATCAATCGATCAATCAACATTTATTAAGTGCCTACTATATGCCAAGCACTGGGATACTAAAAGAGGCAAAAGACAGCTCCTTCCCCCAAGGAGCTTATGATCTAACAGAGAAGATAACATGCAAGCAAATCTATACAAAGTAAGCTATATAGAGGATAAATAGGAAATAATTAACAGAGGAAAGACACCGGAATTAAAAGGGGATAGGGAAGGCTTCCTGTAGAAGATGGGATTCAAGTTGGGAATTGGAGGAAGCCAGGGAGGTCACTCATCAATGAGTATGTGGTGGAGAGAGGTACAAGGAGTAAGAAGATTGGAAGGGAGGCAAGCAGACTATGAAGGGCTTTGAAAGTCAAACTGAGGAGGGTGCAGTTCAAGCACTTAGGCTCATAGACTTACAGCTGGATGGAACTTTGGAAGTCATCCAATCCAACCTTCACTTCTTACAGATAAGAAAACTAAGCACATAGTAGTGAAGGGACTTGCCCAAAGTCAGGAAGTGTCAGAATTGAGATCTGAATCCTCTGACTCCAAATTCAGCAATCTTTTCACCACTTCATGTTGTCCCCCAAGGTCTAGTGAAAGTAGTGGCCAGTTGAATTTTCAGTAATTTTGAGAAACAAGGTAGAGCAGATACAGTGTTTAATTTGGTACCAAGAAAACTTGCGTTCCAATCTCATGTCAAAGCCTGACTAAGGTAAAACCATGGGCAAGTCATTAAGCCTCACTATTAAAATAGGGATTATAATAATGGTGTTTATTCCATAGGATTATTGTTGGGTTCTAATGATATAATACATTGAACATGCTTTGGAAACCTTAAAGCAATATATAAATGTGAACCATTACTATCATCGTATCATTATTATGCATTGCAAGGACTATCATACAGTCTACCCTTCTGTCCAATTTCATAATTAGTCTCTCTCTTTTTTAATAACACATAAGAATTATTGTTCACAAGAGGTAAAATGGTAGAGTGGATAGAGAGCTGGTTTTAGAGTCAGGAAGTCCTGGCTATATGACCCTGGAGAAGTCACTTAACTTCATAATGTTCCCAGATAACCCTCTGAGATTCTATGCTGCAGAAGAGTTACTGACTTGCACCTACACCAGTAAAATCACAAGTCTGGCCAAACAATAATGGTACTTATTGTTTTTCACTTTTTGATAGCACTTCAAGGCTTATAAAGTACTTTGCTTGCAGCAATTCTACAAGCAAGGTAGTTTACTTAAAGAAGCTGACTCATTGTGGTGAAGTAATTTGCCTAGAACCAAATAGCTAGCTAGCATCAGAATCAGGACTTGAACCTGAATCCAAGACCAAAGGTCTTTTCCCTATGGCACACTGCCCATCGTAATGAATCAGGCCTTTCCCAAGTTACTGAGAAAGGAAATGGAATCAAGAGAAAAGATCCTAGAAGGTATGTGAAGGTATGTTCACTATACCAAAAACTAACACTAGCTAAGTATTCATTTCAATAAATAAGGTTGCACTAGCTTGTAAGATTAAAGTGGGTATCTAACTTTTTACCAGGATGAACTAGTCAAATAAAACTCAAAAGTACAAATGGGATCCACAAGTGATGATTTTGTGTGCCAAATCAAATGAATTGAAGATTTTTCATCCTTAAATTATACCTTTCTGTTTCAACAAGACATGCTTTCCCTTTGATGGAAACCTGCAGCAACGATGAAAATCAGGTTAGTTAATTGATTGAATTTTCCACCCTATGCTTCTCCCACATTGGAGAACCAAGTGTGGTCACAAATGTAATTAGATCTAACAGTTAGAAGATAAAGGAATTACTCTGAAAATGGGTAAGGAGGATAGTAAGGTTCTCTATGCAGATCAAGTGAGAAGTGAACACTCTAGGCACCCTAGAGAACCATTTCTTGAAACTTGCCTTATTCTCCAACTTTTTCTGAGGTTCCCCAGCTGTTCCCCAGTTTTGTTTCTCAGTGTGGTTTTAAAAATACGAACACCTACCAATTATCCCACGTCTGATAATAACTCACATTTCTATAGCATGTTAAGATTCACAATGCATGTTTCTCATGACAATCCTGTGGAGTAGGCAGTGTCAACACTATTTCACAGATGGGGAAACTGTGGTTAAACTGTTTACCTGTGGCCACTCTGCTAAAAAGTGGTAGACCTGGGACTCAAATCCAAATCCTTTGACTCCAGATCCAATGTTCTTTCCATTACTCTGAACTACCTGTAAAAACCTATTTGTAACTAACTCCAGACCCTTGCTCTTTTTTTTTTTTACCTCTTTTTTTTGTCCACTGCTCATCTATTTTCCTGCAAACATAGTGTTAGGTTGGCTGAAGAAATATCAACTCTAATGGCAAAAATGAAGCTGTCAAATCACTTGTGAATTTCAGTTCTTTGCCCTGTGCATCACTCCCAACTCAGATTCATCAACCCTCCACAATCTGCTTCTAACCCATCTTTCCAGCTTTATTTCACATCACTCCTATTAGCGTGCTCTAGGTTCTAGCAAGGTGTCTAAACTCAAGGCATGGGCAGCTTCTGTGCATTTGCTCAAAGTACTACTACTACTACTACTACTACTACTACTACTACTACTACACACACACACACACACACACACACACGCACACCTCTTCCCTATATCTGGAATTCATTCCCTCCTGACCTCCTCTGCTTCTCTGAGACCTTCAAGACTCAGCTCATGAAGACTTTCCTGATAGTCTCTTGTCTTCTGTCTATGTCTCTCTCGTGATATACCAATGCTTTCTCCCTTTTCAAAGGTTTGTTTCTCTATATAAATGGTGTATCTCCCTCCCAATAGATTATAAGCTTCTTGAGAGCAAAGACTGTTTCCCATTTTATCTTGGCCTTCTCAGTGCCCAGTACAGTGTTCTGTACATAGCAGACACTTAGTAACTGTTTTTTGAGTTAAGGGGGTAGAGTTAAGCTAAACTGAAGGCCAACTGTACTGTGCTCTATATGGTACAATTACCATAGAACTGTTCTGATCAGATGACATCTGGAGTATCATATTCAGGTCTGAGTTTCACCATTTAGAAAGGCTACAGATCAAAGAAGGGCAAGCAAGATGATGGGCCTCAAGGTCATTCCACATGAGAATTGGCTGAAAGAAATGCGGATGAAGATAGGAATCTTAGGGGAGAAGGGAGGCATACAACGTCTGTTTTCAAGAACAGAAAGGGCTGTCACATCAAGTAGGATTAAGATGCATTCTATCTGGCCCCAGAGGAGAGAATTAGGAACTATAGGTGGAAATTACAAAGAAGAAAATTTAGACTTAATGGCAATAGAAACTCCCTAATGATTAGGAGCTGTCCAAGGGCTTCAAGCAAAGACTGGATGACCACTTGCTGGGCACCAGGCAGAAGGGTTCCTATTGAAGGATGGAATGAACTAGATAGCCCCCTGAGGTCTCTCTACCTCTGATGTTCTTTAAAGTCACCTCCCTGAGTATGGGCATCCTGGGGTTAGCTCTGCATGGGGGTTGCCCAATTGGTAAACTTATTTAAAGTGGTAATTTTCACTACAGTTGTTGGCTGCTGTGGAATTGTGCTTAGCTTCTGAGAGATTTCTGGTCCCTGAGCCATTTGCTCAGAATACTATTCAGAGTATGTTTAACATTAACTCACTGAGGGCTGTTGGGCAACAGGAGGCACAGAGGAAAGGCAAACTCTTGGAGAACATCCTTACATTCTAATTTAATTGGGTCCACATGGCTCAGCTACTTTCCAAGTGCAGAAGTCTGGAAAATCTCTCTCTATCTCTCTCTCTCTCTCTCTCTCTCTCTCTCTCTCTCTCTCTCTCTCTCTCTTCTCTCTTCCTCCCTCTCTCTCTCTCTCTCTTTCTCTCTCTTCCTCCCTCTCTCTCTCTCCTTCTCCCTCTCCCTTTCTTTCTCCCTCTCCCTCTCTTTCTCCCTCTCCGTCTCTTTCTCTCTCTCTCTCTCACTCTCTCTCTTCCTCTCTTTCTCTCCTTCACCTTATGGAGGTCAATGAAGCCCTCAGCCCAGCTTCTCTTCCCCAATCTGTCCTTGAACAGAAGAACCCAGTGACCTTGCCTCTAATCTCCATCAAAAACAGTTTATGATGAGACGCATTCTTAATCCACAAAGAACTTGATGGATCAAAACAACAATCAAAACAAATCAAAGAAAGGAGGGTAAAAATAAAAATGTAATTAAGCATGCAAATCACTCTAGCATGTCCCAGCATTAGATATTCACTCTACATCCTAACACTGACAATCACTATTGCTGTGAGCAAGGGGACATCGTGCTAACAGATGTGGAGAAAAGGGCTCTAATGAATGACTATAGAGTTATTCCAAGTGACTCCAATATCTCCCCAACTGGAACACTGACATCATAAATATTAACCAATCAATGCACAAGTATTTATTAAGTTCTTACAATATGACAATGTGCTGTCTTAGGTAACAAGGATATAAAGACAAAAAAATGAAACAGTCCCTACCTGTGCTTACATTCCTACTGGGAGAAACAAAATACATGCAAAATAAATGTATAAAAATAGACGTAAAGTCACTAGAATCCATGGAGAACCAGGAAACAGACATATATATAATGGAATTGGAGTCAGGAATCCCTGAATTCAAACCCCGTTATGACATCTGAACAAAAGAATGAAGGATTTATCAGTGTCTTACTATGTTTAAAGCACACTTTCCAGATAGCTCCAGCAACGCTGCTTCTGCTCAGGACCTCTTCTCCACTTCCCCTACAAAACTGAACTCTGCCTGAGAAGCCACTCCAGGCTTTGCTAGCCCATCCTTGGTCTTATAATATCGGATTGCAAGCTTCCACAGAACTTCACGGACATCTCCAGCCATGGCACCCCATGTGCAGATTCCCTCCCCGTTTCTGGTTATTGTCTTCTTGATTAGAATGCAAGCTTCTTAAGGACACGAATTCGCTTGTGTTTATTTGTGTCCCCTGGTCTTAGCACAGGGCTTGGCATGCAGTAAGTACTTAATAATTGCTTCATCTACTTTTATGACCCCGGGCAAGTCACTTGACTTTTCTGAGCCTTAGTTCCTCATCAGCTAAATAGAGATAATAATACGCTTTAGTACCTGCTTCACCAGGTTGTTGTGAGGCTCAAATGCTGCTGCTGATAATGATGATGATGATGACGACGATGATGATGATGATGACAACAATGATGATGATGATGATGACGATGATGATGATGACGATGATGACGATGATGATGACAATGATGATGATGATGATGATGATGATGACAATGATGATAGCTACAATTTACATAGTCCTCTATGGTTTTCAAAGTGCTTTAAAAATATTATATCATTTTACCATCACAACAGCCCTGGGAGGTAGGCGCAATTATTATACCCATTTTGCAGATAAGGAAATTGAGGTAGACTATATGAATATTAGTTATTATTAGTAGTATTAGTCCCTATCTGCTACATCATGATGCCCCTTAGAATCAAGTCCTACCTTGGTACAGCCCTGTTGTCATTTAACTTCTCACTGTCACTGGCAATTCTCTAGAATTCTGGGTTACAAAAGAGTTGCGAATCTGCTAGGTAGAGGAAATTCTCCACCTTGCTGCAAATCACAGATCTGGATAAAAAATAAATATTATATATATATATATACATATGCATATATATAATAGATACAGACATGCATGCGACATTCATTCACATAGACATATTACAAACAAAAACCCTTTCTGATGTCACAAGTATTTTCAGGTCTCTGGAATATCCTCTCTTTGTTAAATGACTTTTTCAAATGGGAGAGTCTTCTCTCTGAACAAGATTTCAATACAATAACATCCCTAAAGTCACTGGATTTGGAGGAAGGAAATTAGTGGTTATCTAATCTAACCAGCTCATCTGACAGATGAGGAAACTGAGGTTGGAAGAGTTCAAGGGAATGACCCAAAGTCACTCACTCATTTAACAAGTATTTATTATGTGCTTATTATGTGCCAAACACTGTGGATACAAAGATGAAAACTTAACAG
This sequence comes from Pseudochirops corinnae, assembly GCA_028646515.1. Lineage (NCBI taxonomy): Eukaryota > Metazoa > Chordata > Mammalia > Diprotodontia > Pseudocheiridae > Pseudochirops > Pseudochirops corinnae. Next base: position 319,036,183 of record CM053587.1, on the reverse strand, counting down.
TGACTGTCCTCAAGGAGCTTACATTCTCCTGGAAAGATATAACAAAAGCATAGGTAAGTAAATAGGAAATATACAAAATTAATATAAAGTAATTTGGGGGTATAAGAAAGAGTACTAGCAACTGGGAAGATAAGAAAAAGTGTCTTGTAGGAAACAGCATGTGAGTTTTTTCCTGAAAGGAGTGAGGAAGTCTAAAAGGTACAGGTGAGAGGGAGAGAATTCCAGGGAGAAGAGCTCCCCTGCAAAGGCAGAAATGGGAGATGGAATGGTGTGTACAGAAAATAATCAGGCTGGTTTGGCTGGAACTTAGAGGCTATGAGGGGGAGCAATGAGAAAGAAGTCTAGAAAGCAGACGAGTCATATTATGAAGGGATATCAATGTCATCCTTAGAAGTGTGTAGTTTATCCTCGAGTTGCTGAAGCTTCTTGGACTGGGGAACACCATGGTGGAAGGTGTTCATTATTTGGACATGTGGATGGAGGGTGGAGAGATTAGAGGTAGAGACACCAGTCAGGAGGCTGTTGTTGAAATAGTCCAGATGAAAAGTGATGTGTGCCTTACCTAGGGTAGCAACCAAGTGATTGATGAGAAGGGAACAGATGTGAGAGATGCTGCAAAGGCAGAACCAACAAAAATTGGCAACTTATTGGTAAAGACGGAGGGGGACTAAAGTTGGAGAAATGAAACAGTCCCTGTCCTCAAGGAGTTTACAGAGTAATGTGATTGGTAGGAAAAGTAGAAGGAAGTTAAAGCAAGAGCAAACAAAATGAATGATATAAGGTAACACTGGATGGCAGAAAAGGAAATGTCACAGCAAAATATTAAAGAGATCAGGGAGGACTTCACAGAGGAGGCAGAGCCTGAGCCTTCAAGAGAAGATTTCAATGGCACAGGGGCACACAGAGAAAAACCTGCACACAAACATGAAGAGAGGAGTGAGGAGTGGGTAGGGCAGAGATCAGGGGTCATGCAGCTCTGATTTGCTTGTCACAGAGAATGTATTAAGCAGAGTAACAATGGTGCTGCGTTGGGAAGGAGAGGTGGAACCAGATGGAGAAGGGCCTTAAATCCTAGAATAAGAAGGGTTTGTTTTATTCCAAAAGCAACAGGGAACCATTGATAGATCTTAAACAGCATTGTATCAGAACTGGTTGGGAAGATTATTCTGTGAGTTAGAGACAAAATGTGAGGAGGTTAGTGAAGAAGCCAGTCCTCATAAGAGAGGGTGAGGATTTGAACTAGGGCAGTAGCCCTGAGAATGAAGAGAAGGGGTTAGATAAATGTAGGTAAATCCTTGGCACCAGATGATCATTTAAAAGTAAATCAAGGTGGGACAGCTAGGTGGCGCAGTGAACAGATCACCCGCCCTGGAGTCAGGAGGACCTGAGTTCAAATCAGACCTCAGACACCTGACACACCCTACTAGCTGTGTAACCGTGGGCAAGTCACTTAACCTCAATTGCCTTGCCTTCCTCCCTCCCCCCCCAAAAAAAGTAAATCAAGGAGAAGCCTAAGATGAAATATGTAACTTATCATTACCAATGGCCTGGATGAACTGCCTGATCCCCCAAGTGAGCCCTGTTCATGAGAAGGGGGCTAGAAATGACTTTGGGAAATCTACTCTCACCTTCATACTAGGCATGTTGGTGGAGATTACTATAAAGGATGAGCCTCTAGGTGGCGCCACAGTGCACAGAGTGCCAGGTTTGGAGTCAGGAAAACTCATCTTCCTGAGTTCAAATCTAGCCTCAAATACGTATTAGCTATGTGACCCTGAGCAAATCACTTAACCTTGTTTGCCTTAGTTTCCTCATCTATAAAATGAGCTGGGGAAGGAAATGGCGAACGACTCCAGTGTCTCTGCCAAGAAAACCCCAAATGGGGTCATGGAGAGCTGGACACAACTGAACACGACTGAACAAAAGAGATTACAAAAGATAAGATAATCAAGAGGGACTGGACCTGGGAGTTCCATGAGGAACTTTCATATGAAAAAAACTCCCTCTAACAATGCAAACTAATACCTTCTCAGGAACGTATAGTCTTGGTGAGATAAGTGATTTGCCCAAAGACATTTATAGCTTCTATGTTTCAGAGGTAAGACTTGAACTCTGTCCTTCCTAACACCAAGGCCGGCTCCTTATCTACCAGGCCACACTGCTGCTCAGGACAACCGAACACTAAAACAAATAACTGAAGGAGAAAAAGATAGCATCATTTTTACAAAGATGACATAGATTCTGGATAGTTCCTCTCTCAAATTCCATGAAGAAACTACTCTGGGTGGTTTTTTTTAACTGCAAAACTAACACACAAATGGGTTATTCAATCTATTTCCTCTAGTGAAGGTCTGGAGACCAGGGAAAGTCTGTTTCCAATATATCAATCAACATGTATTTATGAAATGCCTACTCTGTGCCAAGCACTAGGGGGAAAGTACAAACAACGAAACAATCCCTGCTTCACAAGAAGATATCATTCTAATGGGTGAGACAAGAAGGGTGTCCACACTTGGTGTCCACCTGCCACCCAACCTGTAGCATACACAGCAGCCACACTCCACTAAAACCACATGGGCACACAGACTAAATCTGGTTGAGGGTTACCAATGAGCCTCAGACTCATCAGTGAGTTAGGGGGTATCTATCCCAAGCATGTAAAGACTTCTTCTGGCAGAATGGGTGGATGAGAATAATTTGTTCCAATGGCCAGGAAGGCAGCTGAATCAGGTGCTGTGGAGCACTTAAAACTTGTTCAGACATCAAAGATGCCAAGGTCATCCACTGCATTCCAGACCATCACCAGTCACCCCGACTTTTTGTCTTGCCACTGGACTTCATTGACTCTGGAAGAGAGAGTGAAACTGACAAACTCTGTTTCGCTTAAATCCAATTCGTGCCCAACTCAAGACATCACCCCATAATGTCACTGGTCCTCTTTGAAAACAAAAGGCCAACAGCAAAACAATAATATAAACATATCCAGCACAAATACAAAGTGAATAAATACAAATTCATGCCAAATGGTTAACTACAAGGTAGCTTAGGAAAGAGAGCACTAGCAGTTGGGGGATCAGGAGAAGCTTCATACAGAAGACTGATGTAAAGAAAAGGGAAAAGAGAAAAAAGAGGCAAAAGAGAAATTTACATGATAATTTTATTATATATTTAAAAGGAATAGCAAGCTATACATAATGGATTTGCAGTTTCATGGGCAGTCATCCTTTTTATTATACTATGTAATGGAAATGATTGTTTTATTCCATAATTTAAAAATAAAATAAAAAAATCTAAAGCCTGAGCTGTAACCTAAAAGAAGAAAGGAAATTTATGAAAAGCAATTAATGAAGGAGTACATTCAGGAGGATAGCCAGTGCAAAGGCAGGAAGATAAGAAATAGAGTGCTGTGAGTAAGGAACGATAAGAAGGCCAGTTGGGATCACAGAATACAGGACGGCGTGCGATGTCCAATAAGAACAGAACCATAAATTGGGGCCAGGTTATGTAGAGCTTTAAGGCCTAAGCAGAGAAGTTTATGTTTTATCCTAGGGGCAAAAGGGAATTGCTTGAATTGTTTGAGTAGGAGAGTCACATAGTCAGAGCTACACTTAAGGAAAATTACTTTGGTTGCAATGTGTAGGCTGGACGAGAATGGTAAGAGACTTAAGGCAGAGACACCAATTAGGAGGCTTTTGCAATTATCTAAACAAGAGGTGAATGCAGCAAGAAAAGTCATAATAAGGGAGCATGGGGTATGAAGTACAGCCTGCTTGACATTTAAATAGTAAAAGCAAAGGTACCACTCAAGGGGATTAGACATCTGATTTCCCCAGAAAGCTCCAGAGATACTATCCTGAACTCCCATTCATAATGGTAGGTTATGTCCCCAGAGGCTATTGTGGGCTATCCCTCCCCTCACACTAAGGTTACCTTAAGGAGTTGGTGATGGTTTTCTAGTATGAATTCCCACTGGTGTGCTTCTCATGCTAATTATCAGTTAATATCAGTTATCCAGCCAGATTTTATTAGCTTTTAATAACAAGGATTTAGTAATGTGATAGAATAAGATCAATTAGTATGAAACATCCCTCCAAATTCAGGGCACATTCTCCCACAAGGAAACCTAGATTCCTGGGGGAAATGGACTCAAGCTAGGAATACATTTGGGAAAGGGTAGCCTCATGAAGTCCTCCTTCGGGATGGTGTAACTTTTTCCTGGGCTCCTTGTGGAGTCCTAAAACTGCCTTTCATCAGTATATCTGGCTTGTCCTTAGCTCTAGATACAGACACTGCCATCAGTTCTTCTGGGCTCATTGCTAGGACATCCATGGAAAACCCAAAATATTCTGACCTTTCAAAGTTCACAAGGTCTTCCTCTAGTAGAGAAGGGAAAGAGGAAGAGGGAGACTGTCTACCTCAAATGATTCCTTCTCACCATCTCAACTGGACTGCTCCTCTCTTCTAAGCTGAACTATCACTCAAATGTCCAGATTCTTTGTTGGACTCTATAAGATCCACAAGGAATAACTGAATCTCTTCAGCCAATCCCAATAGACTTCTTGGGTAGTCATTTCATTTTATACAATCACTTTCACTCCTTCCAAACTGATTAAAGACATCCCCTGTGTAATTTAAGGTATTTGATTGATTGATTCAATAGAAGTGTTCTTATTTGTTTAAACTAGTTACTCTGAGTAAAGGGGACTGATTGATTCAATAGACCTTACCCACCCTTACAATAGGATCATGGATTTTTTTTCTTCAAACAATAAGCATTTTCAAAGGAAAACGACCTATGTGTACAAAAATATCAATAGCGGCTCTTTTTGTGGTGGCAAAGAATTGGAAATTGAGAGCATGCTCATCATGTGGGGAAAGTTGTGGTATATGATTATGATGGAATAATATTGTGCTCAAGAGATGATGAGGGGCAAGATGTATATGAACTGATGCAAAGTGAACTGAGGAGAATCGAGAGGTCATTGTAAAGACGCTCAGCTGTGAAAGACTTAGCTTTTTGTTGTTGTTCAGTCCTTTCAGTTGTGTTGAGCTTTATGTGGGTTTGGGAGGGGGAGGGTTGGTAAAAATACTGGAGAAATTTGCCCTTTCCTTGTGCAGCTCATTTTACAGATGAGGAAACCGAGGCAAACAAGGTTAAGTGACTTGCCCAGGATCATACAGCTAGTAATTGTCTGAGATGAGATCTGAACTCAGGAAGATGAATCTTTTTGACTCCAGGCCAGGAACCTATCCCCTGCACCACCTAAATCACTACAACGATCCAAGACAATTCTAAAGGACTCGTGCTGAAAAAATGCTATATACCTGCAAAGAGAGAAGTGATGAATTCTGAGTAGAAATTGAAGTATAATTTTCACACTTTCCTTATTTTTTGGTTTTTAAAAACCTGACTAATATGGAAATATGTTTGGCATGATTTCACATGAATAACGGGTACCATATTGTTCACCTTCTCCATGGATGGGGGAGAGAATCTGGAACTCAAAAGTTTAAAAGTAAAAAATGTTGAAGATAACTAAATGATAAATTCAAAACATTAAAACACAAATAATAAGCATTTATTTTCTCTCCTACTCCCCCCACCACAGAGAAGAAAAATAAAACTTTTGTAACAAACATACAGAGACAAACAGACTTAGGTAAAAGGGATGTCAGCTTACCCTACGACACCCTCAATTTAGAGAAGACAACTGAGTGCCATACAGATTAAATGACTTGTAAGAGAGCTAGTAAGTGGTAGTCAGGATTTGAACCCCAGACCCTCCTTGACTCTCAATTCTGTGATCTTTCTGCTATACAGATCTCACTGTCTCCTACTAGATTGTGCTTTAAGAGCAAGGAGTGTTTTTCACTTGTATCTTTATATGACCCAGGATCTAGCCCAGTGCTTTGCATGTGTCAGAAGACAAATGCTTGTTGAACTCAATTGAATCTGCAGCCTGGGTCTAGGGCAGCTCTGAGGCCATATGTGGCCTTCCTTGGGTGCAGACTTTTGACTGAGTCCAAGTTTTACAAAACAAATACTTTCATTAAGGGGATTTGTTTTGTGAAGTTTGGACTCAGTCAAAGGGCCACACTTGAGGACCTAGAGGCCACCTGTAGTCTGAAGGCTCAGGCTCCCCACCCCCAGTCTAGGATATAGGAACACTGAATTTGCAGAGGGCCTGGCTTCAAATCCTGACTGTCAATGAGTAACTGTGAGACCTTGTCATTTCTCTGTGCTGCAGGTGTCTCTTATATAAACTGAGGGAACTAGATCGAAAAACCTCTAGGCTTCCTTCCAGCTCTAAATCTATGATTGTATATGGTCCTAGGTGGAAGTGAGAAAGGAGTATGTTCCAGCCATGGGGGATGCTAATACACAGGCACGTATATAGTCTTAAGTGAATGGTCCTAGGTAAACTTATGCAGAGACGTTAATGAGAGCCCCACGGGTTAGGTAGGTATAGATGGGTTAGGATCTGCATCCTTGGAGAAAAGGTCCACACGAATGAAATCAGTGAGCTATTAACTGGATGGAGCTTCTATTGTCTTCATCCATGAAAAGATTAACAGTCATCTATATCCCCTGGTACAAACTCAGCTGGAAGCATTTACCTCCCTAGTCTGCAGTTTCTTAATCTATAAAAACAAGGGGTTTGTATTCGAGGGTCCCTAAGGGCCCTTTCATCTCCTAGGATCCAATCACCTTGAGTCACTGAGGTAGGTATCTGTTTGCTCTTTGGTGATCTAATGAGGGCATGAGCCTTGACCACAAGAAGTACTTCTGACTACCCTTCTCTGCCTGAATTTCCTTTTTTCAGTCACGGGAAATAAAATGTTACATAAAGTCAGCTTCAAAATATTTTATTGATATCTTTTGCTTTTTATATCATCTTCATTTCCACATAGATTCCTCCCCCAACCTCTTACCTATCAAGCCATCCTTTGTAACAAAGAATTTAAAAGGAAGAGGGGAGAAAAGTAATTCAGAAAAACTAACCAACACATCGCCCAAGTCTGGTTGTCTGCATGATGTTCTAACCCCAGCTCTGCAATGATTAGGGCTAATTGGGCTCCCTGTCTCAAAGTCTCGCCCCACTCTAATTCATCCTTGACACCACTGCCAACCTAATTTACCTAAAGCTCAAAATTGACCTTGTCTCTCCCCCCTTTAATAAACTCCAGTGGTTCCCTATTGCCTCCAAGATCAAATATAAACTGCTGTTTGGCATTTAAAGCCCTTCACAACCTGTCCCAAATCTACCTTTCCAACTTTTTTCTCACATTATTTCCTTTCATTCCCACTGTTCTCCAGTCAAACTCATCTTCTGGTTGTTCTTCATACACTACACTCCATCTCCTGCTGTCCCCATGCCTACAATATACTCCTTCCTCACTTTGATCTCTCAGAATCCTAAATTTCCTTCTAGGTTCAGTTCAAGGATCACCTTTTACAAGAGGGTTTTCCTGATCTCTTGGCCATTCTATGCCCCCAATCATCTTGTATCCAATTTGTATATATCTTATATACACTGATATATTTCCATGTTTTCTCCTCTAGATTATAAACTCTAAGGACAGAGCTGGTTTTCAGTTCTGTCTTTGTGTTCCCGGGGTCTAGGATAATACTGGGCATATTGTAAGAGCTTAGCAAATGCTTATTGATTAATTATTAATAATAATAATAGCTGGCATATATAGCACTTTCTGTGTGCCAGGCACTTCAGGAACATTAACTCCTTTAATGATGATAATAACAACAATAATAATTTGTTGTTCTTCAGTTGTTTCGGTCCTGTCTGACTCTTCATGACCCCATCTGATGTTTCTTGGCAAAGATATTGGAGTGGTTTGCCATTTCCTTCTCCAGCTCATTTGACAGATGAGGAAACCAAGACAAACAGGGTGAAGTGACTTGCCCAGGGTCACACAGCTAGGAAGTGTCTGAGGCTAGATTTGAGCTCATGATGATAAGTCTTCCTGATTCCAAGCTGTGCCACCTTGTTGCCCCATAATTAGAATAGCTAACACTTATATAGTACTTACTGTGTGGTAAGTATCATGCTAAATGCTTTATAATTATTTTATTGGATCCTTACAACAGTCCTAGGAGGCATTATTACCACCATTTTCCAGCTGAGGCAATCTGCAAACAGAAGTTAAGTAACCTGCCCAGGGTCACAGAGTTAGTAAATATCTGAGGTCGAATTTGAACTCAGGTCTTCCCGATTTTAGGCCCAGAACTCCATCCATACTACCTCCTTGCTGCCCCTAACTGACATAGGTACATTTTTTATCTCTTCTTCATGGCCAAGCTCAGTCATTATAATTAACAGATCCTTCAGTCTTACCACAATTTTTTAAACCATTCCTCAACTGATGGTTAGCTACAAAGTCATTATTTTGCACTGAACCCTAAAGTGTCAGAACTTCTGTACAAATACTAGGAAAGAGACCACAATGGAGTCATGGTGCCTTATCACGGAGTCAAGGAATCACTGAGTTGAAGGGACCATAGAATCCATCCTCCCACCCAAAAAATAACAATCACAAAAACATCTACTTAGCCACCTTCTATGTGCAAGATTTGATTCTATCTGCTACAGGACACAAGGATGAATTAGACATGGGCCCTGCCCTCGGGTTGCTCAAAGTCAGCTAGAACAGTTAAGACCCAGTCACAAAATAACTATGATAATATGCAGAATGCAAAAGCACAATAAGAGACATGTAAATCTGAGAATACAGAAGGAGGAGTACCATTGACATATAGTTACTTGGTCTCTGTTTGGTTCTTTTCAGTAATGGGGAATTCACTACTTTGTGAGCATCCTGCTCCATTTTGAGATGGCTCTAATAGAAAAATTATCTCTTGTGTTGGACAAGTCTGTCTTCTTGTAACTTTCGGCTGTTACCATCTGCAGCAACAGAAAATCAATCTAATCCCTCCAGGATTCAAAGACATTGATCATGTCACCAGTAAGTGTCATTTTCTCTAGGATAAACATCCTGTCTCCCTCCTATAGTGTGGTCTCTAGTCCCTTGATCATCCTCGACTTCCTCCTTTGCACCCTCTCTGGCTTATCAGTGCGCATTCTAAATTACAATTCCCAAAGCCAAATACGATACTCTGGATGTACCTCACCAGGGAAGAATATCACATTCTTCAATTTGGCCTGTCTTCATGCAGTCTAAGCTCCCATTAACTTTTTGGCTTCCAAGTCACACTGTTGAAAAAAAATTTTTTTGAGCTTACAATCTTTTAATAATAAAAGAAAAAATTTTTTAAAAAAAGAAATTGAGCTTACATCCCATTATGCTGCCCAGATTTCTTTTTTTTTCCATGAATTTCTATGTCTGTTCCATCCTATATCTATCAGGTAAATTGATGTGCGGCTACTGTCCCCTAAACCCAAATGATAAGCCATCTATCCAAAATGCTGTCCAAGGTCCTAGTCTGATGAGTTAAATAGGAAGTTTGTGAGTAACTGCGCTCCCACATTTTTTCCCTCTCTAGCATCAACATTATATACATCAGCTAGCAAGTGACTGAAATCACGTTCAAACTCAGATCTTCCTGACTCCAGCTCCAGGGTTTTATCTACTACACCACCTAGTAATCCCTTAGGCATCAATTTCCTCATCTGTAAAATGTAATCAGGGGTTTCTAACCTTTTCATCCTTGGACTCTAAGTCCATAACCAAAGTCTTCTGATCTAGTGTGTCTCTGAAATATTATTTTGTACATAAGGAAACACTGCTGATGTCTTTGGGGAAGGATTAGTCCTATAAGCAAACTCTGCCTGCCAACCAAGTGTCCTACTCCATATTCAGCAGAGAGAGTCATAGGATTTAGAGCTAGAAGGATGCAATCTAGAAATCTATGAATCTCTTTAAAAACTATCAATTTCTACCTGGGAATTCTTCTTTATATCCCATCTAACTTTCATCTGGCAATTCCAACCTATGACCTATGACTGCACAGTTCCTCTAGAAGAGATACTTTATAGGCAGGAATAATATTTTTTACTTATAGCTAACTCCATTCCCTACCTTTCCCTCTGACCCAAAGAAGAAGTTTCTTTCTAGGTTTATATCTATTTATTACTCTATGACAGCATACAAGTGTATACAAGAGATATTTGACAATTACAGGTTCATCTAGTCCAATCTATAAGGCAAGCAAGACCCAGAGAAATTAAGTAACACTCCAACTCAAATAGAGAGTGAGTGCAGAACCCAGATTTTAATTCACTTCAACAAGAACCAATTAAGCAACTAAGAAATTGACCAACAAATATTTATTTAAACACCTACCATGTGCCAGACACTGTGCTAAGTGGTGGAGATTCAAAGACAAGAAGTTCCTGGCCTCAAGGAGACTATATTCTACTGGATTACACAGTACATGCACAAGTAAATGCAAATTAATACAAAGTAATTTCAAGAGGGAGAGATATAATAATTGGAGGGAGTGGGACTCGAGAAAGGATTTATATAGAAGGCAGTATGTGAGCTGTGCTTTGAAGGAAGCTGGTGATTCTAAGAGATGGAAATGAAGAAGGACTTCCAGGTGTGGGGCACCACATGTGCAAAGGCATGGAGGACAGAGATGAAATGTCATGGATGGGGCCAAATGAACTCACAATTTCTGATTCCAAACCCAGCATTCTTTCTGCTATAAAAAATGTCTTTTGAGAATCCCCAATGACCCTTGAGTAATAGGCCCTTGCATATTTGTGGTTCTATGACTTGGTAAAGTTGGACACAGACACATCCTTATAACTTTCTGCCTGACATGTACCTCTGCTAGGACAATATCCTGATCACTTTAAAAAAAATTATTGATCTTGTTTCTACATTACTTTTACTTCCTGATATACAGGCATACCTTGTTTTATTGCACTTCATTTATAGTATTTCCCTGCATTTTTTACAAATTGAAGGTCTGTGACAACTCTGCATCAAGCAAATGTATCGATGCCATTTTTCCAACAGCATATGCTCAACTTGTGTCTCTGTGTCACATTTAGGTAATTCTTACAAAATTTCAAACTTTTTAATTATTATTATATGTTATGGTGATTTGTGATCAGTGATCTTTGTTGTTACTATTATTATAACAACAATTCTTTTGGGGCACCACAAACCATGCTCATATAAGATAGCAAACTTAATGGATAAATGGTGTGTGTGTGTGTGTGTGTGTGTGTGTGTGTGTGTGTGTGTGCTCTGACGGTTCCACTGACCAGTCCTTTCCATCTCTCTCCCCATCTCCTTGGGCCTCCCTATTCCCTGAGATACAACAATATTGAAATTAGACCAATTATTAACCCTGCAATGACCTCTAAGAGTTCAAGTGAAAGGAAGAGTCAATCGATACGTCAAACTTCATTGCTGTCTTTAAGAAATTGCTACAGCCACCCCAATCTTCAGCAACCACCACTCTGATCGGTCAGCAGCCATCAACATTGAGGCAAGACTCTCCACCAGCAAAAAGATTACAATTCACTGAAGACCCATATGATGGTTGGCATTTTTATCAATAAAGCATATTTTTAAATTAAAGTATATACATTGTTTTTTAGACTTAATACTAACTGCATACTTGATAGACTACAGTATAGTGTGAACATAACTTTTATATGCATTGGGAACAAAAAAATTCATGTGACTCATTTTATTGAGATATTTGTTTTAATGCAGAGGTCTGGAACCAAATCCCCTATATCTCCAAGGTATGCCTGGATCCCTTTTTCCCTCATCAACCTAGAGAGCCATCTGTTATAACAGAAAAAAGAAAGAAAAAAAGGAATTCAACAAACTAACACATTTGGCCAAGTCCAAGAGTATGGACAATGACCAATTAATCAAACAACAAAGATTAAGTGCCTGCTATGTACATTACAAACACAAACACACACAAACACACATGTGCACAAACAAACAAACAATACCTCCCCTCAAGGAACCCATAATCCAATAGGGAAGACAACAGATATAATACATAAATATATACAGATTATATACAAGGTATTCCAAAAGTCTTAGCTCAGTTTTAAGCTATTAAAGCATACAGAACACACATGTAAACATGTGTTGTATGTTTAGATATACATATACACATATATGTGTGTGTGTGTGTGTGTGTGTGTGTGTGTGTGTATATATGGATGAGTACAAGGCAGTCAGCAAGGTAACCATTATCAATAAGGGTAATTAGTCACATTCAGAACCTCCAACTTCAGCCAGCAGTCAGAGATCAGGAAAGAAATACCATTTGACTGTCTCTACTAACTTCACTTTGTAGCAGTTCATATGAGTCTTCTTATACTTCTCTGAATTCTTCGTATCTGTTGCTTTTTGTAGCCCAGCATTTTTCCGTTATTTTCATGGGCTACAGTGGTTTTAGTCACTCCCTAGTCATTGGGCCTCTACTTTATTTGCTGTTCTATGACACAACCAAAAGTGCTACCATAAATCTTTTGGTATATATGGGAGCTTGCTTTCTATCTTTAACCTTCTTGGTATCTATGCCTAGCAGTGAGAACTCTGAACATCCTGCTCTTCTAATAACTCCTTCAACCTTGATCTTCTCTTGAACTGATGAGAACTGAAGTGAGCAGATCGAGGAGAACATTGTACAGTATTATAATGATGATCAACTGTGAAACATTTAGCTATTCAATCAATACAATGATTCAAGACAATTCCAGTGAATGAAAAATACTAACCACCACCAGAGAGAGAGCTGATAAACTCTGAGTGTAGACCAAAACTTTTTTTTGCTTTATTTTTCTTACCCTTTTTTTGCAACATGGCTAATACGGAAATATGTTTTGCATGACTTCACATGTATAATTGATATATTGCTTGCCTCCTCAGTAGGTGGAAGGAAGGGCTGGAGAGAGGGAGAGAATTTTGAACTCAAACTTTTAAGAAATTAAGGTTTAAAATTAATTAATTTGAATTTTTAGAAAGCCTTGATCTTCCACTACCCCCTAAATACAGCCCAATAGGCTTGTTCCAGTGAGACTTGGCCCTCTTCATTAGAGAAGCAAACTTCCCTTAAATGTTCTAGGGGGAAAAGGTCTCTCAAATCTCAGATGTAAATAAATCAATAAAAACAGTCCTTTGCTATGCTTCGAGGGGGTTGGAGCTATAAGAGGGGAGAGGGTTTAAGATGCTGTATCAGCAAGCACCCTAGCATACCTAGGGCGGCTACTAGCACAGGTTCTTAGATCTGCTTTTCTAAAGGAAAGCAATTCAAGATGGGTTAACAATCTTACTTTAATCAAACATATCATTTACCTAGTTCAGGGGGAAAAGT
>CM053587.1:318999452-319022350 GCA_028646515.1 Pseudochirops corinnae | reverse complement strand
GAATGTCACAGCCCTCTGGACCCACTGCCCAATCACAAAGCTACAAGGCACGGGCATTCCTGGAAAACAAGCCTGGCGCCACAGGCTCCACGTGACCACATTCAGCCTATTAGGGAACAGAGTATACTTTCAAATATCCAAGGGTCGGAAGAGTCACGTAGCCACTTTAGCAAAGGGCCTAGGGGCAGGGAAGGTCTTCAGATTTCCCTAACAGATGCCACAACAATAAGTCTGGGAAAGGCAAGACAAAGTCTCAGGCTTCAAATATAGAAGTTACCAGGTCAAAGGACTGCCCTTCTGCTGGTCCTAGCTCTCAGCTCCCTTTGGACTTGATCTGCCTAAGTACCAACATCCTTGTTTTAACTAGTGTGGATTCTCCACTCTGTGTTCTACTCTAAACATTCTCAGGAGCTGGCCAAGAAATACTTTAGAAAAACAGGGCTAAAAGAATCTTAGTCAAAACTCTAGGGCAGAACATATCTCTTCCTTAGTTGAATTCCCTCAGACTGCTTTGTTCAGGAAGACTAGTTGGTTGAATCCTGACAACAAATAATTAATTATCTATAAATGAAGATTCGACCAAGAGTAATGAGTGAATTTTCTTAGTATATAATTTATAGTCAAACAGAGGTGGGATATTTTTTTTCTTTCTCTGCTCCAAGGGATAGGAGCTCACAGATGGATTTCTTCTCAGATCTGAGATCTCTCTCTCTTTCTCTTTTTTTAAATATAGGCTTGGAAGATGGATTTTTTTTTTTTTTTTTGGCTGGCAGAGTAAGGAGTGGGGTCCAACAAAGCCTCCTCTTTTTGATGCCTTGCCATTGCACTGTGTGAATCGTCCTAATCTTTGCTAAAATACAAAGTCCATTAACCAGATTGGAAGTGGGGCTGGGATGCTCAGTTCTCCCCCTATAAAAAGAGTTTTAATGCAGAATTTCCTTCAGGCAAAACAGCTGGGTTATCACCTTTGAGAATTATCCTACATCAGCTAACAAATGGTAGTTAATTTTCCTGTATCTAGAAGACAAAATATAATTTAAGAAGTATGGGGACAGACAGGAACTATGCAATGCAGTACTTTCAAAAAAAAGAAGAAAAAGAAAACCATAGTGTGTGTGGTATTTGCATTTCGGCTTGAGTTCCAGTCGTTTCCATAGAAACAGCACAAAAATCAGACCTAGGAGATGAATGCTGAATATAAAGTATTTGTTTAATTTTAAAGTGAGCACATTTTAAGCTGTTTATTCCCTACACTTCTGGAAACATTCACATGATACCAGCAAATTCTTCTAATCTGTTTTTCTTCTTAATTGGTTTGTCCAGTGGAATAGTTTGTTGTAAAGAGGGGGGGAAACAAGAAAAAGAAAAATCAGTATCATAAGCAGTTGAAGGGCAAATAGAAATGCAGAATGCCAGGGGCATTTTTAATTGGGACTCACCCTTCTCAAGCATGAATTCAGGAAACCACAGCGAACAGGAACTTCAATTCTATTCCTTAGAAGCCTTAGAGCATAACATCATCCATCAATTTGCAAAAGGGTAATAAAGGAGCAGATATGTGACTCCTCCAGGGTCACAAAGGTAGAATCTCAGACCTCAGAGGCCATCGAATCCATTCCTTACCTCAATAACTTTTGCAATAACTCTAACAAGTCATAGAGAATCCATGTTAAATCTCTCATCTCAGAAGAAAATGACACAATGGAAAGAGGGGTGGACATGGGCTCAGAGGACCTGAGTTCAAATCCAGCTGTTATTCAGCATTTGTGTGTCTCTGGGCAAGTCATTTTATTAGTAACAATAATAATAACTAGTATTCATTAAGTGTCCACTATGTGCCAGGTACTGTGTTAAGTGATTTACAAATATTATCTCATTTGATCTTCACAATAACTCTAGGAGATAGGACCTATTATTTTCTCCCATTTTACAGATAAGGAAGCTGAGGCAAGCAGAGGCTAAGTGATTTGCCCAACATTACACAGCTAGTTAATAGCTGAGGTCACATTCGAACCCAAATCTTCCTGACTCCAGATCCAGTGCTCTACCTACTACACCACCTAGTCATTCCTTAGGCATCAGTTTCCTCATCTGTAAAATCTAAATTGGAATAGATGATCTCTAAGGCCTCTTTCTACCTTTACATATTATGATTTCACTATATCCTGAGGCAACCCATTCTTTTACAAGAAGCAAAAACAGGACTTGAACCCAGGTCCATCAACTCCAAATGTAGCACCTTCACCACTATGCCATGTGGTTTCCGGTTTTCAATTAATCCCTGTCAGACTTTAGTTATGACTGTAATCAAGTTGGAGAAGATGTGGCTAATCAGTCATTCATCTGAAAAAAATGTTGTTCAGTCATTTTTCCAGTTGTGTCTGATTCTTTGTGAACCTGTTTTCTTGCCATTTCCTTCTCTAGCTCACTTTACAGATGAGGAAACTGAGGCAAACAGGATTAAGTGACTTACCCAGGGTCACACAGCTAGTCAGATTTCACTTTCACAGCCCAATATTTCAAATACTTGAAGATAGTTACATATTTACCAACTGGTCTCTTTCATAGGCTACCTATTCCCATCTCCTTTAACTAATTTCATATGGTGTGAGCTCACATAAAGGATGGCCCTTAACCATCCTGGTTACTCTCCTTGGGATACTTCAGCTTTTTAATGTCTTTCTTAAAATGTGTCACCCAGAGTTGAACCCATTATTCAGGATATAGTCTGGGCAGGGCCAAGTGTAGTGGTATTATCACGGCTTTCTTCCTGGAAGCTCTGCCTAAGGTTGCTTTGGTTTCTTGGCTGACATATCACGCTGTCGACTCATAGTGAGCTTGCAGCATATTAAAGCTCCCAAATCTTTTTCTGGACAGCTAGGTAGTGCAGTGGGTAGAGTGTTGGGCCTGGACTCTGAGTGATTCACATTTGTGATTCAACTTGCTCTTTGTGGCCTCAAAGGGCCGAACCAGGAACAATGAATGGAGTTGCAAGGAGGCAGATGTAAGTTTAATGTCAGTGAAAATGTCCTAGTGATCAGAATTATCCCACAGTGGAAGGGCTATCTCGGAAAGTGGTGGCTTCCCCATCACTGGAAGTCTTTAGGCTTGTCAAGCATGGTAGACAGGCATTCCTATTCAGGGGCAGGTGGTCTAAGCAACTTCTGAAGTCCCTTCCAGGTCTGAGAATCAGTGATTCTTTCTACATCTTCAGCTACTACTAAATTTCACAAAGGAATCATGAGAGTGAGAAGAGAACCTAAGAAATACTTCAAAAGATGTCAAAAGGCAATAATTTGGGGGTTGAGAGAAGCATAAGCAATCTGTGGTGTAAGGTGGATTCAACTGCAAACTGATCAAAAATACAAAACCGTGGTGGTTGGGAAATTAATTATAGGGGATAGTAGAAGGAGCACTGGATTTGGAGTTGATCTGCTCTGCTACTTACTACCTGGGTCACCTTGGATGGGTCACTTTACCTCTCTGAGCCTTAGTTTCTCCATCCATAAAATTAGAGAATTGGACTAAACGACTTCCTCTAGCCCCAGATCTAAGGTCCTCTGATCTGTTAGCCTTTTCCTGTTCTCCCAGCCCCAGCTGCTAGACTCTTCCTCTAAAACCATCTTCTATCTTCTCTGCATGTATCTTGGCTGTACCTATTAATTTACATATTGTCTCCCCCATTAGAATGTAAGCCCCTTGAGGGCAGCTGCCATTTTTGTCCTTGATTTGTATCCCTAGAGTTTAGCACAGGGCCCAGCACACAGTAGGGCTTAGTAAATGCTTACTGGTTTCTTCTTAGCTCTGCTACCATCAGCAGTGCTGCCTTGGACAAATCACTTTTCTTCTCTTGTCCTCAGTTTCCCCATCTGTAAAATGAAAGGGTCAAACTAGATGATTCATTAAGATCTCTTCCAACTCTAGATTCTATGACCCAATGATTTTACAACATTGTACTAACTTCTATAAGCTGCTCCTGGAGTAATTTATCATCACCGCTGCTAGGCACATCAATAAACAGAATACCCAGACTATGTGAAAGGTAGAGAAAACATTCTATAGAAAGAGTCAAGTGAATGTGGGAGGAAGGAAAACAAATTAACAAATGAGAACAAGTAAGTGAAAAATAGCTTGGAACTGTTCCTGAGTGCCAGGTAATAGCTTCTGTTGCAAAATCCACTGCTGGTTCCATTACCAACTCTCTCCCTATCCCCAGAGCTTAGCACATGGCCTGGTATACAGCAGGAGCTTAATGAATGCATGATGATTGACTAATCAATTGATCTACTCTGTATATACCTATTTATGTATATATTATCTCCCCTCCCTCCAACGGCTGGAGAATAGAGCTTTTTTTTTCCTTTTTTTTTTGTATCCTTGTGCATAGGAAGTGCTTAATAAATTCTTGTTGATTGACTAATAAATTGATCTAAGGTACCTCCAGCTCCATAGCTATGATTTTTATATCTGTACCTTGTAGCATATTGTTTTGCAAAAGTAAAATGTTTGCTAAATGAATGAATGGATTTGGAGTCAAAGAAACCTGGGTTTAAATCCTGGTTCTGTCACTTACAACCTGCCTGACCCTGAGCAAATCATTTCCTCACCTATAAAATTAGAGTAGGTAAGCTTCCCTTCCAGCTCTCGGTGATATGGCCGGTAAATTAAAGCAGATTCCTGCCCTCTTACCTGTAGGAGACATTAAAACCTAGAAGGGAACAGAAGACATAAGCCTTTGTGAAAAGGTAAGTAAAGAGAATGGATTTCAATAGATATTCAAGACAATGATAGCAGATAGCCGTCACAAAGTTGACAGTATGATTAATGAACAAATGCAGGGCACATGTTCTAAGTACCCAGGAGCTCAGAGGAAGTACAGAGAGACAGAGGAAGTATTTCTGGACTGGGGTGGTCCTTATCTCAGTGTTTATCATAATGATTCTCATTAGAACAAATGTCTGTCACAATTACAAGGTTGAACAAGGATATGCCATCAATTGGAATGCAGGGATGATTCGTAGAATATTTTGTGAGCTGCTGGTTTGTTTTTTGTTTGTTTTTTAAGCCGAGGAAGAGGTGATTCCATTCAATAAGCATTTATTAAACACCTACTATATACCAGGCTACTGTGTCAGGTTCTGGGAATACAAAGACAAAATGGAAACAGTCCCTCCCCTGAAGATGCTTACATTTTAGGAGCTTATATTTTTCTGGGGGCAGGACAGGATATAACATGTACACATATAAATAAATACAAGGTAAGGTGTAATGGGGGCAGAGGGATAATAGAGAAGGGATGAAAGCTCCAGATGACATGCTCTAGGAATATTTGAGGAGAGAGAAAAACTTTCAATTGAGGGGATCACGGAAGGCTTCACATCTGATCTAACCCTTGAAAGTAAAGGATTCTGGAAGGCGAGATAAGGAGGGTTAAGGTCAGACTGTACGGTGAGAGATGGCATGTTGAGTTTCAGCGATCACCAGTGCTACACTATGGCTAGAGAAAATATTTAAAAGCAATAAAAGGGGGAAAGGGTAGAAAAGTAGGTTGGAGTCAGATAATAGACCATCTTAAATATCTGAGTTTATGTCTTATTTTCAGAAAAGAGGGAACCACTAAAGAATTTTTTTGAGTAGAGGAATGACATATTCAAGCAAGTGCCTTGGGAATAAGAATAAGTGAATGGAGGATTTATGAAATATTTACAAATTTTTTTGTTGCAAATGTTTTATTGTTGTTGTTCAGTTGTTTCAGTAGTGAGTCGGACTCTTCATGACCCCATTTGGGATTTTCTTGACAAATGTACTGAAGCGGTTTGCCATTTTCTTCTCCAGTTCATTTTATAGATGAAGAAACTAAGTAAAAAAAGATTAAGTGACTTGCCTAGAGTCCCATATCTAGTAAATATCTGAAGTCAAATTTGAACTCCCAAAGATGGGCCTTCCTAACTCCAAACCCAGTACTCTATCCACTGTACCACCTAGCTGCCCTACTATGTGCAAAGCACCATTTTAAATGCTAGAGATACAAGCAGAAGAGTAAGACAGTTCCTGCTTTTGAGAAGTTCACATTCTACTGGGGAAGGACAACACATCTGGAAGGTTTCAGCTACAAGTCAGATGGAAAAGTTCCATGGTGCAAAGTGGGAAAGCAGACACATTAATGCCTCTCCTTGAGTGTCATTTCCACTGATAAAATGATATCAGTTTCTGATGTAGATGAGAGAACCAGGGCTGCTAGTCAGAGGCACCAAGTTGAGTAGAAATGTGTACTGCAAAAGCTTCCTCATGTGGCTGAGTCCAGGATAATGAAGAGATCCAAAGGTGCCAACCTTAGAAACCAAGCTTGCCCACTTGTAGCTGAGAGCAAAAGCTGGACACAAAGAAAGCAGAGAATTTGAAGGCACTTCAAAATGTACATCTCCCAGAAAACAAGCCATTCAGATAGCACTACTGATGCAAAAACCCCCTGAAACAAAATAGGTTTCAAGAGGAAGAGGGGGGACCAAAAATGACTGATGGCGCAATGGGTTCATTGCACAGCTCTGCGTCACTTTAATCCAATTCACTTGCAAGTCAAAAAAGTTCATAGGGGAAGTTTAGATAGTTATTTTTCTCCTCTAAAAAAAAAAGTTAAAATACTGGAAGGCGGTGTGGAAAGATGGAAGACAGCAAAAAAGATTGTCCCTGTTTGTTGTTACTCCCTTCAAATACTAATGGTTTTCATTCAATATAATTCAATAGGGGTGGCTAGGTGGCTCTGTGAATGGAGCACCAGCCCTGGAAGTCAGGAGGACTTGAGTTCAAATCTGGCGTCAGACACATAACACTTACTAGCCGTGTGACCTTGGGCAAGTCACTTAACCCTAATGGCCCTGCCTTCTCCCCTCCAAAAAAAGCAAAAAAAAAAAAAAAAAAACCTAAACAATTTAATTCAATAAGCTGGGGATACATAGACTAAATAAAACAGTTTCTGCCCTCAAGGAGCCTCCATTCCACTGAGGGATGAAACTTATAAATAGAAACACAGGATAATTTGAGTAGTGAGAGAAAATTAACCAAGGATCAAATGAGATAATATTTATATAGCACTTAGCCCAGTGCCTGCCACATAGCAGACACTTAACAAATGCTTATGCCTTTCCCCTCTACAAGAGGGAATCAGAAAAGGATTCTCTTAGAAGGTGATGCCTGAGCTAAGCCTCAAAAGCATCTGGAGATTCTGGGGTGCAAGGAGAAAGAGCATTCCAGGCCGTAGAAACAGAAAGTCTGGGCAAAGGCACAGAAACAAGAGGTGGAATGTGGAGTTTGAGAAACAGCAAGTAGACTGGTCTATAAAGAATACAGAGTGCATGAGGCTATTGCTGTTCGTCCTTCATTCTCGAAGGACGTCAAGAGGGTGACGTCTTGACTTGCAAGTGAATCGGATTAAAGTGAGGCAGAGCCGTGTAAAGGCACCAGCCTTACTCTCTCCTCCAGAGCCATCTGGACCCAGTGACAAGACATAGGTCAGAAGGACTGGACATGGCCCCAGATGCAGTAGGAGATGTTGGCCTTTTTAAGCTAAGGTCTTTATAAGGTCTCAGTATGTCTGGAGGGTAATGTGAAATAAGGGTGGAAAGGTAAACCGGAGTCAGATTATATATGAGCTTTAAATGCCAAGAGGAGTTTGCATATTGTCCTGGAGGCAACAGGGAGTCACTGATGATTCTTGAAGTGGGAAGGTGACTTAGTCTGTTCTTTAGGAAAAATATGATGCTTGTATGGGAGACATATTGGAGGTGCGAGGGACTGGAAACAGTGTTTTCAATTAGTAGGCTGCTGCAATTATCCAGACAAGAAATTATGAGGGTCTTAACTGGAGGAGTGGAGAGCAAAGGACAAATAGGGGAAATGGTTGTGAAGACACAACTGACGAGACTAGGTAACTGATGAAAGATGGAGCGTGAGGGAGGAGGCAGAGCTGAGGATGACTGCCAGGGTGGCAAGATGGAACTAGAATTCAGAAAAGAGATTGGGTATGTAGATTTAGGAATCAACTGCCTAGAGACAATAATTGATCCCAGGGGTGCTCATGAGTTCACTAAGAGAGAGGTTAGAGTGAGAAAAAGGAAGGGGGCTCCCAAAAACCTAAGGAAACACCTGAGGTTAGAGGAGAGAACATGAATCCAGCAAAGAGACTGAGAAAGAAGAATTGAGCAGGTGGGGGGAGAAACAAGAAAGTGAAATCACAGAAGACAAGAAAAGAGAGAAGACCCAGGAAGGAAGAGTGAGATGGAGGGGGGATGATCAACCCTGTTAAAACCTGCAGAGAACTCAATGCTTGATGACTGAAGAAACCGTGAAGGGGAACTTTCAGTCTTCGGTGGAGTCAGAAGTCACTTCATCAGAGATTAAGAAGTTAAGTAGGGGTGGCTAATTAACAAAGTGAATAGAGCACCGGTCCTGGAGTCAGGAGGACCTGAGTTCAAATCTGGCCGCAGACACATAACACTTACTAGCCGTGTAACTTGGGCAAGTCACTTAACCCTCAATTGCCCTGCCTTCCCCCCTCCAAAAAACAAAAAAGCACAAAAAAAGAAGTGGAAAGTAAGGCAACTTTTCCCACTGAATTCACATCAAATAGCATTTATTAAGCCTCTATTAAGTGCTAGGAAATAGAGACAAAAACTTAATAGTCTGTCCTGTTATACTTTTTTTTGTGGAGGGGGAAAGGCAAAGCACTCGGGGTTAAATTACTTGCCCAAGGTCACACAGCCAGTAAGTGTGTCAAGCGTCTGAGGTTGGATTTGAACTCAGGTCCTCCTGACTCCAGGGTTGGTGCCACATAACTGTCCCTTGTCCTGTTATACTTTACTGAGGAACGGTAGTATGCACGCTGAAAAACAAATATAAAATATAAACAAATATAAAATATACAAAAGAAATGCAAAGTCATTTCAGTGGATACAGAAGTATTGGGAAAGGCAAGCCTCAGATGAGAGGTGACCCTTGAGTTACCTTTAAAGAAGCTAGAGATTCCAGGAGGCAGAGATGAGGAGAGAGAGCAAACCAGGCATGAGGGATAGATAGCATGTGCAAATACAGTGAGGCAGTATGTTATCTATAAAGACTACTTTTTCTTAGACTTTGTGAAAAGGAGAGAACCAGGACAACATCTTGAGTAGACATCAGAGTCAAGCAAAGGATTTTAAAGCGTAGGAAGAGCTTGGTGCTGTTTTCAGGCAGCACAGAAAGAGTCAATAGATAAGGAGAGACTGAAGGTAAGAGAGAAGTGGAATTGTTGAGAGGAAAAACTGTTGGAGAGGATGGATTAAAGGGCACAGGGAGAAAAGCTGGCTTTGAAAAAAAGTGCCCTTCTTTATCAGAGATTGGAGTAGAAGAATAAAAAAGAGGGGGAGGAGGTACTGAGAGGGTTTGAGGAACAAAATGGGGGAGAAAGAGGAAAACAAAAAATGACTATTTTTCTAAAGTTAAAGCAAGTTCCTTTACTTCAAAGAAAGGAGGAAGGTTGAGGAGGGAAGAAAAAAGACAGACAGAAAAATAGAAAAAGAGAGAAAGACAGAGATAAAGGCAAAAAGATCCAGAAAGACATGGTAGAGAGAGACAGAAAGAGAAAGGAAGCACATTTACTTAGCTAACTAAGTGCTAGGTGCTATGCTAAGCAATGAACATACAAGCAAGACAGTCCCTGTCCTCAAGGAGCTTATACTCTAATTGGGGTGGAGGGGGATATATAAATGGAGTTTGGAAAGGGGGTAGTGGTAAATGGATCGATAGCATGGTGTAGAGAGGGCTGGAATATGGGATAGAAGCCTGGCAAGATGTGGTGGAAACCTGCACTATCAGAACCAGGGGAATCCAAAATCAGAGTCCAAGTCATGGAGGATGGCCAATGTGTAAGCACCATGGTGAGAAGATGGTAGGCGAGTGACACAGAGGTTTGTCTCTGGTCAAGATAAGGTGAAAATGAGCCTCTCAGAAAAGACATTTGGAAAAGACACTATGAGTAGAAAGCCAACTAGGGAAAAATAAAAGAACTGTCAAGCAGTAGAGTGTCCAACTGAGATTAGAATCTATAATTTTGTGGCAGATGTAGTTGGTACATTTGCGTGATTTCTTTCAGTGATGTTCAGATACATGGGTGGGGATAGAGAAGGTGGATGGTGGGTAATTTAGGTTTGGGGTCTGGCAAGGTGAGAGCAATGATAGGCCAAGGAGACAAAAGATACAAAGGTAGAAAATAACATGCAGTTGAGCTGATAAATTACTCAATTAAGGCTATAAAGGGAAGAAAGGCCACTTTCTGAGCCACTCAGAAAACAGGGCAGAGTGCAGTCACTGGAGCACATTGAATAAGCTCAGAATCAAGGAGGCAGAGGAGAGATGGAAGGGGACAATGTTGTGATGGGAGAGGAATTTTTGGGATCTAGATCACAAAAGAACAACAATGATGGGTGATGGCTGAGTCACAGATATAGCCATACCTGTGTTTAATCGAGGGAAATGAAAGGGCACCTCATGGAAATTAGGGAGGAAGATGAATTGGCAGGAGAGACTGAAGATCAGAGGGATGATGGGCCTTAGTCTGAGTCACACAGACACTGGGAGTAGATCCAGGATTTGAATTCACATCTCCTAGTTCTGTGTCTAGTGTGTTTTGGCTACCCCCATACTACCTCAAAGCAAAGACATTGTTATTTTTGGTTCAAGGTCAATATTTGTATCTTTATCTACCTATATACAGCTTGATAGAGCTGTGAGGTTAGGGTTTATTTGATTCAGTTTTCTCTTCTGTCTATATTCCATTCTAGAATACGTTAGATTTGGAATTTTTGCCTCAAGTGCCAGCTAGTTTTATTTTGAATAAGAATTCAGATGAATCTATGGAAATTCTAAAGCAATGCTTCATTCTTTTACATTTTATATTGAGTTTTGCATTCAAAGGTCATGAGCTTTGGAGTTGAAGGAGAACTTACGGAATAAGGAAGCTGAGTATAAGAGAGGGGAAATTATGTGTTCAAGGTTACATTTCTAATAAGTAGTAAAACCAGAATTTGAACTCAAGTTCTCCAACCCCAAATCCAAGGACTTTATTCAAACCATACTGTCATTTCATTATAGAGGTATCATACCTCCCTCACCCATTTTATTTCATCTTTTTTTTCCTGTGGACATTTTATAATCAAGTTACAAAGCTCCAAAACTAGTTTTACTATAGTTAGGAGAAAATTATGAAGTACTTTTCAAGATTGTTCTGTTTCAAAAAGAGAAATAAGACTAGACTCCCAGCCCCACCACCTTTTCTATGTGAACTTAAGTAAATCAATATCCCTCGATGGGTCTCAGTTTCTTCATCAGTAAAATAATGAAATTGTATTAGATAATCCCAATGACTTTTCTAATTCTAAATTCTGAAGGGAAAAAAGCAACTCTTAAAAGAAAAAACTTCATAGTACAATGGAAAGGGCACTGATTTTGAAGGTAGAGGATATGGGTTCAAATCCTGGTCTCTACCACTTCCTACGCATGTGACCTATTGGAATACTTGGTTTCTTTCAAGACTCAGTTTCAGCACCACCTTCTTTATGAAACCTTTCCTGGTACCCCCAGTTGTTCCAACCCATCTTCTGTTCATCTATCACCCTCCTTCCTCCATTCAGTCAACTCTAGAGGCTCCCTGTTACCTCCTGGATCAAATATAAAAATCCTCTGTTCAGTTTTTAAAGCCCTTCATAACCTGGCCCCTTCCTACCTTTCCTGTCTTCTTTAGCGTTGATTCTTACCTAGCCTTTAATCACTGAATGGGGGTTGCCTGAGACAAACTGAGACCTGAGAAACACCTTAGTTTAAAAAGGCCAAGGTCTCCCATTGCACCTAGGGCCATCTTCAGTTGTCCTGATGTATGCCTTGCAAGAAACCTAGTGGGTAAGGATACATATTCCTCAGACACTAAGTCACTGAATTAGTCCATACGTGTGTGGCAAGGGAAAGGGGAGAAGGAAAGAAGGTGAAAGGGACTTGATCAGACCTGGGATTTCTTTAATGCAAGGAGATTATGGTGAGGAACTTTCTCTTCCAAGCTTAGACAGTTAACAGGGAGACAGGGATGATGTGACTTGTCCAGGGTCACACAGCAGGTACATAGGAGAGGCAGGGCTTAGATTCAGCTCTTCCTGGCTCCAAGGCCAGTTCTCTATTCACTATGCCATGATGCACACATATAAACAAGCAAACACACACGCACTCATCTATGTATATATGTGTGTGTATGTGTGTGTCTATGTATGTTTAACCTCTCTAGGCCTCAGTTCCCATATTTGTGTGTAGACATCCATATGTGTGTGCATATATTTATATACATATATATTATGTATATGTTGTATGTCATTTATATATACATACATACATATATAGATATAACCATATTAAACAGACTCTGCAGATGGATGATGAACTGGGCCCAGAACTGAAAAGGCTATATTGTTTCTGGGAAATTACACAGTGCTTTCAATGGTATTAATCCATTCCCTGACACAAAAGCTCATCTTTTTAACACCAGGGTATATGCAGTGAGGTTCTATAGTTACCAGTCAGGGACACTACAATTTCTAGAGAATCAAAATTGCAGATAACCCAAAGGAGGAAGGGGCAGACATGTAGCAATGGCATAAGTAGGCTGCAGCATACCAACAATGAGGACTTGTGGGCAAGAAGTGGTGCAAAAGGTATCATCAAGGAAATATGTGATTAGAAAATGAAATGGGCCAGTCACATAGCAAGAGGAAGGGTTATAAATTGGAAGGTCAAAGAGCCGCAGGGTTAGCCACAGAATGACAACAGACTCCAGTCACTCAGTCACTCAGCTAGAATTTATTATGCCAGACTGTGCTAAGAACTGGGGATACAAAGAAAGGCCAAAAAAAAAAATAGCTCCTGTTCTGGGCAATAGCATATAAATAACCATGTACAAAGGAACACATACAGGATAAACTGAGGTGGTCTCAGACGGAAGACATTAAGTAAGGAGGATTGTGAAAGGCTATTGCAGAAGGTGGGTCATTAGCTGAGATTTAAGGAAACCAAGAGACAGAGATGAAGGAGGAAGAGCATTCCAGGTATGGGGGACAAATAGTGAAAATGTTATTAGTCAATGACACATGGTGTGTGAGAAACAAGTAGGTCAGTGTCACTGGATCACAGAGTACACCGGGGGAATAAGGTATAAGAAGCCTGGAAAGGTAGAAATGGAGCAGGTTATAAAGGGCTTTCTGTCTCTCTCCCTGATTCATCCTACTAAGAGCTGCCAAAATAATCTTCCTAAAGCCCAGATCTGATCATGTCACTTCCCTGCTCAAGAATTTTCATTCTTGGAGTCATTCAAATGACTCCCTCATGACTTCAGAAAAAAATATAAATGCTCCAGCTTGACATTTAACAGCCTAGCTCCAGCCAATCTTTCCAGACTTATTTCACATGACTCTCCTTCATGTGCTCTGTCTCCCATCCAAACAGCCTAATTTGCAGTTCTCTGAACCTGGCACACCATCTCCTACCTCTGGGCATTCAGGGAGGTTATTCTTCCTATCTGGAGTGCATTCTCTCCTGTCTCCACCTTTTCCAATCAAGTGCATTGTCTCTCCTCCAGTCTCCACCTTTCAGAATCCCTTTATTCATTCAGGCTCAGCTCCAGTACCAACTCCTAAGAAAGGTCCTTCCTGACCCCAATGGTTGGTGCTTTCTTACTCAATAAATGATGTTAGGTTTTCTTCTCTGTTTACGTGTTGCATCACCCAGGATAATGGAAGCTTCTTGAGAGTAGGGACTACGTTTCAAAGTCTTTATATGCTCAGAACTAGGGATCACAGATCTAAAGTTAGAAGACAGTTCAGAAGTCATCAACTCCAACCCCTCATTTTACACATTAGAACACTGAGACCCGGGGAAGGTACATGTTCATAGCCAAGGTCACGCAGATTTAGTTGGCAGGAGAGCCAGGATTCGAACCGAGGCTCTAAAAACTCCAAATCTAGAGGTCTTTCCAATGCACCATACTATTTCTAGTCCTGTGCCTTGAACATAAGTATTCACTCAATAAACTGAATTGAATGAACTGAATTGCACTGCTAGCGAGAATTACACAGAATGAAAAAGCAGATAGGTGTGATAGGCCTCAGTTGAGGAAATACTAAAAACAGGCATAAATATCACACAAGAGAGTTGAAGGGGCACTGCTCCATGCCTACAGTAGAAGTAGATCATGTCTTCAAGAGCTGCTCTGGCCAACAATCATTGCTATGGCCTACCTGGTGAGAAGCCTCTAAATTTATCCAAACTCATCTTCTGTCTATACTGAGGATATCTTCATGCATTATTGCATGACCAAAAATAAGTATTCTTAGGTAAAAACCTTTTTTAAAAAATTTTCTGTTTGTAAAATGTTTCTATAGAAGAATTTGCTTCTTTATGTCTATATCTGTGTTTGCTACTTTGTATTTCCCAGTTAAAGCATTTTCTTCAAAAGCCAATTCCTTTAAAAAATAAAACATCTGGAGAGGTATATTGTATTGCTCTATCAGACTGTAGCTAATGAAAAGACTGGTATTCTTCACAGTTAACAAGGCATGATTATTTTGAACATTTGTTCTATTTGAGTTTTACCTCCAAAGATGCTGTTTGTTTTTTCAAAATCAAGTTAACAGTAGAAACCGCTGCCTGATGGCCCATTTAAAATGACCAGATTTGTAACACTAGTGAGCCAGGAGACATATGTGTTCTCCTCCATGCTCCCTGGTGCATACTCTGAAAAGCACACACAGGAACCCAATGGCATGGCAATGTCAGGAAAAAAAAACCCAAAGAAAAGTCAACTATAATATCTGTTTTGTGTGTTTAAAATCAGAGACTATTGATTGTACAGAATATAGATGGATGAATGGAGGGATTTTTTTTCCCATAAAACAAATGTGCATTTTGGTGAGAAGCTTCCTTATCATCAGGTTGTAGGTTTAGAACTACAAGTGTCCTCACAGATCATCTAGTCTGACATTCTTGTTTTTGGGGTCCAGACCCATGACTTCATCAATGGGGTAGGAATTCACTTCACTGATGCAGACTGCAACTTGTTAGTGAATTTACAATGTTACAAAATTGCCTGGCATACTAAGAGTATTATAGATTTGGAGCTGTAAAAATTGGTCCAGTCCCTTCATTTTATACAGAAGGAAACTCAGGGTCACATAATTTAAGTAACTGTCAGAGGTATGATCAATAGCAGAGCCAAGAAGAGAATTCATCCTTTGACTTTAGGTCCAGCATTTATTTCATGATACCATACTACCTTCTAGGTTGACTTGCCCATGGTCATACACTATGTTTCAGAATCAGGACTTGAACTCTGATCTTCCTAACTCCAACACAGAGTCATGATGCTTCTTACCCTTATATTACCAATGAGGAAGCAGAGAGGTAAACTGACTTCTATTCCATTTAATTCAATATTAATTCATTAAGAGCTTTCTACTCCCTTTCTCCCCAACAGGAAGAGGGGCCTCAGAAGATTTAGCCCATCATACGCCTGTACCCTCCAGCTGATCCAATTAATCTGAAAATTGGCCTTGGGGTGGAGTTGTTGGAAGTTAAAGGCAAGTCAATCCTCTATCATGAGACAGCTCCTAATCCTTGGTCATCCAGTCACCCAGAAGGTCTCCAAGGCCTAAATGGCATCAACATCTTGCAATGTCTTACAATGTATGTGCATGTACATGTGTACACACACACACACACACACACACACACACACACACACTTCACCTCTTTCTCATAAAACCATGATAAAATCAGTATTACCACTGCTACTGTCCTATAGTCGTATACTCACAATCCCTGACTTTCTAGACCAAAATTGCCATGATCACCATCCCTCTATATTTTGTATTTCTCTGGTAGAATATGAGCCTTTTGTGAGCAAAGACTATCTTATACTTGTATTGCCAGCACCCAACATTATGCCTGACACATAGTGCTTAATAAATGGTTAGTGATTGACTGATGCTGCCAACCAAGGATTATTCAACCCAAGGTGCAATCCAATCCTGTCTTCAGGGAGTTTACTTTCCCTGTGCCCCAGGGTGTCTGAGCTAGAAATCAAATGCAGATCAAAATGTGATACTCTCTCCACTATACTCTGCTAAGTGAAAGTATATTCGCATTCTCTTCTAACAGTCATGTGTTTATCTTTTTTAAGCAAAAAACTAAATCATGCAGTTAGGAAAAAATGAAATCATTGAGCTGTCATTCAGGAGCTTGTTAAGTTTCAGATGGAAATCTAGTGGCAGTCTACAGGGATGTTACAGTAGCTTTTTAAAATAGCATTGTTCAAGAATAGCAATGATACCGATTCACCTTTTGAGGACTTTTGACAGTAACTATCTCCATCAGCAAAAACAAACACTTTATTAAACACCTACTGTGCACAGAACACTATGCTAGATGCTAGAAGAATACAAAGTTTAGATTAAATCCTAAGAAGTTTGCATTGTTTTGGAAGACACAACACATACACAGACAAATATAAAATAACTTGGAGAATGAAAGAACTCTACTAACAAAGGGGAGAGTGAGGGAAAGCTTTGCTTAGGCTGGAGCTGGTACTTGGGCCAAGCCTTAGGATGTCTCAACTAACAGTATAAGGGGCTGCAGCGGCTGTTTTCCCAACCTCCTCATTTATAAAGGGAGAATGTGAAGCCCAGGGATGTGAGGTGCTTTGACCAAGGACACACGGGTAGTAAGTGTCAGAGGTGGGATTTGAATCTAGGCACTCTAACTCCAGAATCACGAGGAGGAAGGAATATATTTCACACACAGGGGAGAGACTATACAAAAGTGGAAGATGAAATACTGGATTAGAGAAGACAGCTAGTAGTCCAATTTCAGTATAATTTAGAGTTTGCAAAGGGAAGTAATATGACACAAGGTTTGAAAGGTAAGTTACTATCGGCAACTAGGTGGTACAGTGGTTAGAGCACAAGACCTGAAATCTGGAAGGCCAGAGTCAAAATGCTGCCTCAGACAGTCATTTTTTCAGTTGTGTCTACTTCTTCCTTAGCCCATCTGGGATATTCCTGGTAAAAAAAAAAAAAGATACCAGAGTGGTTTGCCATTTCCTTCTCCAAGTCATTTTTATAAATGAGGAAATTGAGGCAAACAGGGTTAGGTGACTTGTCCAGGGTCACACAGCTACTAAGTATGTGAGGTCAGATTTGAACTCAGGAAGAGAGTCTTCCTGACTCCAGGTCTGGCGCTCTAGCCACTGCACTAGCTTCCTCAGATATTTTATTAGCTGTGTGACTCTGAGCAAGTCACTTGACCTCTCTAACCCTCAGTTCCCTTATCTGTAAAATGGTGGTAATAATAGCCCTTCCCTCACAGGGTTGTAGTGAGGATCCAATGAGATAAAGCATTTTGCAAATTTTAAACTTATATAAATGATAGCTATTTTTAATCTGGAGCAAGTTTGTAGGGGATTCAAATGGCAAGCGGAGAGGTTTATATTTTGTCCTAGAAAGGGACACCACTTGAGATGTTGAGCAGGGTGAGGTGATGGAGGGCAAATTGACTTTGAGACTACCAAAATACTGATGACCTCTTTTAGGACTACTGCAGAAAAGGTTCTTGCCCAATATAGGTTGGACTACTGTAGCACCAATGTGATATTCACAGCACCAACTGCAACTATGAATATGCCAGCATAGTTCTGAATCACAAAATATAAGAGATAGCCCATATAGAAGACAAATGCAAAACATTTATTCAGATGCCAGAAAGCCAAATCTCAATATTAAAAAACCAAATCCATCATAGCAACAAAGAAGTTAAAATATCATAACACAGCAGGGAGCC
The DNA here is from genome assembly GCA_028646515.1 of Pseudochirops corinnae. Taxonomy (NCBI): domain Eukaryota; kingdom Metazoa; phylum Chordata; class Mammalia; order Diprotodontia; family Pseudocheiridae; genus Pseudochirops; species Pseudochirops corinnae. Next base: position 319,004,449 of record CM053587.1, on the reverse strand, counting down.
ACACTATCCTATAGCCTTCCCACACTCACAAGCTTAGCTGTCTCCTTGCCTGCGTCCTCTCTAGTACCTCTGTCTAAAAGCTCTGATGCCCAGCTTCCTCTCAGCTCTGCTCCACCCATTCAGCAAACTCCTCCCACCATAGGTTCCACATGATTACATTTGGCCTATTAAGGGGCAGGGAAGATCTTCAAATTACCATTACCATTACAACTACAAGGTCTATTCTAATATTTCAGAGTCTGAGATGCTAATCCAGGTGGAGAGTTCCAGCAGGCACTTGGCAATGCTGGGTTGAACTACGGCTGAATACATAGTTATCTGCACAGAGATGATAAGGGAAACCATGAAGTGGAGGAGACCACCAAGGGAGAAAGGAGTAACCAACTCAAACTCCACCTTCTAGGAAGTCTTCCCCAGTTTAATTCCAGTGCCTTGACTCTGTTTATCATTTCTATTTGTCCTATATACTGTTTGCTTTGTATATGTGTTTGCATGTTGTCTCCCCCATTAGATTGTAGGCTCCTTGAGGGCAGGGGCTGTCTTTTGCCTTTTTGTATCCCCAGAGCTTGGTATATAGTAGGTGTTTTGTCAGTGTTTAGTGATTGACCAAAACAGAGCCCTGGAGAACACACATGCTTGGGGTGGTCAACAGTATTCAAAGCTTTCAGAGAAATCTGGATGAGGAGTTTAAAAAGACCATCAGATCTAACATTTAAAAGACTGCATATAACCTTTGAAAGAGGAGTTTCAAAAAAATAGTAGACTACCCAGGGTTGAAAAGTCAGTGGGTGGTGACAAAGTACAGGCAGGAAGTACAGATGACTCTTCTGAGACATCCATTAGTGAAAGGAACAAGGCGAAGTGAAGGCTTCTCAATATGGAAAAGATGCCTGAGCACATTCATAGGTACCTATGAAGGAGACAAATTAGGAAAACGTGCAGTTCAGAGAGAGACAGATGGAAATAGAGACAGGCAAAATGAGAGAAGATGATTGATGAGGCATGGAAGAGATAAGATCAAGGACTAGCTTTGTCCAGGAGAAGGGCTGCCTCTTCTTCTGAGCCTAGAAAAAATGAAAAGTTATGTGGTGTAGCAGAGGAGTTTTAAAGCGTGAATTAGATGAGAAGAAGGAGCCTGGCAGATGAAAGATGGCCTCAATATTGTCAGTAAATTTGGAGGTAAGGCCCTCTTTTTTTCTCAGTAGAGTAAGAAGTATGCTAAAATAGGAAAATATGACCAAAAGCCATTCCTTAATAGATAAGTTGTATGAATAGTTTTTAAAAAAAAAAATTTGCAAACTATCAACAACCTTATGAAGAAATGCTCCAAAGAACTAATAAAAGAAAGCAAATTAAAACAACTCTGAGGTTTCACCTCACATTCAGCAAAAGGGCAAAGGTAATAAAAGGCAGAAATTATGTTGGAAGGACTTCAGAAAGACAGACACTAATACACTTATGATAGAGTTGTGAATTAGACCACATTCTGAAAAACAATTTGGAATTATGTAAGAAAAGTCACTAAATTATTTTACCTTGAACCAAAGAGCCTACTGCTTAGTCAAACATTTTTATTCTTTTATTATCTTTATTTATTTAAAATTATTCCTTTACAAAAATATTTATTTATTTTAAATTTTTATGTTATTTATCACATTTATTAAGCCCCTGCTATGTGCCAGACATTGTGCTAAGCACTGGAGATTTTTTAAAAGGCAAAAGGAAGTCTCCGATCTCAAGCAGCTCACAATCTAATGGAAATGTCAACATACAAACAACCACATACAAATAAACTATAGACAGGATTGAAGGGAAATAATCAACACAGGGACTGGAATTAAGATTCCAATTAAAATTAAGAGGGATTGGAAAAGGCTTTATGGAGAAGGCAGGATTTTAGTTGGGACCTGAAGAAAACCAGGAGGCAGAGATGAGGGAGAGGATTCTAGGCATGAAGGACAGTGACTGTAATGGCCAGAGCTGAGAAATCAGTGTTTTGTTAGAATAGCAAGGAAACCATTGTCACTGGTTCAAAAAATACTAGGATACAAGGTGGGGGAGAGAAAAGAGAGTATAAGGTAAAATAAGACTGGAAAGGCTAGTTGGATGGATAACTTTGAACATCAGAGGATTGTATATTTGATCCTGGGCATGAGAGAAACTGGAGTTTACTGATTAGGGGAATAACATGGTTGGACTTGAACTTTAGGAAAATCATTCTGGCAGATAAATGGAGGAGGGAGTGGAGTAAGAAGAAACTTGTGGCAAGCAGACTAACCAGCAGTCTATTGAGATAGTCCAGCTGTGAGGAGATGAAGGTCTGTAGTAAGATAGAGCAGTATCAGAGGAAAGAGAACTGTTGCAAAGGTAAAATCAACAAGCCTTGGAAACAGACTAGAAATGGGAAGTGAGAGAGCAAAGAGATAAAGATGCCACCCAGGTTGAGAACCTGGTGACTAGAACTGCGGTGCCTTCAAGAGTCATAGGGAAGTGTGGAAACAAGGACAGTTGGCAGATGTGGGGGGCTGAATACCGAATTCATTTCTGGGCATGGTGAGTTCAAAATGTCTATATGACATCAAGTTCAAGATATCTAATTGGCAGAGTTGAAGACACTGGAGTTCAAGTGAGGTAATATTTGTAAAGTTCTTAACATGACGCCTAGAAGATAGTTATGTGCTACATAATTATGTATCCCCTTTCCCCCTTTCCAGATGTAACAACTGGAGTTTAGCAGAGAGGTCAAGGCTGGATAAGTAGAATTGAGAATCATCAGTATAGAGGTGATTATTGAATCCATGAGAGCAGATGAGATGACCAAGTGAACTAGTATATAGAGAGAAAAGGGCCCAAGACAGAGCCCTGTGGGGCACCCAGTTAATAGGTGTGACGTAGATGGAGATCCAGCAAGACACCAAGGAGCAGTTTGATAGGAGAATCAAGAGAGAGAACAGTGTCACAAAAAACTTAGAAAGAAAAAAATAGCAAGAAGAGGGTGAGAAGAGGTCGCAGAGAACAGAGAAAAGACCATAACTAAAATTATGGCAACTAAAATATCACCAGGAACTTAAGAGAGAACAGCTAGATTGGATCTGAGAGCCAGGGCTGGAGTCAAGAAGAGACCACGAGTTCAAATCTGGCCTCATACATGTGTGTGACTCTGGGCAAATCACTTAACCCTGTTTACCTCAGTTTCCTCACCTGTGAAATAAGCTGGAGAAAGAAATGGCAAACTACTCAAGTATCTTTGCCAAGAAAACCCCAAAATAGGGTCACAAAGATTGGGGCACAAATGAAACAGCTAAACAACAAGCTTTAGAGAAGGCAACTTGAGCTGAACGTCAGAAACTAGACTGTAGAAAGTTAAGTAATGAGAGGAAAGGAAGTGGAGACACCTATTGTGATAAGATAAGAGAATTTCAGAATTAATGAATATAGAAGTGACACATTTGTGAGTGATGCCAAGATTAACGGTATGGCTGTCTTTTTATATGGTTGAGTAGGGGTAAAGGTCATAGTAAATGAGTAAATTAAAGAACTGGTAGATTGGTATTGGAAGGTATATCAATAGGAACACTAAGTCCCCTAATGTGAGGCCAGAAGTTGGGAAGGAGAGAGACTGTGAGCCAGGTACTGAATTTACTAAGGAAGGGCAGTATCCCAGAGACCCATAGGCAATAGCTACCAGGATTCTGATTGGATAGTAGCTATTGATTGTGAGAATCACAAAAGAGGAGTAGTAACTGAGTGATGGTGATAGGGGAAAACCAGAAAGTGACAGCAGTGGGAAATATTTCAACCCTGCCACTGACCAGTGAGCTAGAGGGGAAGGGAGTATGGGTAAAAAGTGCAGCTAGTACTGAAAGGACAGCCAGGGAGCGGAGCCAAAATGGCGGTGTAGGAGCAGCAACATATCACAGCTCTCACATAGCCACCTCAAAATACCCATAAAATATGACTCTAAACAAATTCTAGAACTCCAAAACGCACACGAATATACTTTCCGCTAAAGTCAGCTCAGCCACAAGGAACCATCTCAGCTCTGCGAGCCAAAACCAGCCCAGCCTGAAACCATGGCTTTGCCCCGCAGGCGGCTGGATGAGAGGAGCCGAGCCCCAGCTGGAGCTTCAGGAGAGCAGATCTGCAACAGCTGTGGCAGTTCCCAGAATTAGGTTAGTGGAGCTTGGCTAAATCAGGGGGGAAAAGCGGGTCCGGCCAAACCGCCTCCAGGGCAAGAAGGCCACAGAAGTGGAGGTTTTGAACCCGCCTCCACACTGCCACTTCAGAGCTCCCAGCCTGCAGGCTGCAGGGGGACCAAGCCATCATTCAGAGGCCAAGTGCTCTCACGTTGAGCGGCCTGGATCCAGATCATGGTCTTGGGTGGGGGTCCTGGGGTTTTTGGTTTTTTTCAGTGAGCCAGAATTGGGGAGGGTCCCAGCATCGTCCTAAAAGCTCCGGCAGCTGGGAAAACCCCAGCAATTTGGGACAGAGCTTTCTCTGGAAGCAGAGTTCCCCAGAGCTTAAAAAAAAAAAATCACAGACTGACCAACCATGAATAAGCGTAAGAAGCAAAGTAAGAACAGCAACCAAACCCTAGATTCCTTCTTTGGGGAAAAGAAGGATCAAGGCAAGGAGTGGGAGGAGGACAACACAGTCAGAGCTCCCACACCAAAAGCTTCCAAGAAACATGAAGATCGCCTAAAAGCTAGAGATCAGTTGAAGAAGGATTTTGAAAATCAAATGAGAGAAGTGGAAGAAAAATTGGGAAGAGAAATAAGAATGATGGAAGAAAATCATGAAAAGAGAGTCAACAACCTGACTGAAGAAATTAACACCCTAAAAAATAGATTAACTCAAATGACAAAAGAGGCCCAAAAAGCCAATGAGGAGAAGAATGCCTTAAAAAGTCAAATTTGCCAGATGGAAAAAGAATCTCAAAAGCATTCTGAAGAGAATAATTCCTTCAAAATTAGAGTGGAGCAAATGGAAGCAAATGA
>CM053587.1:318928864-318993295 GCA_028646515.1 Pseudochirops corinnae | reverse complement strand
GCCCCCCCCCCCCCCCCCCCCTCTCGCCTGTGTCGAATCTGCGTTTCCGCGACGCTGACACCGTCTTCCGGAAGTTCCGTCATCCCTCCGCCGGAAATGGCGCTTCCGCCATTTTGTCCTCCGCCATGGCGGCGGTGTTGAGGCTGCGGCCGGGATGTGGCGCTTCTGACTGACGGAGCTTGACGGCCGAGGCGGGGACAGCGGGAGCATCCGTGCGGCCGCCGGGGGCGCCGTGCCCGCCGCCATGTACGGGGGAGGCGGCGGCGGCGGAGGGGGTAGCGGCGGCGGAGGGGGAGGCCGCGGGAAAGGCGAGCGGAAGACCGGCGCGAAGGAGGAGCCCGGGCCCGGCGGCGGCGGCGGCGGCGGAGGAGGAGGAGGTGCAGGCAGCGGCGGCGGAGGCGGTGGCAGCTGCCGCGTGGAGCTGCTGGTTTTCGGCTATGCCTGCAAACTCTTCCGCGACGATGAGCGGGCCCTGGCGCTGGAGCAAGGACAGCACCTCATCCCCTGGATGGGCGACCCCAAGATCCTCATCGACAGGTCGGTGCCTCCCCGCCCCTCTTCGTCCTCGCTCCCGCCCCTCCCCCCGCCGACGGCGCCCCTTTCTCTTCCCAGCCCCCCTCTTCTCGCTCACTTGGTTCCGTCCGGTCCAGCGCCCGCCCGGGGCGGGCGAGGAGGTCATGAGGCCGCCCCTTCCCTGCGCTCGAGGAGCCGCCAGCCTCGGGAACGTCTCCGGCTGGCCAGCTGGTCTACCTTCTCCTCCTAATCCTCCCCCCGTGGGGGAGGACCTGGGGGCTGGGGGGAGGGGGTCACTCGCACCGTGGCCTCCCCCTCTCCCTCGCTCTCTTTTTCGGTTGTAATTGTTGTTTGTTTTTTGAATGAGGCGGGGTCTGCCTCCTGTGGGGGAGGGAGGTAGTGGGCGTCGGTTTCCTTGGTGTTGAGAGCGGATTTGGAGAATGCAGCTGGAATCCAGCACCCCCTCCCCTTTTTCCCTGAGTCGCCGATGCGGTGAGGGTAGTGGCCGATCTGGAGACGGAACTGAGGCCCTGCTCGGCCCCTGGCTGTTGCAGTGTGACCTTGAGCAAGTCACTGCACTCTGCGCCTCGGTCCCCGCTTTCTCTCCCCTCACCCTTTCCCCTAGCTTCTTCCTCCCTTCTCCCTCTTTCTCCTCACCCCAGTTCTCTGCCCCTCTCCCACCACTTTTCTGGGCCTCAGTTCTCTCCTTGATTTCTTTCGGCTTCCGTTTCCCTTGTAAAAGCAGAAGGGTTTGAAGTGTGTGCTCCCGAAGGCGCCGAGGTCCTAGTGATGAGTGGCCGAGTTGTGCTTTGTCTGGGGATCCTGGCTCCCCTCTGTGCGCCCTGAGGCAGGCACCGGGTGCTGAGGAAAAGTTTCCTTTGAAGGAAAGTTTACTTTGAATGGAAAGACAGTTGCTAGAAAGCATTCTTTCTAAGTAGTTATGGAAGACTTGGGCGTTGCTGGCCGGAGGTAGTGCGCTTAGTGATGGTTTCTCTGTCTATAAAGTAGGGGGTGGGGGTGCAGAGGAAATTCTCTGCTTCTTTTCAAATCAAACCTGCCAGAGGTATTGCTTTTCACTGTTTGGAGTTCTGGGGAGCGGGGGGCTGGGAAGGTGATGCCTGAAGGTCTTTGATTTGAAAACAGTGACATTACATGCTGTAGACTGTTTGCTCCCCCTTTGTCCCTCTTTTCCTTCCCCTTCCTGGGGTTTTGAAGCAGAGTTTTGGCAACAGAACTTCTTGGGCCTGGATTGAAAACCTAACAGTGTGACAACTATTAGACTATGGAATAGTATCTCCAAGGGAAGAAAGCCCATCGTTTGAGACATTTAGAACTGGATTCTGCAAAGCACTGGAAAATGTACTGTAGGGAACAAACGTGAACTGGCCGGGATGGACTACAGTAATGACCCAATGGGTCTTTTCCATCTCTCACTTTTCTGTTTGAAATTAAATCTAGAAATCAAGGACACCCTAAGGGAGATGATGTGACAAGTGAGATCAGACCAGAATCAGATGTGTTTATTGTTCTGCTAAAACTTTGTTTTGTATTAAATTGTGGTTTCTATTTCATGGTAATGCCCATCCTTGTCTGGTAATTTTCCAATGCTATTATTTGTTACAAATCAGTTATTAAGTGTGGTAATTGATGAAGATTTAACTACTTACACAGTTTTATACCATACTGTATATAATTTGGGGTAGGTCTTTTAAAATTATTGGGGAGCAAACTCTACACATGTGAATGTATAATATTTTTAAAATAACAATCTACATTTGTAAGTTAAGGAGGTTTACATCTAAATAAAATTCATTTTGAAATTAAAAGAAATGCAGTAACCCTTACTGACTCTGGAGTCTGAGGACTTGAGTTCAAATCCTGCCTCTGGTGCTTACGCATGTAGCCTTGGACAAGTTGTTTAACCTCTCTGGGCCTGTTCCCTCATCTGTAAAATGAGGGAGTTGGACTAGATGACCTGAGGTCCCTCCCAGTTCTAGATCTGTAGTCCTATGGGCTTCTGGTACTTTGGATTTAGATATCTTCTGATACTTAAATGATGAAGAATTCATCATTTTTATTCATGGCAAACTCATTATTAAAGATTAGGAGAGATTTCTGTTTGTCATTTTAGTCTTTACGACATCTAAAAATCTGGGTGTTTTAAAATTTGCAAACACACTCATTAATCTCTGAGAGTTGGCTCCATTAAGAGACTTTGGGGTAAAAAGATGCATGACAGAAAGCACTATCTGTAGTTTGCATTTAGCTGGAGTCTTTATCTATTAGTTCATGAAGGCGAAACATGTAGGTGATATATTTGTGTGTCCTCTTTCCTTGGGGGTGCGGGAGGTGGTGATCTGTTTAGAAGAAATAAGCTCTACTGCATCTTCTTATGGTTTTGCTGTATTTCTGGTGAACCTCCTTAAACTGCATGTATATGTTACTGTTCCTATGTATGTGTGTCTCTCTATCACATAACCCAGAACTTATTTCCTCAGCCAAATGGCTAGGGGACGAGCCTAGCCAAGATTTTACCTCCAATGGACGCAAGTTTCTTTGGTGAAGATCTCTCCTGAGAGTTCGGGACTAGCAGAAAGAAGCGAGGAAATTTCCACCGTTTGGTTCTTTCGGATAGGTATTTATGTACTCGGGTTTGTGTGAATGTAAGCTACAGTATTTGACTTTACAGAAAAAAAAATATTTTGCAAGTGACATTGAATGGTTGGCAAAACTATAAACGGTAAGAGCTATTATTGACATGGATCCCATTAAACTATTAAAGGATTCTTTGCCTTTAATTGTTAACTTTATCATCATAGAAAGGGATTTAGACTTTATTAAGATAACTTGAATTTAACAGTAGGCAAGAAGTAACTAGCAAAATTAAATATAAATCTGAGATGAATGGTTGTGTTTAGTTTTTTTAATATTTTTGATTTCTTTATTTATAAAGGGTAAGTATTTTAAATAATCACACACAAAACCTTGATCTTAATTTCTCTACATTGACCAGTTTGTTCATATTACAGATATGATGGACGCGGTCACCTGCATGACCTTTCTGATTATGATGCTGAATATTCCACATGGAACAGAGACTACCAGCTTTCTGAAGAGGAGGCACGAATAGATGCCCTGTGTGATGAAGAGAGGTATTTAGCCTTGCATACGGACTTGCTTGAGGAGGAGGCAAGGCAAGGTACTGCTCAAGAAAAACTTACTTAAGCAACAAACTTTTTTTTAAAAATTAAGTATTAAAAATTTACTCCCACTCATTTTTTATACTCACTCTTTCTGATATTATCTTGACAGTACCCAGTGGATTGGAAAAACAGGAGTCTTTGCGTATCTGAGAGGACCTCAGGATAGTTTATATGTAGAGCCACAAAGAATTTTCCCAGCTTTTGAGGGCAGACTGGGATTTGAAAAAAAAAAAAAAACTCTTTAACTGTTCTTCTTTAACAGTATCGTATCAATTAAACTTGATGTTCTTGTCTTTGCCTTAACAATCTTTACTACAGTTCTTAATCCCCAAGTTTTCTTAGCAGGAAGAAATTTTCCACAAAAGACGTGTATTCTGCTATCTGTGGGTAAAAATGTACTGGCAGAAAGTACATATTAATAGAAGTGATGTGTGAACTTGTAAATTCTACACCTCAGAGTGAGGTTGAAAATAGTGTTGTATGCTTTATTGATAGCTACAACTTTTGACATTTGTGCAGTTTTTTGTAGTCAGTTTCCTTTGTGTTAATAAAGCATTCATATTTTTGTTCAAGAGGAAGAATACAAGCGATTGAGCGAAGCCTTGGCAGAGGATGGAAGTTATAATGCAGTGGGATTTACTTATGGCAGCGATTATTATGACCCTTCTGAACCAACAGAGGAGGAAGAACCCTCAAAACAGAAAGGTGAGAACAGAAAGAAGTTACTGAATAAAATGTTGAGAATTAAAGAAGAGAAAAAGGACATTTTTGTCTGTCTTTCAAAATGATTTTGTTAGATATGTTGTGTTAGACTACAAGCAGTAAGAATAGCCAACATTTATGTAGTGCTTTACACTTTTCAAAACACTTCACATAAATTATCACCATACCCTGGGAGGCAGGTGCATTATTATCTATCTCCATTTGATAAATGAGGAAATGGAAGCTGAGAAGAGATTAAGTGACATACCCCAAGGTCCCACATCCGATAAGCGTCTGAGACCTGGAAGTCCTGTTACCTCTTATGCCGCCTCTCCACCTCAAACAGAGTTTCCTCATTATTTGGAGCACTTGTGCAGATTTTTAAGAAATCCTTGTAATGCCCATGAAAAATAGAGAGCAAATGGCAGTATCTTCTCTTCTGACAAAAGAAAGAGTTCAGAAGTAAGACATTACATAATTAGGATTTCTCTCAGACTTGCTGTATTAGACCAAGTTGCCATATTAGTTTGTTCCTATCATTTCAGATTGTTAAAAAAAGAGAGAGAGAGAGAAAAGAAAACTCACTCTCGGAGTTCTGTGTGATATCTAATGAGTAGCACTTAGATGAATTTTCCTTGAAGACCTAGGTTCTGATCATGCCTTTTATTTTTACTACCATTGTGGTTTTGAGCAAGTCACTTAACCTCTGCAGACCCCAGTTTCACCGCAAAATAAAGGGTTGGACTACATGGCCCTCTGAGATCCTTTTCAGCTCTAAATTTGTGATTGTATAAATAGTGTATATATGGGATGAGAGGGGGTTTGAATTAATACCCGAGTGCTGTAGCGTGACAGAATAGCCATGTAATATACACAGAAATGGTTTTAAAGGTACCTGAAAGGCACGCAGAAGTAAATTTGAAAACTCAGTTTAGATTCCACTCCATGAACCTCAGATTAGACAATCAGAAAGTATTTATTCTACATCTTTTATGTCCCAGACACTGCTACTTTCTGGGGATACAGAGGCAAAAATGTCCCTGCTTTCAAGAGACTTAACATTCTAGAGAGACGTGGGGGTGGGGGTATGTATGTGTAAGTGAATACATCTACCGGTATGTGGGTATGTGTACTACTTTTGTGGAGAAGGGACTGGTACCTGGGAGTTTCAGGAATGGCCTCATGAAGGAGCTTCAAGCTGAGATTAGAAAGAAACTAGGGCTTCTAAAAGGCAGCAGTAATCAAAAGTACATTCCAGGCCTGAGGAATAACCACGGCCCAGGCAGGAGATGAAATGTCATGGGCACAGTGGAGCAAGAAGACCATCTTGGCTCAACAGTACCGTTGCAGTACAGGGTACTATATAACAAGACAGTCAAAAGTCAGTGCTAAGCACTGCCCTCTAGGAACTGACAATGTTATGGGAAGACACATAAAAAGAAGCTGAAGAGGGGAGGAGGGTGGATCTAGGGGAGAAGATGATCAAGGAGGTGAGTGTTTCTCGAAGTTGATTTCATCTTGCTGATGAATGATGAGTTTCTGGAGATTGTGAAACCCAGGAGTTCATCCAGTAGGAAATATGCCCTCTTTAATCGCCAGAAATAATGAGATGAAATGTCTGATTGCCCTCTTTAAGAGGATTAGGAAGAGACTCCAGTGACCAGCCTCCAGCCTCTCCAGTCGGAGGTTTTGCAGTACTTTGAAAACCAAACAGAGCAGTTTGTGTTTGAACCTAGATTTATAGGAAACCACCAGAGTTCATTGAGCAAGGGAGAACAGTGCTGCACAGGAGGAAAATCACTCTGGCAACTCTATGGAGGAGGAATGGGAGAAGATAAGGACTGGAGGCAGGGGGGCTGATTTTTAGGCTATTGCAGTAGTCCTGGTGATGGTAAGCCAGAAGCAAGAGACATTGCCAGATGCAATAACTGATGCACTGTGTTGAGTGAAGAAGGGCGAGGAGTTTAGAGTGACTCCAAGGTTGCAGAAGAGGACAACTTGAAAGAATGGTGGTGCCCTCAACAGAAATAAAAAAAGCTTAAAAGGACTTGGGTTTGAGATGAGAGATAAAGTTCTTTTTAGGACATGTTGCTTTTCAGATGTCTGTGGGCTTTCCAGTTCAAAATGGTGAATGGTTGATGAGGCAAGACTAGGTAGAGCTCAGGAGAGAGACTTAGACTGTATATAGATGTCTAGGAGTCAGCGGGATAATTATAACCCCCAGGATCTTCCAGTGAGATCACCAGGAGAAATTGTAAAGAGAAAAGAGTGCTGGGACAGAGACTCCTGGGCTACAAGCTCTTTGATGAACTTAACACATAATGTTGCACATTCTTGCCAGCTGTGTTCATTTTACCCTCCTCCCGATTTTGGAGATCCATAGGGACTGTGTTTCATTAAATCTGACTCCTCCCTCCCCCACCACTGCACACTGCCTACCACAGTGTTCTGAATGTAGTAGGTACTTGAGTAATGTTTTTTATGCTGACATTTCAAAGGGTTGTAAATGGGCTCAATATCCTGTAGAGCAGAGGTGTCAATCTGGTGGCCCAAACCAGCATAAAATGTAATTGGAAAATGCTTAACAAGGTAAATAAAAATACAGTATGACATAAATAATATTAATTGGAGGTTTTCTGAGTCAGCAGGTAGAGGCTACAGGGATCTGTTTCTGTTTGACATCCCTCCTAAAGCGTTTATCAGTACCCGATGTTATTAGACTAAAAGTCCAAAAGCATGTTAAGTCAACATAAAATGGACATTTGTAAGGTTTTCAGAGTTACTTGAGGGAAACAGATGTCCTTTGAGCACATCATTAAAGTTAAGTCCCTGCCTGGAACTGACTTATCTGCAGTCTGCTTTTGCAGAAATAGAAGTAGGTTCCTTATGAATTTTTCAATACCCAAAGTCTGTATTTTATGTTATTATAAAATTATGCTTTATTAAATCTGGTTTGTTGTTCATAGTTTTCTATAAACTCATCTCTCTAAAACCTTTCACTTTTAAATATAATGGATACTACACTATCTTGGATATAGTAACACATTATTTAAGTGAAATTCAGCTGTCAACTTCACTATTCCAGAACACAGCTAAGAACCAGGAGGGAATTGGAAAAAAATCTCTGGATAGCCAAAATAAATGTTACATAGTTCATTTACTTTACTCATAGTTGAAGGCCTATGGACTGATTTAAGGTTATATACTGTCTAACAAACTTGGACATTTGATTTGCAAGCCTACAACTTATTAGAGGCAGAAAATTAGCAAGAAAAGGGGATGGAGGTACAATGACACTAGTAAATATTGACTGCAGTCATCATACTAACAAATAAGTAGATTTTTTTTAAAACCTATAAAAACAGGCTCAGTATTCTAGCATTATGGGGCAGATAATACACACCTCAAATGGCCCTGAGAATATCCCTCTTTTTTTTTTTTTTTTAACAACACAATATAAGTAATAATTGATGCTGAATGGTCTTAAGTCATCAAAAAAAAGGTTTATTGGTTAGTATACCTGAGTAGAGAAGTATGTGACATTCTATTAAAATGATAGGAAATGTTTAGTTTTTATATTTAAGGCAGTTAAACCCCCACTTAACCTGGACAACTCATCTTTGCAGAGCATCTTATTCCCTGAGGTTTTGTTAGACAAGGATTTACTACAGCACCCTACCTCCAGAAAGTGCCGGGCATTTCCTTGTGCTTCATTTCTTCTTTAATCCATTATTCTAGGAGAGAAACTTAAAAACATCAATGTGAAACAAATGGAAAAATTAAATGGGTCAGGGAGCGATGGTCCATCGCCTGTGTCTTTATTATCTTCTGTAATATTAACTTCTCACCAATATAGGTAGAAAACAAGATTAAATGGTGTAATATCAAACAGCCAAAGATAGTTCCTTCATGAATGTGTTGGAATGGGGGGGAGAAGGAGGAATGTCTCATTACTTTTGACCTGTACGTCTTGGAGACTTTTTCCAATACAGATTGCCAAAGTTTGTCTCTAACTTAGTCTTAATTGTCTGCAACACTAAGAGATTTAGTAAATTGTCTGTAGCTTCACAGCTGGTCTTTGTCCAAGGCCAGACTATAACCTCTCTTCCTCACTTTAAGACCAGCCTTCTAGCCCAGTACAAATGGCATATGTTTCTTTATAGAGTAATAATACAAAAATATTTGTACATGTATGTAATGAAGTTGGCCTTCATGCACATCCCTTTAAAAGTAGCATATTTTGGTAAAAGCTATTGATTTCAGAAGTAGTTTTTCTTTCATATTTTTAGACAACACCCTTTTGCAAAAAGCCTCTTGATTGGTGAGTACTAAGAAGTAGAAAAACAAGGCAGAGCTGAACATAAGTTCTTTGAGGCCCAGAATTGTTCTAGTTTTTAATCTTTGTATCCCTAGGGCCTAGCACAGTGTCTGGCACATACATAACAGAAGCATAAAAATGCTTGTTGAGTGAATAAATGAAATGAAACAGAAAATAGATTTTAATTTTGGTGGGAGAAGCCCAACTCCCTTGATAGAGAAGTATTTGGATGGTTACTCAAGATGATCAGACAACCATTCAGTTCATATTAAGTACATGCTATCTGCCCTGTGTTGTCTGAATACCTATAAAAATCACAAAGTCACATTGCTTTACAGCCTGAGGGCTAATAAGACCTGGCCAAAACACATACAACAGAGAACCATATACAGCAATATATAGAAAATACTGAATTCTTTGTTTCAGATTATGCTACAGGAGTTCGTAGAAGGTAGAAATTGGTATAGGCTGCAGTAATGGGTCAGTTTCGTAGAATAGAGAGGACTTTGAGCTTTGGGGTTCTTAGGAAGGAAGAATGGACTCTATGGAGAGAGGAGAGACATGGCAGTCAATGAAGTAATAAGGGAACTGGCCCACATAGGAAGATGAGGCTAATCTCTTTTCTTTCTCCATTTATAGTTTTGTAATAAACTTTGGCTTCAAACCTCTTAAGTTTTATTTTGGAGAAAACTTTAGTGAGATCAGTTAAAGGGTCCAACAGTAACAAGGTTTGTTTGGGTGTGTGTTTTTAGTTGTTGATGATTTTATGCATGATATAAAAGAAAAACAGATGTTTTAAGAAGTATTATGGGTAGGGCGGCTAGGTGGTACAGTGAATAGAGCACTGGCCCTGAAGTCAGAAGGACCTGATTTCAAATCTGGCCTCAGACACTTAACACTTACTAGCCATGTGACCCCAATTGCCCTGCCTTCCCACCTCCAAAAAGCAATAAATAAATTTTTTAAAAAAGAAGTAGTATTATGGGCAGTGGATTACTATTGTGTTGGTTTATGTTACTTACTGTTTTCCATTTGTTGAATTTCCATTCGTTGTTTTAGATTAATTCACGTTTTCTATCTTTGCAGTTGAAAAAATTGAAGCAGAAAATTCAGAGGAAAATGAAGAACCTTTCATTGCCCCTTTAGGATTGAACGTGCCTTCTGATGTGGAACTGGTATGTGGACTTGTGTCTCATAAACTGTGTTTTCATATTTGTGTAAGGATCTAGACTCTTTACTCTTTTTTTTTTAACTGCTTGCAAAAAAAGTCTAAGTTTAGGAAAGGAAATGAATTCTTCACATTATTTTCCATTGGAGAAACAAAAGAAAAATTTGTTCCAGAATAACTTGATTTAACTCAGAGCCACGTTTAAATCTAGCACTAAAACCCTGATTAGACTTTCAAGTGAGTATGTTGTTCTGATATGTCGCAGGTAGCCCTTTGTAGAAAGTTCATAGAGTTTTCCCTCTTCCGGTTATGGATCTGACAGAAATTAAAAATGGTTCAGCGTCTGACATACCGCCGTAGGCTATCTTACAATACAGCTTCCAACAAAACTCGGCTGTCACGAACCCCAGGTAACAGAATTGTATACCTTTATACCAAAAAGTTGGAAAAGCACCAAAATCAGCCTGTGGTGTGTGCCCAGGAAGACTTTGAGGTGTTCGTGCAATGAGACCTAAAGTTCTAATGAGGCTATCAAAGACAAAAAAAAGCATGTCAGCAGGGCTTATGGTGGCTCCATGTGTGCTAAATGTGTCCGTGACAGGATCAAGCGTGCTTTCCTGATTGAGGAGCAGAAAATCGTTGTGAAGGTGTTGAAGGCCCAGGCACAGAGTCAAAAAAGTAAATAAAAAGGAAATGTTTTTTGAATAATAAAGAAAATTAAAATGTAAAAAAAAAAAAATTTCATAGAAATATTACCTTGTACTTTTAAAAATTAATTTTGTTAAATTAACAAGCGTTTATTTTCTCTCACCCCCCCCCCACCCCAGCCACATGGGATTGGGAGAGGAGGAGGACTGGAGGAAGGGGGAAAAAACCCCTTTTAACAATATGCGTAGTCAAGCAAAATAAATTCCCCCATTCCCTTGTCCAAAGTTGTGTTTCATTCTGAATAACCTCTTTGTGAGGAGGTGAGTAGTGTTCAACTGGTCATTGCATTGATGGTAGTTGTTGAGTCTTTCAAAGTTGGTTCAGTTTTAGTGTTGTTTTTTTATAAATTGATCTCCTGGCTCCTCTTCAGACTGCATTAGTTCATGCAAGTCTTCCCACATTTCTCTGAAACTTGTCTATTTCATCATTCTTACAGCACAGTAGCATTCTGTGCAGTCATCTGTAATATTTTGTCCAGCCATTCCCCAGTTTATGGACATCCCCTTGGTTTATAGCTCTTTCCCAATGCAGAAAGAGCTCCTATTGTACATCCAGATTCTTTTCTTTGATCTCTTTCATGTGTAGGCCTGCTTGTGGTTTTACTGAGTCAGAGGATAAGCAGCATTTAGTAACTTTAGGGGTATACTTCCAAATTTTTTTCCAGCCTGACTTGGTCAATTCACAGCGTACTAACACATCTATTTTTCCACAGCCCCTCATACATGTATTTGCAAGGCACTTGCACTTTACAAAATCCCAATATCCCTATAAGTAGTTTGGCTCCCTGTTTTACATAAGGGAGAAACTGAGTCACAACTTCTGTACCCCAACCAGTTAGTAATAAGGTTAAAACATACTAGCACAACATTAACACTCTTCCTAAACAAAATTCTTTCCCTTAAACTGCTCATTTTCAGTTGCAAGCATGTTAAAATTGACTTTTCCAGAATCACTTTATGGAGTTTTTAAAAGGTTACATGAGAGTGTAGTCTGCCAGATAGGTAGAAGCTCCTTGTCTTGCTGCTCAGGGTCTTGCTCAACACTCTCTCCTCCCTCCCCTTCTTGCTCTTATCCCATACTCGTTTATACTTTCACTTTCTACATTCGAGTCCCCCTTGTACTCTTCTGCCCACTCTGTTGTCAGGTGTCAGCTGTTCCCTGATCCCTCCCCTTCCTCAGAGCATTTCATATCTGTTGTATTTTGCACCTTCTGCTTTGTATCATCTTGTGGGTTCTTTTCCAACCACTTAGAAGTTGTAGGTTCCTTGAGGACGGGGAGTGTTGTTTTTTCATTTGTGTCCTCAGCATGTACCTGTGAGGTAAGTTATTATCTAGTTACCCCATACAATATGGCAGTGCCTTCAGAATTATGAATGGAAGAATTTTCTTACTCAAAATGAACCCGGCATGGGGCGGCAGTGAATAGAGCACTGGCCCTGGGGTGAGGAGGACCTGAGTTCAAATTCGGCCTCAGACACTTAACACTTAATAGGTGTGTGACCTCGGGCAAGTCACTCACCCCAATTGCCCAGCCTTCCCCCCCCTCCAAAAAAGCAAACAAAAAACAAAAAAATGAACTTGGAAATTGTTGCCATTTGATCTTTCTTTGTACTTTTGAGAAATATCAAAATATTTCCTTCCCACAGCCACATCATTCTCTTCACAAAGCAGGCTGCAGTTTTGTGTATTACATGTAAATGTTGCTCTTATTTGAACTTAACAGTTTCTGCCACAGATCCCCTTACGGTACCTAGAACTGCAAAAAAAATGTTAAGTAGAAGTTACTGAGAATCACATTCATGTTCCTTAATCATCTTCCAAACTTTTAAGCTGTTAGGTGATTGTTTGCTCCTATTATCGGATGCCTGCTAGCCCTGGCATGTGCAGTCCAGTTTAGAGCTGTTAATTCTTTGCCATTTACATGAAGCCTTTGCTTAAAATCAAAGTAATCACTGAGCATGATGACATATGCCTCCACTCCCTGCCCCTAGAAGAAGCTGAGGCTGGTGGATCCCATGAGCCTTAGGACTTTTGAGCAAAAGTCAGGCTAAGGACAAGTGAGTGTCCACACTAAGTCTGATACTAAGATACTGGTACTAAGTCCATGAGCATAGGGTGCCACCAGGCTGCCTAAAGGGGTGGACCAGTCCAGATCAGAAACAGAACAAGTCTAAGCTTCCATTCTACTCACTAGTGGAATTGAGTCTATAAGTGGCTACTTCTTTTCAGCCTAGTTGAGATTGGGAGACCCAGTCTTACCCCCCATCACACACACCCCCAGAATCAAAGTAGCCATTCCCTTACCCATAAGTAAAATCTGTCATTAAAGAGATTATTGTGTCTGTAATATAGGAAAAATGCTGTGGTAGGAGTTAGGAGACTGCGTTCTAGACAAGTTTCAACTACTATTTCTGTGACCTTCAGCAAAAAAGTTTTCTTGGGCCTCAGTTTCTTCATTTGTAATATGGGGTTAGATTAAATGATCTCAAAAGCCCCAGTTCTAAAATGCTATGATTTTTCTCTAAAAAGGGTAATCGTAGTTATATATAGTCATGGTACAGCCACATCAGAGGAAAATAACACTAACACCATAATTGCAGTTCAAGACTTCTGCTTTTGGAATGTCTTTACCTACAAAATAAAGGGATTAAATTAGATGATCTCAGAAGTCCCTTCCAGCTCTAAAATGATGTTGTTCTTTTAAAGAAAAAAGTAATGTAGCTGTCGATAGTTACAGTGTGGCCAATCACAGAAAAAACAGTGCTAGTACTGTAGTTATACTTCAGGACCTCTGCGTTGGAATTTTCTCATAGAATATGCTGTCTTAATCTGGTTTTTGACAGAACGGACATCATGTTAGTAAAACGTTCTTCCCATTTTTCTTTTATCCTAGCTATTTTGTAAAATTACCAGTAAATTTATTTTTAGCTACTCTAGGCATATTTTCATCATACAAATGTCTGATTTTAAAAAGTTTATGATTAATGTGAAAATCTTGGTCAGCAGAAGTAAACTTTACTAGAAAAAGTAATGGACGTTATCAGAATGTGATTGTTATTAAAAGAGAGAAAGCCTCTTAGTCCAAAGGATCTGAATTAGTCTTACGGTGTTTCATCAAGTGCAGTGAAAGTCTACATCAGTATCTGTTTTAGTGCTGAAATACACAGAAACAAATATGATAGAACATAAACATGACAACTAATTAATTTGGGGGTCAGTAATTGTAGACATTTATCCTTTTAAGTACAAAACTTGAGATTGGTTTAGAAATAAAATTCAGAAATGAAACTTGTTTATTTTTATGAAATTTCTGAGCTATAAAATTACAGCAAGCTTCACAACTTCCTAGTTTTAATAATATTGTTTGTAATCTCATTTTGGGGAGCATATTAAATGTATAGGTTTAAATTATATTCTATTAAGTATTTTCTGTCTTCAGCTCAGCAGACATTTATTAACTGCCTGCTCAGTGAGGGGGCAGTGTAAGAACATTAACAGTGCAAGAGAAGTGTGCCCTTCTTGTTACACATCCATGAGCCCCAGGGCCAGATGTCCCTGGTGGGTTTGGGGGAGACAAACAGATGCAGGCATTGTCACAAGGGGCCGGCTCTACTAGTGTGCTGCTAGACTTATGCTGACCACGAGTGTGAGGGTGCTCATTTTTCTTGTAGCCGCCAACAGCCAAGATGCACGCCATCATTGAGCGCACCGCCAACTTTGTCTGCAAGCAGGGGGCTCAGTTTGAGATCATGCTGAAAGCCAAGCAGGCCCGCAATTCCCAGTTTGATTTTTTGCGCTTTGATCACTACCTCAACCCCTACTATAAACACATCCAGAAGGCGATGAAGGAAGGGCGATATACTGTTCTGACAGAGAACAGAGGAGAAGAGAAGAGAAGTACGTATGCCTCCTTTTGTTTTCCTTCTGAGCTCTAGACTGACGGTTAGACACTGCTGACCAGTTTTAGTGTTGTGACTGACAAAAAACCAAGAAGATATTTCAAAGCTCCATGGATTGAACTGTCTACTTTAAAATCAAGAGACTGTTTCTTTAGCATAGCGTTCTTCATACTTTTTATTGTATACCCCACTATTAAGAAACTTGAGCAGTTTCTCCAGTATGTGTACATTTACTTACTTACAAGCTATATACTTGTATTGCTGTACTAATAATTATGTACATTATAAAACTTAGACAAAATAAACATTTAAAAGGAATAGGATAAAGATTAAGGGATATTTTATCATAGACATGATAGGGAGCCATTGGAGTTTGAGAGTAGAATGGCATGATCAGATCTGTGTCTTAAGAATATCATTTTGGCAACTGTATGTGGAATGGATTGGATAGGGGAGACGAGGCAGGGAGATCAGATTTGGCTATTATAACCGTCTAGGTGAGAGATGGTGCCTGAGATGATGGTGAACTGGGGTGATGGTCATATGGGTGAGGAGAAAAAGAGATGGGAGATAGAAATGACAGGATTGAGCAACTGGTTAGACACGTGGAGTGAAGGGTCAAAGATGACACCATGGTGATGAGCTTTGAAGTATGACAAAAACCTCAAGAGCAAAAGTGAATTTGGGAGTGGTGGTGTGTTGGGGGAAATGACATGAGATCTGGGGTGTAGTTCACAGCCCCATCCATGTTTTCTTGTCCTTGATGACAAAATGAACAGAAAGCTTCCGGGCTCCTAATTTCTGATCATTGCCCCTGAGCCAGATTTTGCCCTTGACCTGATAGGACCATGGGTCCATGTGGTGATCCCAGGCAGTAGGTTACAGAGCGAACAGAGCATTGGACTTGGAATCATCTGGAGGACTGGGGGGTAAATCCCTTCACTTCACTCAGCCTGTTTCCTGATCTGTAAAGCAGGGATAATAATAACACTCATTTCCCAAGGGTGTGAGGATCAAATGAAACAACATACTAAGTGCTGTGTAAATGCTAAGCAGTTGTCACCATTGTTGTGGAGGGGCAGAATGTTGTGTGGGCATACATTTTCCTAACGGTACCTGCTGGTGTGAGTGCCTTCGTTAAGTTATGCTTGTCCTCAGAGGGCCACACAGTTCAGATGGGAAGAGAAGGGGGCACACTGGAGAACTATTAGGGAATAAGAGTAGATCTGGTTGTGGTAGCAACAAGGCCCATGATTCATCATTATGGGGAGAATGGAATGTAATCTGTATTCCCACCTTCTGATTGATTGATCTTACACCCCTTTGGGATCCCACTATGACCCCCACTTTAGAAACCATTGCTTTATGATACCTGTATATCCTAAAGATGTCAGTAAGAAATGACATTGAACTCTTCATTTCACCCATAGGACAGTTCTGTGTTTATTTTCACATTGAGTCATAAAATGAATTTGACATGCAAGAGTAACTTAAAATTTGATGAAATATACTGATGCAAAACCAATTTCCTTCAGAAAATAAAAAGGTTGTAACAATTTGCTTTGCTCTCCATTATAGCTACATAGCATTGTCTGGTGACAGTGACTAAAAAAATTAAATCTTATGCTATCTTTAATACAAATGTTGAGATGAAATATGGAATTGTGGATAGAGTACCAGCTGTAGAGTCTAGACTAATAGCCCTGTACTATTTCTCCCTGAAACCACCTCCCTTGTGTATAACCTTGGACACGTTGCTTAACCTCATGGTGTCCTAGGCAACTTTACTGTAAGCTCAAGCACATTTGGGGATCTTCATTAGCCCAGGAAATTTATTTACAAATAACTTCCTACATTGAAGAAGATAAAATCACAGATTTAGACAAGAGATTACACACATATATGTACACGTGTGTGTAGCATTTTGTCATTATTTGAATAGTGGGATTAAATTTTAAAATCCTCAAAACCTAAAGAGGTTTGTTTGATTTATTATCTTTTTCTGGTTTATTTTTGTGTTTACTTGGTTCTAGAATATGTTGGATTTGAAATTCTTGCTATGAGGGCCAGCTAACTTTATTTTAAATAAAAATTCAGAGCCATCTACAGAAATCTTGTTAATCTGAAAAAAATTGTATAGGACCTTATTTCTCTAAACTCCGTTTTAAGGTGAGTTCTTCTACTGGAATGTGCTGTTATCTCATTAGAGAACAAAATTTTTTCATAGCACATACCACCATGGTGTGTTGTGCCTCTTACACATTCTCCCAATTTTCTTGCACTTTTTTACTATAGATATTTGTATTTTATTGGATCTGGAGCCTAAATATGGTTATCAGAAATTATGAAGTAAATTTGTAAGTTGGCCTAATTTATTTTTGTAAACCAGATCCAGTATAATCCTACACTAAGAGCTCCTTGTGTCATGGAGGTGACCTAGGGTTCTCAAAAGATCATACCACATTCCTCTAACCTTTGCAAGACTTAATCCCATCACGTGTCTTAGTCTCCAAGCTCCCCAGGTTCAGAGAGAATTCTTACTAGGCGGGCCTCAGGGTGATGGTCACAACAGATCTTTAGTCTGCTGCAGAAAGGTTGTGATCTCTTCAGCCAGGAGTGTGCCAACACTAATGAAAGTCCTTGGAATAGTGCTTGTGTTCCAGGGTATTTCTTGTTCCATAAACAAATTTCCCTCCATTAGAATCTTTTCTAGATGTCTGGCCATATCCCAATTTTTCATCTGTTATCACCAGCCCATCCACTAGCTGTACTTTGCTGACACCTGCCCTACTTCTTGGTTTGATTAGCTCCAAATCACTTGCCCCAAGTATCTCTGAACATTCAAAGGAACATGGAAACAATAATATTGATCAGTACAGACCGGTTTTCAGATAAAACATACAGGTTGCTTGAGATGTACCATAGTGGGAAAACTCCTTGTATCAGTGTTAGGCTCTGACTGGGTTTCTGGTTAGCATAACCTAGGTCCTTAATTGAGGATCTCTAAGTAGCAGGTAGACGTGGTCCAGCTTCTCAGCCATGTAGGGCTAGATTCAAAAAATGCAATAAGGTTTTTTCCCAGTTCCCACAATTGAGTAAAGTTTTTTCAGAAGACAGAAGTTGGACTAGACCCATAATTCAATAGGGAACTGAGGTAGCTCCAGAATTGAGTTGCAAGATGGAGTCATTGTGGTTCACTCAGTTCCCACAGATGGTGGTTAATCACTTGTCCTAATTCCCTCAATTCCCTCACCACTGAGTGAAAGCTACAGGAAGACAGATTTCAAATTAATATGAGAAAGAGATACTAACAGAGAGAACTGTCCCTAAATAGAATGGGAACTACTTTTGTAGGTAGTAAGTTCTCCTTCACTGGAGATCTTTGAGTTAGAGGCTGGATGATCATTTATCAGAGATGTGATGGAGGGAATTCCTTCTCAGGCATAGTTGGACAAGTTGATCTCCAAGACACTTTCTGACTCTTGAGTTTCTCCAACCTGTGTAGAAAAGAGAAACGATTCGCATTTCTGAGGGGTTTTTTTATAAATTAAAGCTTTTTAATTCTGTTAATCAGGGCCTTCTCCAGTGGGATTCCAAATGGAGCAAATTAAACTCTTTTCCTTTTCTTCCTTCCCGTTTTTGTAAAGGGGAAATCAGATTCAAATAAAGAAAGCTCAGCCTGTAGAGGACATCTGTAGATAAGGGGAATCATTTGATTCCTTAGGTCTTATAGGCCAATGGTATAAGTCAGTTTTAAGCAGGAGATGGCTTAGCATCAAGGTTAATAGGGAAAAACTCCCAAATGAATTTTATATAACTAATCAGGAAGTATTCATAACTGTATCTTTATAGCTGTTTAATTCATCTGCATTTTACTAGAACTTCTACTTTCTTTGAACTTTCCTTCCTCAAATTCTAAAAATGTATTTTTGACTTAGATTCAGGGGCCAACTCAGATGATGATGATGACGACGACGATGATGGTAATTACCTGCATCCATCACTCTTCGCTTCCAAAAAGTGCAGTCGACTTGAAGAGCTTATGAAGGTTTTTATCATAATCTTGACCTATATTTTTGTTAATGTCGTTACAAAATTAACAAGACACTTGATAATTTAAGTCAAATACAAATTAATACTATTGTAGTTATATCAGTAGAACTATTTATTTTTATTAGCTTCTAGTTTGGGTGATTATTGCCTAATTTGATTGGTAGCATAGAATTCTTTTCTTAAGTATTTTATATTATGTATAGCACATTTTAAATAGTTTATTCAAGCTTTTTGTTTTTTTCTTTTTCTACTGCCTGTTACTCATTTAAGCTTCCTAAGTTAGTCTTACAAGTCTTTTTATTACACATGCTCTTTTGTGACTTACATTAAGTTTGAGGGAGCTATACTACCCTTTAAAGTATTCTAGTCTCATTAGAGATTGAGTTTAGAAAATATAAGCATGTTCTTGGTATTGATTAAACTTAAATATTCTAGGAGTTGCAAAATATTTGACTAAATTTAATTTGGCCTTAGTTTAATTGTTTTAGCATAATCTAGTTAGAATGGCCAGTTTGACCCAAGCAGAAATATACTAGATTCATGCATGATATAATTAATGCATTCATGATACCTAATGATGCCTGAGGCTGACCATTTTTTTCTACATCTTTGTGGCTATTGCTAGACTTATTACTTAAGGTAGTCATGCAGCTGAAAGACAGGAGAGGATGTAGAAACATTATTCTTTCTTTTCTCTCTCCTGTTTTCTACATTCTTTCTCTCTGCCCAGTCCATGTCATAAAGAAGTCACTGGAATTATCTTGCCCAAAATTCAGACCAGGCAGTCTGCCAACCATAATCTGAAAGAAACAGAAATTCATCAGACATACTTAGGCATATGGTTTCTAGTAAGCCAGCGTGGCAGTCACCCAGAGAATGAATAACCCTTGTTCATCTTTTGCTGATGATACTTTTTAAATTCTCAGTAATTAAGAATTCAGCATCTCCCTGAAGGAACTATAAAGTGATTGATTCCTTTAAATGGATGTTTCAACCTGTTTTACTGTCAGAAATGTTATCAGTGCTTATATGTCTTGATCTATCTCTTAAGTGATTGTTGATAAATTTAGAAACACTTTTACGTTAACTGAATTCTTTTGTAATGCTAGATAATACTTTTGGCAGTGACTTGTTTTCCAAAAACAGTATCATTTGTGGGGAAGAGGATTATGAGGTTTTTCCCCCAAGTCTCCATTAGAAGCATAGTAATTGCAAGGTTTTCCTGAATTAAACATTGAGAAAGAATTAAAGTTTTTATACTCCAAAGTTGAGAGGTTAAAAAATATTTTTTATGTGTGGCTTAAAAGGTGGTAAATGTTGAAATATTGTCACTTTTATCTGTAGCCTTTGAAAGTCGTGGATCCTGATCACCCTCTTGCAGCACTTGTTCGTAAAGCCCAAGCTGATAGTAATGCATCTACCCCTCAAACGGCAGATGGGGCAGCTGTGCAGGCGGGACAGGTGGAGTACTCTTCAGATTGTAAGTATACTGCCATGAGATTTTAGGGGCTAAAATGATAGTTAGACAGAATTAAAAAAAAAAAACACCTATTGTACTCTCGGTGGACAGTGTACTCATATACAAAGCATAGGATTAAGATATAGTCATTCTTTTCAAAATTGCTATACTTAAATCATTTTTATTACTTAAAGATTATTGACTGAAGGAGTTTTGAAATCATTTTTTTCAAAGAGCTTTCAAGAGATATCTGTTCTACAGATCTCGGTCTTGCTATATTTTTCTGGCTAATTTTATTTGGTTAAATATTTAATGAGAAAGGACTTCTAGCAAAAGTCACTGGAAATCATTTGTGCCATCTGCTTGGCATGAAAATCTGCTAATGAATGTATAGTGCTGACATCTGCAAAGTAAGATCCTTTAACTAGAGATTAGCAAATCAGCTTCACATATTAAGTCTGATCTAATGATAGAGCTGTTGTCCATTTGGGACCAAGAGAAGCTTTCATGAAAAAGTTAACTAGACTGTCCATGAAATAAAAAGGAATTTCTTTTTATCAGTGAAGAATAATGGAGTGAGTGTTTGATTTTAAAATAAGTTGGTATAATTATAGGGGTTTTAGACAATTGAGAAAATTTTCTTGATGCCCAAAACATTTAAATTTAACTTAAAAAATCACTCCAAAACAGTTAACGTTTTTGAAAATACAGCCTTTGTGCTGTACTCCTAAGACTGTGAGACTCTTGGTTAGTAGGGAAAATTGTAAGTGAATATTGAATTACTGAAAATGAATACTGTCTATATTCACTGTCCTATCTCTAGATTGTATATTTCTAAGTCCAGGACTCTTGGTGGAATGATCAAGAAAATTAATTGTGTTGTTAACTTACAGGGTTTCAGAAATGTGAAATCACTTTTAATTATGCCAATGTGAAGCATGTTGTATTTTTTATTTGATTTCTTTCATCATGATCTTACTAGGATAGGATGAAAATAATAAAAAATGGGTGGTGGTACTTTATTTTAAGGATATTTTTATGTGAATGAATTGTTGCATGCCAAAAATGAACATTTTAATGGTCATCAGATATGTAAGAAATCCTTGAAAATCAGGGACAATATAAAGTGGTGCAGTTTGTTCTTTCTCTTGAGAGATTACAAGTTCATAAACATTAGTGTTGGGTTTCACTTGAGAAAAATGTTTTGTACCCATATATTTTATTGGCATGCATAAATGCCGCGTTATGTCTACCTCAGTTATTTTGAAGACATTTCTTCCCACAACTCAGCATATAAATGTGATGATGATGACAGAGGTCATCATGATCAAAGTTTGCCTAGTGATTGTAAGAGATTCCTCATTGTGTGGTTTGGAAAATGGAACATAAGTACTGGACCTTCATGTGAGGGAAAATTTAAATCTTGAAATATTAGAACTGAAAGAGAGACCACTGAAGAGCATCTAAGTAGCCCCCTTGTTTTTTCTTCAAGGAAACTGAAAACCAGAGAGGTCAAATGACTTGCCTCATTTTTCTCAAATACTCCCCTGGTGTCACCCAATGAATTAGTGACAGAGTGACCTCAAACCTAATTTTCTAGACTCTCAGTTCAGTTCTCTTTTTCTTATTTTACTTTGAACTTCCTTGAGCATGACTCTTTCCTTATCCTGGTGAAAATTTACTACTAAAATAAATTTCAGGAAAAACCGTACCAGCTATAACTGTCCAAAAATAGAATGTGGTGCTTTGGGCAGTAGTGGGCAGCCCATCACTGGTTCTTCAATTGAGTACATCATAGGGGAGAATCTTTCTTCATACCAGTTTGACTTTGTCATGGGGTATCAAACAATTGCAGCCCTCAACAGATTAAAATGTAACTGGAAAATATTTAACAAAATAAATAAAAATACATAGATAACATTGCATTTGAAAGCTAAGTGAGCATGCAGCTGCAAGGTTCCATATGTATGACTTAATGACCTCCATTTCTATTTGAGTTTGATACTGCTAGACTACTTAGCTTCTATTGCCTTTCCAATTCTGAAATTCTGTTAGTCTAAGAATAAGACGACTGATTTTTTATTTGGTCCAGACTTTCAACCAAAGTTTGTAGATTTTATACATTGCAAATGTTGAACTTACCCCATCAAATTTGTTATACTAGACACAAAGAGAATATTATGCTGATCCTCAAGACAGATAGGAGGAGGCCAAATGGTAAAGTCAGTAACCTCTTTTAATAATTTAAACTTGAAGTAATAGTGTCATGCTCAAATACAACCCAAAACAGATTCAGGAAATCAAAGAATACAAGAAAAATATTTTAAATGTCTTCATTTTTCATATTAATATTTTGATATTAATGGGTTATGTTAAAATTATTGTTTAATATTAATAATATTTTAATATTAATATTTTATCTCAAATTTAGTTCTGTAGTTCTTTTAGTATGAGCATGTTTTAAGTGTTGAGGTTGATAAAGAAAATACTGCCTTTATCAAATGATCATTCATATTTTGGGGAAGCATGCTTAATTCTGAGATTTCTTATGTTTCCATCTATTCAGAGTTTGTTATATCCATATTTGGATCTATAATACAATTATGTCTTTGAAGGAGGTTAATTAATTTCATGTTGCTTATAATTTTAAAAGTTGCATTTGTCTTTAAGAATAATTATTTCTGCTTGCTTGAGGTGTTCTATCATTGGCCTTAGTAGATTTACCTTGTAAGCTAATGTTGTGTAAAACATCTGTCTTTAAAATGCTTGAACCAGTTTCTTTCTTCATTTACTGGGGGGGGGGGGGGGAGGGGGGGGGTCCTTTGGTCTCGTCTCGTGTAACAATGGTTATGTTGCTTCATAGATTCAAAAAGTCTCAAAAGTTTGGCTCAAATGTTGACCAGACATAAAATTAAAGTTTGGTACTGAATCCATAGAAGTAAAAATTCTTACATCTCATCCTCAAATCTTATACACTTGTACATAATGGGTTTTTTTCTTTCTTATAATCTATATTAAAGAATTGACTGTCATGTTACTATGAAGATATAACTGATTTTTTTTTTTAACAAATGTGCTCTAACTTACACCTCCAGATGAGAGCTGCCTTTCACTGCAGTTCTCTTAGGAATCCATTGTTTTTATGGCATTGAAATGTAATAAATTGTATGTTCACACTTTGGGGTTTTACATGACGCTGTTCTCACAACAGCCCTATAAGGTGGCTAGTGTATTATCATCCTCATTTTGCATATAATGAAACAGGCAGAAAACAAAGAGTTTGTGCCTTGCCCGAGGTTACAGAGTATTTGTCAGAGCCGGGACTCAAACTCAGGCTTTTTAATGCAATGCAAAAACCATTGACTTAGTCATGGTGAGGCTTCAGTTCACATAAATGCCAGCTGTGCCATTTACAGACTGTAAATCTTAGTAAAGTCACTTAATATTTCTGCCTATCACTTTCCTCCTTGACAAAATCAGGATGGTTGATTTGATGTCCTCTAAATCCAGTAATAGCATGACTTCCAAATTGAGGTCTCTTGTCTTTACATTATATTATGCTAGAGCCAACTATGAGCAAAGCACTGCATTTTGCCTTGTTTTTATGAAGTTAAAAAAACAATTATTTCATCAAATATTTCATGTTTATTCTATAGTTAGCCTGTTTTAAAAGTGCAGTTATACTTTTTAATACATTAAATATATGCTTTATAACTTTTGGGTTCTTTGTATAATTAATGCATACAGTACATAGTACCTATTTCACAGAGCATAAGTTTGTTATTTTAAATTATTAGGGTTCTTTTATAATTTATTATTGGTAATACCTCTTATTTGATGCTGAGTCTTTGATCAAAAACAATCACTAGTTCCAGCATCTTTTTCAAAAGAAAATACTATCTGCTTTGCATTGATCTATTATATGATATTTCTAGGAGCACACTTCAGCCAAAAGTGAAAACTGCATATCTAGTGTCCAAATTATAGAAAGTAATGTCTGTCTGTCTTCGTTGGTCAAACTACATTTTAAGACTTTAAAAAATTCATGATTTTATCATTGTAGGTTCTTCCTTTACCTTATAATTACACACCTTGTTCTGCACAATTCTTATCTTTTTTCCCCCCTTATAAATTCTTCATAGAGAACTTCATCAACATGCTATAGGATTTCTCATATAATTATAGTATCTCAGGCAGTTTTAATTTTTTCCTGTTGCTATTTATGAAAGCAGATTACATTTAGAGTATTGGATTGACCTCTTGGTATTAGCAAATTATCTCCATTAAAGTCATCGTGGTAGCATAAAGGAAATCCTGATTTCTTGAGGGCAGTAGTGGAGCACAGATCTAAATACATTCTCCCTAACTGGCATATGGTCATTAATGACTCCATATTTTATTCAAGGACCAGCCTACCTACTTTAAGAAACTCATAAATAACTGACCTCCAATGATAAATTTTTCCTGTGACAGTAGCTTATGAAACTCTTTATGCTGCAATAGAACAAGCATTTTTTAAAAGCACCTCCTGTATACAAAGCACCATTCTGGGAAACAAAGTTTAGGTAAGACACGGTCTTTGTCTCCAAAAAGCTTATCGTCTAATAGGACGAGATACAAGCATAGAGACGTACAATATCCAATATAGTGATCATAGAATCCTAGGTCTTGAACTGGAAGGGATTTTGGAGATCATCTTGTCTAACCCCCTCATTGTACAGGTAAAGAAACTCAGAGCAGAGACCCCAGTGACTTGCCCTTGGTCACACAGGTAGGAAGTAACCAAGCTAGCATGGAGTCCTGGCCCTCTGATTCCAAAACTGCTGCGCAAAGATTATTGTTTGAGAGACACATGAAACAAAAGTGCTATGTGTGAGTGATGAAGGACCAACTTAGTGGACCAGGAAAGGAGTTGTAGGCATGGCAAAAGTAAACGTGAATTCAATGGGAAGAGAAGGGAAGAGAAGTATTGAGTACCACCTGAGTAGAGGGAGAAGCCTGAAAACACAGTCTGTGTTCTGGGAGCAGAGCATGGTCCCATTTCACCAAAGCTTAAAATGCCTGTAAGGGAGAGTAAGATAATACAAAACCTAAAAGCTACATGGTCAGAGATTGTGTAACACCATCAGGGTCAAGAAGGAGAGGCTGAACTTGACCCACTAAAGGTTAGGAACACAAGAGTAACATGACCAGAAATGTAGTTAAGATCTTCCTAGGAACAATATGAAGGAATGAGTGGTTGGAGCTAGTAAGACACATAAGGAGACTCTTCTTTCCATGGGCAATAACAAAGACTTAAGATAGTAGCAATGAGAATGGAAAGGCAGAGATAGGTGAAAGATAGAAAAGGGGGTTTGAAAGAATCTAATAACAAATTGTATGAGAGACAGGATCAAATTAAAGGATATCCCAAGGATATAATTGAACATAGGAGACGGAATAAATGGTGAAGACATCAGTAAAAATAGTCACGTCAGAAGGAGGAGCAGGTTTAAAGGGAAAGATGCTGACCTTGCTTTGAACATATGCTAGTGGCACACACAGGTGCAAATACTCCGTAAAAGGTGGAAGATGGAGATCTGGAGCTTAGAAGAGAGTCTCAATTTATAGAAACATTTTTTGAAGTCATTTTCATAGAGATGACATTTGGAGCCACGGAAGTGAATAAGTAGGATCGTAGCTAAGAGATGATCAAGGACAAACCCTTGGGGGATATTACCATTGAGAGTTTGAGAAAATGACAGGAATTCAACAAAGGAGGTAGAGAAGAGGCAGGAAGAAAGAAATGTAAGAGAATGATAACCTGAAGCTAGAAGAGAAAGAGAGTGTCCATTACAAGGAGATTGTCACAGACTGCCAGAGGATAAGCAGAGTGGGTGGGGGGGGGGGGGTCTGTTTTTGGCAATTGAGAGGTCTTGGGTGACCTTTTTAGTAGAGTGTTGGGAAAAGAGCAGTGAGATGAGAAAGTGGAGGTGTTGGGCACAGATAAATACACACCCATATTGGTTTTTTGTTTTTGTTTTGTTTTTTCAAAAATGTAGGAAAGAAAGAAAAGTGGGACTTTAGCTGAATGGGATAAAAAGATCAAAAGGGGGAAGGGAGCAGGAGGTGTTTGAGACCTTTTTGTAGGTAGACAGAAGAGAGCCAGGGTGAGGGAAAGATTAACTTTTCATGAGAGAGAGGATGACTTCTGGGGACAAAGTGTACTGGAAAAGAGAACCAGAATGCTTAATTGAGAGTTGATGTGCAAAGTGAGTTCAGAGTGTAAGAGCACCTAGCTGATGAGGTCAAGGTACCAAGCTTAGATGAATTATGTCCCAGAGTACCGACATAACTAGCAGGTGTGATTATCTTTTAAGCATTTATTAAGTATCTACTGTATACCAGCCACTGTGCTAAATACATTATAAACATCTCATTTTGTCCTCACCACAATAATGGGAAGTAAGTGCTATTATAATTCTTCATTTTACAGATAAGGAAACTGAGGCATACAGAGGTTAAGTGACTTGCCTGGGGTCATACAACTAGTGAGCTAGCATTTGAACTCAGGTCTTCCTGATTACAAATCCAGGGTTCTGTGTACTGCACCTCTAGCTGCCTCACCTAATTGCTGATTCTCTTATCAGCGATTTTGGAAAGATCATAGAGAATGAGAAAAGTACCCCAGGACTAAATAAAGTCAAGCAACCCAATTTCCCTCTGACGCCCCCTTACTCACCCCCAGAAAGAGAATTCAGTCTATAAATTCTAAGCCTTTGAATTTGACCTGAGAACATTCTAGGATGCATTATTTAAAGAGATTATCAGAAAACATGTAGAAATAGAAGCAGTGATCACAGAGAGCCAGAAGTGACTCAGTCAAAAGCAGTGTCAAAGATCGTGTCAGACTAAAAACTTGTTTTTTGGACAGACTGGTAGATCAAGGGAATGCTGCAGATCTAGTTTTCCTAGATTTTAGCAAAGCCTTTGACATTTTCTCATGCTTTTCTTGTAGATGTGACGGAGAATTATGACCTAGACAACAGTATAAGGTGGGATTGAAACTGGTTAAGTGACTGGATCCAAAAATGAAGCACAGAATTTCTGGCTTGAAGAAGACCCGTGAGGTCACCTGGTCCAAATCACACATAAAAAACAAGCCCCTCTAAAACGTAACTGACACGTAATCATCTAGGCCAGATGATCAAATTTTGAATCAAGGTTCAGATCAGCCTACAGCCTGATTTTTGTCTGGAGCTAAGAAGGGTTTTTTACGTTTTTAAATATGATAAAATCTTATTTTAAAATGTAAAAAAGATGTAAAACCCCTCACCCTGGGGTGAGGGGAGGGTAGGATTAAGTACTTGGGAAGAGATCAGACTTCTTATGCTCAGCCCCAGGGAGCCGAAGTTGCAAAGAGGCCAGTTTGTTTGACATATGCAAAACTTTAGGGTTTCCCCAAAGTTGAATGGGCAGCCTCAAAGGTAATGTGTCTCTTCTCGCCTTCCCCCACTAGAAACCTTTGAGCAAAGACTTGAAGACCACTTTTCAGTTACATTATAAAGGGTTTTTCTTTTAAGTATGAATTGAACTAAATGGCCTCTAAGATCACTTCTGATTCTAAAATTTTGTGGTTCTCTTCTGGTGAAGGCATGAGGAATTAAGATCACCCCTTCTGTGGCAGTGCTGATAGGAGTTAAGGAATGGTATGAGGATACTAAGGAGACTTCATTCTTCTCGATACAGTAATAAGCTAGGCTCAGTTTAAAATATTTGTTGTTTTTGTGCCACTTTTGTCATAAGAAATCATAGTACTGGTTCAGCCAGTCTCTAATTTCTCATATATTCACTTTAAATATATATTTTATTGACTCAGGTTATTTGAAAAAATTCTTCAGTGTCAATTCAATTCTCTTGTATGTAGAAAGATATTCTGTGTTCTTTGTGACTAGTCTTTGAAAGTACTTTAAGTAACTTTCCTTCAGTAGTTTTAATTTTATTTTGCTAAGTTTGGCTGAGTTGCCTAGTTGGATCAAATATGTGCTTTTTACAAATTCCTCTAGAAATTGAAGTGTTTATTCAAAATTTCCCTTTTTTTCCCCATTCCCCAATCATAAATAATTAGCAAGATAAAGCCATTCCTGAGATTAGATTCAGGAAACAGTACTAGGTTTTTCACCTTTCACCTTTACAACACTACATTACTAATATCTGAGGTTGAAGCAATTTTTTTTTAAAGCTCAAATAGGGTGGCATTATTGACTCGGATTATTTTGTATAGGCCACTGCAAATAGGCAGTGAGTTAGTTTAGGAATTTAAAAGAACAGATTAGATTACATTTTAAAGACTTCATCTTTCTTTTAGTGATTCTCAGCTACCCCAACATCAAAGCTATAGTAATCTCCTAGGGATGTTATAAGGCTAAGAATCATGAAACATCACAATCCAAGAAGAAACAAAGTTGCAGATGACCCAGAAGGCTGTAAAAATATATGTGGAGTGTGTGTTAGGTGTCACACATTACAAAGATTGAGGTACAAGATGTGACATAGCAAACATCCTAAAGCCTGACTAGAAAATGAGGCGGTACAGATTTGTAGTGAGGGTGAGGGATGGACAGCCTAAGTTTCACAGGATGAGAGGTTTTGGATGGGTTGCTTTCCATACAGGTGGATACAGTATGATGAAACCGCAAATCTTCTGCACTGTGGACGTAAATTAATGACACATGGACTGGTAGAAATAAATTCAAAATCAAATTATCTTAAAATTATGTGTTCATAGGGAGATAATACACATATAGTCTTTTTTTTCCCCAGTCTAATCATCTCAGTTATATTGTTGAGTTGGTAAAGGAAAGATTGATTCATTGATCAGCATGAAAAATTGTTGATGAATGTGTGATATGTGAGATTGTAGATTAGTTTCAATCAGTTTTTCAAAGAATTCTGGGAATATTTTTACATTTTGAGCTCACCTGAAGGCATTCCCTTAGGAAATGTGTACTCTTAAGTGTATTCTAGTGCTTTTTATTGCTGAGACCTCATTACACACTAGGTTAGTTCTTCAGAATCTCTTACTTGCCTTTCTATACTTAAAGAAACGATAATAGCATGGGTTTCAAAATGAAAACAGATGTAATATATGGTTATTTTTAATATTATTTTCAACCACCACAAAGGCCTACTATAATTTAACCTCCACTGTGGTATGAAAGTGATTTGGATACTTAAAAGACTTGCCAGTGAAGTACATGCTATAGTAGGTTCTACTAAGATAGAAAGACTTCAAGCATGCACTTTGAGAGGGCTATCTCTTTCCTCCAAGGTGTAGCCCAGTTGAGTACCAAAAGCCTCATCACCAGGGGGCTGACCATCAGGTGATAAAATTTTACTCTATCAAGGTAGGAATGGTTACCCTGAGATCCATAAGCTTGTCTAGGAAGGGAAAAAAATATGACATTTTTATTTATACTAACCTTTAACTGTAATACAGGATTTGTGTGTGGGTTGTTTTTTTTAATTCCTAGAGGAAGTCCATAGACTTGACTGGCTGCTGAATGGTCCACAGCACAAAAAAGGTTAAGAACCCCTGGCGTAAGATAGTGAACTATTTCCGAGGAGGGAGCACTTAAGCTAATAAAGTCAGATTTCTGACTTACTTGGACATATTTTCTATAGATCATATATGACTGACTTTTCCGCTTTGCTGTACTGCATCTATTTTCTTATTATAACCATAGTCTTTTTTAAAAATATGTAGAATAGAATTCCCATAACATATTTCTATAATTATTTCAGAATAAGCGACTTCAAGCTTCATTTTTATCATTTAAGGGATGATTCTGATACCCATAAAACCTGCCTTCCAGGGTTGTTGTAAAACTTAGATGAGATAATGTATGTAAAAAGTGTGCAAACTTTAAAGTATTGCATAAATGTTTGTTGTTCCTACTACAAGTGTCATGACTACTATTCATTTGCTTCTCTGCCCAGCCACTCCAGCTGTTCCTCTTAGTATAATTATCACCCCATTTCTTAAGTAATATAGCAGAGAAACTGTACAGTGATCAAAGTAAAACAAATGGTCTATAAAAGTACAGTTCTTTTTTTAAAAAATCATCTACCTAGACATTAAAAGGTATACTTTGTGAATGCCTGGTAGTGAATACCTGGCAGTGGAATTGTATGAGCAACTAGATGAGGGAAGTGAATAACCAACAGGTTACATTGGTGTCCTGAGAATTGGATTTGGATTTCTGAACCAAAGCTTATATTGTAGGATTTATGGACTCTGAGGTAGGGATGGAAAATACTAACAAGGGCTGGTGAAAATGCATTTTCCTAGAGCCTTTAAAATCCAGTCAAAAGGACTTAAGTAAAAAAAAGAACAGGAAAGAAAAATATTGTCTGCAAATATCCCAAACTAGGTATCATTGAGAGATTAGCCACAATGTGGGGAACACAGCAGCAAAGATACCCAGAAAGTCACAGGAGAAGAGATTCAAGAAAGAAGCCAACCTCCCTCCTTTGCCCCACTCCCACCCAAAAAAAAATACTTCTGACCTCAAAAATCTAGAGACAGATGCACATGTTTGGGCAGCAAAGAAGGTGAACCAGAGATCTGATAGAAGGAAGCAAATTTGACATCATATCTTTGAGACCTGGAACAAAGGGAGCCATGTCTGGAATAAGAAGACTGCAAGGGCAGACGTCATTCATAAGAAACCAAAAGGAGCTTCAGCTCTGCCGTAGGGGGTCTGTTCTTCAGTAGCCTGTGCTCTCTTTATTGCCCTAAAACTTTCAAGGTTGTAGCACTTTCTTGCCAGGAAATAAAAATAGCAGGATCACTAATGAAAATGAGCTGTAAGGTCAGGGGGACAGCTGAGAAGACCCTGGAGAAGGACTAGTATGGGGGCATACATACACATCCTATGCTGATTGCAAACTCCTTGCTGTACTACTACTGATAAAAGCAAATACCACTAAGCTACCATTTTGGAAGGTATCTGTTAAGATTTAGATAGAAAAAGTTGTCATTGAAGAGATTGAACTTTCCCATTTTATTTCAACTGCATTGAGTTAATAGGTTTAGTAATAAACATGGACTTGATTTTAAAAATCAATAGAGCTAGAAATTGATGTGATATGCTCATCAAAGTATACTATAGACTTCCTGAATAGAAAGAAGAAATAGTGAAGAAGTTCAGGAACCACTACAGGGCTGGCATGGAGGCATGCTACAGTAGCAATATGGTATTTAAAATCCTAGCATCTGTTGAAAGTCCTCTGCTGAAAGAGAAGTACTTAATAAGTCCTTGACTCGATGATAAGTTTATCCTTCAGAAAGTAGAACTAACAAAGGAAAGAAATTCTATTCTGGATCTGATTTTTAACCGCAAAAAATTTTTTATTCCTTGCAGAAGTATATATAAAGGAAATGTTGAAGGAAAGCAACCACTTCACAGTTTGTGATAGAAAAGAAGTAGAAAAGTTTGTCGGGAGTCTTACATGCTCCCTACATTTGGGGAAAGCCAATTTTAGAGGACTGAGGAAAAATGAAATTAAGATTACATGGATTAAAATTCTGCAGGGGGACCCATATATACATATATATATATATATATATATACACACACACAAACATGTTTGTAGCACCTCTTTTTTGTGATGGAAAAGAGTTGGAAACTGAGGAATTGCCCATCCATTAGGGAATGGATAAACAAGTTATTTTATATGAATGTGATGAAGTATCTGCTATAGTATTATGCTATATGAAATGATGGGAGGAACAGCTTCAGAGAAGCCTGGAATAATTTATAAGAACTGATGTAAAGTGAAATGAGCAGAAAGAACAGAAAACAATAACAAGATTGTAAAAAAACAACAACTTTGAAAGACAACACAGTGACCAACCACAGTTCCAAAGAACTAATGATAAAACACTTTCAGATAGAGAAATGATGGGATCACAGTACAGATCATAGCATATTTTTTTCCTTTCCATCCCTCTTTTCTTTTGGAATGCAGCTAATATGGTTATTTGTTTTCATGACTATGCATATTTATAATTAGCTTTATTTTTCTTGCCTTCTCAATGCATGAGGAAATTTTAGAACTGAAAATAAAATTGATTTTTTTTTAAACTACAGGGAAAGTTATTCCAGAAGGAATAGTAAGCTTTCAAAAATTAAATTTTGAAGAAAAACAATAATTCCATTGAGAAGGAAATGAAATTTTGATAGATTGGTTTGGATGCACAGGAAAACAACCAATTTAGATTTTTTTTTAAAAATAATATAAAAGATTAGAGCTAACAGCAGTTGACAAGATTAATATAGAAGTATGACAATGACTTAGAAAAAAATACTGTCGGGAGTATAAAAACTTAGATTAGGTGTGCTTCACTTTTTTGGCAGCCTAGTTAAGGCTAGAAACCCCTTCTCAAAATGATTTTAAATGCATAAAACAAAATACATAAAATTACGAAGCGAAACCAATTATATTGAAATAGTTATCAAAATATTTCCTTTTTTAAAAGTTCACAGACAGCAGGTTAAGAACCCCTGGCTTAGAATGAACTGAGGCTGGCAAGAAAAGCTAAGGATAATGAAAGAATAGAACATTGAACAGAGTGAATAATAACTGACAAGAGAAAAAGCTGTTGAACCTTTAATTTGCTAGTTTTCTCTTCCAAGGAGAATGATCTTTGGATTAGAGAGAATAAAACAAAAATGACTAAGGAGGTAGTTAGGGAGCACATAGCACAAGTCAGCAGGCATTTATTAAGTGCCTACTATGTGCCAGCCCCTGTGCTGAGTGCTGAAATTACAAAGAAAGGCCCTCGGGGAACTCATGGACTAATAGGTGAGAAAACAGGCAACCAACTCTATACAAAAGATATATACAGGCTAAACTGGACATCATCTGAGAGGAAATGCACTCAGATTAAGGAGGACTAGGAAAGGCTTCCTTAAATCACTGGAACTTTAGCTAAGATTTGAAGGAAGCCAAGAAGCAGAGATGGAGAAGAAAGACATTCCATTACAGCCAGTAAAAATGCAGGAATGTCATGTGCAGAAAACAGCAGGAACACCAGTGTCACTAGATAGAAGAAGCATATATAGAGTGATACAAGATTTAAGAGACATGGAAAGGTATGAAGAGCTTTAAAAGCCAAACAGGATTTTATTTCATTTTGGAGCAAATATCGAGCAATTGGAGTTTATCAGGGTGGGGGGTGACATATTTAAGGAAGGAAGACCTACCAACAGGCTATTGCAGTAGTCCAGGAATAAGATGATGAAGGTCTGCGTCAGGATGGCCGTGATGTCAGAGGAGAGAAAGGGGTGTGTAGGAGAAACACTAAGTGAGTGAATAGCCAAGATTTGACAGCTGATTGGCTACGTCCTTGCCAGGCCGTCCTGGATGAACTGCGTCAGAGGGTACTGAAAGAACTGGGAGGTGTCATTTCCAAGCTTCTCAGAACTGAAGGGCAAATGTCTTGCATTTTTTCAAAAGAGAAGCAAATAGGAGTCTGCAAACTATAAACCAACAAGCTTGATATGAATTCTTGGTAAGATTCTAGGTTATTATATTAAAGAGATGATTAGTAATGACCTAGAAAAGGAAGCAGTGATTACACAGCATCAGTGTGGTTTCATATAGAACAGATCTTGCCAACCTAACTTTACTTCCTTTTTTGACACTAAATGAAGTTCTAGATCAGAAGAACACTGTAGATCGTTTATGTTGATTGGCAAAGCATTTATAGAATCTTGCGTTGGTAGTAGGAAAAAGATGGACAAGTGTAGACTACATGGCAGTTTGGTTGTGTTGATTTTGAGCTAATTAAAATGGCTAGACACACCATGAAGTCATTGATGGCTCCATGTCAACTTTGTAGGGGGTCTGTAGTATAGAACTTCAGGGAACCATGACTGGCCCAGTGCTGTTTAGCATTTTCTTCAGTTACTTGGATAAAGGCATGTTTATCAAATTTGTAGATGATTTAAAGTTGAGAAGGAGGAATACTAAAACACTAAATGACAGAATCGGGATACAAAATCTTGACAAATAAGAACATTGGACCACATTTAATAAAAAGGAATTTAATGGGGATAAATGGAAATTCTTATTTTTGGACTCAAAAAAACAATTTCATAAGTAAAAACTGGACATAGTGTGACTAGTGCGCAGTCATCTGAAAAGGGCCTGAGATGGGAATGGGACTAAGGAAGGAGACTGAACTACAAGCTCAATATGAGTGAACGTTACAATATGAGAGCCAAGAAATCTGATTAGATTAACGAGTACTTCATCAAGATAGGCACAACTTCCAGTATTACTGTTCCTAATACTGTTGGAGCACCAGGGCTGGAGTCAGAAAGACCTAAATTCAGATCCAGCCTCAGACACACTAGCTATGTGACCCTGGGCAGGTCACTTAACCTCTGTGTGCCTCCAGTATCTTCATCTGTAAAATGAGAGTAAAGATAGCCCCTACCTCCCAGGATTATTGTAGAGACCCAATAAGATGGTCATTATAAAACACTTTGCACAGTGCCTGCCACATCCTAGGTTCTATATAATGTTTGGGTTTTATTATCATTATTATCATTATCTGCCATGTTGCACTCAGTTCTGGGCCCCACAGTCTAAAAAGGATGTTGATAAGCTGCAGAGTGTGTAGAAGAGGACAGTTGGAGTGGTTGATGAGGCTTGATTGAAGGAACCAGCACTGTTTAGCCTGGAGAAGAAAAGTATCAAAGGAATCATTCATGGAAGAGGAATTAGACCTGCTATACTAGACTCCAGAGGGAAGAATGAGGTACATTTAGGAGAAGTTGCACCAAAGCAGATATAGGCCTAATGTCATTTTAAAAACCTCTTAAAAGATCTATCCAAAATAAAATCAGCTGCCACCAGATGTAGTGTATTCTTCCTGCACTGTAGATCTTCCAGCAAAGACTGAATACCTGTCATGTTATGTTGTAGGAGGGATTTTTATTCAACTAAGGTGTGGCCTTTGAAATTCCTTCCAACTCTTTGATTTTTGTAAATCTTGGCATCTCCAAAATCATGTGACCTTGTGTACATTTTTGAAAATGCATATGAAGCCTTGTTTGGTAAGGCAAATTCCTGTATCCTGAGAGTGTTTGGATGAAATCTGTCAGAATTCTGGCAATTCTGTCAAAAACTGGGTTTGTAGTCAAAAGATGGGTTTGGATCTCCACCTTATCATGTGTTAGGGGTATGACCTTATGTAAACTTAACCTCTTACGGCCTTTATTTTCTCCATGGCAAAAAGGAAAAGGTTGGAAAGGATGCTTTCTGAGGTCTCAAAACTTTTAAGTCTTTGAAAAATTGTTCTTATGACAGATATAATAAAAATTGAAAATATTTCATAGAATATTCAGACATTTTGACCATCTCCTGTTTGTTGATACAGGCATTAAGCTATCTTGGTAACTTAATTATGGAATTATAATATCCAACATTCATGCAGTACTTTAAGTTTACAGTGTACCTTACACACACTGTCTTCTTTGAGTCTCTGAACAATCCTGTAAGTAGGTTCTACTGTCATTACTATACCCATTTTTGCTGATGAAATTGCTGATATTGACAAAAATGACTTTGCCCATGGTCATACGATAAGGGTTGAAGGAATTGAGCCTCAGTTTTCCTGACTTCTATTCCAGCACTTTGCCTATTATACCTTGTGCACTTAAACATTATCTACTCGTGACTACAAGTCTAAAAGAAGGTTCTTTACATCCTGCTTCATTTTTATTTTGTGAAATCTTAGAGCTTTGAAGAAAATACTATACAATAAAAGTAGACTATCTTTTAAGGACTATGTTCTCTAATAGAAGTTTCATTGTTTAATTTTAATATGCCAATATAATTAATGCTTTTGAAAGGAAAATAATTTAGGAAGTTGTTTGAAATTTAAAAGGAAAATAATTAATCCATTGATTCCAGTAGATAACACTTGGAGTTGTCTGGGTTGTCAGTGGCATGACAGCCAGACTAGTGAAGATGGGATTTTTACATGTAATACTGAACCAGTTCTCTCAAAAGTTGCATTTTCAGCCTGGTGATGAACTGTTTTTCCTCTTGCTTACACACTGTAATTCCTCCGTTTTCCTTCTGCTTTATTGCTATAGACCTTCATGGTAAAGGTTAGAATAAAGGAAGTGAATTATGCAGGAAGAAATAATAGGTTGTAGAGGCTCAACATACCGCCTACCCTTATTGCATACAGTTTAAAGGGGAAATGCCAGTCTGCATTTGCTTGATGACAAAGCATAAAGGAGAGCTTAAGTAAAATGAAATCATTGCATCTTGTTAAAAGTCTTTTTAATTGGTCTTGCCATTCAATGTTTGTGGAATTGGCCTAGTTTCAGTGTGTCTTCAGTGTTAGGCATAACATTTTAGGAAGACAGTGGTTAAATTGAAGAACATCTAGAGAAGCAATGGCAGGATGTCAGAGAGCTTCAAGGTGGACCCTGGCTGGTCACTTGGAGGAAGTGTAGGAATGTGTGCCAGAGGAAGAAGTCCCATGGACTAGGTCTGCATGGCCCCACTCAGCTAAACTAGAAGCCCTGGATAGAAGCTGCAAAGAGGGAAATGTAGACTTGGCATTATCCTTGAAATAAAAAAATATCAAAGAATGGAATGAACAGCCTTTGGAAGCCATATAATGTGAAAATGGCAAGGGACCCCCGAGGCCATCTCATCCAACCTGTGAAGTCTTTTCAACACTATACCAAGTTATTTAAGCAAATGCTGGTTAAATTCTGTCTTGCTCAGGTGTAGGTTGGACTCAGTAGCCTCAGTAAAATACTTCTTTTCCGAAACTAGGAATCTAAAGAACTGTGAGGCTTTATTTACCTGGAATTTGGCAAGATACTATTTTATGATTAGCCAGGGTGTCCTAGTCTGTAGAATTGACCTCCTAGCCAGGAAGACCTGGTCTCAGGCCCCACCCCACATTGTGACCCTGGGCAAATCACTTCATTCCTGAATTGCCCAGGCAACTCTCTGAAAGTGGAGTTTGCCAAGAAGGTGCCAGCCTATTGAGAAAATTCAGTTTCTTAGACCAATTAAATCACATAGCCAGCCACCTTCTCTACCTTTACTTTATACTGAGTTTAGATTGTTAGTTGATTTAAAACAGAAAATTTCCCAAAGAGAAAAATGCTATCATTTATTGAAATTTCATGTGGAGGCCCTTTGATTTTATAAACTGAATCAAAATTCCAAAAAAAAACATAGTTCAGAGATGCAAAGTGATTTTTTTAAAAAATTTTAAACCCTGAAAAATCTAAGCAAATGTGTTTAAATCATCTGGCCTGGATGGTCTACATTGTAGGGTACTGAAAGAACTGGAATTCGCTAAAAACAGCAGAGAATATTTTTTGATAAATGCAAGATTTTTTTTTTTAATTTTCTTTTTAGATGCTGATCCATTACATATATTACAGTAAAGTAGTATACAGTCCAAGTTCTATTAAAGTGAACTACAAGGGATTGTCTAAATTTTTGTACTTTACTGGACTCTCAGCGTACCAGATATTTTGTACTTAGAAATAACATGATGACCTATGTACTATGCCCTTTTTGGCATGGGATGTTTTGGCAATATTTATGTTAATTTTTTTAAGGAAACTTTGCTTTGAAATATTTATATTATAGAAATCAGAGATTCTGTGGTAGGTTTATAGCATCTGGAAAGGAGCCCTCAGAAATTTTAAGGACAAAATCAGGGACTTGAGAGGTGAAACCAGAAGTCTTAAAAATGTGAAGTTGTAAGATTAGTTTTAACATGTATAACTTGTTACTCTTCCTCAAAAGGTGCTGTTTACTGAGTCATAATAGTAAAAAAAATTAAGCTCATCTCCCACAGGCCAACTTTATTATTGTGGTCTAAACCATTGCTCAGACACCAGATGCAAACAGTCACTGGGGCTTTTGGAACCCAGGGTCCTTGGGTCACTTCCTTATTACGATGGTAGGAAGAATTTGATGAAAGTGCTGCAGGTTCTTCAGTAAAGTCACTTTATTCTTAATCATTAATTTGGTGTTTAATGATGATTATTGAATTGTGTGGTCTGGCCATTATTCAAATGCTATAATTTTTGCCTTGGGTGGAATAGAGTTCTTCATAAAGCACAGATATTATCATATCAGTTATCATTCATTAAGTCACCTACTATGTTTTAGGCATTATACTAGATACTAGGATTTCAAAATTAGAACAAGCAAACAGAATAAAAGTGTGCAAATCAAATGAACAGTCATAATTTGCCAAAGAGTGTATGTAAACCTAGTACCAGTTTCAGGAAATCCAGGTTGAATAGAATCTCTAAATAGTAATTCATTAACTTTAGTGATCCTTATTATTATCAAAAGAACTCTACATGAAATGACTGAAATCACCACAAAAGAAAGAAATTTTCATTTTGTTTTTGGGGCCGAACAGCCAAAAACATGGGCATTAATTCTCATCAACAGATCATCCCCCGATGGGTGGCTCCTGACACTTACTAAAGTAATCACCACTGCTATTTACAGTAAATTCCTGTCGGGGGTTAAGTTTAAAAATTAAAGATGAAATATATCTAATGTTTAGTAGAAAAATATAAAAAGATTTTCACCTTCTGTGATAAGTACTACAAAATGATAAATTTATGTGATTAGAAGATTGTCCAGGTTAACACTATAAAATGTTACTGTGATACCACTCTCAGTTCATAAAAGGTCTCAAATTTTAGGAAAATTTTTTACCCCAAGTATTAAGAGATGAAATAAATTATCTAAATACTCAGAATGTTAAGAACTATATGAATCCTTTTCTTTCATATTTCAGAATTAGATAAAATAGATCCTCATCAGAAATTTACCTTAGATGATGATTTTTCTTCAGGAGGCATTCGTGAATCTTATGATAAACATCTGAACAGTAGCTCTCAGAAAACAAAGTCGTCATTTATTTTTCTCTTAACTGTTTTCATGAATTCAAAATGGTATAGTAAACCCTTCATCATCTGTGAAAGGATAAATTTTCTCTCTAGGTATTTAGTCCCAATAAATTTCTTGTATTTAAGATGCTTTGTAAACGTTTTTGTTACTTAAGAGAGGATTTTTAGACTTTAGTAATTCTGAGCAAGAAGCCCATTAAGAGCGAGCTATTTGGGAAATGGTTAAGGGGTTTAGCCTCAGTCATTCTGCTGCTGGTAGGGAAATCTGGACAGAGCCGGGTAGTGAGTCATTTCAGACAGTGACCTGCGTGCTTATGGGCAGTTGCTTTTGCCCTTAGAGCCCTGTTTACCGT
Source organism: Pseudochirops corinnae (assembly GCA_028646515.1). NCBI lineage: Eukaryota > Metazoa > Chordata > Mammalia > Diprotodontia > Pseudocheiridae > Pseudochirops > Pseudochirops corinnae. The sequence continues at coordinate 318,953,948 of CM053587.1, read as the reverse complement.
TTGCAAATTCGCCATCTAGTTGTGATTGTAATGTCTTGTTTCCAGGGTTTCTGACTTTTTCGATTGTTAACCTGTTTAGTGTATATACTACTCTGTTACGAGAGACCATGTTTTAAAAAAGCACAGATATTTACTAATACTTAATGTCATCAAACGATGAGGAAGCCATTGCAGCTTTTCTTAGCTTCTTAATATTTTTAAGCAATTCAGAGAAAATTTTAACTGCACTCATGTTGCTCTGATAGGAATAGGGAATAGAGTACAGGTTAGAGTTGGGGAAGACTGACCTGGGTTTAAACTCCATTTCTGACATATACTGGTTTTGTGATCACTTGGCAAGTTATTTAACCTCTGAGTGCTCCAGAAAACTTTCTTAGAACTCTGTAAGTTGCAAAACTGTTGCTGACCTGCATTGTTAGAGGGAGTTTATTGATAGGGAGTTCCTGTACTAATGAAATCATAGATGCATTTGAAAGATAGAAAGATGGATAGGTAGGTAGATGGATGGATTTACTTTAGTCTGTGGTAGACTACAGTAGATGTTGTGATATTGGGTCAGAGAATTCAAGTAAATCAAAAAATGTCTCCCCAGTTCATCCATCTATAAGACCAATTTTATCTAGAAACTGATCGAATTATTGAATCAGGCTCATCCCCTAGAGAAGCAGATTGATAAAATAGAAAGGCCAGAAAGCTTAAGAAACATGGATTCAAATCCTGACCTACAATTACTAGTTATAAGAATCAAGTAAAACATTTGCTTTCATTATGTCTAATTCCTCATCTGTGAGACCAGTAATAATAATGCTGTGGCTACCAAACCAACACAGAGTTGATATAAAGAAAATAATATATAAATCTGTTATGTATAGAAATCAATGTTTTTCTAAGGGCATTTTTGATCATTCTTTCCCCCTGTCTCAGGCTTATTTTGTGACCTATGCAAATCATTTAATAACTATATCTAATTCTTATTTGGAAAGAAGCCAGTAGAGTCTTTACTTGAGAGATAATAGCAGTGCCATATTTAATACCATCAAATTAAGTTTCTTCAAATTACCTACACCAGCTTGCCCATTTTCTTTAATTTTATAGAACTTTGCTTTTTTTTTTAATCATTTGTCCTGGGTCAGCATAATTTTTTTCTTTAGAAAAAAAATTGACTAGTTGGTACCTTCAAAGCAATATTTGCTGGTTGTTTTATAAGTAGTTTAGTTATTTTGTGAGGAACTCAAAACAAAACTGTAAAAAGGCACTTTATGAGAGGGAATAAAAGCATCTTTTTGCTTTTATTGCTTACATGCCTTATCTGTGATGAGCAAATATGGTGCCGTCTCCGTGAGGGCCAGTACTGTCAATATATTAAATAACACACTGGTCTTGTTTGTACTCTCCAGTCAAAGACAACACTAAATCACCATGGCTAAGACATTTGTTGTGAGCTGCTTATTCTAGCCAGAAGGCTAAATTTGCACAGATTTTTCCACGTGTACCCTTGGACACACATTTGTGTAACACATTCGTAGTGAAGAATATAGTCTAAATGGAAGCATGCAAAGCTAATTGACCCGTTCAGGGATTGAACCTTTGATTTTGACATTGGAACAGAGCTTGTTGAAATAGAATCAGACCTGACTGGAAATCAGGTACAACTAGAATTAGACATTTTCTAGCTACTTCCTAGCTTGCATGACATTCAACAAGGCGCTGCCTGCTCTGGGCCTCAGTTTCCTTATCTATCAGATGATTTTGTTGGACTTGGGGGGGAGGGTGGTGGGAATGGGAACCTTCAGCCTCCACTCCACATGTGGCGCTCTAGGTCCTCAAGGGTAGCCCTTTGACTGAATCCAAACTTCACAGAACAAATCCTTTTTATTCAGGGGATTTGTTCTGTGAAGTTTGGATTCAGTCAGAGGGCCACACTTGAGGACCTAGAGGGCCACATGTGGCCTGAAGGCCGCAAGTTCCCCAACCCTGACAGTCTCTAAGTTTCCTTCTAATTTTTTTTCCTCTGTTTTAAGTGAAGCAAAGAGCATTTTCTACATATAAATTAATGCTCTTTCACTTCCTTTCTTCAGTAAATTATGACTTTGAAAGAACTACATGTGGTTTCAGAAGTGCAGTTCAATATTCTTACTTAAAAGATTCCCATTGTTTGGCCTCTCTCCCTTCTTCTGGTTTGGGGTGGGAGTTAGGGATGGAGAGTGGGGATTATCTACATAGAGTTTCGGTTATTTCATGGTGGAGATTTTAAAGCTAAATTTTAATTTTGATAGGACAGTTCTTTTTTTCTGAAGGACTTAAATAAAAAATATTGCTTTTTTGTGCTTTCAAACAGCTCCTTTCCCTCCCATGCCCCAAATAGTACTATCCAAGGACTTTGGTTTTGGCCTGTAGTTCCATTGTTCTTCCAATCCAGGGTCTTTCTTTAAAGATTGCCTACTATGTGATGAAACGAAATATTTTCATGCTGGAGATAAATGTGGTGAGTACGTTAAAGCTACCCACCTAGTTTTCACAAACAAAAATGTTGCTTTTCCTGTACACCAGCGAAGCATTGCATTATGCCAGTGTGACAATTAAAAATCCATACATGTATAATTAATAAAATTAGTCATTAACAGCTGTGAATTTGGGGGGAGTTTCAGTCTCTTGAGGGAGCAATCTTCATAATTTTATTATGGCTAGGGAACGTATGAATTATGCAATCTTTCTGATTCATGTTAGCAAGGTTATAATTCTAGCTACTGCTGCTGAGGTATTTTAAATTGACTTTTTTTTTGATGTTTTGTTTTGTTTTTTGTTTTTCCAGCACAGCAACCTTGCAATAAAAATGGAGAATGGCTATTAGTGAAAATGGAAGTTAAATACTTTCAGTTTTCAAATTATTTACTTAGGAAAATTTTTTTTTATCATTCACTTTACTAAGATAAAATTTAATCTATTTAGTCAGAGCATTTATTTCTAATGTAAATCTTAAAGAACATATTAGAGAAAAATCTTAAGCCAAGTGGATCTGTGCATCCACTTTAAAGTGATCTCTATACTTTGATTTGTGCCAATTTATAACATTTCTCTAATTTGGCCAACAAACTTGTACTATAGTTTCAGTAATGAAGGTCGTAGTGCTTCCTAATTAAGAAATTTAGTTCATATATTTTCCTATTAATCCCTGGAGACTTCAGATTTAAATAGATCTTTTCCCTTTTTTTCTTTTTATACTAGAATATTCATAGTATTACTCTGCAGTATTTAAAATCCTTACCTTCTCTAGAGAGAGCCCCATATTAGATTCCTTTTTGCATGTATCATGAATGCTTCATGTCTATTAACTTTTGATTTAGTCTTATGTGATGAGTCTTCTTTATTTAGCTTAAGTGATTTGACATGAAAAGTATTCCATAAGCCAGAAATACAGATGAGTTGTAAGAAGCAGGTAGGAGATGCTGCATTTCCCAAGATGTGAAAGGCCCCTCTCTTTTCCCAAAAGGTACACTGAACGCACACTGCTTTGGTGCTATCACTCTCTCAGTGAGTTTGTTTTCTTTTTAACAGCAACAGTGGCAGCCATGTATTGTAGCTACTACATGTTGCCGGATGGAACGTATTGTCTTGCACCTCCACCCTCAGGAGTTGATGTTGCTACTTACTACAGTGCTCTTCCTGCAGGGGTTAACGTACCTAGCGCCACAGGAGGAGCCGCCGCGCCTCCCCCTCCTGGGACTACGCCGCCCCCACCCCCGGCTGCAGCGGAGTCCGGCAGCGGGCTAGCTTCTGCCTCAGCTCCATCCAGGTAGGAGATTTGCCTGCCCGATTTCTCATTTTTGCGACTAACTTTACCACCTTGTAATTCCCGGAGCTTGACTTACAAGAAGAGCCTAATGATGTTTTTTCACCCATTCATTGTAACCATCTACTAATCAATATTACTTTTGCTAGGTTTGGGATATTTCAGTTTCTCTTAATTTCAGTTTAGCATTTGTTAATCTCTAAGAAACTTTCTGAGATTATTTTGGGGGTCCCCCATGGATTTAAGTAATGGGCATCTAATATTTTCAGTACCCTTGCTCCAGTGGTTGCCATTATCCCTCCACCTCCGGACATCCAGCCTGTGATTGACAAGTTAGCGGAATACGTTGCTAGGAACGGAATTAAATTTGAGACTAGTGTTCGTGCCAAGAATGATCAGAGGTAAGATCAAGTATTTCTGTGTTTGGGATTTTGTGGGATTTTTTAATGTCTTTCTTGGTGCAGGTTTTTGGTTAACTGCGTGTTGTAATTATCTCTGACATGCTGAATTAATTAAGACTTTAAAAAAAAATAAGAATGTTAATGTTACATAGAATGCAAAGGCCAGAAGCCATGCTTTTCAAGATGTGTTCTAAGAACTAGGGCACAAACCATTTTAGATTTCAACAGTAAATGGAGTCATGCTTCAGGTAGTGCAGTGGAATTTTTTGTTGTTGCTTTTGCAGTATTTTTATATTGTTGACAAATTATTTTGTGATTCTGTTGATAACAGGTTTGAATTCCTACAGCCGTGGCACCAGTATAATGCCTACTATGAGTTTAAGAAGCAGTTCTTCCTTCAAAAAGAAGGAGGCAACAGCTCACAGGTACATATGTAATGATGGGCATTAATGAAGAAACTTTATATTTTAACTTACTTTACTTACACAAAAATACATTTGCAAATTTTTTAGCACAAGTCAATTTAGGAAGAAAGACAAGGCCATTTAATACCTGCTGAGAAGGGGTTTTGAAAAAATGTCTTAGCACAGTGGTAGCATACTGCTAAACTGTATCCCACTTCTGCTGCATCATCATGTCTTAAACTGGGATCAGGGTTCCTAAAGGCCGTACCATTGACATACAAGCTCTGCCAGGTTCTGCCAGGCCAGAAAGCCTCCAAGAACGGGTCAGACCTCAGATAGCACCACTTGAAGATATTCTTAGCTGAATTTGAAGACAGTGCTCAAGACCAAGACAAGGTGAATTCTTTGACTTATGGTGATCATGAAATACTTGAAAAGACAAAATAGTACTTGTTCCGTGACAGAGTGGTAAAGCCTGCTAAGAGACAGTTTTTTAAATTCTATAAATACCATTTAACTGTTGACAAATTTCATGTGAGATACTTGCACAGTGACCAAAACCATATTCATACCTGCATTCTCGCTATAAATGAAACCAGAAAGCATAGACTTGTAGATATTTAAAAGGAAAGCTCATAGCTAAGTAAAGCTCACAGCTAAATAAAGGGTTAAGGGGTTGACAAAAATTGGTTCTATTGTATACCTAGATATAACAAGAAACTTCATTTTATGGGACACTTAGTCATCTTGCCATTCAGTGCTTATACCAAATAGAAACACATTATCATGAACCCAGTCAGGCCAATGTAGATTCACTAAATCTAATTTTGAAAGAACCTGAAAAACTCCCGTCTAACCCATACTTGAACAAGCATCCCCTAGAAATGGTTGACCATACGTTACAAAATCTGTGAGAGAGGGGAGTTCCACAGGGGAATTAATAAAAGTAGCCCATTCTTCTTTTCTTTAGATTCAGTCCTTAGGAAGTTCTCTATTGCATTGAACCTAAATTCAATTCTTTGTAACTTTGACTAACTGCTTCCAGTACTGCTTTCTGAAGCCAAGCGGAACAAATCTTACCCCTCTTCACAGAATAGCCCTTCAAATTCTTGACGTCAGCCATCTTGCATTCTTCTCCATCCCTCTTGCTAGTTTTCTCTCTTCAGGCTGAACAGTCTCAGTTCTTAAGACTGATCCTCCCTTAGGATGATCTCAAGAATTTATACCATTCCAGCCACTCAACCTCAGAAGCCCTCCAGTTTATTGTGGTGCCCAAATCAATAATAGCTTACTTTTCTCAAAAAACTTGCAAAGGACTTTCTTCACAATAGTTGTCTAATAAGTATTATAAGTAGCATTATTATCTCCATTTTACAGATGAGACTGTGGCTCAGAGAGGGAACGTAATTTGTCCATGGTCATATATCTCATAATTGACAGAGGTGGAATTACAGTCTAAGTTGCTGATTTCAGTTCTGGTGTTCTTTTATTGTGGACAATGAAATACAGAAATTCTTTTAAAAACCTATTATATCAATATACTCTTTGACATTCAGGAATTATCATGCAAAGGTTGACAGGGGAAGATGGTATAAAATATATTGAAAAACATGGTCCATGAATAAGAAATGAAAAAAACCAAAAACTTATAGATTACTCAGAAAATTCATGCCTGTATATTATGAATATTTGACTTTAAAATAGTGTTAGAGTGAATGAATGGGGGGGGGGCGGAGTTATGAAGCATTTATTGTGTGCCAGGCACTATGTTGAGTTCAGGAAATAAAAATACAAGTAAGCAAGTTAGCCCCTTCCCTCAAGGAGTTCACATTCTAATACCATACATACGTGGGAGTGGTAGGCAGAAAGTACCACTTGACTGGACAAGACAGTGTAAAAGATTATCAGAGCCAAAGGTTACAGGGGTTGAAATCCAGTTTCTGTGCAGAAGAGGAGACTTAAATGCAGGCTGTGTGACAGAGATGCCTGGGAAAACATGTGGTGGGCCTGGGTGAAAGCAAAATAAAATGAACTCTCCAGTCAGAAACCTGGGTGCCAGGTGGCAGAGGAGGAGAGTAGACTGCAGACAGCAAAAATAGAATTGATTATATCTTAACGGGAAATGACTGCTCATCAGAATCAATGCAGACCTCATTTCAGAATCAACTATATGCAGTCAAGTCATTAACTACTTATAGCAAAGGTCAAGATTAACACCGAGTTAGATGAAAGAATAAAGAACAGAAGATGAGTCTGAGCACAATACAAAAGCCCTGGCCCATCCTACTTAAACAAGCTATTGACTGAAAAAAATGGAAAATGGATAAAATTTAAGACTGTGACTCCAGTTATCACCATTTCTAAGAGAAATGTGGTCAATGTAAATGATTCACCACAATAAGGATGCCAAAAGTATCCCAGAAACCATCTTATTAGCTGGCAAACCAAACTGTTGGTCAAGGGAAGCATTGCTTCAGAGATCATTTGCAAAGCATTGCTGATAACGCCAGAACATTGCAGCATCCCTTTGCAAAACAAAAGCTAGGGGGAAAATGAGTCCAGAGAAAGCTTGGCATGAGACCCAACTAAGTCATATCTTTCTCAGAGCATTTATATAGATAACAAATATAGAACAACAAGTAGACATGAAACAGAACAACTTTCCATTCACTTCTATAATGACTTGTTCATATCATTGACAGCAGCAAAACTACCTCCTTTAAATGCTAATATCTCAGTACCCACTGTACTGTATGAGGAAGTGGAAATGACAGGAACTGCTACTGAACCAAATACAACCAAAAGAAGTCTAGTACAACTGATAGAATTTTAAAGGTACTTCTTAAAGGTAGTTCAAAAGAGGACATTCCAAAAGAAGAAACTATAATGAATGGTGTTACTAACATCCCAGCAAATAAATAAGTAACCAAGATAATATCAGCAACTATTACTGTATGTGGTTTCTTGGTTTTTGTATAATCTTGATGAAAATTGTCTATGCACATGACAAGAAAAGAGAACAAAAAAAAAAGAGAGAACAAGTCGGCTTTCCTCAGTCATTCCCTACGGTTGATCACTCCCTTCAGAATTGCACATTATTCAGAGGTATAGAGAGTAAAAGTTTACTCTGTTTTGACAACTAGAAAAGTATGGACTGGTGAACGAAATATCCTTAAAGGCCCTCTTCAGCAACATATATTCCCCACTTACAATAATTTTGTTCAGTGGTCCTCCGATAAACAGTGGCAAGTAAAGCATAAAACAGATAGATATAAAGACAAAAAGAAAACTTTTTGCCCTTCAAGGAGCTTCCTTTGGGAGGTGGGGGAGGGTGAGCAGGTAAGGGGAACATTTATGTATATAATGAGAGAATGACTCAGAGTGATCAGAAAAGGTCTAAAATGGAATATAATGTTTAAGGAAGTAGGTCATGAGGAACTTCTAGTGCAAAGAGAAAGGGCGAAAAGGGATTCCCTGTCAATGAGGCTGTTCTTTAAATGCTCCCTGTTTGCAAATGGCCTTCACAATATCTCAGAATTGAAATAGACCTCAAAGGCCATCCAGTCCACCCCATATCAAGATAGTATTTTAATCCCCCAAAACAACTGGTCAGCCAGCCTCCACTTAAGGAATGACCTGTGGCAAGGCACTAGCATTCTCATTTTATCATTGGGATAGTTTTAATTCATTGGAAATTGTTCCTTGCATTGCACCTAAATCTGTTTCTCTGCAGCTTCTCTCCATTGTTGCCAGTTCTGCTCTGTGTAGGCAAACATAACATCTGATTCCTCTCCATGTGACAGCCTGTCAGATGCTGTAAGACAGCCATCATGTTCCTAAATATCCACCTCTATAAGTAAAATATCTGCTCCTTCAACCAATATTCATGTGACATGATATCAGAGCACTTCTTCTGATCACCTTTTGGCCACTCTCCAGATTATTACTGTTTTACTATTGTGTTTTTATTCATTGAGCTTATTGTCCACTAGAACCCTCAGATCTTTGTCACATGAACTGGCTTCAGAATTGCTCTTGCTAGTATATCTTGTTGCACTAGCAACTTATAAAGTTTGTACTTTTTGTACTTTTTAGCATGTCCAGCAGTAATCTCAGTGCTCTATTCTGTAGTCCATCCAGGCCTGAGGACTTCAACTAAATCAGTGGTTTTCAACCTTCCTAATGCCGTGACCCTTTACTGGTATGTGGGCGGACCCACCTGGAGAAAGATAGAGGAGCGGTGTCTTCCTAAGACCATCAGAAATATGTGTTTTCTGATGGTCTTAGGTGACCTTGTTCAACCCCCAAAGAGGTCGCGACCCACAGGTTGAGAACTGCTGAACTAAATGGAGGCAGCTTTCTTGCTTCTTATTTACCTTAGGTTTCAGCTCTCCAGAAATCATTTGTGTTCTGTCTTTTAGGCTGAACGCATTAAATTAGAGGAACACGTAAGATCTCTGTGTAGTCTCTTTTTTGTTGTTGAGTTGTTTTAGTCATGTCTGACCCTTCATGATCCCATTTGGGGTTTTCTTGGTAAACACACTAGATTGGTTTACCATTTTCTTCTCCAGCTCATTTGACAGATGAGGAAACTGAGGCCAACATGGTTAAATGACTTCCCCAGAGTCACACAACTAATAAGTATCTGAGACCAGATTTAAACTTGTAAAGATGAGTCTTCCTGATTCTAATTTCTAGTCACCCAAAAGCGATTTGCTTGGCCAACAGCACATGAAATTGCTCTTGTGAATGAGGAATACCTGCTGCCCAGAATTTGGTGTGATGTTCAATGGTCAGCCCATTATGTAGCCTCTCAGTGTACTGACCTAGACAGTGAGCCAAGCCCAGAATCTAATACAAGGAGGAATCATAGATCCAAAAAATAATAGACTGGATTGCTTTTAAGAAATTGTACTGCAGTGTTAATGATTCCAAGCCACTCTGCTGTAAATTCTTCCTTTTAACACCAATATTCTCTTTATAAATAAAGTCCATATGACTTCATATTAGAATAGATCATGATCTCAGATTTAAATTGGCAGTGACCCAAAAGACATGGTAGATGAAAATAAACTGAAACGTTACCAATGACAAATGATGCTCAGGAAGTGATACAAAAGGGATCATTGAGGACACAAAGAAGAAAAGATGATGGTCTAGCTGATTATGTAGCAAGAGCGAACAAGAACCAATGGAAAGCCCAGTGATATACTTGCCTCCACAAAGTATTAAAGAACCAGAAGACCTCCAGCCCATTGGGTCCCTCCTTTATAAGTGATTTATGGAAAGACAGAATCAAGAATTACCCAGGATGTAAAGGGAATAATGAGTCAAGGAAGAAATATCCATGTTGGTAAGATCACAGATAACATCAAAAGTAGAGTAATACAGTGATACCTCATATGTTATCATATGTTTGTGAATGTTAGGTGTCTAATAAGTCAGACTTAAGTTTTAAATCTAAATCTTTTTTAAATTTCATATTAGAATTTTTTTATATCATATTCAGTACCTGGAGCACCCATTGGGCTCTTAACAATATTGAGATAGTAATAGTGAAAAAAGATAACCTCCCTCCATCCCATTACCACTGCTTTTATCTAGTCACCTCCCCTGCCTGCTCCCTGACTTTGGTGTCAGTCAAAAAAAAATGTTATTATATCCCTATCCAAAGCTTCTTTTTTTGTCTCCTTAATTTATCCCTCCTTTTTGGCCTTTCTTCTGTTTTTATTCTCAACAGCATGGAAGCCCTAACTTTTTATACCTGTTTTGGCGGAGGGGTAAGATACAACTTACTTATCAGTAGATGTCTGCAGTCCTCTATCTTTGAATGTCCAGACTAAAGGAAATTGACTCATCTGAAGGAGATGGGGATAATTTAGCGTTCTAAAATCAGCCTTGGTAATCAGAATCTCCAAAGAAAAGATGTTGAACAACTACTCATAGAGTAGTTGAACAAACTACTTTAGTCTTAAGAGATAATCCATGGGCATCAGACCTTGTAAGAATGTTTTATTCTTCCTCTTGTTCTCTTTCTGTCAGATAAAGTGCACGGTTACCAAAATGCTAGAGTCAAATTAAAAGTATACTTTGCTTATTTCCAAATTTAAAAATTATAATTACATCACTCAAGTTACAGTTGGGTAATGTGTAATCTCTGTAGGTTGTAACAGCAGCAGCTGTAGCAGAAGAGGCTCCAGCAGAGCCTGCCCCTGAAAGTGCCCATGAAGTGGTAGAAGACGGTGAGTCTGAAGATGCCGCTGACACAGGAGGAAAGGGTACCTGTGGGGCAAAAAAGGAGTCAGCTTCCAGTAAAGCTGTCAGTGATGGCAAACTGGTGAAAGGTAAGTTGGCATGGTCCTTAAAAACTGAAATCTGAACCTTTTCCTTTATTTTCAGTTAGAAATTTAGCAAGAAAGAATTTCGAATTACAGCACATCATATACTGTTGTTTGGCACTGGTAATTATTGGTGGTAAGTCAGTGTACTGATGACTTATGGACAGAAGCTTGTCTGAAGTTCCCTGTTCATTAACTGATCTGTTTAGAACAAGTTAAGGAAAAGAGATAAAATGCTTAGAAAAACAAATTTTCAGCTACTTTCAAGCAGTTTAGAAGCAATGGGATATTTATAATTAAATTTTCTTGTAGCGCTTTAACACATAACATGTATTTAGCCTGACATGTCCTGGCTGCCTGATTGTGAGCAGGCCACTTAACCTCTTCCTTCCCTAGGAAACTCTTTAAGAATTAGAAGTTGTGAACAATTGTTGATCTGCCTTAGGAGACAGTGTTTCCTCAGCAGTGCTCCAAAGCAAACCAAGACCACCACTACCAAAAAAAACCCACTTTAATGCATCAGAGGATATTGAAAACCTAAGCACTGTGTTAGGAACCAAGAGGGCAAATAAAAGGGTTTATAAAAAGCTTTGTATGTTATCTCATTTTATACTCACAGTAATCCTGAGAAAGGTAATTACATGTATGAAGAAGTATTATTATCACCCTTATTGTACAGATGACATAACCAAGAAATAGAATAAACTATCTGTAGACTACCTAACAAGTCATAGAGCTGGGATTTAAATCTTTTGGGCCCTTTTGGTCCAAAGACAGATTTCTTATCATGCAACATTTTCTTAGCCTAGTTTGAGGCACCCTATAGACTTCCATATCCATTCTTCAGCAAACATGAAGTGCCCTCTGTATACCAAATGCTGTAAAAGATTTAGGTGAGACAGTTATTACCTTCAAGGTCTGGGAGGGATGACAACAAAAATAACTGTACTTAGTGTTGCCTGAGAAGTGCATAGCTTGACTACATCTGGAATTAAAAGGATTTTTCTACATCAAGGGAAGCCCTGGCATTCTATAGATGAAGAAAGTGAAGCCTAGTCCCTAGGCTAAGAGACTTTGCCCAGTTTCACACAGCAAGTAGCAAAGGTAGATTTTGAACCCATGGTTTTGACTCTAAATGTAAACAAAGTAGAATTTGAACTTTGAGGGGGAGATTTGCTCATTAGTCATTAGAAAATCATCCTAGAGGAAGTGAGTGGCATTTGAGTTGAACTTTAAAGAATGGATAGGAATTCAGTGGGTGAAAAGCAGGATGGAAGTCAATAGAGGCATAGAGAAAAATGTGAGCAGACATGGAGGACTGAGAGCATTTCTGCAGGCAGAGAATACTTACATTTGACTGAAGTGTTCCTGAAGGAGAGTTACATAAGATTTACATAGCATAAGATGAAAGCTAGGGTGACGTCATAATTGTTGAGAACCTTAAAAGCCAGGCAAAACAATAGAGACCCACCAAAGACTTCTGAGGAGAGAACACTGCTGTCCCAAGATCCATGAGAAGGATTCTAGCAGTGGTATGAAAGATGAATTATAGCAGGCATTCTGAACCAGAGGTCTTCAAAATTCTTGTGTTTTGGTTTTTTTTTTTTAATATTCTGATAACTATTTCAAAATAATTGATTTCCTTGGTAATTATGTTTTATTTTACACATATGAAAACATGACTCTGAGAAAGGGTCCATAGACATTAGCAGGGCCTTTACTTCAGAGTAAAGGGGGCCCAGTTAGGCAGAACAGGGGTAAAGAGCCCCTGGACTAGAGTGAAGGCCAGAAGTCTTTTCAGGCTGTTGTAGTAACCTGGGAAGGTATGACAGTGACTTCTCAAGGATGGCAGCAATGGTAGTAGGAAAGAGGAAGCCAGAGAAGCCAAATTGGGATGGGTGCTTCATTATCGTCAACAGCATCAAACTGACCAAACTCTTTAGTCCCAGCTCAGAAGATGCCTAAGTACAAGTCTGACCTTCAGAGAGGCTGCTGGAGGTGACAAGACCATTTCACTAAAAATGGTCTCAAAGAATTTTCCCTAATTCACACAAGTTCTTCCACCATTCTCTAAAGCATTGCAATATTACTGGATTAAAAAAATATACAAACCCATTATACTAAAGTTAGGGTATTTCGTTAGATTCCAAGAGATATTATGTAATTTCAATCTGCATTTATTGAGCACCTGTTTCCTGCCTTAGAGGAGCTTATATATTTCTAAGGGGAAACAGTATGTACACAGATAATCAAATCCTGATGAAGCAAAGAGGGAACAAGTATGAACCACTGGAGACTTCACAAACTCACATATGAGCAGATTAAGTTAGCAAGCCCTAAGGCAGGAGTGGGGAACCTGTGGCCTCAAGGTCACATGTGGGCTGATGAGGGAGCCAGGAGGATGGTGACAAGGGAAGTTCAGAGGAAGAGAGATTTTGGAGAGAAAAATGTTGAGTTTGGTTTTGGACTTGGTGAGTTTGAGCTCTCTAGAGGACATGCAATTTGAGATCTAATAGGCAGTGTGGAGATAGGAGATTGGAGATTGGCACCAAATGAGTAGATCTGAGAATCATCAGCATAGAAACAATACATTGAAACTGGGGGAGCTGAGAAAACCAAATGGAGGAGTGTAAAGGGAGAAGAAAAGAGGCCCCTGGATAAAAACCTCTGAGACACCTGCAGGTAGAAGTAAGTATGACTTGATAAGGATCTAGAAAAAAAGACTGAAATGGAACAACAGATAGGAGAAGAATCAGGAGAGCGAAATGAATATCAAAGAAGATATCAAAAAGAGGATTATTAGCAGCATCAAAGGCTGCAGAGAGGTTCAAAAAGATGGAAGGGGAAAAAAGACAATTAGATTTGGTAGTAAAGAGATCATTGTTAACTTTGGTTAGGGCAGTTTTGATTGACAAGTAGATTACAGGGAGTTAAGGAGAGAGGAGAAGCAGTATAGGCACCTGCTGTCAACATCCTTCTCAAGGAGTTTGGCTGCAAAAGACAGGAGAGATATGGGACCATATGGCGCTGATGGATGGATAGAGCAAGTGAAGGTTTTTTGAGGATGAAGGAGAGGGGGACATGTATTTACACAATAGGAAAACAGCCAGTAGACAAGAGAGATTGAAGGTAAGAGAGCAAAGATAATAGATGTCTGTTGAAGATGATCCCTTGTACACATGAATAGTATCGCCTGGACACATAAAAGGGTTAATGCTTGCAAAGAGAAGGGCTCCTTCACCACATGAGACAGAGTTGAAAGAAAGTAGTGACCCAAGACATCTGAGTAAGGAAACTAGGAGCAGAGGAAATCCTTAGCAAATGACCTCAATTTTTTCTGTGAAGTAAGAGAAAATTTTTTCATGTGAGAGGATGGGAAGGTGAGTTAAAAGATTAGGAAGAATCACTCTGATGAATGTATTATTGAGTTAATCAGAGAGGTGTAAAACAATTGCCTCTCAGTAATGAAGAACCAGTTAAGGTTATATAATATAAATTTGTAATAGATCCAGTCAACAGAGTTGCGTGATGTTCTCCATCATCTCGCAGCACATGTATAGGAGCAAATGTGGGAATGATTCAGGCAGGGCACATGTAGTGATGTTATTGGGGGGGACGGGCGCCAAGGAAATCAAGGAGTAGACACAGGAGATCAGAGATCTACTGGATTCTGATAGTATAATTAAATGAAATTTTTCCTTATCTTGAGCCTAAATTTGCCACTTTGCAATCTGCACCCTGCTTCCAATTCAATTAAGATTAATTCCTCTTCCAGGTGATACCTTTACAAATGCTTGAAAACACCTATTAATATTCTCCCTGAGTCTTTTGTAAGCTAGTCATCTCAATTCCTTCAACTTTCTTCATGTTATTAAGACCCCTGCCTCATTCTGCTTTCCTTCCCATGAGTGCTCTGCGGTATCTTAATGTCCTTCATAAAATGTGGTTTTTGGAACTGAATACCATATTAGAGATTTGATTGACCAGAACAGAATATAGTTTCAGTCACCTTAGTCATAGAAAATCTACCTTCATATATCTTGCAATTGCATTAGTTTTCCCACCTACCATGTCATAATGTTGAATCATAGTGAGCTTGCATTCTACCATAGTTCCCAGAATCTTTTTTCAGATGATCCTTGGTTTAGCTATGCCTCTATGAGCTTATGATTTTGGGGTAGATTTTTTTCATGTAAGTGTAAGACTTTACATTTGTTCATATTTAATTCAGCATTAAGGTGGAGCCAAGATGGCAAAGTAGAAGGAAGTTATACAGCAAGCTCCCTTCGAAAACTCCTCCAAACAGATCTAGAAAACATACCTGAGGAAATCCAAAGCAAAGGTGCAGTGAATCATTTTTCCAGCTCAAGTCTGCATAGGGAGAAGAAGAGGTCTGTGGATGTTGGGGACCCTCCAGAGCACCACTTGGGGAACATTCTAACATAGAGGCTGTTTACCAGAACAGGGGCCCCAAACCCATGCAGTGGCACCTTAATTGGGACACACATGCCAACTGACAACTTTGTTGTCCTCTACCCAGTTCCAAGTCTCAGGCAGACTATCAAGGGGACCTATGCCCAGGGGTAGCATTCCTGGTTATCATGCCCCTGAGGTCTGCAGAGGGATAAATAGGGCAAGAATTTCAGACAAAAGAGGCGCCTGCAGTACTGTCACCCTGAATAAGCAGAGCCTTCTAGCTAACTGATGGCATTTGAGCCCAGCAACAGTGTGCTGTTGCCCAGACCCAAACCCAGGCCAGGAACTTTCAGAACTCAAACCATTGGGGCAGCATTCAGACTGTACCCTGAATCATACCGCTTTGGAGCACTGAAAACTTGCAGGTCCGCAGCCTGAACTGTACCAGAGAACCTGGAATACAAGACTCAGTACATCAAGAAAACAGCAACAAGACCCGCCAGACCTTCCCTCCAGAAATGCACAGAGCCTGACCCAACATCAAGTCCAAAGTCTGAAAGTAGGTGAGGGAAATGAGCAAAGAAAGAAAAAGAAATCCCACCATAAAGAGCTGTTGTGGTGGGAGAAGCGCTGAAGACACAAATCCAGTGACTCCAAAAATATCTACAAGCAAAGAAAGCATCAAATAAAAAGAGAGTGAGGGCAAAAATGAAACTGAAATTCCGGGAAAAGATGAAGCAAGAGTTTAAAAAAGTTAACTAAGAGGAGCTTTATTAATGAAATGAGAGTGCTAGAGGAAGAAAATGAGAAAAGAAGGAGGAGCTAGAGAAGAGAGATCTGAAAGAATTAACAGCTTGAAAAAAAAGAGGCACAAAGCCTTGCCTAAGCAACAAACTCCACGAAAGTTAGAGTTGACCAAATAGAAGCCAGTGACTCATGAAACAACAATAAATACTATTCAGGTCAAAAAACTGGAAAAATAGAAGTAAACACCAGGTATCTCATAGCAAAAATAGCAAACCTGGAAAGCAGATCAAGGTGAGAACAATTTTAAGACCATGACCAAAACAAGAGCCTAGTCATTATATTTTAAGACATCTGAAAACTGCCCAAAGCTTCAAGTGGATATGGAATCCACCAGTCACCTTCTAAAAGAAATTCTCAAATTAAAATTCCCAGGAATATCATAGGCAAAATCCAGAGCTTCCAGGTCAAGCAGCCAGAAAGCAAGAATCCAAGTACCAAGGAGTCAGAGCCAGGATAACATATGATATAGCAGCCACCACATTTAAGGAGTGGAGAGCTTGGAATATCCTATTCCAAAAAGCAAAAGATAGAGGCTTATAGTGGAAAAATAACTTGTTTAGCAAAACTGAATATAATCCTAAAGGGAGAAAAATGGACCTTGGATGAAATTGAGGGCTTTCAAACATCCCTGATGAAAAGATTAGAGCTGTGGGGGGCAGCTAGGTAGCACAGTGAATAGAGCACCGGCATCTGTATCTGCTTTTCAGACATCTCAAACTGGATGTCCACTAGACATTTTAATATGTGCAATATAGAACTCCTTATCTTTCTCCTAAAACCCTCTTTCTCTGTCCCATAACTTCCCTGTTAATGTAAAGAGTAACTCCATCCTCCTAGTAACCCATCAGGCTGCTTTATAAAAGTTATCCTGAACTCCTTGGTCTCACTCCCATGTCCAAGCTGTTGCCAGGGCCTGTTGATTTCATCTCTGTAACGTCTCTCAAATACACCCTCTTCTTTCCTCTGACACTGTCACCACTCTAATTTGACCCCTTATCACCTAACACCTGGGTTACTACAATAGTTTGCTGGTGGGTCTACCTACATCAAGCCTCTCCCCACTCAAATTTATCCTCCATTCAGCCACAAAAGTAATTTTCCCAAAATGCAGGTTTGACCATATCATCCCCCTACTCGATAATTACTTCAGTGATTCCCTGTTGCATTCAAATCTGTTTGGCTTTCAAAGCCCTTCATACCCTGGCCTCCTTTTCCCTTTACGACCTTCCTATCTTAACTCCCTGACATGTGCTCTTCAATACAGTGCCTCTGTTACATAAACAAGATACCCCTTCTCTCAATTCTGGGTTTTTTTCTGTGACTGTCCCACATCCCTGGAATGCTCTCTGACTCTTAGATTCTCTTTAACTTCCTTCAAATTGCAACTAAAATCCCATCTTCTACAGGAAGTTTTTCCCAACCTCTCTTAATTCCAGTGCTTTCCTTCTGTTAATTATCCTGTATATAGCTTGGTTTATATATATATTTGTTGCATGTGGCCTCCGTCATTAGATTGTAAACTCTTTGAGGGCAGGGATTGACTGTCTTTTTGCTTCTTTCTTTTTTTAATATCTCTAGCACTTAGCATAGTCCCTGGCACATAGTAGGCAATTAATAAACGTGGATAGATGAATATAAATATATATGTGGGCATGCATTTTGTTTTATTTGTAATAGTATAATTCTTTAATATTAAGGTTTTATATCCATTTGAAATATGTTGTAAGGTGTTGGTCTAAGCTTAATTTCTGCCAGACTGCTTTCCAGTTTTCCTACCATTTGTCTGTTTGGTTTTTTAATTTTTTCATTTTATTTTTCCTTACTTACATGTAAAAACAATTTTAAGCATTTCTTTTTAAAACTTTGAGTTCCAAATTCTTTCCTTTCTCCCCTCCCTATGCCCCCTCATTGAAAAGGTAAGCAATTTGATATAGGTTATATATGTATAGTCATGCAAAACATTTCAATAATAGTCATGTTGTGAAAGAAAATATAGACCAAAGGAAAAAACCCTCAAGAAAAATAAAGAAAATTTTAAAAGTATGCTTCCAGGGGTGGCTAGGTGGCGCAGTGAATAGAGCATCGGCCTGGAGTCAGGAGGACCTGAGTTCAAATCTGACCTTAGACACTTAACACAAAAACTAGCTGTGAGACCTTGGGCAAGTCACTTAACCCCAAATGCCCTCCAAAAAGCAAAAAAAAAAAAAAACTATGCTTCCATCTATATTCAGATACCATTAGTTCTTTCTCTGGGAATGGATAGCATTTTTCATCATAAGTCTTTCAGAATTGTCTTGGATCATTATGTTGCTGAGAATAGCTAAGTCATTCATAGCTGATCATCTTATAGTCTTGCTGCTACTTTCTACATAGTACATTTCACTTTGAATCAGTTCATGTAAGTTTTTCCAAATTTTTCTGAGAGCATTCTGCTCATCATTTCTTATAGTATAGTAGTATTTCATCATAATCACATACCACAACATGTTCAGCCATATTCCAACTGATAGGCATCCCCTGAATTTCCAATTCTTTGCTACCACTAAAAGAACTGCTGTAAATATTTTTGTACATATATGTCCTTTCCCTTTTTGTTTTTTATCTCTTTTGGAATACAGACCTAGTAGGGGTATTTTTAGGTCAAAGGGTATGCATGGTTTTGTAGCCCTTTGGGCATAGTTTGAAATTGCTCTACAGAATTTTCTCAGCATTTTTTACCAAATAAAGAATCATTTCCTAGATAATTAATGTTTTCCACTTTATCAAACACTAGGTTATTGAGCTCCATTGTTTCTCATTCTTCTTTGTCTAGTCAGTTCCATTGATCTTTCTTTTTTAACGAGTCCATGTTTTCAACAAGAATATCAGTAAAAACTTCATGAAGTTCATATTTATAAAATTGAGAGGGCATAGTGCTTCCAATGCTTAGCACATACTAGGTGTTTAATAAGTATCTTATATGTATATGTATTTCCCTAGATCCACTAGCTTAGTAACCACCATAAAAATAAAATTAGGCAAAAAAAAGAACCTTTGCTAGCTTTCTATAAACACTTCTTGCAACTGTTCACTAACCATAGTTTTAATATGTTCTAGAACTTTCCCAGGAATTAAAGTCAGATTCACTATGCTATCATTTACATAATCTGTTCTGTTTAAAAGAAATAGAATATTTGCCCTTTTCCAGTCCTTTGCTACCTCTTCTGTTTTCTAGAATTCTTTAAAAGTTACTGACATTCCCTTAGCAGTCACGTATCTCACTTCCTTCAGTTCTCAAGAATATAATTCTTCTGGTATGATCAACTTGTACTCATTATGGAAGCTAAGATGCTCCCATTATCTCCTCACTTCTTTTCAATATCAGCTCCCTCTTTAGTCATTTCTTCTCTCTAATCCAAAGATCATTCTTCACAGAGAAAACAAAAGCAAAATGAAAATCAAATAGCTCGGCCATGTTTCTCTATGTTCTTATCATCCTATCCACCCTGAGTTTTGAGCCTCTTATTTTCCCTACTGTAACTTAGAAAGGGGGGGGGGGGGGGAGACCTTTCTTTAAGTCTCAGTTATATTCTTAAGAGCTTCCCATCCTTCCTAGACAATACCTCCCCTCCCCCGTATAATTTTACTCCATGGAACTCTACTGTCCCTTCCTCAGAAGCTCTTCAGATCTGCTCACCAGAAATCTAAATACCAGAATGTCCCAAGCATTATTCTCCTCTACCATAAATATCAGATCAAGTTCTTACTTCCCACTTAGGTTTATATTATTTCGATCCCTCTAGTCCCTTTCTCCTTTCTGATGAAAAGCAGATCCAGAATAGAATTTACCCCATTGGTCCCTTACCTTGTGAAAACAGAATTAACTTTGATGCAGACCTTAACATTAAATGTTTGGGCATTTTGCACTAGAATGATTTTTTTTTTTTGGAGGGAGAGGTACAGCTAGGAAAAAGATGGATAGCAGAAAGGAGTGACTTAGAAGCAGAGATACCAATTTGTATGTTTCGATGACCTAGGTAAAAGTAAGAGTCTGACCCAAGTTGATAGCCACATGAACATGAGTAAGGAGAAAGGGAAAGGTGCAAAAGATATGGATGTAGAATGAGAAGTCTTGGCAATTAATTGGATATATAGAGTAGATGGAGAAGGAAGAATCAAATGATTTTCATAGTGCTAAAATAATGGAAAAGAAAGTTAGCATTGCATAAGATGATGGTGGTTTCTACAGAAAAAAAGGAAATGGAGGAGGGGAAGGTCAAGCTTATCAAAAAAGATGATGAGCTTTCTTCTGGACATTGACTTTGATTTGAAAATAGATATCATTTTGCCTCACACAGTCTCTTCAACTGGAAGTTCTGGAAATGTGTAGTTTGAAGAAGAGACTGTGTGAGGCAAACGATACCCATTTTCAAATCTCTGAAGAGCTATCACTTGGAAGAGGGCTACCCTTAAGACAGCAAAAGCTAGATGACCATCTTAAAGGAATGTTACATAGATGATTTCTCATTCAAGTATGGGTTAGATTATATGATTACTGAGGCCACTTTAAATGCTGAATTCTGTGGTTTTAACTGACTCTGTATGAACAAAATTACCGAAGTCCTGTTTGGAGCAATCTAAGTCCAATTTGTAGGATTCAGATCGTCATTAGCTGGCTGCAGGATAACTCTTTCTAAATATCCTCCTTGCACTTCAGAGTCAGTGTCCAGAAGGAAACTCGTGAATCTCACATCCCTCTGACATCTCTTCCTTCATTCAAGGCCTGTCCCTATGCATGTGCCTTCAATGATCCCTTCCCTTCTTGCTTCTCCACCAGATTACCCCTACTGTCACTCATTTTGAATCTTTCTCTGTCTGCTGACTCCATTCCTACTGCCCACAAGCACACACAAGGATTTTAAAATCCTTCTCTAGGTCTTACCATCTCTGTAGCCATCATCTTATGTCCCTACTCCCTTTCTCAGCTAAACTTAAAACAGACATCCATATTCTCTCCCCTCTTCTAAAACTGAAACAGCTTCTGACCATGAAGTCAACTGAAGATGCTTTCTCCCATTACTAATTACCTCTTAATTGCCAAATGGAATGAACTTTTCTTGATCCTTATGATTTTTTACTTCTCTGCTGCATTTGACATTGTTGACCACCTGTTCTTCTTAAATACTTTCTCCTCCCTGGGATTTTTGTTACTGTGCTCTCTTGATATTTCTCCTACCTGTATGATCATTTCTTTTTGGTATCCACTGACTTCAGGTGTCTAATTTCACAAGTCTCTCTTGAGCCCTCTTTTCTTTGTATTGAGTTGATTCTTTCTTACTCTTAACTCCTTACTCTTTCATTTGGTATTTTCATCAGCTTTCTTCCTTTCTATAGAAGATGCCCAGATCTTTATCCAACTGTAGTCTATCCTAGCTGTGGTTTCATATAACCAACTACCTGTTGGACATTTTGGAAAAAAAAAAAAAAGATGGAAAGATAAAAGATTGTGATCAGACAAAGGAAACAGAGTTCCCAGACCTGGAAGCCAAACGCTTGTGGCAAGATCAAGGGTGCTGTCATCCCTTTGTGTATATGAGATTGAGTAGAGGAAGTTCAGGTATATGAATGAACATCACCATGTATGTTGAAGGCCTCTAGAAGGAAGGAAAGAATTGGAGTGAAGAGGAAGACTATGAACTAAGCCCTGAACTTACTAAGAAAAGTCAGTTAGATAACAGCTTACCAGAAACTGATTTGGCTGATAAATTTTGGACTATGGCCCTTAAAGGGTGTAACTTACTCAGAAGGAATAGAAAAGGCAAAGGATATGAACAGGCAGTTTTTAGATGCATAAATAAAAGCTATAGTCATTTGAAGAAATGCTCTGAATTGCTATTAGAGAAATGCAAATTAAAACAATTTTGAGGTGTCACCTCACACCTATCAGATTAGCTAATAAAATAGAAAAGGAAAATGATAAGTATTGGAGAGGATGTTGGGAAATTGGGACACTTGTGCTCTGTTAGTAGAGTTGTACACTGATCCAACCATTCTGGGGAGCAATCAAACTGTGCACTCCTTCCAGCAATACCACTACTAGGTCTGTATCCCAAAGAGATCAGAGAAAAGGAAAAAGATCTATATGTACAAAATTATTTATAGCAACTCTTTTTGTGGTGCCCATGAATTAGAAATTGAAGGGATGCCCATCATTCGGGAAATGGCCTAACAAGCTGTGGTACATGAATGTAATGGAATACTGTTGCCCCATAAGAGATGATGAGCAGGTGGGTTTCAGAAAAACCTGAAAAGGCATACATGAACTGATGCCAAGTGAAGTGAGCAGAACTAGGAGAACATCGTACACGGTATCAGCAATGTTGTGCAATGAAATAACTTAGCTCTGTTCAGCAATAGTGACCAGGACAAGTCTAAGAATTTAAAATGGAAAATGCTGTCCACATCCAGAAAAAGAACTGATGGAGTCTGAATGCAGATCAAAACATAGTATTTTTACTTTATTTTTTCATGGTTCTTTTGGCCTGTGTCTTGTTTCACAACATGGCTAATATAGAAGTATGTTTTACATGGTTACGCATACATAACCTATATCAAATTGCTTACCATCTTAGGGAGGGTGGGAGAAAATTTGGAACTCAAAACAGTATTTAAATGAATGGTAAAAATTATCTTGTAATTGGAAAAAAATAATATTCTATAAAAAGAATAGGAAAGATAAAAGACAAGGAAGGGAATGAAATCGTTTTTATCAAAACTGTTAAGCACTATGTTCCAGGCACTTTGCTAAATGCTAGAGAAACAAAGAGAGATTACCTCTGCCCTCAACAAGCCTTTGTCCTAACTAGGGATGCAGTACTTATAGGAAAGTGATGAATAGGGAAGTCTAATTAAGTCTTGAAGTCAGTGAATGATTATTGGAGCCATAGAGGAATTGAATGACATACCCTTTACAAAAGCAATATAAAATTGATTTGATTACATTTTCTGTTGCAAAAAAAGGGGACTGGGGGAGCTTTGTGACAAGGCAAGAGTTCAAAAGGTGAGTGAATTTAGTGACCCCTTCCTGGGCACCACCTCCATATACAACAAGTCTAAAATCCATAACCTATTTGCTTTCTACTTTTCCCTCTGCCTTCTCACAACAAATCTCATTCGTTATTTACACTATGACCTCTAATCCCTCAACCCCTTAGTTCTTTACTAGGCCATCATTCTATTACTATTCTTTTTTCCCCATCTTGACTTTTCAGTAAACTAGTTTTGGTCTACACTGACCTCTTCAGCTCCTGGCCCCCTTATTATAACACTCATTTTGACCTATCAAGCCTCAGCCTTGAATCAGTCCCACCTTCTACCTTCACTCCTACACATGGGCTGCTGAACAAAAGTGGAAAAATTAACTGCATCAGCTACAAAATTATTTTACAAGACCTTAACTGAGCCTTCACTACTGCAAGGCAATCCTACCTCCCTTATTAATTGACCCCCTGCTCTCCACCAGGGTTCTTCCAAACCTTTTCATCTTTCATAAAATCCTCCCATGATGTCCCCTCTCCCCACCTTCTCAGCTGAGGACTTTGTCTCATATTTCATAGGGGGGATATGCAGCCATTCACCAAGGTTCCCTGTTCTCCCCTTTATCACTCAGGTGCTTTTTGCCCTGCTCTTCTCCTTCACCCCTATCTTACATGATGAGGTGGCCTTACTCTTTATAAGGCTAAGTCCTCTACATGCACAAGTGATCATTCTGTTCCATCTCCTCCAACAAATTACCTATTTTTCCATTCCTGTTTTTCCAATGTGCTGCCTGTAAACATGCCCATTTCTCTCCCATTCTCAAAAAACCCTTACTTGAGCCTTCCATCCCTGCCACCTATTCATCCTCTTCTCTCCTTTGTAGTAAAACTCCTCAAAAAGGCACTCTCTTAACTACCCTTACAATCTAGCTTCCAGCCTTATCATTCCACCAAAACTGTTCTCTCCAAAGTTATCAATGATCTAATTGCCAAATCCAGTATCCTTTTCTAAATTCTCTCTGCAGCCTTTGACGTTGTCAATCACCCTCTTCTCCCTGATACTTTCTTTTGTCTAGGTTTTCAGGACACCCCGCTCTCCTGGTTCTTCTTCCTATGTGACCACTCCTCCTCTGTCTCCTTTACTGTATAACTCATCTAGATCACACCCTTTGTCCATAGTTGACCCACAGGGCACTGTCCTCAACCCTCTTCCCTTCTCCCTTCATACTACCTCATTATTAATCAACTCCCATGGATTTAATTATCATCTTCATGCTAATGCTTGTCATCTCTGTATCCTGCCCTAACCTTCCTGCTGACTTCCAATGGCCTTTCCAACTTCTAATCTTCAGCTGCATTTCAGACTTTTTTTTAAATTAATTTCTTTATTTTCTTGTTTACATCATTCATTTCCATGAGATTTTGAGTTACGAATTTTCTCCTCATCTTTCCCCTACCCAACACCTCAAAACAGCCATCCCACTGTATAATCCCTCCCCCAGTCTGCTCTCTTCTATGTCCTCCCCCTCACCCCTCTGACTTTCTGGTAGGGCAGGATGGATCTCCCTACCACAGTGCCTGTGTATCTTAATTCCCAGTTGGATGTAGTTAATAATAATAATAATAATTATTATTATTATTATATACACCTATACATATACACATATGTATTTTTAACATTTGATTATAGAACTTTAAATTCTAGATTCTTTCCCTTTCTCCATCGTCACCCAACCCTCACTAGAAGGACACACAATTAAAGGCTGTACATGTGTAATTACACAGAACCTCTCCACAGTGGGAATATTGTGAGGGACTGATTATATGTCCCTCCTTCCTATCCCGCCCACCCCCTGTTCTATTCTTTACCTTGTCCCTGTCCCTTTACAGAAGTGTGTACTTCAATCAACCC
>CM053587.1:318885631-318928364 GCA_028646515.1 Pseudochirops corinnae | reverse complement strand
TTTTCATTTGTTTGGATCTTGTTTAATAGTATCTTGATTTCTCATAAAGTCATTTGCTTCCATTTGCTCCACTCTAATTCTGAAGGAGTTATTCTCTTCAGAAAGCTTTTGAGATTCTTTTTCCATCTGGCAAATTCAACTTTTTAAGGCATTCTTCTCCTCTTTGGCTTTTTGGGCCTCTTTTGCCATTTGAGTTCATCTATTTTTAAGGTGTTATTTTCTTCAGTCAGGTTGTTGACTCTCTTTTCATGATTTTCTTGCATCATTCTTATTTCTCTTCCCAATTTTGCCTCCACTTCTCTCATTTGGTTTTCAAAATCCTTCTTAGGCTGATCTATGGCTTTTAGACAGTCTTCATGTTTCTTGGAAGCTTTTGGTACGGGAGTTCTGACTGTGTTGTCTTTTTCCTGTTCCATGCTTTGATCCTTCTTGTCCCCAAAGAAGGAATCTAGAGTTTGGTTGCTGTTCTTACTTTGCTTCCTTTGCCTGCTCATGTTGGCCAGTCAATGATTTTTTAGCTCTGTGAAACTCTTCTTCCAGAGGAGAAAGCTCTGTCCCAAATCACTTGGGTTTTCCTAGCTGCCAGAACTATTAGGGGGCTGTCATTTTTTTTTGCAGCCCCCACTAGCTTTGGCTCCCTCAAAATGCACCCCAGGACCACAACCCAAGACCACGATCCGGATCCAATTTGCTCAACATGAGAGCGCTTGGCCCCCCTGCAGTCTGCAGGCTGGGAACTCTGAAGCAGCCATGTGGAGGCAGCTGCAGGGCCACCACTTCTGCCGCTTCTTTGCCCGGGAGGCATTTTGGTCAGACCGCTTTTCTCTCCCAAGTTTAGCTGAGTTCCACTAACCTTTCACTTAGTCCTTCTTTCTTATGGCTTGATAATTCTGGAAACTGCCACAGCTGCCACTGATCCACTCTCCTGAAGCTTTAGCTGTAGTTCATCCTGGCCACCACCACCACCCCCACCCCACCCCCAGGCTAAGCTGTGGTCTCAGGCTGGGCTGGTTTAGGCTCCCAGCACTGAGATGATCCCTTCCTGCCGAGCTGCCTTCAGCAAGAGGTGTTTTTGTGTGAGTTTTAGAGTCCTAAAATTTGTTTAGAGTCATATTTTATGGGTATTTGAGGTGGCTATGTGGGAGCTGCAGTACCTTGTTGCTCCTATGCCGCCATCTTGATTCCACCCCATTTCAGACTTTTCAGTGTCCAGTAGACATCTTAAACTCACTATGTCCAAAAGTGACCTGATTGTCTTTCCTTCTAAACCCTACCCCCTTCCAAATCTCCGTATGTTGTTGAAGGCACCACCATTCTGTAATTCACCAGGGTTGCAACCTAGACATAATTTTGCATTTCTCAGTATCTCTTATGCCCTTTATCCAGGGTGTTGTCAAGGCCTATCTGTTTGACTTTTCCAGCATCTCTCAAATAGACCCCTTTTCATCTTCTCGTACTTGGCCCCACCCTGGTGTAGGTCCTCATTTCCTCAAGTTTGGACTGTCACAGTAGCCTGCTGGTGGGTCTCCCTGCCACTAGTTTCTCCCCACTTTAGTCCATCTTTCACTGAGCAACCAGAGTGATTTTCCTAAAGCTCAGATCCAGGGACATACTCAAATCCTGATAGCTCCCTGACACCTCCAGAATCAAATGCTAAATCCTGTCTGACAATAAAGTCCTTTCTACCCTGCATGCTTGCCCTCTCTCCCTTTCCCCACTCCTTCCCCCCATACTTTTCCAGTAATCTTATGCTTACATCCCAGTGACTTCTGTGCAGTGACACTGGCCTTCAGGCTGTTCCACAAGCAAAACATTTCATCTCTCAGCTCCAGGCATGTGTTCTGTCCATTTAGTGTTGGAAGTGCTCTTCATCCTTATCTTTGCCTCCTGGCTTCCTTCAAGTCCCGCCTAAAGTCCTGCCTTCTCTAGGAAGCCTTTTCATATCCTTCTTAATTCTAGTGATTGCCCTCTAATTATTTCCTGTTTATCCTGTACATAGCTCATTTGTACATACTTATGAGCTGCACATACATTATGTACATATTGTGAGCTGCTCCAGGGAGGTTGTCTTTCTGCCTTTATTTGTGTACCCAGTGCCTGGTACGTAGCAGGATACATGACTGACGGATGAGCAGTGGACGGGGAGAAAGGTGGTCAGGAATGGACATCTGCTAAAGTTCTCTGCCAAAAAGAGTAGCTAATGGTCTCTTGGTAGTCTACCAAGAGAAGGGAAATATAATTCATTGTAAGTCTTCCGGAATCAACCCTGGTCATGGAAATTAACCAGATTTTCTGACTTTATATTGTTTTCATTTACATCATTATAAAGTGGTAGAGTTCACATGTAGAATGTTGTATTTGCTGTCAAATTTAGTTGCTATGTTAGTTGATTTTGCTTAGCAGCTTAATTTTTCTTTGTTCTTGAAACAGAAGAGAAGTAGCAGATAGATCGAAAAAGAAGAGGCTTAATGTGGGGGTAGTATCACTGCTCAGAGAGGTTTGGACTTTACTATAGAGTGAATTGGGTCAAATGAGAAAATTTGTAAAATACTTGCATTCCTTAAGGTACTGCTGGCTATTATCATTGTTAGCTTATTATTTTGAGAACAACAAAAACAGGTAACATCAGACTTTTAAACTCTTATTTCTGTTGAATGAGAATGTTCTTTGAACTGAAAAAGATGGAACAAAAATGACTAATAGGGAGTTAATAGAAGAATACCTTCTTGTACTTGATGAGTTTGTCATCAGGCCTAGAATAACTTTGTCATTGAAATAGTTGTCAGAAAGTAGTATTGTTCTTATGGGATACCCATTGTGTGCAAGACGAAGTGTTGAGCATTGTCAAAGTTGGGCAAAGACAAAATAAAAAATACCTGTACTTAACAGGACTCACTTTCTGCTAGAAAGCGATGCTCACGTAGGCCACCAAAACTTGATCGTACAAGTTATCCAAAGTTCGTAAAGCTGTCGTCATAATACACGCACAAGTGCCTAAGAAGATACGGTACCACCAAGCTGGGTGCTCTCTCCAGTAGAGAGACCGCTGTCCAGCCACATCTTTTCAGCCTGTCTTCCCGTCAGGCCCCATAGAGAACTTACCCAATGCACTGAAGGCCTTTCTCGAGTTCGTGCCGTTCCATGGGTAGCAGTGTGGCATTTGGGTTTGTCCTCACTGTTACCTATTCAGCATCACAACTAACTTGTTTTTCTCATCCAGCGTCCTTGGATAACGCATATCTTGTTGTGCCAGATTATGTGCCAGTAGATGAACCAGTTCAGAATCACACCAGTGCTATACTAGCATCCAGGGTTGCCACTACAGCATTGACTGTTTCCATTTTTAGTCATTTTTGCCAGTTTATAGTGTGAGATAAAAGTAGCAGAACAGATGGAATTCTGGGCCTGGAGCCAGGAAGACCTGAGTTCGTGTCCAGCCTCAAACATTACTAGCTGTGTGACCCTGGGCAATTCACTTCACCTTTCTGCCTCTGTTTCCTCATCTGTAAAATGGGGGTGATAGTAGCACTACCTCACAGGTTGCTGTGAAGATCAACTGAGATCATATGTGTAAAGTGCTTGCCATAGTGCCTGAAAAATAGTATGTTCTATATAAATGATTATGATTGTTATCATTTTTAATTAACGATACCTAGTAGTAGTGGTAGCAGAACAGCAGCAAGAACAATTTTAGAGATTCTGAGCATGTTTTCACACAGTCCGTTTATAGTTTATAATTTGTCTTTTGAAAATTGTTCATGTCCTTTGATCACTTATCTATTGTAGAATAGTCTTCCACTACCTTCTTGTGTCAGTTACTCATTGTTCAGATGTCAAACGAGTGCTCCTGGCTCTGGGGGAAATGCAGCTCTTTAGATAAATAGTAGAAGTAGTTTTAATGTAAAAGAATTAGCTCTTGAACTCTTCTACATTACTTTCATACGTGAAATCCATAAAGAAAGGACAATTTATAATTGAATCAGAACAGAAAGAGCCAAAGCAAAACACGTGCAATAACTTCTTTATATGATGTTTGCCATAAATAAATGTTAATTCCCAAGGCCATTTGGCACCATTTGCTACTTCGGCCTCTACAGATTTTTTAAATTCTCCGATTTTTTTTCTTCTGTGCTCTTTCTTTTGCAGAAGAGTAATGATAAACTACCGTTAGCCTTGATGAAGTCCCCACCCTGGAGTAACAAGTATAGATAAAAAATAGAAGAGGTGACATCTCAGGGAGCCTAAGTCTTTACTGTTGGCTGTGGTTCCTTGTATTCTAGTTGGGGAAGAAAGACTTAGATTTAGAATTGCTTCCTCACTTTTTACTTGACATTTTCAGAAGACATTGTTTTTCTTCTTTCAGTACTGAATATTTACTATTGATATATCTTTACCATTGAAAAGGTTTTTGGCTTCTATGTTGTGGGCTTTCTGACCAGCATTGTTTAAAGAGAATGTACAAATAGTAAAGGGTTAATTTCAGGTCAGATGTCATACCTTACAAAAGATTTACTCTCTTTTAAGTTATTGATCCCAGAGGATATAGTTTTAATGTGATTAGTATGCCTAGTCTAAAATACTGTAAAGTGAATGAACCGTATAAATTGATTAATATTGTGGTCTGTATAAATATTGTTATTTAGTGTTTTCTTTTTTATCTCTCTGTGTAAGGTGATGATTCTTGGCCTTCAAAATGCTTCTTTTGTTATTTCAGAGTATATGCTATAGCTCAACATTGTCACTTTAATGGGCTGGTGCTATATTTCCAAGAGCTATGATGTTAAAATGTTCCACAAGATTGTATCCTGCAAATCACTTGATTGATTTTAATAAATATGTAATAAATGGCATTAGATGCCAGTGCACTCTGCTAGGTACTGAAGATACAAAAATGAAAAAAGCCACAATCCTTGCCCTCAGCATATATAGAATCTGATTGGGGGGAGGGGGAGAAGTGAACCCAGAAACAGTTTTATGAGCCATGCTATAAATAGGGTTATAGGGCAGGTTAATCACTGTTTGGAGAGACTCCAAGTAGGAAGAGTCATTTCTCTATATGGGAATCAAGGTTTCATAAAGGAGGTACACCTGGATTAGGTTTTGAAGGAAGAAAATTACTTTAAATAAGCACATAGTCCGAAGTTGGCTGTGTTTGGAGTGCATTTCAATTGCCTCTTTGCTACAGTTGGTTATATAATCCCCTTGTTTGGTACTTTGGTTTGTTGCTATTTTTTTAATAACCCATCATAAAGAGCAATAGCCATTTTTAATAGGATTATGTTGTTTATCAAGACTTACTACCGTTAGCTCTTGAAAACTATATGTTTGTGTGTGAATAACTAACCTAGAAATTGTAAAAGAAAAGGAAAGAAAGAAAAGAAAAAAAGATTTCTTGCAGCTAAACCTTGGGGGTTCAAATTTTTTTGTAAGTTTATTTTTCTAAGTACCAATGGGTAGTAGGACAAAGGGTAAGGTGAGAAGGAAGAGAAACATGGGCCAATGGGAGAAGGATTCTTGGAGAATGATTAAAAAAGAAACTGATAAATTATCCCAAGTTCTAGAAATTCCTGATAAAATTTTTGCCGTCATAAAGCTTTGTTGTTCTGTTAAAAAGCTTATATAGACATACCTCTACTAAAAAGGTTATTAGGTAGTGACTGGTAGAAAAATAGGACTGGTGATAAGCCTTTCTACAGACTTTTTCTTTTGAAGTGGATAATCAGGCCAATGAAAATTTTTAACTCTTTTTGCTGGAATCTTAACAAAACATTTAAATTTTCATCTTTTCTTCATAGCTTCATTTGCTCCAATAAGCTTTGCAATCAAGGCCAAAGAAAATGATCTGCTTCCCTTGGAAAAAAATCGTGTTAAGCTAGATGATGACAGTGATGATGATGATGAAGAGGGCAAGGAAGGCCAAGAGAGCTCTAGTAGTTCTGCAAACCCTAACCCAGCACTTGTCACACCCTGCATAGTTGTGGAGGAGAAAAAGCCTCAGCTTACCCAGGAGGAGCTGGAAGCCAAGCAAGGTAGGTAGATGTATATTTAACTCCTTGGAAAAATAGGCACTACATATATGTGAGGTAAATTGAAAATAGCTATTTGCTGTGATAAAACCTAGGAGTCTTAGAAGACAAAAATCAGAAATATTCCTGGTTTTTTCTTGTGGATTTTTTTCTCCAACTAGAAGTTACATGTGTTTATAAACATATTTCCAAAGTTCTGTATCATTTTTACTTAAACCTCCTTAGTCAAGTATAGTCTTTGTTCCCATTAGAATTTTGTTTTGAAATTAGTCACATTAGCATCCCTAAGTACAGCAAGTTAATATGTCTTGCAAAGAGCTTTAATGGACAAATTATGTTTTTGTTTTAATTGCCATTGTGGAGTGAAACCTTCAGGCTTTTTTCCCAAGTTGTATCCCTGTTCCAAAAGGGGATTTATCTTTATGAGTTGTCTTACCGCAAAACAACTTAAAGTCTCCGACTCATTCCTACACATATAAATTACTTCACAGTATGGAAAATGTTGCTCCCTAGCAGATCAGTACTAGGGACCACTTTTCATGGGACATCACTTAGAATTCACAGTTCAATCCAAAGAAGTTAGAAAAAAATTTAGCAGAGTTTAGCAAATCCTGTTATGCTCGAGATCTCAAAGTAGTTTATTCATTTTTTATTTTCAAGTGAAAAACAATGTTATTTGATTTTGAATATTATTTCTGTATTAAGGTGAGTGGAGCAAATGACATTTGTAAAAAAGTGATTTCTACCATGTTAATTTTACTATCAAGATTTTGTATTAAACTCTGTCCTCATGAATTTTACCCCAAAACTTTAAGGTCATGTATTTTTGTCTTTTTTTTTGGGGGGGGGGGGGGGGGAGAGGGGAAAAGGCGGGGCAGTTGGGGTTAAGTGACTTGCCCAAGGTCACACAGCTAGTAAGTGTTAAGTGTCTTCAGGCTGGATTTGAACTGAGGTCCTCCTGACTCCAGGACCAGTGCTCTATTCACCATGCCACCTAGCAGCCCCGAGGTCATGTACTTTTACAAGTGTTTGTATAAGGTAAAGAAGGTACTGAATTATTTGGAACAATGGAACAAAATACTTCTCATAGAATAATAATTGACTTGTTATGTACATGGTATAATGATAGTCATTCTGAATTTGATTCTTCAGTTTGTAGCTATATGTACTGTATGGAATTGTTCTAAATTGCTTTTATCATTCCTAAATTTGGGTTACAAGATGTCAAAAACATAAATTTAGAAACATTCAAAAGATGATTTGATTTTAGTTTAATGATTAATTTTTACATAATAGAAAATAGAAAGTCAGGTAGGTCATACATTGGATTTAGCTCTTGGCCTGGAGTCAGGAAGACCTGAGTACAAATCTTGCCTCCCTGGACAAATTACTTAATCATTCTGTACCTCAGTTTCCTCATATGTAAAATCAAAATGATAATAATAATACCTTTCCCAGGGTTGTCATGAGGGTCAAACAAGATACTATTTATATAAAGAACTACATAAATGCTAGATATTATTATTGGAAATGGTATGTGGAGTATTTGAGGAGCCAGGATGGTAGGTTAGATGCAATCCCGCTGAACTTTCTCAGTATTTCCCTCCAAACAACTTTAAAATAATGCCTCAAATTAAATATTACTGGCAGACTCAACAAAACGTCAGGGTGTGACATTTTTCTGACCTAAGAAAACCTAGCTGAGCAGGAGAAGTTTGTGACAGTGGGGTGGGAAGCCTGTTTGGCACCCATACACATGGTATCAACAACAGCAGGAGCTCTCAGCCCCAGAGATAGTAAGGGAGGCAGACAACTGGTGAGAAAGAGATTACAGAAGACCCTTTGCTGGCACTGATTAGCAGCTGTATTGACCATACATACTTCTGGGTCTCAGTTCCAGGGCGAATAGGGAGCATTGGGGTCTGTCACAAGGCAACAGGGGCCCTGGTCACAATTCCAAGGCAAAGAGAGCACTAGCACTTGTGCTTGAAGGGGACCAGGGGCCCTTCCTGGATAAAGACCACAGTGCAGACGAGGACAGCAGTGACTATACGTCTAGGATCACACCACCTCGAAAGGAGTAAAAATTTGTAGACCCCCCAGAACGTTGGGACAGTTAAACCCCAACTTTAATATAAAGTTCAAACTCAAGAAATAGGTTGAGAAATTGAGCAAACAAAAAAAGAAGAGGAGAAAGAATTTGACCATAAAAGTTTACTGTGGTAGCAAGGAAGACCAGTGCATAAACTCAGAAGACAGCAGCAATGTGGAAGCAGCTATAAACAAAACCCCAAAGAAAAATGTTTTTTTAAAAAAGTTTTGAGTTCCAATTTCTATTCCTTCCCTGCCCCCTACCTGAGGTATATCAGTATATCGAGTTGATATAGGTTATACATGTGTAATCATGGAAAACATTACCATATAAGAAGACTCTGAAAGAAAAAGTGCCAATTGGACCCAAGCCCAATAAGAATTCCTGGGAGAGTTAAAGTGGTAGAGGAAAAATTGAGAAAAGAAATGAGTGACGCGAGGAAATTATGAAACAAGAATTAACACCTTAGTAAAAGAGACACTGAAGAAAATAACACCTAAAAACAGAATTGACCTGAATGGTAAAAGAGACACAAAAATTCACTGGAGAAAAAACTTCTTAAAAGGTAGAATAGGCCAAATGGAAAAGGAAGTACAAAAATTCACTAAAGAAATAACTCCTTAGGGGTATATATGCGTATGAATGCATTTGTGAGTGTGTATATATATGTGTACATAGACAGAGGGCACAGGATCAATTGAATAGGAAAGGATGATATTTTTAAAAGGTGAAATTGAGAGGTAGGAGAGGAATAGAATGAGAGAAGACAGGGAGAGACAGAATGGGGTTAATCATCTCATATAGAAGAGGCAAAGGATAACTGTTACAATGGAGAGGAAGAACAGGAAGGCAAAAGGGAATGGGTCAACCTTACTCATTGAATTTGGCTTAGGGAAGGAATGGCACTCTCAATTGGGTATCTTGCCCTATAGGACAGTAGGGGGGAAGGGGATTAGAGGGGGAATGATGGAGGGGAGGGCAGGTTGGGGGAAAGGTTGTTAGAAGCACACATTTCTATAAAGAGACAGGGACAAAGTAGAGAATAGAACAAGTGGGGGGCAGGATAGGAAGGAGGGAAATATAGTCAGTCTTTCACAATATGTCCATTATGGAGATGTTCTGCACAACTACACATGTATGGCCTGTATTGAATTGCTTGTCTTTCCAGTGGGGTTGGATGATGAGGGAGGAAGGGAAGGAATCTAGAATTTAAAGTTCTAAAATTAAATGTTAAAATATATATATATATATTATTAGTATTAGTATTATTATCTACATGCAACTGGGTAATAAGATATACAGGCACTAGGATAGGGAGATCCATCCATCTTGCCCTATCAGAAAGTCAGAGGGGTGATGGGGGAGGATATAGGAGAGAACAGATTGGGGGAAGGGATATACAGTGGGATCGCTGTTCTGGCATAGTGGGTAGGAGAAAGATGGGGAGAAAATTTGTAACTCAAAATCTCGTAGAAATGAATGATGTAAACTTTTAAAAATAAACAAAAGTTAATTTTTAAAAAAGAAAGAAATCCAGCAGGAAAACAAAAAAGAAATAACACCTAAAAAAAAAAAAAGAATTGGTCAGATGAAAATAGAGGTACAAAAACTCACTAAAGAAAATGATTCCTTAAAAATTAGAATTGGGTAGGTAGCTAATGATTCTGTAAGACATCAAGAAACAAAAAAAACCAGTTAAAAGAATGAATAGAGGAAAATTTAAAATATCTCATCAGAAAAGCAAGTGAACTGGAAAATAGATCAAGGAGAGATAATTTAAGAATTACTGGACTTACTGAAAGCCATGATCCCTTGAGGGAAATTACATTATGCTGAAATGTACAATGAAGAAATAATCAAAAATGTTTACAGTAAGCTTCTCTGATAAAGTTATTTCTCAGATACATACTGAGTATAGAATTGCATCAAATTTATAAAAATAGGAGTTATTTCCCAGTTGATAAATGGTCAAAGGGTATGTATGAACAGGCAGTTTTTAGAAAAAGAAAGGAAAGCCACCTGTAGTCATAGGTCATTGATGATTAGAGAAAGGCAAACTAAAACAACTCTGAAGTACCACTTAACATCTATCAGAAATCATGAATGTTGGAAAGAATGAGAGAAAAATAGGTTAAACTAATGAATTGTTGGTAGAGTAATGAGCTCATCCAGCCATTCCAGAAAACAGTTTGGAACTGTGTCCAAAGAGCTATAAAACCATGCATACTGTTTGATCCAGCATCATATCCCAAAGAGATCAAAGGAAGAGGGCCCGTAGGCACAAAAATATCTAGAGCAGCTGTTTATGTTGGTGAAGAACTGGAAATTGCGGTGAGACTCATCAGTCAGGGAATTGCCAAACAAGTTATGGCATGTGATTATGATTAAGTACTATCGTGCTGATGGAATGACGGGGGAGGGGAAGTGGTTTCAAAAAAATATGGCAAGACCTATCATGAGTGCATG
Source organism: Pseudochirops corinnae (assembly GCA_028646515.1). Classification (NCBI taxonomy): domain Eukaryota; kingdom Metazoa; phylum Chordata; class Mammalia; order Diprotodontia; family Pseudocheiridae; genus Pseudochirops; species Pseudochirops corinnae. The sequence goes on along the minus strand of CM053587.1, from coordinate 318,917,780 downwards.
CAAAATGGAATGAAAAGAACCAGGAGATCGTTGTGCACAGCAGCAGCAGTGTTACGATGGTCCCCACCTTTTAAAGACTTGGCTGCGCTGATCCAGCGTAGTTCCAAAGGGCTTATGATGAAAACAGAACAAATGAACTCTTAGTGCAAACTGAAGTATGATTTTCTCACTTCTTGCTCTTTTAAACATCCCTATATGTGTATAGCTAATATGGAAATACGTTTTGCAATATTTACTTTATGTGATTGATAGTGTATTGTTCGCCTTTTCAGTGGGAGAGAATATGGAAGTCAGAATTTAAAAAGAAAAATAAAATTTTGAAAATATTTTATAAAAAAGAAATTGTGTGTCTTTGCATTTAAGTGGATTGTGTAGAATTTGCTACCATTCAGTTTTTGTAGTAGAGAGAAACAAAATTTTGTACTAAAATTTACTTGTTAAATGTGTATTATTTTATAGGTGTCTTTTTTCTTTCTTGTTAAAAATCAAGTATGAGAAAACTTTATTCCATTTCCAAGATGACTTGCTACAAATTGCCCACATTTTTGTTTGTTTCCAAAGCAAAGCAAAAACTAGAGGATCGTCTTGCAGCTGCTGCCCGAGAAAAGCTGGCCCAGGCCTCCAAGGAGTCAAAGGAAAAACAGCTTCAGGCTGAGCGGAAAAGGAAAGCTGCTCTCTTTTTACAGACTTTAAAAAACCCCATGTCAGAAGCAGAACCTGGGAAGGTGGAAGATCATCCCTTTGGTGTGGAGGTGAGTTGTGTGGGAGTACTGTGTCTGCATGGTACCATTGATGTTATTGTCAGTATCCTACCACATAGCTGCCGTTCTCTCCACTGGTACCTATGGTGGTCTTCTGGCTAGTTTGAAAGTCTGAGACTCAGGTCCACTTTCTGTCCTTAAAATTAGGCAGATTTAAGTTGCAACAAAGGGACTACTGTAATACTTTTTATCTAGTTATATTACCTATATGCTTACCATATATTCTTATATGTAATATAAGCACATACTCTATTAACCAAAAGTTAACCATATTGATGAAATATGGTAAAGAATATTGGCTAGCAGCTCATTTCATTATCAACAACAATCATCTTAAGTTCTTCTTAAGTCCAGCAAGCAGTTTTTGTTGTTTTTTTAGCAAACAAAAATCTGCCCTCTCCTGCTTCCTTTTCCCATTAAAAATAAACAAAAAGGCAAAACCAAAATACATGTCTCAGTCTGCACCCTGAGTCTTATCCCCTTAGGATGTCAGGGGGTAGGTAGCATGTTTCATCATGAGCACTCTAGAATCGTGACTGGTCATTGAATTGATCAAAGTTCTTAAGTCTCAGAATTATTTCTCTTATATTGTTTTTGTTATACAAAGTTTTCTCCTGATTCTTTTCACTTAACTGAGCATCAGTTCATACAAGTCTTCTAGGTTTCTCTGAAACAATCTCTTCATCCTTTCTTAATGTGCTATAGTATTCAATTACATTCCTGTAATAGTAGCCATTCCCTTAGTCAAGGACACACCTCCTTAGTTTCCATTTCTTTGCTACCACTAAAAATGCTGCTGTAAATCTTGTATATATGTATCTTTTTCCTCTTTCTTTGAACTCCTTGGAGATATAGACGTAGTATGGTGTAGCTGAGTCATCGAATATAGTCTGACAGCTTTTTGGATGTAGTTCCACATCAGTGAGGGGTTTGGGATTTTTTTTGGCCCTCCTATCTGCCAGGTCCTGTGCTATGCAGTGGAAATACAGGAACAGAAATGAAACAGTCTACCCTGGAAGAACTTCTGTTCCTAATGGGCAGTGGGGACAGAATAACATATGCACAAGTAAATACAAAATGTAAACTGCATAAATAAAAAGTAATTTCATGGGGAGACCACTAACAGCTGGAGGGAGGGATCAGGTGAGGTGGTCCTTAAGCTTACCCCAAGAGGTAAATAATGAGGGCAATTATTCCAATACATGCAGGACAACCTCTTCAGAGGTAGAGAAATGTAAGATATCAGGGATATGGAATAGCAAATAAGCTAGTTCAACCATTTGAGGGAAAGCAACATGAGATTATTTGGAAGGGAAATTGGAACAAGATTGTGAAGAGCGTTAAATACTAAAGGAGGTTCACTTTTATCTTAGAGGCAGCAGGGAACATTAAAGCTTCTTGAGCAAGCTAATGAAATGGTCATACCTTTGCTATAAATAAGAATATCAGTTTAGCAGCTGTATGGAGGGTTGGTTTGAGAGAGGAGAGGCTAGATGCAGGGACACTAATAGCAAGAATTGATGGGGTCCTAAAATAGAGTAATTGCATTATGAAAAGAGAAGGGGACAGATGTAAAAGATGTTATAGAGATGGAACCAATGAGATTTGTCAACTGATTGACTATGGGGAACGAACAGGTGCGTGCAAAGCATTTGTTGAGCACCTGCTATGTGTACAGTTCTAGGAATCTAGGATACAATTAGAAATGTACAAACTGAACAGTCTCTGCCCTGAAGGAGCTTATGTTCTAATTGGCAGACCACAAAGAGGCAAGTGGTGGCCAGTGAAAGGAGTCATCCATATCTCATCCTGTATGTATGAACACCCATAATTCCTCCTACATATAGTCCCTGGTCCCATGTGACCTGCTGGAGCAGCAGCAGCCCTGATGGCAAGGCAGAAGAGTGACTTGAATCATAGTGGTATCTTCAATTATAAGTTAATAGAAAGGATCTGTTTAGTTACATGTATCACTAATGCAATATTCACAGCACTGACGGTGACTATGAATATGCTGGCTTAGTTCTGAATCACAAAACATAAAAGACTTTCCATATGGAAGACAGAAGCAAAACATTTATTCAGACACGAGGAAGCCAAATCCCAACACCAGAAAACCAAATTCATCATAGCAACAAAGAAATCAATAAACAATAACACTGTAGAGAGCAACGCTATCCCTAAGCCTTTCCACAAACACTTATAAACCTAGTTGTCTCCTTGCCTGTGTCTTCTCTCTCCCACCATACTAACTGCTTTGATTCACAGCTTCCTCTGAGCTCTGCTCCACCCATTCTGCAAACTCTTCCCACCACAGGCTCCATGTGATTATATTTGACCTATTAAGGGGCAGGGAAGATCTTCAAATTACCATTACCATTACACCATCCTTTCCCCTAAGATTAAAGCATAGGAGCCAGAAAATGGGCCATGATGTTGAGGGAATTTGAAATGGAGAATTGAGTAGAAGGGTAACTTTTCATACATGGCTTCATTTTTTTTTCCAGTAAAATATGAGATGAAGTCATCTGCTAAGAAGGAGGGATTAAGAGTGGTGTAGCACCAACACAATATTCACAGTGCGATGGCCACTATAAATATGCTAGCATAGTTCTCAATCTCAAAAATATAACAGACTCTCCATATAGAAGACAGAAGCATAACAATTTATTCAGACGCCAGAAAGTCAGATCCATCATAGTAGCAAAGAAGTTAATACACCATAACACGGCATGAAGCCAAACCATCCTTTAGCCTTCCCACAAGCCTAGCTGTCTCCCTGGATGCATCCTCTCTCTCCCACCATTTAACTGCCTTGATTCCCAGCATCCTGTGGGCTCTGCTCCACCCCCTAGCAAGCTCCTCCCACCACAGGCTCCATGTGACCACCTTCGACCTATTAAGAGGCAGGGAAGATCTTCAGATTTCCGTTACCATTACAAGTGGTTTAGCTGACTTGAGGAGAGAAGAAAAGGTTTACAATTGTAGTGACAGTGAAATAGTTCATCAGTGAAGAGTCAGCGGAAAGAATGAAACACAGCTTTGAGAACCCCATTGAAATTGGAAAGAAGGAACAAAACATTGAGTACCTACTGTGTGCCAGGCCCTGTACTGAGCCCTTTTTGTCTTTTAAAACAAAGCACTGTCTTTTTCATCCTTACAACAGCCCTGTGAGGCAGGTGATGCTATTGTTCCCATTTTATAGTTGAGGAGCTGAAGCTGAAAGAAGTGAAGTAACTTGCCCGTGGCCACCCAGCTAGTATGTGTCTGCAGCAAAATTAAACCCAGGCCTTCATAACTCCAGTCCCAGCACTCCATTCATTATGCCACCTTGCAGTGGTCAGCATGATTTCCTGACTTCTTCTACTTACGAATGGGTGGGAACCAAAAAGGCAGACGATGAGAGTCATCCACAGAGTGGAGGAGGAAATAGAAAAAGAGAGTACAAAGGATTCAAGAGTAGAGAACAGTGTAAAAGTTGGACCGGGTAGCTGTAGGCAAAATTTTAAAGGGAGAAGTCATGCCAGAACAAAGGAGGGTAGCTAGGAAAGCAGGGAGTGCTGGAGGAACCAGAGGTTTGAGGTAGGAAAGAGAATGACAGAAAACATAGAGGATTCTGGTCAGATAAAAGTATTTCAGTTAAAAACCATAGGTGTAAACTTTGTGTGTCATGAGGATGTGTGTTGAGAAGATGTGAAGTTATACATTACAGGAGTTGAAGAGATTAATGAACTGGCCTTTAATGGAACATTGGCAAAAGATAGTTGGAATAGAGTCCCACAGTGAGCCAAGTACTAAAATCTTGAGAAAGGAAGAAAAATGCCTTTGGGGTACCCATCACCAGGCTCTCCAGAAACTACCCTATACAGCAAATATTTTTGACATGCCTACTGTGTGCAGACTGCTTTGGTAGGCTTCTTAGGGATATACGAGACACCAACCTTCAAAGAGCTTAGTCTAGTTTGGGATAAGGCATTGACACAGCTCTAACATGCAACATTGCATGATTAAAGAGTTTGGTTACAAAACAGACTGTGGAATTTCACTCTTAGCTGGGATAGAAAGGGCAGAGGTTGCAAATTAATTACTTACCAATACTGCTTCAGAAGTTTTTAAGAACTGGTGTTTTGTGCTAGTTTGTGTACAAATGCTATATTCAGTATTCCATACATCTCAATGACTGGTCAGAAATTGTTGCTTACTGTTGCCTCTGCTAAGATAATGAGCAAATTGACCAGTTGCAGCTTTCCTTTTAGAGTTAATACTAAATTTTTAACTATCTTATTTTTGTGTAAATTGTTACTGAAAACTTATCTAACCAGGGAAAATAACCAAAATAAAACAGTTCTATGTAAATAATAACACATCATGTTTTGTTCCTATCATATTTAATCAGTGGACTGACCTGTAGTAGTGTGTAATTAGTCATAAGTTAACTTTTTTTTTTCAATTTAGTTTCCTGGCTTTTGAGAACCCGTCCTGATGTTTTGATATTCAGAGTATCAAAATTAAGTAACACAAGTTCTCAAACTCCAGGAAATTAAAATGAAATAGTTTGGAAATTTTTTCCATTGCTTACAAGATATTTCATTTCCCTTTGATGACTAAATAGAAGGTATTTAAAATATTTTTAAAGAGATTAAATACTATCTTCTCACCTTGCTGAGTCTTCAGGTTTTAGAGCTTTTTGCTGTTTTATAATTTGAAGCAATCCAACTTTTCTTTTTAAACTGTGTTCCAAGAATATCAAGGGGCCCTTTGAGCTTAGAAGCATTTTTGTGACCTACCTATTTTTTTAAATGACAAAAGATAATAGAAAATGACCAGACTTTCATTTCAGGGCATAATTATCTTCATATCAGTAAATCATTACAATAAAACTGTGGCACTTTAATATTCCAGAATGACTGAAGAAGCTAGTACTCAGAATCGAAATCAATCAAGGACCACTTTGCATTTAAACTGAAATTTAGAATGGATTATGGTTGCTAAATTTAGATATGGTGTTAAATAGAAAAAACAGTGCTTCTTCTGAGGTACTTTTTGAAAGAAAATATTCTTAGCAATATTTTCAAATTGGTGGATACAGTTTGTTTTGACATCTGTAGTAGCAGTAATCCTACATTAATTTTATAATCCAGAGCTATTGTTAACTAGCTCTAGAAACCCCAAGAAGAGGGTTTCTAAAACATGACATTTTGTTGTTAGTTGTTTTAGTTGTGTCCAACTCTTCATGGTCCCATTTGGGCTTTCTTGGCAGAGATACTGGAGTGGTTTGCCATTTCCTTCTCCAGCTCGTTTTACAGAGAAGGAAACTGAGGCAGATGGGGTGAAGTGACTTGCCCAGGGTCACCCAGGTAGGAAATGTCTGAGACAGGATTTAAACTCAGGTCTTCCTGACTCCAGCTGCCCTGAAAATTGACATAGATGACACCAAAACACGGAACTGAATGAGGGTATCATAAGATTTCCAACACTCTTTATGAAGCATTGTCGGAATCTGAAATGTGGCGGCATATTCTCTTTGTACCATCTTGTTGTCGGATAATCCATACTGCTTCTTTGAGAATTGTTTCTGACTCTGCTATACATAGAATCCTTAAATTACGACAGTGACCACAATTGACCGTTTACAAATATGTGTACTTACATAAATGTGAACATTCATGAATACACAGGCATATCTATATAAACATTCCTGGACCACTGAAATAAAGGGGAACAGAAAATTAATGGGATTATGTAGAGGTGTGGGATATCACCTTCGTCTCTCAGATTACCGCCTCATGCTTCTTGAGTATACCACTCTTCTTCATAAAGTTCCATGACAGGATACATCCATCCACCAAAACAAAGACACTTTTTGTATTAGCAAGCACCTTAGCATGCCCAGGATGGCTGTTGGCACAGGTTCTTAGAACTGCTTTTCTAAAGGAAAGCAACTCAAGATGGGTTAACAATCTTACTTTAATCAATCAAACATATATCATTTACCTAGTTCATAGGAAAAAGTCAGCACCTGGAACTTCAGAGAATGCAGACAGAATACAAGCAGAAGTTATGAGCAGACAAACAGATTAGCAGACAGCTTCCAGCCGTCTGACCATTACATCCATACCCAGTCAGTTACCAGAGAGGGAAGCACCAACATTTGGGTTTTTCAAAGCCCGGGGGGCTCAGTGGGGGCTTCCCAGAGTCTCATCTGGCCAAATCACACAACTCTTTCCAAAGTGAGCCCCAATGCAAAACCTTACATCAGGGTATATATAGCCTTCTCCTGAGTCAGAGAATGTCACAGCCCTCTTGATCCCCTGCCCAATCACGAAGTAATAAGGTGTGCGCATTACTGAAAAACAAGCCTCCTGCCACAGGCTCCATGTGACCACATTCAGTCTATTAGGGGGCAGAGTATACTTTCAAATCAGGGAAGGTTCTCAGAGCCACTTAAGCCTATCAAAGGGCCTAGGGGCAAGGAAGATCTTCAGATTCCCATAACATTTGGCTCCAACATCTTTCATGCCCATTACATAGGCAACTTACATCTGAATTAGCTTTAACATTTCTTAATTACAACATAATCCCCACAAACTAGAGATATCATATTTGCAAGGTACATAACATAGCAACTCTTTACCAGCAATCCAAAACAAAAATATCCAAATAAAGTTCTCTTGTGGGGGAATGGGGGGGTTGTCATTCCCCCCACACTGCCCTTGCAGGCTTCCTCCTGGCATTATCAGGTACAGGCTCTAATGAGCCAAGTCCCAGTCTTAATACTGCTCCATCCCCTGCTTCCAAGTCCTGAGGGGTGACTGGGCAACAAAACAAACAGGGTGGAGTCCCTGGGGGTCCATAGCACTTCACCCCACCTACCATAGACACAACTCCGTCCTCCCCCTGGGTCCCAAACCATGGGATACAGCAAGAAAACACATACAGTGCTCCTGCTTTGGTGCACCATCCTTATCTGCTCCTGTAGCTGAATTCTGAACTCCTGGGTTCCTTTTCCCGCAGGAGGCGGCCACTCCTTGCTTCTGCCCCAGTCCCCATGCATGCAGCTTACTATTCCTGCTCTCACCTCAGTGAAGTCAGCATGCAGGCAGCTCTGCTCTCCTGTTCCATGGCTCCACAGAGTCACAGCTACCACAGCCGGGAAACAAACAATCATTCCAGCCCCCATACTTTCCTTTTAGTTCACAGATCCCGTTTGTGACACCATTTGTATCAGCAATCACCCTAGCATACCCAGGATGGCTGCTAGCATAGGTTCTTAGATCTGCTTTTCTAAAGGAATGCTCAAAATGGGTTAACAATCTTACTTTAATCAATCAAATACATATCATTTACCTAGTTCGGCGGGAAAGTCAGCACCCTGAACTTCAGAGGATACAAACGGAAGTTACAAGCAGACAAAGAAAGAGATCAGCAGACGGCTTCCAACCTTCTGACATTACATCCATACCCAGTCAGTGACCAGAGAGGGAAGCGTTTTCAAAGCCAGGATGATATCTTACTTTTGTTGTAGCTTGTGGGTAGATGGCCTTTTGTGCTCTCCTGCCCCTTTTGAGAAAGTGCTTGGCGTTAATGGATGGTATTGTAGTTCAGTAGTATCCAGGGGTGGGAAACCTTTGACATTTTTGTGCTCTGTGATTGACCAGATGAATGTACTTTGCTTATGATTGGAAACTAATGTCCATTTGAAAAGAGACTGAATGTACTGCCCAGGAGTGGGCTACTTTGACTACTGGTCAGGGATGGGATACTTGGACCTTGGTGCTTTGCAATTGAATTGAGAATTTACTTGTTAAAGGAATGGATTTTGATTTTCTCTGTCCTGTGAATGTTTTGCCTTAATCTGTCACTGAATAATGGGATTTGCTGTGTTGATAATCTGAACCTTGGAAGTTGCCTTTGGTTGGCATTACACTTGCCTGTCTTGAGCCACTTGTCTCCTGTTTCCATTCATCTCTATTCTGTTCCTTTGTATTTCAGTGATTTAGGACAAATACTTCATTCTTAGTTTTAGGGGATGATTTCTGAGTGTTGATAAGTTATATCATAATAAAACCTATGCCTGGGATTTTTTTTAATTTTATTTGTGTTGAATTTTAACCATAATTCATTTCATTTATTTTAGTTACCTAATTTTCCCCCATGTACCCCGTCTTGTTATAACAGTATTTCATCTCCTTCTGTACAATACTTAATGTCTGCCTTCTCCCATCGTTTATGGTTCCCTGAAAGTAAACTTTATTTTTGAAATTTTTTTTTAAAAAGAGACATTTTTTGCTTGTTTTAAAAAATCATTTGGATAACTCCTGGAAATATAATCACAGATTGTAACTGATAAAATAAGCCCACAGAAATGTAATGTTAGTAACAGATGGCGATAAATATCTTTAATTGCTTCTGAACAAAAATACTTGTAATTAAGTTGCAAGTTGCTATAATTAATACACAAACTCTAAAATATTTTTAGTTTAATGCCATTTCTGAGGTTATATATTACCCTTGATTTTAGATAAATCCAATGATAGAAATTTTGTGCACCCAATGGAATCATATAACCATAGTGATTTTAGAGCTACAAGGGACCTAAAGTTTCATCTGGTAATTATCTTTTTATTCTACAGATTTAAAACTTGAGGACTATAAAGGTAAAAGGGCTCTGAGCTAGGTAGTGATAGAGCTGGTACTGAGCCCTGCCCTATCCATTTCACCACTTCTCAAGCTTCCATGGATTGTAGTCTCTTAGTTAACCTACTATATGTGTTGTTATTTGTCCTTCATTCTTGAAAAGCACCATGACACATTCATGAGAACGTGATGCCATGGCATGCGAGTGAATTGGACTTAAGTGAGGAAGGACTATACAAAGTCACCAACCTCACTTTCTCCTCCAGAGCCAACTGGGTCCAGTGATGAAATATAGATCAGGATAACTGGAGATGGCCCTGGATGCAGTGGGAGATCTTGACCTTTTTAAGCTAGGGTCTTTAATACCTCAGTTTGACTGAGGCAACATGCATTCAGTGATTAAGGCTAGGTAACAAATGAGGCAGAGATCAGACACATTTGAGTTTGGACAGTATTTTCAAGATGTACAGTTTCTGGTTGTTCTCCTCAATGAAAACTTAATAATGTACTTACTGGGAATTTTTCTTTTCTTAAATCTCACAATTCTGTAGCATCAATCAATCCATCCTTCTTTGTTGTCTCAGGAGGCAATAGTTTGGAATATTTCAGCTGCAGAAACCAATCCTGAAATCAGTGTCCTAATTGACATACAGTCATTTATACTATAGGAAAAATGTACCCATGACAGCCTGTAGTTGTAGATAGTTTAATAAAGCAAGTCTGTCCGGGGTTTCCAGGTTTGTGTTTTACAGTTGTTTATATCAGAAACTTTTGGTAGGGGACGGCTAGGTGGCGCAATGAATAGAGCACCAGCCCTGGCGTCAGGAGAACCTGAGTTCAAATATGACCTCAGGCACACTTGACACACTTACTAGCCATGTGACCTTGGACAAGTCACTGAACCCCAATTGCCCTCCAAAAAAAAAGGCAAAAAGAAAAAGAAACAGTTGGTAGAGGGTAAACTGACAGGTCCTCCCGGCTTAGAAAGGATTTGAACACAGATCCGTCAAAAGCCATTCATTCTAAAACTAATCTCACCAAACCAGAGTCTTGCCATCAGATATTCAGTTATTTTGTAGGTGATGGAGAGTTATTCTCTTCTGAGTTTGTGTCTCGGGTTTCCCTGGCTATACAGTATTTCTCTGCATTTCTCTATTGGCATTTTCTTCTATTTATTCTTTCTTCCACTTTGACTTCCCAAATGGAGACTTGGTGTTGGGCCTAGCCCCTGTGTCCTTCTGTAGGGAATGGTGGGGATTTCTTTGATATTGATTGATATTATCTGATGTCTAGGTCATAGTGTGATCCAGCACATCATTGTCCTCTGTGTCTGAACTCTGTAGGCTTCTGATCCCTGGTTCAGTTTCAGAGACACAGAGTAACATAGCCATAGGCTGTAGTATCCCGGCACTGGATGCATAGCTAGGGGCACGTCAGGCTCTGCCCCTGAGCCAGGCTTTTCTAGATGTCTTTTTAAGCAGACCTCAACTGCATTTACCATAGTTTCTCCTTGGATTTCATGTTCATTTTCCATTCTGGTATTCCTTTTTTTTTTTTTTAATCCTATAAAAAGAGCTGGGCTGTTGTTGTGCTTTCCATCTTGGGAGGTCAGGTTTTTTAACTGACAGCTCAAGAAGCCATCTACAAAGGTGTGAAGGGCTTGCCATCTCCGTTAGAGGAGTGGGAATACCCACACTGATGAAAACCTAGAGCTTCTCAGTTATTGAAGTAAGCATTTAAGTGCAGATAATAAAAAGGAAATGGTAACGTAGCAAATAATTGAGCGCCTACCGTATTTAAGCTGAAATTGGGACTGCAAATCATACTACTTTCTAAATAATTCAAAAAATCTTTCATATGTAATAATAATGACCTAACTATGAAATATTTGGAAGCACATAATAAAACATTAACACATTTTTCCAGGGATTCATCCATAAGAAAATGACTTGATAATTTAATGAAGTTTCACAAAGACAGAAAAACTTGATAGAAGTATTGAGTTTTCATATTTAATCGTGTTTTTTAGCTAATTTGGTATTTCTTTATAAATACCATTATTTCTGTTTTCTAATAAGAGTTAATCTGCTTTTTGGCAGTTAATTTTTTACAGCAGGAAACACTTATTGTTAGTTTTTATTCCTTACCAGTTGACAGATACCATAATGTGGTATGAGGATAAATAAATATGATTTGCTCTTGCTCTCTTATAAGTTTTACAATATTTCACTATTTTCTTCAAAAGTTAGACTTTGCTATTATAGTCTTCTCCTTTTTCTGCCAATCTTTATTTTAATCATTTTCATTTAGGCATTAAAACTGCTTCTTGAAAAGGCAGCTCAGACTGTCTCTAGAAGAATAATTTGCCATTGGTCAATACCCATAGCAATTATCATGCCCTCCTACAAGCTTCTCAAACAGTTTCTTATTGATTTGTTTCTTTTGAGAGTTCAGACAGATGCCTTAGGAAGCCAAAGAAAAGGTGTTAGACTAGAGTCTTGAGCATGACCATTTAACTTGCATTGCGAAGTACTCACATGCAAAATTTAGATTAGCGGTTAAACTCCAAAAAAAAACAACTCAAAATAAACTTAAATTAAGCTCGATTTAACATTTAAATTGAGTGAGAGACATTTTCTTAAACATTTTAGATTATTTTCTCAAGGAAGCAGCTGACTAATTTAGGTCCTTTATTGGGGGAGCAGGGAGCCAGGGAATCACATGGTTTGCCTATGTAGAGGTGTGTTTTCAGGCAGTGCAGTGAAGGCAAGATAATGAGTTCAGTTTTGGATATGTTGAGTTTAAGATATCCAGTAAACATTTGGAGATGAGAGATTGGAAGTCCGTCAGGAAGGAAATTGGAACAGGAAAAATAGATTTAAGGATCATCATCCTATAGAAATGTTAATTAAATCCATAAGAGTTGAAGCAATTGATGCGATTTAGGGGTGCAGAGATCCCAAAATAACAAGATTGAGGGCAAAGTTGTCTGGAAAGAATTCACAGACTCGAGTCTTCCAGTCAAGAGTTTATTGTTAAGGCTAATACGGCAGTCAGAGCTCCCTAGAGAGCTCACAACCTAACAGGAGTGATGCTAAAGCTTATATAGAAGAAATTCAGTGAGTTATGAGGCTTGTATGCTAATGGGGGGGGGGGGATCAAAGAGTGGTCAACTCCTGAAGGAACATACAGTTTCTCTGGCCTTGGGCACAGGCATCATTCACTACTGGCATGGAGGGTGGAGGGGATTAGGGAGAACCAGGGGGAAGCTTTAAGGGGCTGTACATCTACACATGTAACAAGATAGCCTTGGGAATTGACATCTGGATTGTATACAGTAGCTGAAGGAATCAGTACATGAGACTTCTGCTGGTATAAGATAGTCCTGTTCATACAAGGGAAATTCTACAGAGGTCAACTTGTTCTTGTAACATGGAGAGATAGTTTGCCTCACTAGGCCCACTCATGAGCCAGAGAGATAGGAGTCTTTGAGCTGGGGAGAGATATGGTTCAAGGACTGGGATCCAAGCACAGAAACCCCATCAAGATCACAAAATGAAGTAGTCTAGAGGAAGAAGAGATGTGAACACAGGACAGGACCCTGAAGGACACCAATGGTTAGAGGCCATGTTCTGAAGCACGATCGAGCAAAGAGACAGAGATAGGGTAGTCAGAAAGGTAGGAAAACCAGGAGAGATTCGTATCCCAAAAGTTTTGTCTTTGTCCAATGATTTTTTTCCAAAAAAAGTGCTAATTTTTTATGACCTTAGATTCCATCCAGATGATCATCTCCTCAGTTTCACAATATATGTCATTCAAGTCCCTTGATGCACCTTCAGCATTATCAGAAATAATAATAAATTTCTTCCTTTGAAAGAAGGTTCTTAAATTTCAAACACCTCTGCTCAGTCAACTTCAGATTAGTGAAGACTGTTCAATGTGCTCCCACATGCTTGTTTAGCACCAACTTCACCCTCTATTTGAGCAAAAATATTGAGAGGAGATGGTTTTAGATTATACACATTAGTAATATAAAAGCTTTCGTTGATGTGTATATGTTTATAGTCCTCAAACTACTAGCTTATTTTTTTAAATACATAACTGTTGTTTTTACTAGAGCCATTTGCTATCAGAACTGTGTGTAGAGTCTGTTTATTTTTTATTGTCCCCAAAGCCAGTTATTAGTTTTATTTTTTTTTATTCTGTTTTATTTTATTTTCAATTCTGAATTTCCTCCTGACTCCTACCCCTGTCCCATCCATTGAGGTTTTTAAAAAATTATAAATATGTATGATCCTGCAAAACAAATTCCCACATTACCCATGGCCAAAAACGATAATAATAATAATGAGAGGGAGAGAAGAGAGAAGAAAAAAATATGCTTCATTGTCTGCCCTCTTAGTCCATCATCTCCCTATTTGAAGGTGGGTAGCATGTTTTTATCATGAGGCTTTTGGAGTTGTGGTTAATCATTGTGTTGATTGGAGTTACTAAGTCTTTCAGAGTTGATTATCTTTATAATATTATTGCATAAGTGGTTCTGGTTATCTTCATTTTTATTTTGTGTCAATTCCTACAAATCTTCCAAGGGCTTTTCTGAAATCATCTGCTTTATCATTTCTTATACCATAATGCCATAACTTGTTTCCCCAGCTGATGAGCATCTCTCCTCAGTTTCCAATTCTTTGCCATCACAAAAAGAATTTCTATAAATTTTTTCTGTACATATGGATCCTTTTCCTCTTTCTTTCGTCTCTTTGGGGTACAGACCTAGTAGCAGTATTGCTAAGTGAAAGGGTATTTTGCAATGTAATGGTTTTTTGCCCATAGCTTCAAATTGCTTTCCAGAATAGTTGGACTAGTTAAACAGCTCCACTAACCATGCGTTTATTTTCCACAATTTATTTATTTTTCATTTTCAGCATTCATCTCCACAAGATTTTGAGTTCAAAATTTTCTCCCCCCTCTCCCCTACCCCCCACCCCAAGATGGCAAGCATACTGACTACCTCTTCCCCCATTCTGCCCTCTCTTCTATTCCCTCCATCCCCACTTTGCCCTTTACTTTGTTGTAGAGCAAGATGGATTTCCATACCCCATTGCCTCTATATCTTATTTCCCAGTTGCATGTAAAAACAGTTTTTTTTAACATGTTTTAAAATTCTGAGTTCTAGATTCTCTCCCTTCTTCCCTCTTCACCCTCCTCCCAATTGAGAAGACAAGCAATTCAATATAGGTTGTATAGTGTAGTTATGTAAAACATTTCCATAGTATTCATATTGTAAAAGACTATATTTCCCTCCATCCTATCCCACCCCCCATTTATTCTATTTTCTCCTTTGACCCTGTCCCTTTTCAAAAGTGTTTGCTTCTGACTATCCCCTCCCCAATCTGCCTTCCCTTCTATCACCTTCCCCCCTATTTTCCTGTAGTAACATGCATTTAAGTACGTTTTCCCCTCTAGCATTTGTTATTTTACTTTTTTGTTAACTTAGCCAATCTGATAGGCATCAGCTGTTACCTCAGAGTCGTTTTAATTTTTATTTGTCTAATAGTGATTTAGAGCTTTTTTTCACATGGCTATTGATAGCTTGGATTTCTTCCTCTGAAAACTGCCTTTTCATATCCTTTGACCATATGTCAGTTGGGGAATGGCTCTTATTCTTATAAATTTGACTTCATTTCCCATATATCTTAGAAATGCAACCTTTATCAAAGAACCGCTGCAAATGTTTTTTTCCCCCTAATGTCCTGCTTCTCTCCTATTTTAACTGCCTTGGGATGGTTTGTTCAGAACCTTTTTAATTTTGTGTAATCAGATTGATCTTGTTTTACCTCTTATGAGCCTTTCTGTCTCTTATTTGGTTACAAACTCTTACCCTATCCCCACATTTGACAGGAAATTTCCTCCATTCTTCTCTAATTTATTATTTGTGTCACTCATTATGTCCAAATTGTGTACTAATTTGGAACTTATTTGATATACAATGCGAGATGCTGGTTGATAACCTACTTTCAGCAGACTATTTTCCAGTTTTCCAAACAGTTTTTGTTAAATACTAAGTTTTTTCCCCAATAGCTGGGATCTTTGGGTTAGTTATTAGTTTTAAAATGTTCTTTTGATGTGCCAAGAACCTCCACAGGGAATGTTCTATAAATACCATTAAGCTAAAAATAGGATTGCCAACACAGATAGAATCTAATCCAAGTTGTTGTAATGACCAGTTTCAAATGCGTGAATCAAAGTCCTGTTTTCACTTTAAGAGAAAAGATCAATTATGGAACCTGTTTCTCCCTCCCATCCCCATATCTTGATGACTGTTATGTGAAAATCTTGCCTGAAATGATTTCCTTGCATAAAAACGGGAAGCTGAAAAATATAAACAATTAGCAAAGAAAACATTGTATCAGCATTACCACATAAAAACTAGTTAGTATAATAAAAGCAAGATCCTTTAATTCAAATAATAATAGCTATAGTTTTAAGGATTGCAAGGAATTCGTCTTAAAACATTTCTGTGAAACAGTTACTACAAGTATTATCCCCTTTTAGCAGATAATGAAATCTATTTGCCACTTAAGCTACATCTGTAGCTGAAGACATGTACAAGTGTACATGTCTGTGCACCATAATTTGAATGTGTTTGTGTGCACATGCTACAACTTCTTATATATGGCATTTTCCTCCTTAGTGCTGCCTTCTCTTCCCCCATAGCAAAAACACTGAAAACTACGTTGAGATGCCAGGACCTTTCTGTATCCAGTGGCTAATACATCTCCACCAACCAGAAGAATTACAACGATTGTGTCTCTGTTCATGTTGTATCCCTCCATGAGCTCGTTTTATTTTTGTCTGTGACCCCAATACCTAGCATCACAGGCAGTCACTCAACAAGCATTTATCAAACACCATATGCCAGGTGTTGTACTAAGGACTGGGGATACAAAGAGAGGCAAAAACTCAGTCCCTTTCCTCTGAGAACACCACATTCTAATAATGAAGACAACATGCCAACAATTTCTTGTATACAAGATGCTTGCAGTGTAAGTGAGAAGTATAGATTACAACCACTGAAAAGGCAGGGGGAGAAAGAGAGAAACAGAAAGAGAATTGGCTGCCAGGGACAAGAAAACCAATGTCATTGGCGCTTACGTGTTCGCTAGAAGAAGGCACAAACAGGTATCTGAATCAGGTTTATATTAGGCTTTGTACCCACATTCTGAAAATGAGTTTGATCTTTTCCCAAGGAAGCCAGTTCTTGCCTTCTTTCAATTGAAATTCAGACAGTAATGTTACCTTTTTAATCATCCTTGGGTTTTTTTTCCATGTTTATGGGACTTTCATATGCCGCATCTCAAAGAAAGAACAACCCAATTCTAGGCAAAGGAGAACTGAACTGGAAGGCAGATGACAAGGATTCTAGACACTAGACCTGTAGTAGGTCCTACTAGTACAGTTGTGCCACCAGGGTTCTAGTATCACTAGCATTGCCACCTACACTTACTCACTTTGTGACCTTCAGCAGATCATTCCAGCTCAGCTTTCTTCTTTGTAAAAAATTAAATTAACCCAGTGATCTTGAACAAATTTTCTAGCTCTAAAATTCTCTTTGGCAGCTTTTAATCTTGTGGTTATGGTTGATCAGATAATCCAGATGCAGGAGTTAGAATTTAGGTGTCAACCACATCTGCTAAATTCTACTACCATACTAGTATTCTGTTTGCTATGGTGATATCCTCATTTTGAATCTGATCGTCGGTCAAAGCTCCTTTAACTTCACTAAAAAGTGTTCTGTCTAGAGTTGAATCAGCCTAGCTGCTGTTTCGGTGCTAATTTCTGCACACATACACAGCAGTGATAATCAGCATACCTTAGTAATGATGGCCCTCAACTCATAATTTTCCAAAAAGGCTTCTGGATCCTCAACAAAACATCGTATTTTGTTCCAGGGGAGTTTTAGTGTTTCATGTGTTTTGTTGCATTTGGACTGTCTGTATCGAGGTAATCCATATATATATATATATTTAATATGATAAATCTGTTACTAAAATGTTTAATTAACTAGACATTCTCTTTTTCCAGCCATTCAGAGTGATGGGTTTTACCACTTATGTTTCATTCTCTTAAATGTTTCTCACTTTAAAATCACTATCATCGTTGCTAGTCTAACTGATATGCTTGATATAAAAAACATATGAGAAGGAACAGTTGGTTTCAAGGGTTATTTCAGAGGAGAAGTTTTTAAAACAAAAATATCACATTAAAATAACCCAGATTGTTTTGTTAATTCAATTTGAATACATATGCTTGTAAACCAGCTCTGTCCTATATTATGAGAAACCAGGTTGTTAATTTAGGTGATAATTCTCAAACCTATTTATGATCCTTGAAACTCAAAAAAGTTTAGCATTATTTTAGCGTGTTTTGTAAATATTACAAAAATAACTAGTCTCAAAACAGTTGAGAATAGTAATTTTGGTTACAGTTTGGTATAATAATTTAAACTACATATGGCTTATATCTATCCAAATGTTTTTGAGCATTTCTTTGTAATAATACATATTTAAATAGGGAAGTGGGAAGCACAAACTAATTATCAAACTCTAATTTACAAATTCCTTGTTTTAATCTGTTCCTATTGTATTCAAATTAGGCCTCCTGGTCATAAGTAGAGGAAATCTTAGAATAGGCAGAGTGGAAATTATAGCTGGATCAGGGTGATTTTCCCAACTCCTATGAAATAGCAGCTTGGGAGTGACAGAATTTGAAATGAAGGACAAACCTGTAGTGGCTGCCTGGGCATTGTTTTAGATAAACCTTGTAGCAGAATTCTCTGAGGCACAAAATGATAAATTGCAGATTTCTCTGTGTGTCTTGAGGTGTGTGATGGTTAATTGACTATAGCTAAAATTATTCATTTAGAATGAGTTGAAGAATGACCTTTCTATCCCTAGCATAAAGGTGTTTAGGGGACTGCATGCCTTTGCATTTGCCGTAATAGCCTTAAAACAAAATGTGTCTTATTTTAAGTTTATTCGTTGATGAGGAGCAATCTTCAAAGTGTTGTTATGATTCATAAAGGATACTTTATCACATTAACAGAAAACAGAACTTAATCACTTTTTCTGAGTAAATTGTTATTCTTTGTTTCCCTGACAAAGATGAAATGTAGACCTACTCACAGAATGTCAGTTAGAACCACATGGTTTTTGTATGTTAGAGCTGGAAGAGAGCATCCCTTCAAATTCGTCCAGGCAGATGCTGCCCCATTTTAAGAATTAGCCAAGCCCAGGGCCAAGGTGTAGAATGACCTGCCTGCCTACACACAGTCATCTGGGAAGCCAGCACTGTTCCTGGTGTTCCACCGCCCTGTCCTCAGGACTGGGCACTTCCCCTAAGACTTGCATCTGACCACTCACTTTTACATATCTGTTATTAATCTTCAGCCCTACAGGTTTCTAACAGGGTATGTATACAGTTGAGGAAATTGGTACGTGGGAGAGATTTCAAAGAGCAGAAGGTTTTTTCTTTCTTTTTCCTTTCTTTTTTTTTCCATGTACAAGTCTGAAGAATTATGCAATTAGACACCTTTGATGTCCACACTTTCCCCCTGCCAAGATGTCTTTTCTGGGTTAGCTCTGTCGATTGCATTGGCATAAAGAACTCAGTGTTAAAAAAAAAAAAAACACCCTCCCTACCAGAACAGATTAACAACTCCCCCTCAACTTAAACTGTTAGGTAAATACCTGTGACACTGAAACATTAAGGGACTTGGCAGAGGTTGCACAGAAATATGTGTCAGAGATGAGACTTGAACCTAGATTGTCCTGACTCCAGACTGGCTGTCTGGGCACTCAAATGCCACTCTCCCCACAGAGACATTAGTGAAGATGTTTCTGTCATCTCAGAACTTGACCTGTATAATTTTTCTTGCTAAAATTGTTGTTTAATGACTCTAGTCACTTTTCCAAGTACAGGCTTGGTTGAACATGTTATTTGTGCCAGAGGATAGGTTGGTGACTTAAAACAGATGGAGTCTATATTTCAGTCTAAAATAACCCAATCAGTAAGCATTTATTAAGGATCTGCTGTAAGGATCACTGTGCTAAGAGCTAGAGATACAAAGAAGGGCAAAAGACAGTCCTCACCCTCAAGGAGCTCACAGCCCAACAGGGAGACTGTAAACAAACAGCTGTGCACAGACAAAATAAAGAGGAAATAATTAACAGAGGGAAGGCACTAGACTTAAGAGGGGTGGGGAAACATTTCTCCTGGGGGGGGGGAGGGACTAATTGGCACTTGAAGGAATCCAACAAAATCAGAAGGCGGAGATGAGGAGGGAGAGCATTCCAGGCATAGGGGATGCCAGAGAAAATTCCCTGAGCTTAGAGATGAAGTATCTTGTTTGTGGAACAGCAAGGAGGCCAGTGTCATGGGATCAAAGAGTTTGTAATGGGAGCATAAGGTGGAAGGGGAGAGAAATAGGTTGTGAGGGGCTTTAAATACCAAACAAAGGATTCTGGATGATAGAGTATCGCTGGAGTTCATTGACATAGTTGGTCCTGCTCTTTAGGAAAAATCACTTTGGTAGTTGAGCAGAGTCAGGAGGGATTTGTGAAAGACAGGCTAGCAGGCTATTGCAGCAGTCCAGGGGTGAGTTGATAAAGGTCCCTACCAGAAGAGTGGCAGTATGTGAGGAAAGGGGACTATGCAAGAGATTTTACAAAAACAAGGTCTACAAGCCTTGGTAACAGATTGACTATGGGGGATGAGAGAGAGTGAAGAGACAAAGGATGGCACCTGAGTGGTCAGCCAGGGAACTGGAAGGATGGTATTGCCCACTGGTAGTAATAGGGAAGTTTGGAAAGGGAAAGGGTTTAGTGGGAAAGATGAATTTTGTTTAGGACATAATTGAGTTTTAAGATGTCTATTGGACGTCCAGTTCAAAGTGTCTGAATCATCAGCTTAAATATGGTAATTGAATCCATAGGAGTTGATGATCTCATCAACCAAATGAAGTAGCATGGAGGGAGAAGAGAAGAGAGCCCTGAATTCCAGTGAGGGACACTTTAGTTAGATGGTGTGCCCTGGATGAGGATCCAGAGAAGGAGCAGTCTGATAGGTAGGAAGAGAACCAGGGGAGAGTGATGTCATGAAAACCTAGAGAGATTTGCAGTGTCAAAGGCTTCAGAGAGGTCAAGGAGGATGAAGATTGAGAAAAGACCGTTGGGTTTGGCAACTAAGATATCATTGATAGCTGGAGAGAACAGTTTTGGTGGAGAAGTAAGATTGGAAGGTGAATTATAAGGGGTTAAGAGAGTGAGGAGAATAAGTAGAGGCAACTGTTGTAGGTGGCTTTTTCAAGTTTAGTTGTGAAAGAAGAAGAGATATAAAACAGTAGTGGAGACAGAAGGATCAAATGAGAGCTTTTTAGTATGGGGGAGAGGTGGATATAATGGTAGTAGAGGAGCAGCCATTAAAGAGACAAACAGATGGAAGATAAGAGAGGTAGTGGAGATGATAGAGAAGGCAGTCTGCTAGAGGAAATGGAATGAAACAAAATTCCTCGTTCCATGTAGAGGAATTAGCTTTGGCAAGGAATAAGGCCACCTCTTCACATGAGACAGAGGTGAACGCACAGCAGTATGTGTCAGATAGTGACACATAACATCTGGGTAATGGGAGATGGGAAGGAAGAAGAGGCGGCTCTTGGCAAATGACGTCCTTTTTTCTTTTTTCTCAGTAAGATTTGAGACAAAATCCTTGATTGACAGGATGGGGGGAAGTGGAGTCATGGGATGTTTGAGGAAGCTTGAAAACAGGGTTTAGAAAAGCCAGTGTGGAACAGTGAATTAATTAGGGAGGTGTCTCACAGAGGTGAGGGCCCAGTTGAGCTTGTGTAACATAAATTTGTAGTGGACCCACCCAGAATGGTTGTGTGATTGTCTCCAACTATATTCAGCAGCAGACATGGAGAATGGTAGCAGATGGTAAGAATACCGCAAGGCTAAAGGGGGCCAAGACTTGAGGACTCCATAGAATTAAACAGATTCACCAAGGAGTCAAGATGGGGAGAAGAGCAGAGGAACAAGTGTAGAGTAAAATTGTTTGTTTTACTGGTGCGAGGGGTCATTCTTTACATCGGGGTTTTTGACTGCGTACTTGGGCCACCACAACAGCTTTATTTTTAACAGCCAGACATTGACTTCATTCTTTCAGGAAGTCAGTAACATGCCGTGTACTTTACTAACTGGAGTGAGACCTCTGCCAGCTTTGGAAGTTAAGCCACCAGAAAGGCCTTCAAGCAAAAGTAAAGATCCTCCCCGAGAAGAAGAAAAGGAAAAGAAAAAGAAAAAGCACAAAAAAAGATCTCGGACAAGATCCCGCTCTCCCAAATACCATTCATCATCTAAGTCCAGGTCTAGATCACATTCAAAAGCAAAGCATTCTCTTCCCAGTGCCTATAGAACTGTCCGACGGTCAAGGTGAGTTTGCAAAAAAGAGAGAATGGGACTGCTTCATTAAATCCTTGTAAATAGAGTTAATGATAATGAAGAAAATTAGATTTTTGTCTTTTTACTTTCAGCATATTCAAAGATAATCCTTTTCAGTTCCATTAATATTTATTGAGGGCCTAGTATTGGGGAATGACCTAAATAATACAGAGATAAATAACACATAAAACCCGCCCTAATGGAGCTTTATAGGCTAGGGGGTGGGTTGTTCAAAACCTCCAATCAGGACAGTTTAAAAATGGTTTAGATTTTAACAACTCATCTACCATCAAGTAGATTAATGAATGTGTCCCACACAACATTGCCTGAAAAATAGAGGGTTCTTTTTTTTTCTGTAAACTCTTCCTTAACTGTCTCATTTCTTTTGATGCCAGATTTCAGTACCAAAGAAATCTTTGCTAGTAGAATTGTAAATGTGTACTCATTCTGCATAGTCATATGGAGTTGTATGTGGTCAGTGAAAAGCTCATAAGGTTTTAAAAAGTATAATAAAAGTGATTTGGGCATTTCATTTTTTGTTTTGCTTATTTTTAAAGCTAGTCTTTCTAAACTACCTGTGGCAGTCACTACCTTGTGAAAAAAAAGTTTTCATATGATGGACAGCATCAGGGGTAAGGTCCCCTTCTCTTTAATCTGGTGATTGAAGAATTAATGGCAAAGGAAATAAACAGAATTAATACTTCTGACAGTGTAAATAAAAGGCATTCAGACTTTTGTGAGTTGTAATATTTAGTGCTTTGTTATAGTAAGAGTGACTACTTTTAGGAAGTTAAGGGGGAAGAAATCTCATTTAATTCAGAGTTTTATTCTTTAAACTTTTTAACTTGTATTCCATATATTCTTGATTAAGTTGATGCTTTGATTTTTGTATATTTTCTTTTCAAGAGAAAAGATAGATTTATACTGTACTCTTTTTAAAAAATAAAAATTTAAAATTGGTTAAATGATGTACATTGCCCTAATGTAGAAGTGCTTTAAAATTCCATGATTTAGGATGGGTGAACTTAATCACTATTGTAACTCAGAAAAAAAACTGAAAAAAGACACCTAACATGCCCTAAAGTAATAGGAAAGTTTGGAAAGGAGGAGGGGCTAAAGGGAAAGATAATGAGTTCAAACCTGCCTCCTTTGGATGTTCTGGTAATGAAATGTCTGTCTTCATTGCTTCTCTTGTCTCTCTTTGAAAGCCCCTGGTGGGCATTTGTGTTTTCTCTCTCATGTGAAAATACTGTTTAGAGAGTAGCATTTGGCTGAGGAAGGACGTGTAACGCAGATGCAGAGAAGTTTTAGAATAATTTATAGCAAATCCAGTGGTCCTCGAAATTTCTAGAGCAGCAGAGGGCTGCAGTTTATACAGGTCTCAGAAAGTCCACAGTTTTAAGAGCTGTTAACAATGTCAAGATAAAATAGAATGTTTATCTTGTTGCTTAAGTATGAGAAGTTTGTCTCAGGAAAATCTTCTTTCAGGGTTAATTCAGACATCTTTTAAGTAAAACTTTTTCCTTTGAAATGTTTGCATTTGTTCTGCTTGCTCTGTTTTCATTAAGAAAATGATGCTGTAATTATTACATACTTTGTTTTCCAAGTGGTTGTATTCAGAAATTAAAAGTGTTATTCTAAGACTTAAGCTCTGAGTTTTTAGCTTTGGTGTCATTTTATTTACTATATATAAAACATGAAATCTATCTCTAAAAGGACTGTGTTTTTATCCAGTGTTAACATATTCAAGAAGCATATTCTTATTCTAGATTTTACTCTTTTGTGTAAAATGTTTTTTATAAGCATGAAAATATTGTATCAAAGTGACAATAACATATTTTCATAGCTCTAAATAGGATTCTTTATAGGGATACCAAAAAATGGTGACTTTGGCCAATAAGTCAGTAAATCAATCAGCTCATTAAAAACTATCAGTCAAATCAAGATTTAACTGAATTGACGAGTCCAAAACGGCAATCCACGTGGGCTTTGCTTTTATAAGTATAAAGTGATGTCACGCAATTTGCAGGACAACAAAAATGAAGCTAAATTGATGCCTTCAGTAATAATTGGTTAAGGTAGACATTTTTGCTAGTTAGCATCTTACCAAGTAATTACCCTTGGAAATGACAACACTTCTCCTTTGTGCTTCATTTCCCAGTATTACATCCTGTAAAGAGGGTCCCATGGTACAGAATGACCTATTGTGATCCTAACCATCCTTCAGAGGCCAGAGTAAGAGGAACATAAGAGCCTCAGTTGTGCTGAAGGGCCCGTGCTAGTTTGTAAGGCCTCCAGAATTCCAGGGACACGAGTTAATAAACAAGCTCTTGCTTCCCTGCCTTTGATTACCTTCTTTTGTGCCGGCTCCTGTCTCAGCCTTAGCAGTGTAGAATGACTGCTTTGAGTTGCATTCAGCATTACTTGTTTTTTTTCTCTACTGGTAGCAGTCTTTGGCTACCTGATTTTTCCACTTGCATAGTACCATTATGTGTAATGTTTTTGGGACATCTGGATGGCATAGAAGTTCAACATTTCTAAAATGGGGGCGTGGGGTCACTTTTCAAAACAATATGTAAAATATTCAAATGTATGAATAGGTTTTTTTCCTCAAGTTTTATTAACCATTGATGCTACTGTCATAATTTATAAATAGTTTTCTTTCAGATAGTTTAATGCATTACAGATATGAGAGTCTACATAAAACAGAATAAGTAACTTAGGAGTTCTGAGATAGTTTAAATTACATGGTGGTTCTGAAAGGAGTGCTACCAGCTTGAAATTAAAGATGCCATTTTCTGTCATTTCTGATTAGATGGAGCTATACTATAGTTGAAATATCTTTTCTTTTTGAAATTAGCCAGTCTAAGCAATAAAGTGGGAGGCAGCCTGGTCTATGTTCTGCCAGAGAGTGGAAACCCCATGTGCACTCTAATATTTATGGACTTCCTGAAATCCTGTGTATCATATGTGTTAGCTGTAGAATACCTACAGATCCCAAAAGTGAAAATCTCTCATGATTATTATGCATTTCTAGGAAAAGTATAATGTGTCTCAAAAAATAGAGTGAAAGATAATATTGAGTGTTTTTTCTTAAACCAACATTAAATGCAAGTTTTTTTCACTTTGTATTGGTTTCATTTGCATTTTCAGAGTCTCGTTTTTGGATATTTCTTTTGTCTTTTGGAATAAATTATTTTAAGAAGTTTCTTACACAACTTAATACTATTGCCTGATATTTAAATTCTATAGTTTGAATTATTGATGATAATGTACCTATTATCTTTGCAATTTAATTTGCAAAACTTTTTTAGTAAGAGGATTTATAGTTTTAGTTGTACTTATCTATAGTCTCTGGATTTATTTATCTTTGAAGCTATTCTAATTTTGTTATCTATTTCGACTCAAAAGTTTGTCAACTTATATGTATAGTAGTCCTGTGTGAATCTATATTCTCTATTTTTATCATAAATGATTTGTTTCTCTAAATGTTTTCATCTCAACTTCACATTTGGCTCCTTTAAATATTAAGGTAAACACTGGAAACATAACCAGACTGAAGCCTGCAAAAGCAGCATCATGTTTTGGTTTGGGGGAATCAAAGCCAAATAACCTGTGTGATGAGCTCAGTCTGCTGATCGTGCAGATAGAAGGATTAAACCTGTAAATAAAAATTTTGATTGTATTCATGTGAGCACATATCATTTTGAAGCCTGACCTCTAAAGCCAGTCTCTGCATGTATTTGTATATGTAGGAAAAGAGACTGGAACCCAGCAGCTTATTATCTAGTAAAGAATGGATGATTTGTAAATTAAAACTACATCCACCATTTAAATTTCAAGAGAACTAGAAGCTGAGAACATCCCCAGTATTGTTCTTGATTTATATTATCTTAGCAGTCTAGTGTTAAACTCAGCTTACTCATTTAAAGGTCTTTAAGTACTAACTAAAATACATTAGGTGAGATGTAGATGTAGCCAAAAAAGTGAAAGAAGTTTTGAAAAAGTTACAATTGTTTCCTTGGAATGAAACTTTTGAAGTTTCTTTTTATAGTAATTTAAGCACATCTCAAAATGATGGTTTGTTGTTTTCATTTTTAAAGTAACATTTTACCTATGAATTTGAGTTTTTACAGAGATCGTGTTTGAAAGACTGCAAATTCAGACAAATATTTTTTGAAAACCCCTGCATTTGCTTTATTAGAGTGGTTTACTAATAAGATAGAATGTCAGTTTCTTTTGCTTTATTATGGTTTTCAAAAATTTGGCTATATGGCCATTGTAAAAACCTGACTAAGTAGTATACGAAGCATGAGAGCTGCTGTAATTAATATAAAACTTTCAAATATCTCATGCAGTGTACTAAACTTTTTAAATGGCTTTTTCTCTAAAATGATTTGAAATCTAATGCTAATAACTATTTCCGTTTCAAATTGCCTCATAGTGTTACTAGGGTACCAGACTTCACAAGCACTAAAAGCTAAGTGACTCCATCCTGATAATATGAGGGTTTTCTTAGACTTATACATGTAAGCGCTCCATAAGGTGATAATAGAGCTTTGATTAAGGTACCAAGCTTTTTCAGGATTCTAGTTAACACCAAATCTAGCACATTTTATTCTGAATGTGAAGTGTGTGCCTCCATATCACAGACCCACAGCCTCCACAGGGACACTGAGCACGGAGCCATGTCAGAGCAGCTCATCAGTGGCAGCAGCAACAGATCAAGACAGTTATCAGGCAGCTTCGACAACGAAAAGATTTGACTCCTGGAGCTCTTTTGAGGGAAAACCTGGTAAAATGTCAAGGTGTCTAACTGACCTCAACCTTTGTAATCTGTTTTATTAATCTTAAGAAAGGTCTGAGAAAAAATTAGTTTTCTAAGAGAGCTTAAAACTGATTGGATACCATAATTTGTACCAGAAAGGGGTCTGTTTTATTGCTATATTTCCAGAAGAATGGCTCTGCTTCTGTATGAATCTAGAGGGTAGAATGTGATTATAACTGGTCTTTTAATGCATCATTGGTCTCTGCAACAACGGGTTTTTTTAATTGTAAGTAAAATGAATCAATGTAGAGTCTTTTTTAAAGTAGCAAAATAAAGCTGCTCTTCTTAGATTGTTTTCAAGTGGGTTGTTATGGAAACAAGGGAAGAGATGATTTTTTTTCCAATTGATTATTGCATGTGTTCCTGAAAATGTATAATTTTATTGAATGAACAAAATAATGCGATAGAGAAGTCCTGAAACGCATTGTTAAGTGACCTTATGTTAAGGACTCTGACTCTAAAGTGGGTTAGTGTCCCAGGTGGAAGTACCGTTCACAGATTATTGTTGGTTTATGCAGATTGTGATACTGGATGAGTAAAAGACATCTCTCTCAGGCACATGAAAAGTATTGCCAAAGTTTTCATTGGAGTAGATAATTTCCAGGAAGTCTTATGAACTTAAAAACAAAGTGGTGCTTTAATGTTAATTTAGAAAGACATTCAGAATTCGGTTGAAGTATTTAGGCTTCAAGCCAAAAAAAGAATTGGGTGTTAGAGAGTTGGGTAAATTCTGTGTCCCAGTGAGAACTGCTGCCAATCCTTGATTATCCATACTAATGGGACAGAGGGATAGCATGAATAAATGAAATTCACAGGTAATTTCCAAACCTTATTTTAGCCTCTTCCCCAAGCAAACCTTTTACTTGAAATCACAGCAAATAAAATTAACTACTTCGAATTATAATGCCTTTCTCATATCCAGATTGTAATAAAATCTACTAATGAGCAGGGAAAATGCAAAAAAAAGGAAAGAGGGAAAATGAAGCATAAGGCCTAAGTAATCCATAAATTATATCATCAGACTTTGTATAATCGAGAATTGGCTAAGCAGCAGACAGCTCCAGATTCAGTTATATATGGGTTGAAAAGTTCAGCACAGATAAGAAATCTACTCTGTAGATTTAGGTGGTTGAGAGAAGGGAGGAAAGAAGAAAGAGTTCTTGTGAACCCGGATATGGGGGGTTCTGGCATGACACAGACTAGTCCATACGGAGAGCTTTATAATAACCACATCTTCAAGAACCTTTTTTCTAGTTCTCGGTAGGCTTAGATGATGTCTGATTACTGCTGGAGTGATAGAGAAGTAATGTGATAGAGTCAGATCAAAACCAGCAGTAAATAAATCTACTTGGTCTTCATTCAGGTCACGGTCAAGGTCGCCTCGAAGAAGAGCTCACTCTCCTGAGAGAAGAAGAGAAGAGAGAAGTGTTCCAACAGCTTACCGTCTGAGCAACAGCCCAGGAATCAGCAGGAAACGTACACGTTCCAGGTGTGTGGACGGGAGTTTTTCTCCCATTTGAAAAAAAAAGTTTAAATTTGCATGCTGGATAATAACAATTCAACATTTACTCACACCAGATTTGTGACAAGGTCATGTGATTATTACTTGAATACTTTTTTGAATCTGTAGTTTCATCTATGTAGACACTTCCTCTACTCATGCAGTTTTTATAATCCTCCATAAAGACTGTCCTTAGTGGAGTGGCTAGGTGGCGCAGTGAATAGAGCACCAGCCCTGAAGTCAGGAGGACCTGAGTTCAAAGTCAGCCTCAGACACTTAACACTTACTACCCATATGACCTTGGGCAAGTCACTTAACCCCAGTTGCCCTCCAAAAAGCAAAAAAATATATATATATATCCTTAGTGTCCCAGAAACCTTCCAGTTGGTTTTTTACTATTTCAAAGATACTAAAGCAGCATTTGGGGTATGCATCTGTTATCCATCATGTGACCATTTTACAGCTAAGGAAACTGAGACCCAGAGAGGTAAAATGACTTACCCAGTATCCCATAGCTAGGACCTTTCTATTGCATTAGGCCAACTTCTCATAAAAGTATTTGGGGATTGACTAAGGTGGGTTGATAATCAAAGGAAAATCAGTGAAACAGGCCAATTCTGGTACCTGTAAAGTGAGCCCACACTACTTGCCCCATCCTAGGTCAGGCCAACTGCCTCAAAAAGGCAGGGACTATTTTGAGTTGCCATTTTGTAAATGAAGTTATACTCATTCTCCATTTTAGTTATCAGATACTTCTGTTGATATTTGGCCTGAAAGTGGCTGGGTGAAGACCTAGTCTTATTAATTTATATAGTCCTTTAGTAAAGGGCTTAAAAGGGGGTACTAGTCCAATGCTGTGGGTCTGACATCCCTCTGACAGTCCACCAGGATACCCCTGTGGACGCTGTGTACCAGCAGATGCTAGGAACATAATTTTCTGCCCTCTTTCAATAGAACCACCACCAAACATTCTCTCCAGGGAATGTTCTCCCTTGTTTCTATACTAGGCCTAGGAGATCCAGTTTTGAGTATATTATTACGCTTTGATCCTCTTCGAAAATGAAGGACAAACACAACAATATTATTGCCTTTTCTCCTATGTATCATGTGAGCTTTCCAAAACATTTATTTCTAACAAAGAAGAATTTAAATAAGAAGGGGAAAATTGTAAGTTTTGGAGGAGCTCTCTGTGATCTAGAACAAATTTGCTGCTTTTAGCTAAGCAGCAACCGAATTATAAAAACTTCATGTTATTATCTGTGCGGGATCACCCCAGCATTGCTCTTGTTACTGGGGAAGGTAATTAGCCATGCCTTTGGGAAGGGTAAGTCAATCGTTTTGTTTCTGCCTATACAACATGCTCCTCATGGCCATCACCGTAACTTAGACTTGGCTGGCCTACTTCAAAACAACCGAGCATGAGAGTAGCACTTTAATAGGGAAACCAAATTACATCAGTCCTAAACAAGCACATGACTTGTTGATTTGC
Organism: Pseudochirops corinnae; assembly: GCA_028646515.1. NCBI lineage: Eukaryota > Metazoa > Chordata > Mammalia > Diprotodontia > Pseudocheiridae > Pseudochirops > Pseudochirops corinnae. The sequence continues at coordinate 318,888,070 of CM053587.1, read as the reverse complement.
TGATAGGAATGTTTACGGAAATGCTGTTCTGGGCAACACACTATACTAGGCAACAGGGGAGACACAACGATATTTAAGTAAGTTCTAGCCCTAACTTGAAAAATGCTAGTCTAGTAGGGATAGATAAGACCATAGACAAATAAAATAAAAATGTGACTGATGAATGCCTAAAAGGAGTATAATAAGATCAGATGGGTGAGAAATCATTCCAGCTGGAAAGATCAGAAAGACATCATGGAGGAGGTGTCATCTGAGGTTGGGATTTGAAAGATATATAATATGTCAGTGGGAAAGTTTGTATTGTGATGTTCTATTGCATAAATGTACTAGGTAACTCCTTACAGACCAGCCATTAGAGAAGTATCAAAGGGGCAGCTAGGTGGCATAGCAGATAGAGCGCTGACCCTAGAGTCAGGAGGACCTGAGTTCGAATCCAGTCTCAGACACCAGCTGTGTGACCCTGGACAAGTCCCTTAACCCTATTTGCCTCCAAGAAAAGTATCAGAGATATTTTACTGTGGCTAAAATCATTGTATGCTAAGTTCAACTATAACTTTTTTAAAATAGGTTTTTATTGAAGTATAAGAGAAAAAGAATAAATCGGTATAACTGATCAAGACCTTTAAAAAAGTGAAAATGTGCGATGTGCAGTCCACCCACCTCTGCAAAGGGGTGAAAGGGAAATGTCTTCCCATGTCTTTTGAGCCTTGATTATTCCTTATAATTTTGCAACATTCACATTTAATTTTGTGTGTGTATAGTTATTTTTTCCTTTAATATTATTCTAGTCATTGTGTAGATTGTTTTCTTGGCTCTGCTTTCTTCACTCTCCATCAATTAATGTGAATCTTTCGAGGTTTCTCTATATTTGTCACATTCATCATTTCTTACAGCACAACTAGATTATTAAGTTCAATTGTTTCTGATTATTTCTTGTTTAGTCTGATCTCTCTATTTTTTAACTAATACCAGATGGTTTTTGATAAGTGCTACTTTTTGTCAGGTTCTATAAGGTATTATTTTGATAATTTGATGTATAGCATTGCAAGTGTAAATCAACTTTGGTGGTATTGTCATTTTTATTATGTGGCCATGAGCACTAAATATTTCTCCTGGTATTTAAATTCCTTATTTCTTTAAGGAACATTTTGTAATTGAATTTGTACATTTCTTTTGTGTACTTTAGTAGATTCAACTTAACTTTTTTTAATGTTTTCACTAAATTATCCTGGAATGAATAAATGAAACATTTAATAATAAATGAGACTGTCTCTAAGATCTAAGGAGAAATGATGATCATGGTGATTTGACTTGACTGGCACATGCTGCCTCCCATCTTGCCCTCAGAGGGCCTTGCTGCTTTGGGATCATGATTTTTTTTTCTTATCAGTCAGTAAATTTCTATGCCAGATACAGTTCTAGATACTAGGGATACAAAGAAAGGCAAAGGGAAGACAATACATAAATTACCAGGTGAACACAAAGTAGGTATATAGGAAGTAGATGGAAAAGTAACCTGAGAGGGAAAGGCACTACAAGCCCGAGAAGTGGAAAGTGCCTCCAAGGGAAGATGAGACTTAAAGGGAGCCAAGGAAAGATAGGGGCAGAGATGAAGAGAAAGCCTTCCAGCCATGGGCAGCACATGGCCAGCATAAAGGCTGGATTTAGGAGATGGGAGTGTTGGGGATGAAGAGACAAGGAGGCCTGTGCAGCCAGATCACAGAGAGCATGGAGCGGAATAAAGGGTAAGAAGACTAGTCAGGTCTTTAAAACCCAAATTGAGGAGTTGATATTTGATGGTGAAAGTGATAAGGGGTCATTGGAGCTCATTGAGCAAGGAAATGTCATAGTCACACGCTTATTTTAGAAAAAATGGCCTTGGCAGCAGACCTGAACATAGATTAGATTAGAAGAGACTTGAGTCAAGGAAATCAATTATAAGGCTATTGGAGTAGTCCATGAAGAGATGATGAGGGTCTCAAAATGTGAGTTGGAACTTGGTGGTGGTGGCTGTAGCTGTGATTGGACATATGGTGTAGCTGTGGTGAAGAGTAGGTGGAACAAGAGCAAAAAATTAAGGAAGACACTAAAAGTTCTGAGCCTTGGTAAAACTGGGAAGATGGTAGTACTCATAACAGTAATAGAAATGTTGGAAAAAGGGAAGAATTTGGAGGGAAAGATGAGTCCATTTGGGGAATATTAGTTCCAGATATCCAAGAGACAGTTGATGATGCATATATATCTGTAGCTGAGAATAAGAACTAAAGCTGATTATATAGCTCTGGGCATTGTCTGTATAGAGGTGGTAATTGAAATCATGGGAGCTCATGTGGCTCCAAGTGAGATAATAGGGGAAAGGACCCAATTTGGGCGACAGCCATTGTTAGTGGGCATTATAACAATAAAAGAGACCAGCAAAGGAGAGTTAAGAGTCAGAAC
>CM053587.1:318824180-318885131 GCA_028646515.1 Pseudochirops corinnae | reverse complement strand
GATATCAGAATTGGCGATTCAGATACCACTAGTAACTTTCAAAAGGCAGTTTCATTTGAAACTGAGTTAGGAAGCCAGATTGTTCAGTGTTTGGAAGACAATGAGAAGAGAGGAAATGGAGGGACCCAGCCAATATAGACAGCCTTTTCAAGAATTTTAGCCACAAACAGAAGAAATATAGAAAGATGATGAGAACAGATGGTAGTGAGATTTTTTTTTTGAGATCAAGTGAAATTTTTTTTTAAGGAAGCAAGAGACATGGGCATGTTTCTAGAAAGTAGGGAGAGATGGAAGGTGAAAGAGAAAGGGAAGAATGATGGGAATAAGTCCAAACCGGATTAAAACATAATTGGGAAATATTTAACAAAACAAATAAAAAATACAATAAACATGGTAGTGTTACATTTTAAGACTAAGTCATTAGTTTTAATGTTTAGGAGTTTGCCTTGGCATGGAGAAGTGCTGCCTTTTCAAGACCTTAGTAAAGGAGGAAATGGGACGCAAGATCTGAATGATAATAAGTAAGAAAGAGGAGAGAAAGAGGAAGTTTCCTTAATGGTGAAGCGTGAGGCAAACTCCCTAGCCTAGAGGGTGGAGGGCTGGGGTGCCGGAGGGAGGGGGGGGGGGGGGGCTTTTGCTACAAGATACTTAGAACAGTCACTGTGGAAAGAGGAAACCAACTGATTAGAGAATAGAATGTTTGCCTTACTACAGTGAGGGCCCAGTTGAGAGCAGGTGGCATAAGTTTGTAGCAGCCCCAGTCAGCAGTTTCATGATTCCCTCCAGCTCTGCTCAGTAGCATGTGACTGGGAACAAAGGAGGGATTGGGGGTGGTGCTCTAGAGGTGGGATTTGGCAGAGCATGTTCCAGCCATTGGACAAGGAGACCAGGGATTAATGAGCAGAGAGTTGTAGTTTTACCTTGTCATGTTTTCTTTGCTTTGAATTTGTACAAAATTAATACGAAGGAGTTTGGGGAGGGAGGCCACTAGCAGCTGGAAGGAGGCAGGGGTCAGAAAAAGTTTTGTATTAAAGTTAGTGCTTGAATTGAATTTTGAAGAAAATTAAGGATTCTGCAAGGTAGAGGTGAGAAGGGAGTACTTCCCAGGCTTGGAGAATGGCTAGTGCAATAAAGGCAGAAATACAGGAGGTGGAATGCAAGAAAACATAGCGTGTGCAGTGAGACTAGAAAGAGTTGTGAAGGGCTTCGAGTGCCCAATGGGAATAAGTTATACGTTAATTTAGAGGCAATAGGGAGGAGTGGCATGGTCGAAAAATGATTTTGGCAGTTGTGTGGTGAACAGATTGGAGAGAGGATGGACAAGTCAGGAACACCAGTTAGAAGTTAGAGACCAAGTTGTCCTGCTGTTTCAGTAATCATGGTGAGAATGGGGAGGGCCAGAATAAAGGTCGTAGCTATATGAGTTGAGCAAGGGGAGTCAGATGTGAGAGGGCTTGTGAAGGTAGATGTGGTAGGATTTGACATTTCATTGGATATGTGGGGTGAGAGAGTTTGAGCTGTCAAGGAGAATGCCAAGATTATGAACCTGAGACGCCAAAAGGATGGTGGTGCCTTTGACAGAAATAGGGAAGTTAGGAAGAGGGGAGAGTTTGGGCAGAAAGAGAACGAGGTCAGTTTTAGAGGTGTTGACTTTAAGATGTCTGTAGGACATCTAGTTTGAAATGTTCAATAAGCAATTGATGGTGCAGGATGGATGCTTAGGGGAGAAATTTCAGCTGGATATATAGATCCTAGAGCCATCCCCCTATGGGTGATAGTTAAACCTGTGACAGCTGATGAGATTAGGTTAACGATAACAACAATAGCTAATATTTATATTGCACCTACTGTGCCAGTGTACTGCATGCCAGTCATTATGCCAAGCATTTTATGAATGTTTATTCCTTACAACAACTCTAGGAGGTGAGTGCTATTAGTATCCCCATTTTACAGGTGAGAAAACTGAGGCAAACAGGTTGCCTAGGCTTGCTGACAGAGAGAAAAAAGAGCTCTGGACAGAACCTTGGGGGACACCCAGAGTTAGGAGGCATGATATAGATGATGACACAGGAAAAGAGTGAGAAGCAAGAGCAAAATTGGGAGAAAATATTTGGCCCAGTACAGTTATTTGCAGCCCTTCGTCCCCCCCAGCCCCCCACCTTTTTGTCATTTTTGTGATGATTTGTTAGCAGCCTGCACTTGTTGAGGCAGCTCCATGAAACGTGCAGCTTCCTTGTTGGAGCGGGTTTCCCAGGCCCACGCTTTCCGTCGGGTGTCCTGCTGCGGCAGTTCTCGCGCCCTCATCACTGTCGTTGTTTTACTCCGCGTGGCTGAGCAGCTGGCGGCACCGTGCACGGAATGCTGAGCCCAGAGTTAGGAAGACCCAGTCACACATCTGGCTTCTGACACTCTCTTTGAGACCCTCGGGCGAGTCACTTAATCACTGTCTGCCTTAGTTTCTCCTCAAGTATAAAATGCAGTGGGGGGGGGGGGGGTGTAATAATAGCATTTATCTTCCAGGCTTGTTGTGAGGACCAAGTGAAATGCTTCCCTTCTTGCATATAGTAGGCACTATATACATTGGTATTCCCTTCTCCCTGAGCAGCTTATGGTACACCACAAGTAAGAGTCAAGCTTGACACGTGCCACAGTTTTATGTATTTAAATCATGAAGCCGCTGACAGCATAGTAAGAAAGGAGTGTTTAGAGCTGAATTGTTGATGAATGAGAAAATTAGATATGGCAGGTTTCGAGGTTCGGGTGTTTGCAGAAAAGATTTGTGAAGCAGATGGGGAAACAATACCCCCTAGATAGGCATGTCTCCGTGTATCCAGGTTAACAGTTTAATATGGGCCTAATTTCTCCATTACCTCCTAGCAGGATATTAAATGAATAGAAGTTTATTTTGGTATTAACATAACCAATACATGGTTGGGGGGGTGAACATTACAAATATCACATAGTACCTTCCAACCCCAAATAAAGCTTTTCTAATTCTATTCATTACAAAAAAAAATTGGGGGAATTTATTTTATCCTTTTAACATTTTTTGACAGATTGATTATTCCTTCATTGACACATCACACACACATACACACAAACACAAACACACACACACATCAAGAATAGTAAATTATAATAAAAATTATCACCTAGAACAGTCTGTTTTCATGCTCCTACCTAGAGGCCTAAAATTAAAATTACTACTCTATTCATCTCACTTCCTTCTAGGTGAACTAAGCTCTTCTTTTTCAAGTTTAATTTAATGACAGTCAAGGAAACCAAGGCCAACCTAATTAATTTAATTTGCAGTCATCTCTGAAGAAGTTGAGTGTTCAATAACATTGGAACACACTCTGCTTGATGATCTTTTTTCCTGTTAACTCTTCATATTGATGCCTTGTAAAATAAATAGTTTGTTTCAAGGCTTCACCTCTCACACCCAACTAATTGGCCAAGGTGACAAAATATATAAACGGTCAGAGTTGGAGCAGTTTTAAATTAATGGTCCAACCATTTTGAAAAGCAATTTGAAATTAGGCTTTAAAAAATAATGACAACCTTCATATCCTTTGACCCAGAGATCCACCTGCTATGCATCCACCCCTAGGAAATAAGACAGAAAGGTCTCAAGGACATCAAAATATTCATAGCAGCACTTGGTGTGGTAGCAAAGAACGAGGAGCGGTGGATTTGCCAAACATCTGAGGGAAGGCTAAATCATTCCTATAATGGGAATGGATTGGAATGTGCCATAAGAAATGGAAAATCCAGAGGACACAAACTGAAATAACCAGAACCATGCAAACAAGATGCAGTGACTGCACTGATGTACAGAGAATGACAAAAGCTCCTTGATTCTGACTGAGGTTGGCCCTTCCTGGAGAAGTGTTGAGGGTGGTGCACTTCCCTCCCTTCTTTAGGGAAAGGGTTTGGATGGGGGTGTGGCCTTTTACCAGACCAGCAAATTTTGCTGAACTTTTCTTTTTTATTCTTTGTTAGAAGGGACACTTCACTGGCTAGAGGACAGACTGTAAGTGTGAATTCTAAGATTTAATGCCTATTTCCAGGTTGTCATATACATACTGCCCATAAAGGCATTCTCATGTTTCAGAAGCAAGAGCAATGGTTAAATTGAATATCTAAAAGAAAGGTCTACCAACTTTTCTGTTTCCTCTCAGTGCTGTCCTCATGTTGTAGTCTGCTTCAGAGAGCAGCATAGTGTGTAGTTGATCCCTCTGATCCTGAGCTAGCTGAAATCGCAGCATGCCAGGCCGTACAGTGCACACAGATCATCATGGGGCTTGACTGTGTACAGCCTAATCTAAGAGAAAAGCGACATCTTACATCTTCTTGCTTACAGACCCCTTGGTAGGATTCTGTTAACAAAACTTAGGCTTTGTTATCATCTTGAAATCAAGATTCATTATTACTAAGATTCACTATTATATTATTATCTGATCATGGAATCTAGTAACTGATGTTAAGTTTAATTTTTCTTTACTAAATAAAACACATGACAATGAGAATTAAGATAATTTTAAAGGTCATCTAGTCCAGCCTTTTGCCAATTACAGAATCTCTGACAGTGAAGTTTCTGCTTTAATTTCTTCAGTGACAGATCGAGTCGCACACTACCTTACATAGTAGCCCGTGGTACTTTGGAACAGATTTAATCATTGAAAAGTATTTCCTTTTGGTCATCTGTCCATTTAGTTGTCATAGAACAAGTCTTCAAGAGAAGAGTCTCTCCCCTCTTGATACATTTAAAGACAACTTTAATCCCCACTTCTGTCCCTTCATCATCTCTTCAGACTAAATGTTTCTGTTTCTTTCAGCATCACATGAATTCCATCACTTGAAATGCTGTCCCACTACCTCCACTTAGCAAAATCTGACCCAACCTTAAAAGTCCTGCAGAACACCGATATAGGAGCTGGGGATGGTGAGGGAGAGGGGAGGAGGAATCTTTATTAAGTGCTTATTATATGCTGAGCACTCTGCTAAGCACTAGAGTTACAAAGAGAAAAATAAGACAGTCCCGAGCTCTCATTCAGCTGTACCTCACACATCCCATGACATCATAGTTCTTGGCCTGCATGTTTTAGTTTAATTTAGTTCCTACTAGGTAGTAGAGTAAAAAGGTAGCAGTAAACTTTTTGAGGGCGTAGAAGAATGTCTTGTTTACTTTTCCATTTTTCCACACAAGGCCAGGCACTTGATAAGCACCAATAAATGTTAGTTGAGTTGATTAGAAACAAAGCTAGGTAGAAACCACACTAAAACACAGGCCTTCTGTCTGACAGGAATATTTCAGTGGTGATTCACTGCCATTTACAGTGGTTAGTAAGGCATACTTAAGACTGTTAGTTTAGCACATCCAGCTTTACGAAATAGAAACGATATCATTTTCTTTTAGGAAACTTTAAATTGGAATTAAACAAGTCAGCAAACACTTTTTGAAAACCTCTATATAAAGCACTGTGCTGGATGCTGGATGACACATAATGTTTAGGCATTTGGTGATTGGTTATCTTATATTTCTTAAATAAAAAGCCCCGCTTGACTGAAAACATGAGTATTTCTTGAAATCCTCAGCTATGAATAAAAGCTTCCTTCTCTAGAAGAAACTGTTTCCCTAGTATGTTGTCTTCATTCCAAGTGACGCTTATCACAGATTTCTTAAGCCATCAGTTTACAGATTAAGTAAAGGTATATAGCTTTAAAATGGAGATATATAAATGAGCAGTTGAATCAATGATGGAGCATAAAGGGCCATTCTCATTCAAAGAAGTTTCTCTAAGACCAGGATCCCTGCCTGAACTTGTACATCATTTGGAAGACAAGTTTTTGTCTTAAAATAAAAACTGCCTCTTCCTTTTCAGAAGTCCTCATGAGAAGAAGAAGAAGAGAAGATCTAGGTCACGTCCCAAGTCTAAGGCAAGGTCACAGTCGGTGTCACCGAGCAAACAGGCTACACATAAGAACTCAGCCCATTCAACCAGCATCTCTCCTGTGGAGAGTCGAGAATCCAGCCAAGAGCGATCCAGGTAATGAGCTCCTTCCCCCCTGGCACAGAGCAGAGAAACCCTGGACCTTGGGCATGGACTGGGCCCTTTGAGGGCAATGCCAGTCACCAGCTGACAGGAATGCACAGTGAGATTATTGTGACAGGGGCCCACATTCTCTTAGTGAGAAGTGAAGCACTTTGAAACATCCAGCTCATCAAATCACGTCCGTCAGAGGGCACTTATTCCATTTTAAAATGCAGGAATTCCTTCCCACTGTAAATCCTTCATCCTGGAGACACAGGCAAAGCACACCAGTCGCATTTCTGTCAGTCTTTGGAGATATTTTTATTTTACTTATTACTCAGTCGAATTCAGCAAATGTGTTTTCCATGTACAAACTACTGTGTTCTGTGCAGAGGGTAATAAAGAGTTTAAATGAGACACAACCTCCGCCCTTGTGGAACTGAGATGTTCTAGAACAGCGGTTCTCAATCTGTGGATCTGGGGGTCGAACAACCCTTTCACAGGGGTCGCCTAAGACCATCAGAAAACACATATTTCCGATGGTCTTAGGAACCCAGACACCACTCCTCTATCCGTCTCCAGGCGGGTCCGCCCACATGCAGATGCGGCCACATACAAGTATTAAAGGGTCACAGCATTAGGACGGTTAAGAACTAGTGTTCTAGAAGGAGGGCATAGCCTATACTCTGCGGGTAATTGAGTAAGTGTGCAGGAAACTATAATACCAAATTATACATTGCAAGTACTTTAGGGGGGTACACAGTGAAGTACTTTGTGGGGTCTTTACCAGAAGAGGGAAGGTCAGGGAGAAGGTAGCATTTCATTTGATTTCAAAGAATGAGGAGACATTCTGCAAGTGAAAGGGGGGAGGGCAGACATCCCCAGGATAAAGAATGACACAAGCAAAAGGAAATAGTTGAGAAAATGTAGAGGTAGACAAAGAATCTGAGCCAGTTGGGTTGGAATGTGGAGGGTGTGGAAGACAGGTGAGGCAGTATAACATGCTAGATTATAGAGGACTTTGCTGGCCAGGCTTTGACTTGACTTGGTGGTAGCCATAGGAATAAGGAGAAGAGAGTGAATGAAAGATACCGTGGAGCTAGTTTGTCAATACTTGACAGCTGCTTGTAGTGGAGGGGTGGTGAGGGAGCCAGGGATGACCCCAGAGTTGTTATTCTGGGTAACTAGAAATAGAGAAGTTTGGAAGAGAGATGAGTTTCAAGGGGAACATAATAAGTTCATTTTAGACATGGTTAGAGATGCTGCTTACAGGACGTCCAAGTGGAGATGCAGGGCTGGAGGGGTAGATGTGAGAGTCAGCTGCAGAGAGCTAAATGAACCCGTGGAAGCTGATGAGATCAGAAGGTCTCAGGGTACACCCACACACTGGAGATGGGCCACAGATGATAATCCTGCACAGAGTCTTAGAAGGATTGGTCAAAAAGACAAGAAGAGAACCAGTAGAGAACAGTGTCACGAGAGGCTGGGAAGGAGAGAATGCCCAGGAGGAAGAGACGACGTTCAGCAGTGTCAGGCCCTGCGCTGTGGCCAAGAAGAGGAGCACCAAGAAAACAGCCGTTTGTTTTAACGGTTAAACAATCCTTGGTAGACTTTTAAAAACTAAAAATTAAAAAGATGAGGCGGAATCCAGATTACAAGGAAGCGATAAACGAATGAGGACGGGAGGAAGCAGAATACAAGTTTAGAGAGCTTTTCTAAGAGTGTGACTGTAAAAGAGAGGAGAGAGAGAGTGCAACAGCGGGTGTTAGAGCAGAGCAAAGGTCTCTGAAGGGTAGGAAAGACCCTCGCATATCTGTGGGCAACAGAGAGGAATGTGGTGCGCAGGAGACGTGGAATATTGGAAAGAGAAGAGATCATCGAAGGGGCAGGCGGGCTTGGCGGGCTTTGGAGCCCGCGGGAGCAGAGGGCCTGGTCCTGACAAAAAGAACAACTGTCTCCTCAAAGGAGAAGAGAGTGGGGGATAAGAGGGAATTCACGGCAAGTGACATCAATTTTCTCAAGAAAGTGTGAGGCAAAGTTCTCTGGCAACAAGTCCTTTTGTCTGAGGAGGAGCAAGCAAGCAAAGTACAGAGGAGGTCGTTGCCAGGCGGGCAGCGTCGAGACATTGATTTATTTTTAACCATGACTCCCGGTGAAATAGACAAAAGTACAAAATCACTTCCATCCCAAGGTAGTGGTGTGGCAGAGAAGCAGGAGAGGGCAGTGGGTGATCTCCAAACATTTGTTTTACTATTGTCTCTCCTGATAAAAACATTTGTAAGATAACTGACAAATCTAAGCACAGCTAGAAGAACTAAACCACAGTCATACTTGGCAATTTCACTGTAATTTAAAGAAATTGCAGCTAAATAGAAAGATAGTTCTAAAGTTCTGAGCAGTGAATAAAGGATAAGGTAGAATTGTGTTCATCATACACCTAAAGGCAACAAGAAAAATCCTTTCATAAAAAGGGACATTTAGTCATCTTGATTTACTTTGCCTGTGATGAGTATAGGCAACCAGATCTCCATGAAGTCAGTTGCCATTTATGAAACAATGCCCATCACAGCTGATGAAAAAGTTGGGTGATTCTGTGAAGGACTTGACAAGATCTTCCAAACAAAGTCACCTTGATAGTTATTGATTTCAGTGCAAAAGTGAACAGAAGGACCAACAGCAAAAACTGTGTTTTTGTATAGTTTGAAATTAAAAAGTGAAAAAAGTCAAAGACTTACAGACTCAGAAGCCTCACATCATGAATTTGAAGCCTTTGGATATTGGAACTGACAATTAACTGTATCTTAGACAAGAAGCAACTGGTTACATAACCATACTCTCTTTGCAGTCAAATCATGTTGATTCAGTAGAGTAAAGGCCAGTGTAAACACACCATCCGGAGAAAGGATCAAGGTGAAAAGAAAACATTAACTGTGGTTGGCTCTGTCATGATGTGTTTAATCTGGAGGTGGTTATGGAGGCAGTAAAGATGGAGACCTAGAGTCAGGAAGTAGCCTCAGACACCTCCTACTGTGTGACCTTGGGCAGGTCCCTTCACCTCCGTCTGCTGTCTTTTCCAGGTAACCATGGCACCTGCCTCAGAGTTGTTATGGAGCTCAAATAAGGTGGTATTTGTAAAGTGCTACATGAATGCTAGCTATTACTGAAAAATGGAGAATGAAGAAAAATACATTTATTGCCATTTCCTAAAGAAGTTTAATTGTTTTAAAACAAAAAAATAGTTGTCACAATGAAGAGGCGAAGACTTCCTCAACCAGGAAAAAAATGTTCTTGTCCAGGAGAAAGAGGGCAGTGCCAACTCAGGTCATGAGATCCTGTGTCAAACATTACAGAAAATGAACCAAGAAGATCCCAGAGAACCGAGGAGAAATCCAGGCTGCCTAGAGCCTGGAGTGGCATTCTGTGTAACTGAAACATCTTGGAGCATTTGTAGTGTAAAAGACATCGACAGTGCAACAGGTCTGCCATGTTTTGGCAATTGTGCACTTTTACAGGTATATTTATTTCCAAATCTTTGAGTACTAAAAGAAGAGATCAGGAGATTTCCATTGCAAAGAACCACTGCTAGTCAGAGCTCAACCAGAAATTAAGACAGAACATCTAGGACACTATGATCAAAGTCCATGGTTAAATGTCTCCATTTACAGAAATTCCTTGGGTATGGTGCTGCATAAAGTGGCAGACAATGCCAGACTTTGAAAGCAGTGCCTGCCTCTTTTGTATGTTAACTGAGTTTTATTTATTAAAATGCTAATATAACGTGATATCCTATTTTGAGCTTATTGTGTTAGCCTTTAATTTTCTTATAAGGAATAGAAACCTCTTTTCACACCCCGCCCTTGGATGGCATGGTAGAATTGGTATGCTTAACTAGCCACAGTCCATCTAAAATTAAACTGATAGCCTTATTATTACAAGGAATTAGACATCTTGTTCATTAATGTTAATGATGCTTTTTTTCCCCATATAATGGATAGATTTTGGTTTAGATTTTTCTTCTAGGAGTCTTAGTTTTTAATTTATCTCAGTCTTTAATTTTCCCAAGAAAGTGTTGCTTTTAGAATGCTTTTAATATGTCTTCATTAATCTCTCCATTAGGGGAGTTTCTCAGGAAAAAGATGGTCAGATCTCTTCAGCAATTGTGTCTTCAGTGCAAAGTAAAATAACTCAGGTAAGATTCCAGCTCTTTCAACCCGAAAACATCTTGTCATTGCATTGCCACCTCAGCTCTGTGCTTTTCCCTTCTTTTCACCTAAGGTTTGTTTATACGCCTTAATTACAGGGTTCTCAGCAAATACTAAAGGTGTGCTTGGCTGAGGACCTGGACTGTTGATACTGAGATTGCGCCAGGTTCGTCCACAGTAACAAGAGTGAGAGGCACAGAGTATGATTCTTTAGCACCTTTCTTTTATGTATACAGAGCATTTTTATTTAGCCTGCATAGCACTTTAATTTTAGGATCAGTTTTGCGAGGCAGGGAGAATGAGAAGGTAAATTTGTGATTCAGGCTGCATATTGCTGATTTTATACAAATGGTACAGTGACCAGCCCCTGAGGTTCCTCATTTTCCTCAGAGTGCGTGGAGTGTCTCTTTCTGTAGCCTCTGCTTTCCTCTGTGAGCCCTTGTTGAATTATGAGTTTGATTTCACCAATTCGGAATTCTGTAGAGAACTGATGGAGCAGTGTCAGCCAGGGCACCATTTCCTATTTCCTTCTTGTGTGAGCTGGTGCACCATTCTGTTAGTTCACGGTTTTGTTTGTCACTTAAAGAAAGCCCTGTTTTATGTTTGTGCCCCCGGCATTTTCAGAAACCTTTTCACTATATGGATTATTTACTTGCCAAGGTTATTTAGACAGCCATGTTTAGTTTTAATGGAAAGCTAATGAAAATGTTCTTACTCTTCTCTTCTTTTTAACAGGACCTAATGGCCAAAGTGAGAGCAATGCTTGCCGCTTCCAAAAACATACAAACTAGTGCCTCCTGAGACCCGGTGAACTGACCGTTCCTTAGGGGAGGGGAACACGTGGGAGGGGATTTTGCAAACAAGCTCCATTGCCTCATTGCAGGTGTGGGTCGGAGAACTCTGAGCATTTGGTCCTCATCTTCCTTTTGTAGGAGTTTATTGGAATTGGAAGATCAGAAAAACCTTATTTCTGTCCAGCCCCACCCTCGCAAGCGCTGCCAGAATCTTCCAGCCTGGATCTCCCTTGGACAATTGAAGGTTTTTGTAAATTGATTTTTGATGACCTCTTCAGTTTAAGATTTTTGACCAGCAGTCTCTTATCTGTATATTTGTAAATAATATCATGTTTCTGTGAAAATGTATTACCAAATAAAATGGGAGAAAAACACCTTTTCTAGCTAGCAACTTTTTGGCAGTTTCTTCATTTTAGGGGTAGTGATTTTATTTTTACCATTTTACTGTCTGCTGCCATTATTTAGTCAGTCCATTAGTTTACATACTGCCCTTTCCCCCCACCTCCCCCTAATTCATGACAGACTTGTTGTACCAAACAACTTATATGCTTTTTAAGTTGTTTTCCATCTGTTGTATAAATAGTAAAGAGAACATATTTTGAGCTTTCCCTGGTAGTTTTCTTGTAATACTGATAAAAATCCAAATTTGCTTTGAATAATTTTTTTATTTCAACATATTACAGTTTTTCATTTCATTCAGTTAGGCTTTATTTTCCAAAATAGTTTCAGTGCTTACTATAAGATGTAGCCTATCCTCTTGCTTCAAGGCAAAACTCTGCCTTAAATTCTCATAATTAGGTGACTTTCTGTCTTATACATTGCAATCCCAAGATAAGAAGTCTTAACACATCCAGTGAGGATGTTCTCTGCCTAAACCAGATCTCTCCAACCTTCTTAAAAGACTTTTTCCCTCTTCCCTCAGGCCTGTCCAGAGGGCATTTTTTGATCACCAACTCTGTCCAAAAAATGCAGCCTGACCCTGCCTTCAGGAGCTAACTATCTAGTTGAAAACACAAGCTGTATTCCCATGAAACAAGAAACTTTAAATCCTGGACAGTAGGTGACCAAGGGCCAGAGCCCCTGATGGGGAAGTGTCACTCAGAGGTCTGTGTGGGCTCAGGTCCTTGGGCTTCAGCTGCATGCCCGAGGTAGGACAGGAGAGAATCTATAAAGATTGCAAAGTTCAGGTGAGGGGCGAGACTTAGTAGGCCGTGCAGGGCAGAGAAGCAAGAGGAAGCGAGCCTTGTGTCAGGGCTCCAAGCATAGAGGTGAGGCCCACCTGACTGAAGGAATTGACATTTCCTCCCAAACGGGAGAACTATTGTGAAAATTAACGACTTCATGCACACATCTATAACAAATTGCTGTTGGTCACACAGAGAATGTTCTAAAATGTTTTCATGTTGCTATTTTTCCCTCTGCAGGGAAAGGCTGGGCTCATTAACCAGAAATAAAACCTCTGAGATAGGGAAACGGGAAACAATTATGTTGGCACAGAATTAACTAGTCCAGTTGTTTTACTAGTTCAGCTCTAGGAGGTCGCTGCTAGAGAGGTTCATATAACCTCTTAGGCATTAAGAAAAAAGATACTGGAGTCATTTGGTGGTTTTTTTTGTTGGGGGGAGGGTTGGCAATTTATAAGTTACTCCCCAGTAGTGACTGACATTGTTTGCCCATTGCTTCTTGTCAAATCCTATTTGACACTGTTCATCCTATTTGTACAAAGCCACCTCTAGCATGGATAAAAAGTTATGGCAGCTTTCATGCTGGATCTGATTGAGTCATCCCCACTGAACCAGCAGGGTCAGAACTCCTCAAGGATAGCTTCATTAGAATAGTGAGATGTAGTGTTTAAATGGTTATTGTGTGCCCAAAGAGGAAGCTGGAATTTACAGTCCAAGGGGGTTTTGAGCAGCCTCCTGAAACCTGATTACCCATAGATCACAAAGAGCACAGCAGGCTTTTTATATTTTCCCATTTGGGAACATATACAAGCATAACAGACCACGTTGATGTATTCTTATGAAGAGTAGCCATTCTGACTGAATTATATCTCACTTTGATACCCTCTTGGTGCCCAAGATGTGCCCACTTGTGCGTAGGGGACATTCTGGTTAGGTCACTTTCCTATTCATTCTTGTGACTAGATACATCTCCAGATATCCACATTTTTTTTTATTGCATGGTATATAAGCTAAGGAGGAAGTGCTGTCTATGTGTACCGCTGGACAAGAGAAGTTTGTGGTCAGGATAGCTTTTCAGGGGTGTTTCCTTAGATAAAGTAAGTGGGGGGAAAAAAAACTAGAATAAAACAAGGGACCAAGATGAGAAAAAAGGGGAGGAAAAAAGAGGTGGATCTCTTTTCAGCTTAGCATGGTAAATAAATGGTTTGATCTTTCAGGACCAAAACCACAAGGTGTTGCTGAGACCCCAAGAGGTGACTCCTATTGTGGCAAAGTTATTTGGTTAACCCCAGAACGTTTCTATCAAAGGTAACCCCAGTGGAGGTATTCCCAGGAGCCACCTCCCTGCAGGTGGTTGCCCCAGCCTTCCTGCACAGAGCTCGGGTCTAGTAAAGTGGATAAATCTTTGAACTTTCAAAGGATCCATCTCTCAGCTGTTTCCAAGTTAAGATGGACAAGCAAATGTCAGAGCAAAAGAGAATTCTTCCTTGCTCGGTTGCCTTTTTTTTTTCTTCTGGGAACTAAAATACCAACCAAATAACCTTTCATTTAAAGAATGGAAGCATAAAGAAGCCAGAAAGCTCTTTATTGGTTTGTGACTTTCAAAAGTGTTGGATTCCTTCCTATAATTTTTATTTAGGACCCTAGGATTTCACTTCATTAGCAGGCATTCAGTGATTACTTAATGAAGTGAATTATGTTTACCAGTTATGTTAGTCCAGCTAATCTCAACCGCCTTCAGTCACTTCTGTTTGACTCCTACCCGTAAGGGTTTTGGTTAACTGCAAGTATGAGATATGTATCCTCTTAATTGATAAACTTCCTCTTGACCTCCCAGTGAGGTATTTATTAAACCCCTGCTAGGAAAAGGATGGGGCCAGAAGGCAATATGTAAAAGGTAAGTATATGCAAGATAATTTGAAGGGAAGGCAAAGAGTGTGGAAGGCTACCCTTGATAGGTAGCCCTAGGGCACATGTAAAGCAGACTTGTCCAGTATGTTTACCACTATAAAGGTGACGTCACCAGCCCCTCGTAATTTTAAATCCAGGAAAGTCAAATTTAATTTCCCCATCTGAGAAGTACTGTAATTTAAGTAGAGAAAGGTACTGCCTTGCCTTCATAAACAACTAGCAATGTGCCCTCGACATATTTTGAATTTGTGAAGTTACTTTCTATACAGTCCCGTTAATTAATCAAGACAAAATAGGAAAATGTGAGTGTTAGAATCCTGAAAAAAAGCATTTGAAGAAAATCCTTGAAATGAGTTCTCTTCCCTCATTATTACTTTGAAAGTAAAAATGAGTATACATTTCTTTCTGTTTCTTCTAAAGTCCTCCAGTTACTGACCTTTTAAATCAATTTTTTTTTAAATATTGCAGTTATACTCAGAAGACTTTAGTGCCAGAATCACTGTAGACTGCATATATGGCCATCCCGAACCAAATGACCAGTAAATAATGCCAGAGCCCAGTGCCTGGTGTCCGAAGTGTCACAGAGACCTCCCCACCCCTTTGCTCTGTAAGAATCGCACTATAAATAGGCCTGTAGTCAAAAAGAGCTCTAGCTCCTTTCCTGGGCCCCCTCGAGTCTAGGACCTGCCTCTCGGTGACCACTGGGAGAAGCAGATTCTTCCAATCCTGACTCTGTGTTGTATACCTAGACAGTCTTAGTGGACACACCCAACTGGCTTTTGAGGGTCCAATGAGAGAAAACCAAACTGGAAAAAGTATTTTTTTCATAGAGCTTAAAAAAAAAAACTATGACCGCCTTGTTTATAAAAATGCATCTGGAGCCAGTGACTTGTTTTTATTACTTCAAGAGAGAAAAAATATTGATTTCCACCGTGAATTCTAGTTGATGCTTTTATTAGTAAGTACAATTTGAATGCGTCTTTTCTCTTTGGCAATGGAGGATTTGGCAACCCTGCTGTTGTACAAACCAGCGGGCCTTATGTAGGAACAGGTTTTATCAGCCACGTGGGGTACAGTAAGATCAAAGCCTTAACATGAAGGTTCCCCCCAGCCCCTCCATCTGTACTATCTGCTGCCCATCCCAGCGGCTTCTGGCAGTCAGTCCATTAAGGCATAGCAAAGGTGTTAGGTTTTTTTGGCTCTGCAGTGATATAGAGGGCCAATATTAGAAAAGGGGTGGGGGGCATACCAAGTAAACATTACTACCAGCTTGCTTCTTTGTCAGGCTGTCAACGTTAATGGCATTTAGAATCCTTACAAAAGAAAGCAAAACCCTGGTCATATTTGTTTGTTTTTCAAATGTGACATTGTAAATGGCAGCCTCTAAATCAAGTAGCGTGTTTGGTAGAGGGATATGAGAAAAAAGGGCACTGGATTTGGAGTCTGAAGGCTAGGCTGGCTCCAGTATTTAGCAGCTGTGTGACCTTGGGCACCTCCTTTCCCCTGTCCTTAGATTTCAGTCCTCATCTGTAAAATGAGGGGGATGATACTGTCGGCACTGTCATCCTGACAAGGATACTGTGAGAAAAGCGCGTCCTAAACTTTGAGTGGCTGTGTAAGTATGAGTTGTTACAGGAACCTTGTAAGGAAAAAACTTCTTAACAATAAAAGCTATTCAAAAATAGAGTAAGCTGCCAGGAAAGGGAAGGGATTCCTTTTCCATTCCAGGTGGGACTAGATAGCCACTGCATTTCCTTCCAGCTCAACTCTGACTCTGTGAACCAGAATTCATTTCTCTATGAGAAATTCACTCTAAGTGGGAAATAATGGGGTGGAATGGGATGGATGGATGAATGAATGGACGGATGGATGGGTGGGTGGATGGGTGGATGGACAGATGGATGGATGGATGAAAAAAAAAAAAGCATTAAATGCTTACAATGTGCTAAACACTACTAGGAGCATAATTTTAAAGCTGGAAAGGACCTCAGCAGCATCTAGTCTAAACCTTTCATTTTACAGCTAAACTGAAACCTAGACCTAAGACTTAACTGAGACTTAGACCTAGTCTAAGATCATTTCTAATGGGTCGTAAGCATCAGAGGCAGGAGCTGACCTAGGTCCACCAGGGATTGCTTTTCCCCTGCACCATGCTATTTCCCTATGTTTTGATTTTTTTGATCATAGCAATAACTAGCTCTCATGAAGTATCTCTAGCAATTACGAGCTCCTTGAGTGTTGAGCTCCCTCGTCCTCAGCTCTCAAAAGTACATTTGAGCAAAAACGGTGGCTTTATAACTCAGCTCAACTTTTAAACGACCTTTGTGTTCCTGCCCTTTGGGGCATTATGTAATGTAAACTAGTCTAGATTGCAGCTTTCTGGGCCTTTTCAATGTTGTTCTGTAAAGGAAGTGGAACCATATTGTGCTAAGTAAGCTTGGCCCTTGAGAAGAAATGAGAAAGCTCCCCTCCATCCTTTCTTTGCAGTAGTTGAGAGACTGTGGATATGAAATATTGTTTATGCTATCAGACTCAGTTGATATGTTGGTTACGCTGCTTTTTCTCTGTGCTGTAAGACATGTATGGCTTAATGGTCAAAGGAGGAGAAAGAAATATATTTATTTGGGAGTAAGGGTGATGTAAAAACAAAAGGTCTCAATAAAATGTTTAATTTCATTTTTTTATTCTGTACTTAACAAATATACCAAAAAATGAATATTTCCATATACAAAGATTTTTTTAAAAATATATGTAAAATTGCAAATTTCTATTAATTTGATTTTTACATAATAAATTCAATGCTACTATCAAAATTTGTGTTTCCTTCTGAACTTATTTTCTGTTCATTTTTTTAAAGTTTCAATGACCTTTTTTTCTTTTTTTTTATATAATCCTTGTAACAATTAAAGTCAAACAAAAATCCCCATGTTTGCCATATCCAAAAATGCATGTCTCGTTCTGCACCTTGATTCTACTATTCCTCAATGAAGATGTTGGCAATAGATGTCTTCATTTCTTTAGAGTTCTGATTGATCATTGGATTGATCAGAATTCTTAAGTTTTTTAAAGATGTTTTTCTTTGCAATATTGATATCATTTTTGGTATTGTTCTTACTAATTGTTTTCCTGGTTTCACTCACTTCACTCTGCATCAGTTCATATAAGTCTTCCCAGAATTCTCTGAAACAGTACCCTTCCTCATTTCTTACAACCCAATAATATGCCATTACATTTATATACCATAATTTGTACAGCCACTCCCCAATTGATGGAAATCTCCTTTGTTTCTGGTTCTTTGCTGTAACAAAAATATCTGCTATAAATATTTTTGTATATTTGGATCCTTTTTCTCTTTCTTTGATATCTTTGGAGCATGGGACAAGCAGTCCCAAGCAAAGGATATGCACAGTTTAGTGATTTTGTGGGGTATATGTCCAAATTGTTTTCTAGAATGGCTAGACCAACTTACAGTGACATCAATGGTACACATCAGTGTACTTGCCTTCCCAAAGTCCCTCCAACAGTTTTCACTTTACCTTTTTTTGTCATTTTTGCCAATCTGATAGGTCTGAGTTGTTTTAATTTGCATTTCTGTTTGTTAGAGATTTGGAGCATTTTTTTTTCATAAGGCAAAATTGGATTTCTTTTGAGACTCTTTTGACTATTGAGGAATGGCTATAATTCTTATGTGTTTCAATCAGTTATTTATATATCTTGGACATCAGACCTTTATCGAAGTCATCCATCCCTACCCCACACACCCTCCTCCTCCCCCCCAGTAAACTCTTTATTCTAATTTTAACTGAGTTGGTTTTGTTTGTACAAAAAAACTTTCCAATTCTACGTATACAAAATGTTTGTTTATTTTTCCCCAGCCATAGTAGAAAAAATTATTTCATTTCTCAGTCCTTTTGTGTCTGTCATGTATCTTTTTGGAACTTCTCTTGGTATATGGTGTAACATGTTGATCTGAACATAATTTCCAAAAAATTGTTTTCTAGTTTTCCTAGAAGTTTTGTAGAATAGGGAATTCTTACCCTCAGTAGTTAGGGTCTTTGGGTTTATTGAACACTGTGCTACTATGTTGGACTGGTTGTAAATGGTATGTACCTAATCTGTTCCACTAATGAACCTATTTTTTAAATTTAGTTTTATTCATTTTTTGGTTATATTTTAAGTTTCAAACTGTCTCCTTCCCTCCCTCCCAACTCCACACTGGAGAAGGCCATCATTTGACACTGAGATAAAGATACAGATGTGTAAAACCCTATTATGCATACTTGTATTTATCAATTTTTTCCTCTGGAGGTGAATAACATCTTCCTTCATAGGTCCTTTAGCTGATTTGAATATTTATAATATTCAGAATAGCTTTAGTCATTCAGAGTTATTCTTCAAGCAATATCATTGTTACTGTGCACAACGTTCTCTTGGTTCTGCTCATTTCACTCTTCATTATTTCATGCAAGCAAGTCTTTTTTCCATGTTTTTCTAAAATCAACCTGCTCATCATTTCTTAGAACATAGTAGTATTCCATCACAATTGTATCCCACAACTTTTTTAGCCATTCCCCAATTTATGGGCATCCCCTCAATTTCCCATCCTTTGCCACCACAAGGAGTTGCTACAAATATTTTAGAACATATAGGTTCTTTTCCTTTTTCCCTGATCACCCTGAGAAATTGCTGGATAAAAAGACATACAACTGTTTTATAATTCTTTGGGCATAATTCCATTGTGCTCTCCAAAATGAATGGTTAGATCAATCCACACTTCCACCAACAGTGGAACCAATGTTTCCACATCCCCTCCAACATTTCTCATTTTCCCCTTCTATCATTTTAGCCAGTCTGTTAGGTGTGAGATATTTCAAAACTCTTTTAATTTGCATTTCCCTTATCAATAATGATTTATAACATTTTTATATGATTATAAATAGCTTTGGTTTCGTCATCCAAAATTATTCTTCATTTCCTTTCACCATTTATCAACTGGGGAATGACTCATATTCCTATAAATTTGGCAAAGTTATGTATTAGAGATATGAAACCTTTGTCCAAGAAACTGTCTACAAAATTTTTTTCCCAATTTTCTGCTTTCCTTCTCATCTTGGCTACATTGGTTTTATTTGTACAAAAACTTACTAAAGTTAATGTAATTAAATCTCTAGATAAATGGTTTTTTTCTAACTCTAAAAGCCATCTTTTGGTAGTTTGATTGGTATGGCAATGAATAAGTAAATTAATTTAGGAAATACTGTCATTTTTATTATATTGGCATTGCCTACTCATGAACAATTAGCATTTCTCCATGTATTTAGGTCCTTTTTATTCTATAGGGAACATTTTGCTTTTGTATTCATAAACTCCTAATCAAAAGGGCTTCTTTTTTTTAAGATACATAGAAATTGCCTTAAGTCCGGTGTCTCATACGTGTTGGCATGAAAGGTCAGTTTAATAAATAACAGTGTGTACTTACGTAGTGATTTATAATTCACAAGGAACTTTCCTTACCTCCTTTTGAGTTAGATAGCATTTGTGTTCTTAGGTTGGCTTCCAAATATTTTATACTCTTGGTGAGAAATAAAATATCAAAGAATGAAGGAAAAAAACTTTTTAAAGCATGTTAGAAACTGGAAGGACTCTTACAAGTCCTGAAAAGTTCTCCCTTCTCCTCTCTGCCTGCTCACTTTCCTGGCTTCCTCTAAATAAATCTAACAAAAATCCCACCATTGAGTGGAAGCCTTTCCCCACCCCTTTTAATTTAATTCCAATACCTTCCCTCCACTAATTATTTCCTATGTATCATGTATATAAGCTGGCTTTGTATATACTCGCTTTCATGTTGTCTTCCCTCTCCCCCTCCCATTTGATTGTAAGCTCCTCAGGGGCAGGGACTGACCTTTGCCTATTTGTGTATCCCCAGGATTTAGCACAGAGCCTGGCATATGGGAAGTACTTGTTAAATGTTTGTCCATTGTTTGATTGGTTTGATTGATTGATCTAGTGAGTCCCATAAAGGAGCAGTGACTGATACACCTCCAGTCAGTAGCAGAGCCGGGCTTCACATTCAAGTCTTATGTTTCCAAATCCCTGGAGACCTGGGATCAGGTCTCTGCTCTGACTCTCACAAAGGTGCCTAACCTCAGGCAAGTCAGTGCACTTCCAGAGGGACTGATCCTTCACCTCTAAAGGAAACAAAGGCAGAGAGAGTTGTTAAGTGACTTGCCCAGGGTCACTCAGCTAGAAAGTATCTGAGATCAGATTTTAACTCGAGTCTTGACTCCAGGCCTGGCCCGCTACCTGCTGCGCCACCTAATGTTCCTAGCTGCATCTAATATTATAGCAGGGAATTGGAATCCAAGTGAACATCCATTGATGGCTGTGTATGGGAATGTAAGGGAACATCATTGTCCTCTAAGAAAAGACTGTGCGGAATACAGAGACACCTGGGATGACCTGTATGGACCAATGTGACCCGAAGCAGAACCAGGAGACAGCAAGTAGGGAATCAAAAACCACCTGAAGAGATAACTGAGTTCAGATCCAATTCCCAACTAGCCCTGGTTCCAGAGGCCAGATGAGACCACAAAGCAATCCTTGTCTCTGCCTCTTGTTACCTTATACAAGTCACTCGCCTTTGGAAGGGCTTCTATCCGCTTCCCATTTGCACCCTCAACAACTCCTGCTTTGGCTCTGCTCTCTGCTAGAGACCAGCCTTAAAGCTGACCTCCTATGAGGCTTCCTCATTCAGTAAACATGGACAATGACCTTGACTCCCCTCGACTCCTAATTGAATTGTGGCTTTAGGAAACACCTGCCATCCACTGATGCTTTTCATCAATCCTTCCATCCACTTCATTCACAGATGTGGTCCCCACTGCAGCCTCAGCTCTGCTGGGCTCAGGTGCAGGATGCTTGGAGGGGTAGGGGCAGGTGCTGAAGATGGTAATGGACATATACCAAGCTTGGCCCTCTTGTCTCCTGCTCTCCTGCCCTCAGGGCTTTGTTTGTATTTGAAGGTGCAGCCAGAGGCTCTCTGTGATCTATGCAGTCAGCTGAGTGCAAGTCCAACACTTGACCCTTAGGTGGAAATGGCCCTCGGGTAAGCACCTCCAACCTGCTCAGTCTCCATCCCTTCCTTTAATCAAGGGCCAGATGGCATCGGCCTCAGCTGTTTCAGTCTGGGCTGCTGAGACTGTGAGATGCTCTGTCCCTTTCATGTGAAATGGTCATGCCTGTTTTCAATACTTTCTGTATCTCAATAAGCCCTGACCTTTCCTAGGGAAGAGCAGTCATCGTTTGAAGAGCCCTGAACTCAGCACTCCATGGCCAACCAATCAAGCAGTGAACATTTTATTAGGTGCTGCTCTTGCTGTGCTCCAGGCACTGCTTCTAGGCACTGAGGGAAGACAAAAGTAAAGCCGTCCCGTATTCTAATGAAACAATCCCTGCCCTCAAAAAGCTTCCATTCTATCGAGGGTAACAACATGTACACATAGACAGCAATGACGGGATAGTCTTAGTCAAGTTTGTAAACAAAGCAGCTTTGCCCAGTCCAAGGCAACACAAAAATCTAGACTTGGAGTCAGAAAGTTCTAAGTTCAAATTCTGCCTCAGAGACTGACTAGCTGTGTGTCCTTGGGCAAGTCACAACCACTCAGTGCCTCTGTTTCTCCATGTGTAAAATAAGATGATCCTCAATAACCTTTAAGATCTTTCCTATCTCTAAATCTCTCTTTTGTGACCTCAGAAGCTTTTGACATTTTCAATCAGGCAACACGTCAATAAGCACGTTATTAAATGCCTGTTATGTGCCAGGCACTGAACTAAGCAATGGGGGCACAAAAAGACAAAAGAGTCAAGTCTAATGGGGAAGATAAGCAAACAAATTATGTACCAAAAAAAAAAAGCTATACACAAGATAAATAGGAAGTAACAGAGGCACTAATTAGATAATTAATAGAAGGCGCTAAAATCAAGAGGGCTGAGGAAGGCTCCCTGCAGAAAGGGGGATGTTAGCTGGGACTTGAAGGAAGCCAGCAAAGCCAGAAGGGAGAGCATTCCAGCCCTGAAGGACCACCAGGGGAAGTGCCTGAACCAAAAGGTACAGGGTCTTGCTTGTGTAGCAGCAAAGAGGCCAATGTCACTGGTTGAAGAATATGTGTCAGAGAGTAAGGTATAAGACTAGAAGGGAAGTGGGGCGAGGGAGAATAGGCTATAAAGGGCTTTGACCCAGAGGGTTTCTGTTTGATTCTAGAAGAAATAAGGAACCACTGGGATCTGTTAAGCAGGGGAGTGACACGGTCAGACCTGTGCTCCTCCCACCTTCTCATCCTGCTAACTTTCTCTTTTTCAGGTTTTCAAATAAATAATCTGTCCTGCTTCTGCTCCATTTCTTACCACTCCTTCCAAGACTCTTGTTGGATCTTTATCCATATCATATGCACTAACCATGAGTAATCACCAAAGCTCAGTACTCTATGTTAATTCGCTTGGTTGATCTCATCAACTCCCTTGGGTACAATTTTAACTATCAGATGATGACCAGATCCAGATGTGTCCAGACCTTCATCACCAAACTACCTTTTGAACATCTTCAACTGGATATCCCTTAGGCATCTCAAACTCGGGAGGAATGAGAGATCCTCAAGAATGAAATTCTGAAGACACAAAGGGAATAAATGCCAGTGAGGAGGCAGAAATGAGAATTGTCTAAAGAGAATTAATTGTCTAGGGGCAGCTGGGTGATGCAGTGGATAGATCACCCACCCTCGAGGCAGGAAAACCTGAGTTCAAATCCAACCTCACACCCTAAGCAAGTCACTTACCCCTGTTTGCCAGAGAGACAGACAGAGGAAAGAGAGAGACAGAGAGAGAGGGAGAGAGACAGAGAGGGAGAAAAAGGGAGAGAGAGAGAGAGAGAGAGAATTGTCTAATGCTCAGGGAACTCACCCACCAACTTAGATTTTTAAAAGAAGTGTAAAAAAAGTGTACAACATAAAGGTGAAATGAAGGGCTGGAGTCGTCTGTTATATTCAGCTGAAGTAAAGAGGGCAGAAGTGACTGGAAATCATGATCTCAGACAAAGCAAAAAGCAAAAAAAAAATAGTCCTAATTGAAAAAGATAATCAGGGAAATGACATTTTTCTAAAAGGTACCATAGACAATAAAATAATATCAAAAAATTTCACAGCAAGTTTCTTGGACAAAGGCCTTATTTCTCAAATGTATAGGGAACTACATCAGATTTATAAAGATAAGAGCTATTCCCCAATTGACAAATGGTCACAAGATATAAACAGGCAATTTTCAGAAGAAATCAAAGCTATATATAGTCATATGAAAAAAAAATACTCTAAATCACTATTGATTAGAGAAAGGCAAATTAAAACTCTGAAGTACCACCTCACACCTCTCAGAAATGACACATACTGGAAGGAATGAGGGAAAATAAGCACATTAATGAATTGCTGGTAAAGTAGTGAAACTGGTCCAACCATTCTGGATAACAATCTAGAACTATTCCTAAAAGGCAATAAAACTGTGCATACACTTTAACCCCTCAATACTGTTGCTAGGTCTGTATCCCAAAGAGATCAAAGGGAAAGGACCTGTAGGTACAAAAATATTTATAGCAGCTCCTTGATTGGTAGCAAAGAATTGGAAATTGAAGGGGATGCTCCTTAGGTGGGGAAAGGTTAAACAAGTGATGATTGTGGTGGAGTATTATTATACTGTAAAAAATTATGGCAACTGGAGGGGGGTAGTTCAGAAAAACATGGCAAGACCTATATGAACTGATGCGAAATGAAGTAAGAAGAACCCAGAGATCTCTGTACACAGTAACAGTAATGTCATAATGATGATTAGCTGTGAATGACTTAACCTGATCAATTCAATGATCTGAGATAATACCAAAAATATGATGAAAAATGCTGTGCACCCTCAGAAAAAAGAACTGACAGAGCTGAGTGCAGATGGAAATATAATTTTTTCACTTTCTTTATTTTTCTTGCTTTTTTGCAACATGGCTAATATGAAAACATTTTGCATGATTTCACATGTATTATTGATATAACATTTCTTCCTTTCTCAACAGGTTTGAGAGGGGCAGGAGGGAGGAAGAGAATTCGGAATTCAATTTTTTAAATGAATGTTTAAAATAAATGAATAATAATTTTTTTAAAAAAGTAAAAATAAAGGAGAAGCTAGGTTGCACAGTAAATAGAGCCCCCATCCTGGACTCAGGAGGACCTGAGTTCAAATACGGCCCCAGACACTTAACACTTGTGACCTTGGACAAGTCACTTAACCCCAATTGCCCTGCCTTCCGCCCTCCAAAAAGACAAATAATAATAATAATAAATAAAAATTTAAAAAGAAGTATAGAGAATATGGAAGCAAGGCCAAGCGTTGTTGTTACTCAGGGGTTTCATTGTGTCCAACTCTTCATGGCTCCTTCTGAGGTTTTCTTGGCAGAAATCCTGGAGTGGTTTGCCATTTCCTTCTCCAGCTCATTTTACAGATGAGGAAACTGAGGCAAACAAGATTAAGTGACTTGACCAGGATCACACAGCTAGTAAGTGTTTGAGGCCAGATTTGAATTCAGGAAGACTCCTCTTCCTGACTTCACACCTAGCGCTCTATCCACTGTTTCACCTAGCCTGCACAAGCACAAAGAAGATAAATATGTTTGTGGCACATTCCTATAAAAATTGTGTCAGGAATAATAAAATTCAGAATGAACTGGAGAGAAAAGCTAAAGATAATAAAAAGGTATTTTTTTAGTTATATTAGGAGAAAGGAGATGATGAAAGAAGGAAAAGGCTTTTTGTTGAGAATGAATGAGATGATGCTACTGAACGAGAGAAAAGAGCTGCTCAGGAATCATTTTGTTTTGTTTTCCCTATAAAGGAGAATAACTCTCAACTGGAAGAGACCAAACACAAATGGCTTAAAGGGAATGGATCCCAAGATGAGTAAAGAGGCAGAGAGAAGAGAGTAATGAATGGCAAACCATTCCTGTATCTCTGCCAAGAAAACCCCAAATGGGGTCATGAAGAGTCAGACATGATGAAACCCCTGCATAACAAACAACGCTTGGCCTTGCTTCCATCTTGGCTGCCCTTCATGAATTCAGATCACCTGACTCAGATGAACTCCATCCCAGGGTCCTGAATGAACGGGGTTGAGCCATCATCAGTGACATCTGAAAAAGATAACTTAAACTCAACCATCTGAGAGTGGAAAATGGGGGACAGGTACCCCAAGACTGGGGGGAAAATACTGATTGAAGGAGGAGTTCCTTCCCTCTCTCAGTCCCATCTTCTGGAAAATGATAAGGTTTCAATGTTGGGCATATATCTCAAGTAAGTCAGTGCCAAAAAGAAAGGTCCTAGAGAGAGAGTGAGAGACAGAGAGAGAAAGGAAAAGAGACAGAGACAGAGAGACAGAGAGAGAGGAAGAGAGACAGAGAGAGAGAAGAGAGAGAGAGGGAAAGAGAGAGAGAAGAGAGATATGAGAGAGAGAGAGAGATAGAGGAAGAGAGAGAGAGAGAGGAAGAGAGAGAGGGAGAGAGAGAGAGAGAGAGAGAGAGATACAGATATTTATATTTATATAATATATATATACATATACATATATCTGTATAGATGTTCCCAGCTGCACCTAATAGGGTGGCAGGGAACTGGAATCCAAGTGGACATCTATTGACTGTACAGACTAATATTATTGTGTTGTTCATCTTTGTTTTCAAAGAGGACCAATGATATCATGGGCGATGCCTTGAGGTGCTAATGAATTAGATTTAAGTGAGGCAGGGCTGTACAAAGTCATCAGCCTCACTCTCTCCTCCAGAGTCATCCAAGTCCAGTGGCAGGACAAAAACCAGGATGACTGGTGATGCCCTGGAATGCAGTGGATGACCTTGGCATCTTTGATGTCTGACCAAGCTCTAAGGGCACCACAGTGCCTGCTTCAGCCACTTTCATGGCCATTGGAACAAATTGTTCTCCTCTACCCATTCTGCCAGAAGTTTTCACATGTTTGGGGTAGATATCCCCTAACTCACCAATGAATCAATTGTAGTACATGGATGTAGTGGAACATCATTGTGCTCTAATAAAAGACTAGTATAAGGATTTATATAATATATATAATTATATAATATATATATACATATATATATATATATAACAGTGGGTAGAGTGCCAGGCGTGAAGTCATATAACTGGGATGACCTTTATGGACTGCTGTGGACTGAAGGAGAGCAGGAGACCAATGACAGTGACTAGGAAACAAAAACCACACAAAGAGGCCCCTGAACTCAGATCAAATACATCGACTCATCTTGGTTTCAATTCTCTGACTGCAAATCTAGAATTATTTCTGCCACACAATGTTGTCTCAGCTATCCTCAAACTCCTCCCTTTTCCAAACTTCGTTGTTACCTCAAGGGCACTACCATCCTGCCAGTCATGAGATCTGCAACATGGACCCACTCTTCAACACCTCTGTTGGGCATTTAAAGCTCTTTCCAGCCCAGCCCCTTCCTACCCAGGCTTCTTATTCTTCCTCCCCTCCACTTACTCCATGAACCACCCACACTGATCTTCTTTTTTTTCAGGGGGGAAGGCAGGGCAATTGAGGTTAAGTGACTTGCCCAAGGTCACACATCTAAGTAAGTGGTAAGTGTCTGAGGCTGAATTTGAACTCAGGTCCTCCTGACTCTGGGGCCGGTGCCCTATTCACTGTGCCATTTATCCGCCCTCACACTGGTCTTCATGTTGTTGCTCAAACACAACACTCCAAGGCCTGTCTTGATGAGACTCTGAACTGACTTTCTCCAGTGCCTAGAATGCTCTCCCCCCTCATGTCTTCCTCTTCAGTTCCCAGGACTCTGTTGTGACTCTACACAAATCCCACCGTCTCCAGGAGGCCTTTTTCACTTTGTCCAGTGGCAGCTCTCATCACCCCTAGTGGTGCTTTTCATCCACTGCAGCCCTATCTACATCTATATGGGTGAGTATGGCTATGTTTGTTGTTGCTGTTGATCTGTATCTAACTCTTCTACTAGCTGTGTAACCCCATGGACCACAGTACACCAGGTCCTCCACTAAATACCCGTCTCTCTGTACCTGTCTATATCTGTCTATAACTATCTATCGATAGCTAAGCATCTACCTATAGTTATCTATCCATATGTATGTGTATATAATAAATTATATCTATTATAATATAATCTCTATATTATATAACTACACACATATATACCATATTTACCACATACAATATATTATATAAATATAAGTATATGTTACACATAGATATAAATACATGAAATGTATAATGTAATATAAAATAATGTATATATTTATATAAATATGTTGTATGTGTATTTACATAAGCATAGACATGTGTGCACATGTACTTATGTATATGTGCACATATATTTATGTGCACATTTACATATATGTGTCGTGAGGCACATTGTAATATATGTATAAATTATTGTGTATATTATATATAATTAATTTAATTTTATTATATAAACATATATGTATGTGTGTAGTGTGTGCATATGCTGGTGTTGTATAAATATAATATACAGTGTACAGTATTATAAGGCATATTATATATACATAGACATATAAACATGCATGTGTGTATGTATGTATATATTGCATACAGGGCAATTAGGTGGCAATATGGACAGAATGCTGGGCCTGGAGTCAGGAAGACTCATCTTCCTTAGTTCAAATCTGGCCTCAGACACTTTGCCTCAGTTTCCCCATCTGCAACATGAGCCGTAGAAGGAAATGGCAGATCACTCCAGCATCTCTGCCAAGAATACCCCAAATGGAGACACAGTCGGACATGACCGAAAGGACTCAACAACAACACAAAATGTTGTATACATGTGTATAAAGATGTATTTGTGTGCATTGTGTGACATATGATATTGTTTGTTACGGGTTATATTTATATGTTTTATAATTATGCATAACGTCATGTCACACATGTTGTCACCCCACTGCTTAGCGCAGTGTCCAGCACACAGTAAGCATCTGATAAATGCTTGTTGACTCTTCTCATCCCCCTTGCTTCCTGGGCCACAGCTGCCCTTTCCCAGGGAGAATAGCCCTGCCTCCTACGGGCCTGGGCCTCCTCCATCCTTGGATGCAGATCTTCTCAGATAAAGAGCTAGATCTGGAATCAGGAGGTTTCCAGTGTCCCCCCAGAGCCTCACTGGGATCCAGGGGAGATGAGAAGGGCGTCCGTGTTGGGGCTGTGAAGGGAAGAAGTTCTTTGTTGTTCTTATTGTTGTTGTGGTAAGAGATTGTTCGATCCTGAAGAGAGTCTTCTATTTCCTTGTACTGCACAAAAATAATTCTTCCATATCGATTATAAACAAAGGTAAGAAATGTTCATGCTCTTCTCTGCCTGAGGCTATAATTTCCCTTTGAAAGCTGGTGAAATTTGAATACTGGACTATGATGGAGAAAGAGATGGTCTCAATTCTGGGTCAATAGAAATGACAGAGATACTGCCAGGGTTTGGGGAGGCCTTAGGGCCAGAGTTGAGGAACTCCTCCCTTGGATATCGCCCAACCTGTCATCTCTGGGCTTGTAGTGCTCTTGTGACCTTTGGGTCTGGTGCCATGCAGGCCAGCGACGACCAGAGTTAGCTTGCAGTGAATTGTTGCCGTCCAGGCTATCAGAGTCATGGGGAGGACCTGGGTTCCAGTCTTGCCTCTGACTATCCTCCTTTTGGCTCATAGGTGTATTCCCAGCATTCAGCAGAGTGTCTGCCACATAGAAACTCCTTAGTCAGTGTCTGACCCGACTGATGCTTCCTCCTGGACAAGGCTCTTACCTTTCCTGGGGCTCTGTTTTCTCATTTTGAAAATAAGAGACTGGGCAGTTGAACTAGTTCTCTCCCGCTTCTTGATTCGTGATTCTGTGAATGCAGACTCTTGTCTTAGTTTCTGATCTCCGGTAGGAAGGGAGTAGAGCTTGGGGTATCTTTGAATGACCTTCATTGTGCCACCCCAAAAATGGTGACAGAGGCCCAGGTGTACTGGCAGTGTGGAAGAAACCAAATAACTGAAAGGGGGAAACATAGAAAGAATATAATTTTAATGTTTATGGATAGTTTTTGTTTTCACTTTACCTGCATTTTTAAGATTATCTCTCCCTCCCCATCCCCAACCTGTGACCCATCCCATATAGCAAGGAATAAAAAGAGGGGAGCAAGTTTAGTGTAACTAATAAAAATATAACTATAAAAAAAATTTAAAAATATATAACTAATTAAAATATAAATCAAGTTTGACAACATATACAATATTCCCCACCCACATGTGGCAGCTAAGTAGCACAATGGGCCTGGAGTCAGGAAGACTCATCTTCCTGAGTCTGAATCCAATCTCAGACATTGACTAGCTGTGTGACCCTGGGCAAGTCACTTAACCCTGTTTGCCTCAGTTTCATCTGTTAAATGAGCTGGAGGAGGACGTGGCAAACTACTCCAGTATCTCTGCCAGGAAAACCCCAAAAGGGGTCATGGAGCATTGGGCATGACTGAAAAATGACCCAACAACAACACACCCATAGTCCCCCAACTCTGCAAAGAAAGGTAAAAGGTACATTTTCTCATCTCTTCTTCAGGACCAAGGTAGGTGATGCAGTAGAGTGGAGCTCTGAACCTAGAGTCAGAAAGACCTGAGTTCAAATCTTCAGACGCTTTCTAGCTGTGTGACCCTGGGCAAGTCACTTACCCTCTGTATACCACAGTTTCTTCATCTATAAAATGAGGATAAAATCGCACCACCCTCCCTGGGTTATTATGAGGATAAAATGAGCTATTTTTAGAACACTTTGTAAGTCTTAAAATATATAAATACAAATAATATAAGTGTTATATATAATTAATACAAATTACATATTTTATAAATATATAAATATATTTAAGATAAACATATAAATAATATCATAAAATATAATATATAAAATGCAAGCTACAAAGATGTTGCTATTAGGATAAAAGTAGCACTTACATCTCAAGAGTTGTTTTGAGGATCCAGTGAAATAACATTTGTAAAGTCCTTTGTAAACCTTCAAGTCCTATTTAAATGAAGATATTATTTCTCATCTCCATAAAAACCTTTCTAAAGATGATCTCCATAAGGAGGCACATCCTCAGAGTCACATGACTGATCGAAAGCGGTAGAGATCTCAAGAGCCCACCTCGTTGATTGTTCGTTGGTTTCAGAAAGGCCTTTGACTCAGCAAAACTGAACACAGGCCTCTAGTCTCTAGTCCAACAAAGGGTCTCCCATGCGTGCACTGAGTCAGATGAAAT
Source organism: Pseudochirops corinnae (assembly GCA_028646515.1). NCBI lineage: Eukaryota > Metazoa > Chordata > Mammalia > Diprotodontia > Pseudocheiridae > Pseudochirops > Pseudochirops corinnae. The sequence goes on along the minus strand of CM053587.1, from coordinate 318,854,640 downwards.
TCCTCAAGAGACATGATGACCAAAGAGATAATTATGCCCAGTGAGGAGCCTCTAAACATCAAATGAGGTATAAATCCAAGAAACGTTCACCTAAAATGGTTGCCACCATCATAGATGATGTCCAGCAAAAAGTCCCAGTGGAAAAGGGATTCTCTATAGATGCTGAGGTTCTTCAGCTGCTGTCTTTTTGTGCATGATAGTCTTTGTGCTGGAAGTATCAAGTCCACAAAATACTATAGTGCTTTCTTGGTTAACATATATAATCACTCAAAAGAGACTAGTTTAACAATCCACACAAGAAAAACCAAATGGATAAAGAATGTCTATTGTCCAAGCTATAACATACATATAACTAATAGCCCAGTACCCCACATTCTGGGCTTACCCATACAATATTCAGATACCCATACAAATTCAGGTTATGGGAAGTGCCCACAATTCACTCTGGCTCATACCCACCCAGATTCTCTCCTGGGAATATCAGAATATTACTGATGCCTTCTTGTTGTTCCTCAGTCATGTCCAACTCTCTGTGACCCTATAGACCATACTGTCTACGGGATTCTCTTGGCAAAGATACTGAAGTAGTTTGCCATTTCCTTCTCCAGATCATTTTACAGATGAGGAAATTGAGGCAAACAGGTTTAAGTAACTTGCCCAGGGTCACACAGTTAGTAAATATATGAGGTCATATTTGAACTCAGGTCTTCCTGACTCCAGGCCCAGTGCTCTATGCACTGTGGTGCCACCTAGTGGCCTCCAGTCATGTCTAGGACTCCACAGATGTTGGTGAAAGAGCACTGAGCTCTTCTTCTGCAAGCACTCAGGCTAACAATATATATCATATACAGACAGGACAGCTCTTATTTCACCCCATGGAAAGAATAAAAATGCACCAAGAACTCACAGGAGCCCATAAGCACAGGAATTGATTCAATTCAACAAGTACTTATGGTAACACACTATATGCCAGTCTCTGTTCTAGTCACTGGGAATACAGAGACAAGAAATAAGATAGTCACAGTCTTCTAAGAGCTTACTTTTTGCCAGGAATACATTATGCATATGGATAAGTAGACAAAAGAGATACAATTTCAATCAATACAAAGTTACTTTGGATAGGGCACTAACAATTTAAAGAATCGAGAAAGTCCTCTTAGAGCAAACAAAGCCTCAAGGGGAGCTTCTAAGAGGCAAAGGCAAAAGTGGAGAGTAGTTCTGGTATGGGGCAAAGCATATGCAAAGGCAAGGAGGCTAGAGTTGTGTATATGGAACAGCAGGGAAGAAGGCATGTCTGGAAGGAGGAGTGCATGAAGAGGAAGAGTGTATAATGTACCTCCACATGGAAAAATAGGTGGAAACCAGACTGTAGAAAATTCTAAAACGCCACAAAAAAAGAGACAATATTTTATCCTCAAGGCAAGAGGAAGCTACCAGACCTTCTTGAGCAGGAGGGTGGCATGGTCAGCCCTGTGCTTTAGGAACATCCCTTTGGCAGCTGGTAGAGGATGGGTTGAAGAAGGAAGAGGCTAGAAGCCAAGAGATCCATTCCTCCTTACCTCTCTCGTCCTACTTTGTTACAGAGGTCACCCTGTGGGTAAGACTTCCCCGGAAGAGAGACACACTTGGAATCACACTAGAGGTGAAATCTCATCCTCTGATAAGCCCCTCTCTCTCCCCCAAGGAGTTAATATAGCCGTCCAGATTTATGACATCACTCTAAGGTTTGGGATACTCCTAAAGGGACTAACACACTTCGAGCTGCTAGAAAGTCAGCTCATATCCCATAGGACCTTCAGCATCTGAATGACAGTAGTAGTGGAGGAGAAAGTCCAATTCGTTCCTACCCCCACCACTACTCCAGATGCTGGGGCCCTGTACCTGTGGTTGGTCTGCATTCAAGACCAGAATGCTCTGCTCCACCCTGGCCTCTGGCTGTTGCCATCTCATGGGAGAGTGTAGCACCAATGCAATATTCATGGCACCCATGGTCACAATAAATATACCTGCATAGTCCTGATTGCAAAATATAACAGAATCTCCACACAGAAGACAGAAGCAAAACATTTATTCTGATACCAGAAAACCGAATCCCAAAAAAACAGTAAGACCATTCCATCATAGTAGCAAAGAAGTTAATAAGCCACAACAGCACAGAGAACCACAGCATCCTTTAGCCTTCCCACAAACCAACACAAGACCAATATTTATTCACAAGCCTATCTGTCTCCCTCAGAAGCTTCCTCTCCTCCCAACCTTCTAGCTTGCTCTGACTCCCAGCTTCCTGTGGACTCTACTCCACCCTTCAGCAAACTCCTCCTACCATAGGCTCCATGTGACTACATTCAGCCTATTAGGGGGCAGGGTATATATTTTCAAAGCAAGGAAGGTCTTCAAATTTCCTTAGGTTTATTAAGGGGTAGGGAAGATCTTGTAATTACCATTACCATTACAGAGAGGTGGTTCCTTTATCCCTGACTTCCATCTCCAGGACTGAGGCTATTTAGATAAACCACCTTTCCAGGCGAGGAACCCAAGCTCACTGTCTGGGATCTTAGTTCTGTCTCTGTCTGTCTGTCTGTTTATTTATCCAAATAGAGATAGATAGATAGATAGATAGATAGATAGATAGATAGATAGATAGATAAATCGATCGGTTGATCGATCCCTGGCTCTCTCATGTCCGCTTTCTTGAACACAGGTTCTCTGTCTCTTTGTCTGTCTCTCTATCTCTGTCTCTCTCTGTGTGTCTCTGTCTCTGTCTCTCTGTGTCTGTCTGTTTCTCTCTCTCTCCTCAGTTCCCTCATACAGCCTGAGACAGCTCAAGTCAGCAATAGCCGTGATGACCAATCCAATCAAACCATCCCAGGGTGGTAGAACAAGAATAATATTCGATCTTGAATCCCAGGACCTAAGTTCAAATCCCAGCTTTGAAACTTACTACCTATATGATCTCAGGCAAATCACTTTATCTCTCTGGACCTTGGTTTCCTCATCTGTAAAATGAGGGAGTTGGATTCAGTGGCCCCTAAGCTCCCTTCCAGCTCTGGATACGTCCTCCTCAGTGAGATGTGAATGGGCCAATAAGAACCACACCAGTTATTTGGTCAGTCAGCAAGCATTTATTAACCATTTGCTATGGGCCAGCCACTGTGATAAGTGCTGGGGATACAAAAAACAGCGCATACACACAGACACACACAAACCAAACAACCCAAACTACAGTCCTTGCCCTCAAGAAGTTTACCTTCTAATGGGGGATAAAACATATAAATAATTAAGTTATATACAAAGTAGGGCAGCTAGGTGGCACAGTGAATAGGATACCAAGCCAAGAGTCAAGAAGACTCATCTTCCTGAGTTCAAATCTAGCCTCAGACACTTACTAGCTGTGTGACCTTGGGCAAGTCACTTAACCCTGTTTGCTTCAATTTCCTCTTCTGTAAAATGAGCTGGAGAAGGAAACAGGGTCACGCAGAGTCAGAGATGACTGAACAACAAAAATATACAGAGTAGATGAGAAATCATCGCAGAGGGGATGGCATTAGTAGCTGGAGAAGGGATAGGGAGACAGGGAAAGTCCTTCTGCAGGAAGTAGGATTTGTTTCCAATTGTTGAAAGGCAAAAGGGAGGAGGAAGAGCATCCCAGGCACAGAGGGACAAAAATGTCCTAGCTGTATGGCCCTGGCAAGTCCCTTAACCAGTTAGCTACCTGCCTCAGTTTCCTTATTTGTAAAATGGGAATAATAATACCACCTACCTCCCCAGTGCCTGGCACAGAGTAGAAGCTATAATAAACACTAGCTGTTATTATTATCATTCCCATCAGCAGAATGTAAGCCCCCTGAGGGTAGGATCTTTTCTCTCTGTCTTTGAGTCCCTGGTGCAGGAACAAAACAGATGAGGAATAAATGCCCACTGACTTGAATCATGTCTCTCCTGACTCCAGCTCCAGTATTCTATCCACTGCACCACCCTGCCTGCCCCACAGGGAGGAGAAAAAAGAGTGTAGAGCAGGCTGGCCTGAGAGCTGGGAGCTGAGGCCAGGGGGCTAGACTCCTCTACACAGAGCCTGCAATTTTTTTTTCTGCCAAGTGAAGGCTTCGCTGATGAATAGGTTGGCTCAGAACTTCCTAGAGACAGCTGGATGAGATAACTCAGATACAGGCCTGGGGGCCAGCTGGGAGAAAACCTGAAGATTTAATGCTGTGACTGAACATGGAACCTGGGGCTGGGATACGTGGATCTTGTCTCAGAGACAATTCTGCATTTTTAATTCTCCTCAAATACCAAGAGGTAAATTTGAATCCTCTCGACTGGGAATTGATTCTTCCTTTAATAACATTTCTAGGTGCCAGAGATTTTGCAAAGCTTAGAAATATTTGCTCTTTCTGGACAATCTCACTGAGGGACTGGAAGGGGAGGCGGGGCTCAGGGGGCTGGGCCGCAGGGTCATTTTACCAGAACAGCAGACAGGAGTCCCACCTAGTGAAGGACGTGGGCTGCGAGAATCAGGGATGGGTGGAGGCTGAACAAACACTGGGCCCTGATTGACGGCTCAGTCAAGCCTTGAGAACAGCACAGACATTCCAGCAGTCACAGAATGCTTGGGGCTGATGGAATAAAATCGACCAGTGGTTGGTGTATTCTTCTAGCTAGTTAGTGCAGCGGTTCCTGGGACCTAGAGTCAGGAAGACCCGAGTTCAAATCCAGCCTCATATACTTGCTAACTGTGTGACCCTGGTCAAGTCTCTTCACCTATATCTGACTCAATTTCCTCATCTGTAAAATGGAGATAATAATATCACCTACCTCCCAGGGTTCTCAAAAGGACAGACAGAGATTATATATGTGATATGCTTTGCAAATCTTAAAGCATTACATAAATAGTATTTAGTATTTGTATACTAAATATATATTTATAAATATATATGGCCCCTCTCCTCGCAAACTCCGCTCATGAATATGTATAGAATAACTTTACACACATGTACATACATGTGTGCATGCATATGTGTATGTGTGTGTGTTTACGTCTAATGGTAGCCATCTCTAGGATGGGGGAACAAAAGAAAGTTATATGATAACTTTATTATATATAAAGGAATAGCAAGTTGTATGTAATGGCTTTGCAGTTTCATGTACAATCACCTTTTATTATGCTATGTTATGAAAATGCTTGTTTTATTCCATAAATTAAAAATTAAATAATTTTTAAAAAAGAAAAAAGAGAGAAAATATGGACTCTCCCCTCAGCAAACATCCAACGGAGGGGAGAAGACTCGACCGCTGCCCTCAGAACCCCTGTTTTGAGCCCTTCGCTCAGAAAGCCCCCAGTCTCAGGGAAGGACATGGTCTCTATTCTCACAAACATCTCCAGCATGAGGAGGGTAGAGATAGTCCCTTTCCATGTTGACCCTTCCACCACCAATTAGAGAGGGGAAGACAAAGTTTCACTCTCCAAGAACCTCAGTCTGAGGAGGAGACACGAACTCTCTTCCCAGACTCCCCCAACATGAGAGTGCGACATAGTCCTGCCCTAGAAGACCCCTCCTTCTCAGTCTCAGGAGAAGGAAGCATTGCCCCTGATCTGGGGGAACCCAGAGTCTGACGAAGTAGACATGGTCGTCCTCTAAGGGATCGCCCAGTCCTGCCCTCAGGGAGCCCCCACAGAAATGCAGAGAGGCGTCCCGGTAAGATGGGCCCTTCTCTGCTTTCCCAGCCACTGACGAGGCTTTATCAGAGTTCAGTCATTTTTTCATGGGCCTCTCCTTACTTAACTCCTGCAGCTCACCACCAGGAAGCTAGACCCTTCCATCTCCTCCTGGGAGCTGGCTAATTGGGGGCTCGATCCTTCCTGAGAGAGGGGCCACAGCCAGGTTGTCAGAGGCACGGCCGGCTCGGCAACCTCTCCCGGCATCAGCCAGCCTTGCACAGACATTCCCAGCCTCTCCATCTGCTTGCATTGCACTGTCCCTCGACTCTTCCGCTGAGGCTGCCCTCCCTCCCTCTCCATCTGTGTATCTTTCCACACACCTTAATTGTCTGCGACACTTAACAGCGCGTACCGTTAAATACGTGCAGCCCTTGTGGGGGGCCCTATCCTAGAAATGGAGCGAGGAGAAGAAAAGATCAGCCGCCATCAGATTTTCTAAGCCAGGATATATAGATAGAGCATCGGGGCTTGGAGTCAGGAAGACCTGAGCCTCAGACACTTCCTAGCTGTGGGACCCCAGGCAAACAACTTAACCCTGATTGCCTTAGTTTCCTCATCTGTAAAATGGGGATAGTAGCACCTATCTCCTAGGGTTGTTGTGAGTATCTTATTTTAAAAGTGCCTAACACACTGACAGTGTCAGCACTTACTAAATATTTGACATTTCTTCTTTTCTCCCTCCCTCCCTCCTTCCTTCCCTTCCTCCTTCCTCCTTCATTCCTTCCTTCCTTCCTTCCTGATGAAGAGATTAACCTCACCAGAAGCTCCCCACTGAACCTGTAAAGTCTTAGGTTCTAGATAACAAAAACAAGGTCTTCTCTCCTAAGCCACGTAAGAGCTGTGATCTGCTTTAACGGAGAGAGTTCACAAACCAAAGGAATAAGGTCCTTGATGGCATGGGTTGACATTAATTAATTATTAATTTACATCCAGCTCAAAACAGATGGAGACTGAGGCCTGAGAAAGGGGACAAGAATAAAGGATGTGAAGAGACTGAACTGGATGGATTCCTCCCTGGCCTGTCCCTCGGGCCCAACAACACGCTGGCATCAGCTCAAACCTGTGTTGGAGCCATTGTTAAATTTTCAGTGAGAGCATTTACCCCCATGAAGATCTGTCAGATGCTACAAGTCAGAACGCAGTTTATTGTATTTTTGATCTAAGAAACTGATGGAGAAAATGTCGATAATTCAAATTAAGCCTAAAAACTTGTCTTTTTCAGAAAGCCAATTGTTAAACATTTACCAGCATGCCCGTGCTCTGACCCCAGCCCATGGTCCCTTGAGCAGACCCAGCAGCAACAGAGAGCTTCTGGCGAGAAGGGGTCTCTAGACTGCCTCTCCTCAGGGCCTGCCTAGCCCAGGTCTGCTCAGGTGAATGTTCCAGGATCAGATCCATTGGGGCCCGTGATTGACCAAAGCTGGCCTTTAAAGATCCTGAAGGGGGGAAGACAAGCCTGAGCCCAACTTGGATGTCATTTATTCTCTCTACTTTGCCCCTCAGTCAAGTGGAAAAGGGGAGGGAAAGAAAGCAATCCAATTCAGCAAATATTTCCTGGGCACCTACTCTGTGGGGAGAGAGGGGAGATGTAAATGGTCAGACTCAGTCTCCCCATCCAGGAGCTCATAAATCTTCCAGGGAGAGGCAGCTGACCAAGGCAGGGACCAAAAGGAAGAGCAGAAGGGGCTGATTTCCAGATCCTCACTTCCTCAGAGGGGACCAAGATCAGTTAACTTTGTAAGTCAAAGGAAAGGAGGGAGAGGGGGACAATCAGAGGTCTGGGCTAAAGGCTCTGACCCTTGGCTAAGGCCCAAGAGGCTGATTTCTACCATTATCCTTCCCACTGTCTGGGCTCTAGGGAAATCAAAATCAATTTCTTCCACTTGGGTCCCAAAAGATCAACTTCCTAAGTATAAGATGGGGGAGATACAGCAGAAAAAGATCTGGGGGTTTTAGTGGACTACAAGTTCAATAGAAGTCAATAGTGTGATATAGCAACCTGCAATCATGCAATCCTAGGCTGCCATTGTAGGCTGGACCTGACTCAGTTCAGATTTGATAATGGAACAAAATGAGACACTGGTAGGTGATGTGGCAGTTAACAAAAAGATTTATTTAGCTATAGCCAGAGAATGGACAGCTATTGGGAGAAGTGGATAGAGTATTGGGCCTAGAGTTTTCCTGAGTTCAAATCTGTCCTGTTTGCCTCAGTTTCCTCCCCTGCAAAACGAGCTGGCCAACCACTCCAATATCTTTGCCAAGAAAACCCCAAAAGGGGGCACAAAGAGTTGGACGATATTGAACAATAACAACAAATCTTCACCCCATGAGAGATCTCTGAGAGATTGCTCCCCTTCCATTGTGGTGACCACACAGACACTTTCCCCTCTCCCTTGTTACCAGAAAGCAAGCTCCCTCCCAACAATGCCGCCCTCAGTGCTCCAAGTCCTTCCCAGGGAGTTCTACCATGAGTACTAGGTATTGTACTAGCAGCAATGTGAAGGGACTGACAGCAATGCCCATTCTTCTGCCACTGGGAACCATTCTGAATGGTACCTCTACCCTTCTGTCAGGGCAGGACAAGAACCCCTGCTGGGGCCTGAGCTCTCCTGCTCCATCATAGATCAGAGCATCGTGGTAGGTCTGAGTACCACTGCACTGCCTCTGCTGGGGCCTGACTGCCCCTGGAGAGCAGGTGCTGGCTCAGGCCCCTCTGGCAAAAGTGCTCAGCAGTGCCTACGGGTGCTGCTGCTGGGGTCTGACTCTACCTGCCTGTTCTGGATCAGAGAAATCCACACAAAAAAATCACAAAGCCAAGACTTCTCTAGACCAGTATATGGGCTCTATTCCCCCTGTGCAAGGAGTAGCAATTTCTGTGAGGGTAAGGAGATGCTCCTGAGGCCCAGTTCTGTGTCCTATCCCTGCGAGAGATGGGAGGGAATGAGACAGGCAGAAACACAGATAGGGGAGAGGAGAAACAGAGACAGGGACAGAGAGACAGACAGACACACACACACACACACACACATACACACACACACAGAAAGACAGAGACACAGATACAGAGAAACAGACTGTCTGGGAGAGGGACTTACCAAAGAGAGAAATAGAAGAGAGACAGCAAGAAAGAAGCAACAGATAGACAGACAGGCAGAGGGGTGAGAGAGACAGAAAGATGGGAGAGACAGAGAGGAGAGATGAAAGAGAGACAGACAGACACAGAGCTCTCTCTGTGTCAGACAGACAGAGACAGAGAGGAACAGACAGATGGGGAGAGGGATTCACCAGAGAGAGAAACAGAAGAAAAGAGACAGCAAGAGAGAAAGTAACAGATAGAAAGACAGAGGGATGAGAGAGGCAGAAAGATGGGACAGAGAGGAGACAGAAAGAGGGAGAGAAATGAGGGAGAGAGAGATAAAGATGAGGGAAGGGAGGGAGGGAGGGAGAGAGACAGATACAGAGAGAGAGAGCGAGAAAGAGAAGGAGGGAAAGAGAGGAAACTTTTTAAACTTTTGAATGCAGCACGCATACTTGTCCTCAGCTAATGAGAGGTGCCACTGGCACGTTTGTCTAAATCCCCACGTCCAGAAATGTCCTTAGGCTCCTGGGGAGAATTGAGCGCCATCCCTCCAATTGCCTTAGTGACTTGCACAAAAGAATCCCAACAACAACCACAACCCAACAAAATCCACATGACCAAATTGTAGCTGATCTCTTGATTTCCAGATTAATACTTAAACAAAGCTCAGAGAGTTCTTCTAGCACATCTATTGGACAATCCTAAAATTCCAGGGATTTGCCTTGGTTTTCATTCTCTCTCTGTCAGTTCTCTACTGCCTGCCCCCCCCCCCCCACTGGCAATGTCCAGGAGCAATTATAGAATAGAAGACCGCTGGTCCAGCTGTACCATCATTTCCAAAAAGTCATGCAAAACTAAACAGTTTACACAAATATGAATCCCTTAAAGCTGGCAAGACTCTTTCAGGAGGCCTTCCCCTAAGGCAGTCGACGGTGACCATTCTCAACTCAAAGGCATCATCCGTCTCAGCAAGGGCTGAGCACTATGGGGGAAAATCTCTTTCTTGATCCTAAAAAAATCATTCCCTCCTGAGCTCTTTGAAGGTAAACTGAGTTCTGAAGAGATTCCCCCAATAGAACTTGAAGGAGGTTTAAATTTCCGGCGGGAAGACTCAGCAAAGCTGGAGCACCTAAAGCAGTTTATCTTTAGAGTGCCTGTCTTAAGAACACAGATCACACTCACATCTGTCTTTTCTTGCTGAATGACTGCCTGCAGTTTACTCTCTAATCACCAGGAGTGGGTTGCACCTCAAAGTAAGAAATTACCATCTCTGGAGGCATGAACTTAAAAGGATTGAATGGGGACCAATCCGGGCTCACTTGCTCGACTCTGCCTCTCCCAACCAGTTCATTGTGCCAACTCCTCCAGTTGGTCTGTTCTGGCTCTGACCCTCGTAATTTAGTTTAGAAACAGTTCAAAACTGGAACAAAACAAGGCATTGGTCAGTCATCCGATTGCTAACAAAAGGAGAGTTACTGGGCCATAGCAGGAAAAAGGACACTCAACAAGGATAGGCATTCAAGTCATCTCAAGGTCACTCGGTGGACTGAGTGTAGAGTCAGGAAGATCTGAGTTCAAATGTGGCCTCAGACACTTGCTAACTGTGTGACCTTGAGCAAGTCACTTAACTGATATCTGCCTTAGGTTCTTCATCTGTAAAATGAGCTGGAGGAAAAAAATGACAAAACATTCCAGTATCTTTGCCAAGAAAACCCTAAATGGAGTCACAGAGTTGGGCGCATCTGAACAACAACAAGAAGTTGATTCACCTGAATGAAATTCCCCTGTTTGAGTTGCCTATCATAACCCCCCAATGAGGCATCCATTAGTGCCCTTAGATTCCTGAATGTTTCATACTCAAACTGCCCGGAAGTGATGGCATCAGCCTAAAGCTTTAGTCCTCTGAGTCAAGCAAGAATTGAAGATGCTGTCAATAATTTTTAAGGAAAAATTAGCCTAAAGAGCATGAAAGTGTTAGAATATTATATTGCTCCTGCCACAACTACATTAAGAGGCATAACATCCAGGACTGGGAGAGTGATATTTGCATTCCCTTTTGCCCTGATCGAACTCTCTGGGGTACCCTGTTCTGAGTGAAATATTTAGCAAAAAAAATTTTTGATTAACAGAATAGTATCCAGAGAAGGGCAACCAGGATGATAAAGGGCTGAAGTAACAAGGCACTTGGAGGAGAGACAGGAGGCATGTACCAGGCAAGTCAAACCACCTTAACACCACATTGACCCCCACCTCCCCTTAGACACAAATGAAGATAGCCCAGGACCATGAACCCCAAAGTCTCATGAATGTCAGCTCTTCTCCAAACATTACTCCTGCCTCAACTCAGTCCCCAAAGCCATCCTCCAGGAAAATTGTGCTGGTAGAGATAAGACCTAGCAACTCCCTCTGCAACATGCTGGAGCTCCCACCTCCCCTGCAGATTCAAGAGAGGAAGTTTTCCCCACCACCAAAGTTCTTGGCACTGTCAAATGGTTCCACATTATTAATGGATATGGTTTTATCAGTAGAGATGGCATTAAAGATGCGATGCCATTTTCTTTACTCTGGCACCCTAGGGACCACAGGGCCTTTCCATCTGCCCCATAGTTGAATTTCCTAAGTGTAGTGTCTTCCCCAATTAACATGGGAGCTCCTTGAAATTGGGCTCTCTGTTTGTTTCCCCAGCACTTTGCACAAAGTTATTGATTAATGGATGTTTTTCCATCCATTTATTCAAAATCAAACCCTATGAGATTCAATGGAAGGAAATGAGTTAAGTGGAAGAAGAAAAGGCTCTGTCTTTAAGTATTTGAAGGGCTGTCTAATGGAAGAAGGATCAGCTTTGTTCTGATTGGCTCTGGAGGGCAGGTCTAGAATAATGGCAAAATGTAACCAAGAGGTATATTTAGGCTTGACATGGGGGTGGGGGGTGGGGGGGGAGAAGGAAACCAGCCTTACACCTGGAACTGCCCCAAAGTGGGATAAGTTGCCTCATGGGTTGCCCCTCAATAGAGCTGTACAAAGTTGGATGATCACTTGCTAGGCTAAATGACTCCTGGGCTTCCTTTGCACTCAGAAATTCTGTGATTCTCTGAAACCAGGACAAGAAAATAGGGCGGCATTTATACAGGTTTGCAAAAAGTTTTGCATATATTATCTCATTTGAGATAATGAGATAATCTCAGGCTGTGGGTACAGGAATCCAGGATCTGCTTCCCAGAGCTTGGGGAAGAACACCCACCTTTAGCCCTTTTGGATTTCAATCTCTCTCACATCCTGAATGCTAGTGGTCATCAAATTCACACACACACACACACACACACACACACACACACACACACAGAAGCTGAGTGTGAATCTTGGCTCTGCTATTTACTACCTCTGTGTCCTGTGGAGAATCACTGAACATTTCTGTGACTCAGTTTCCTCATCTGTAAAATAAAAGGGATGGACAAGATGGCCTTGGAGGCCCCTTCCAGTTCTAAGTCATGGCCCTTTGATCTCCTCATTTCCTTGGAAGATGGGTCCAGAATTGGGTACTGAGCTGGGGTCAAAGCAATAGAGAAAAAGATTCACACATTCCTGCCTGGAAAAGTTTGTGGGTCAGTCACTGAGTATGAACAAATGATAACAGACAGACATTAATTCTACAACAGGTGATGTTAAAAGACAGTGTGGTACCCACCCTTACCCCTACCCCCTCCACCCAAAGTTACTTTGTATTTACCATATAAATATATGTGAGAGTGGGGAAGCTAGGTGGATAGAGCACTGGGTCTGGATTCAAGAAGACCTGAGTGTGTGTATGAGTGTTGTGTGTGTGTGTGAGAGAGAGACAGAAAGACAGAGAGACAGAGACAGAGATAGAGAGACAGAGACAGAGACAGAGACAGAGATGGTGGGGCAGCACAGCATGGGGTGTAGTTAGTAAGACCAGGGTTCAAGTCGTGCCTGTGATACTGTGATATATATTGGTTGTGTGACCTTAGGAAGGGCAAAACTAAGATGTGTAGTTGCTTGGATCTGCTATGAGAAAGGAATTCCCCTCACTGGGAGTTCCTCACAGGTCACAAATATCACAAATAAAGGGGAGAGGGGGTGTAAATATAAATTTGGCTAGTTCAAATGGAATGATTTTGAGCCAGACTGGGAGTGGGGATAGGTTAAGGAGTTAGGGTTGGCATCCTTAGAGGACAGAAATCTACTCTTGGGCTGCCATTCCTTCCCTGGCACCAGCCTGAGTACCAGTCCCCTTAGTGGGAGCGAGGTAGAGGGGAGGGGGCAGGGAGACGGGTGTGCATAAATCTCCCCTGTCTCCGAGCTCCAGGCACTTAAGAGTCTGGTCCTACAGTCCTTCCCAATCAGCTGCTTCATTGCTCTAGGGCTGACTTCCCTCTCTCAACCAGACTGTGAGCTCCCCACCGTGGAAACAGCCCCACTGCCAGTTAGGAGATGTAGTTTTCCGAGGCCTCTCTGGGTGCCTTTGGACACGTCCCTACTGCTTTCTGGCTTCAGTTCCCTTATCTTCCTTAGAAAGAAGGGAATGGACCAGATGGTCTCTATGGGCCCTGCCAGCTCTGATCTGACATTCTGAGAGGTGTAGTTGATCCGTAAACTGGACAGACACAGCAGGAAAGTCCCAGCCCGGTTCAGGCCAAGGGCTGGTTTGAAGAGTGGCTCGACGGCCCTCATACTAAATTCCTGTGTCACCTCGGCCAGGTCACCTTCCCTCTCTAGGCCTCGGTTTCTTCTTCCATACAATGAGGGAGGGAACTAAATGTGGAAGGTCCTTTCCTGTTCTCAAACTAGGATCCGAGGAATTTCGAACTCCTTCCTGCTGCTTTCTTCCCTCACTCTTTCCCCAAGGCCCTGGGAGCCCCGTGGGGAGGCAGGTTTGCCCTTTGGCACCAGCCCAGGTGAGTGCCAGGGATAGCACGAAGGAGGAGCAGGAGGCGAGCGACTAGGACAGCTGTTGCGCAATATCTTGGGGTCCCTAGGAGCTTGTCCACGTACGCTACGACCACGTAGGGCAAGGATGGAGAGCGCGGGGGACGGCTGTGCCAAGTGCCCCAGGTGACCCAGAGTTGGGGAGGGGAGGGAATCGGGGGAGGGCCAGCACCCTCTCCCCATCCTCCCTCTCCGTGGCCAAGCGCAGGTGTCTTGGAGCCAAAGCTTGGGCAAGAGGGGACTTTTGGGACCCCTGCAGCTCCCAAAAGAACCCCTTTCCTCGGCCACAGTCTGACTCAGCCCCCCCCCCCCCAGTCTAATCCCGACCCCTCTGCGCGGGCACAGCGGGACCCTCAGCTCAGACGGAGAGGCGTCCCGAGGGTCAGTCTCCGGAAGCCCGGAGCCCCAGGCCTCCCAGACCCCGTATGTGTCCTCTTTGCCGAAATGGTGCGAGATTCCGGCCGGGCAGTGCCGGTTCTGGCCAGCTCTCAGAGAAGCAAGCCGAGTCCAACCACCAGGTGCGCGATTATCCGACTCATTGGAGGAATCTACACCGCCACCAGCTTAAATTCGCTTCTTGGGACTGCTGCAAATGTATGGGCTGTTCGGACAGCTCCGCCATGGGCATGTAGACCCGGCAGCCCTGACTCGCCAGCCACTAGTAGAGCCCTCTGCCTGCAGCCCTCAGAATCTCCCCAAAAGCGACGCGGGCCCTTTAAGGCTTCGGGAGTGGGGCAGATGGGACCCCGCCCTCTCTCCTTCAGGGCCCGCCCTCCAGGCTGGGTTCATTAGCATGGCTCCGCCCCTGTCACTGCTAGGCTCCGGCGGCTCCAGCGCTGCCAGTGTCCAGGGCTGGAGGGACGCGCGGCGGGCGGCTCGGAGGTGGAGGCACTGGTTCTGTTTCTCCAGCCCGGGGGAAGGGAGCGGCTGAGCCCAGAACTAGGGCCGCGTGGACAAACGGTCCGAGAAGCAGGGCTGGGCTGGGCGCTGAGCTAGGACTTGGAGCCGGAGCCGGAAAAGGAGCCAGGTGCGCCCGGGGCGCGTTCGGAGCTAGGAGCTGACCGCGCGAAGGGACTGAGCCGGAGCGGAGCAGCCAGCGCCCGGGGAGGCTGGCGTGGCGGGCGCGGGGCTACCGGGGATGTGAGCCCACAGAGCCCCCGGAGCCGGGACTGGAGCCAGCGCGCCCGAGGGGCGATGTGAGTCCCGCGGCCGTGAGCCGGAGCCCGAGCCCGAGCCGGAGCGGGCGCGACGCGATGGTGCGGGGCGCTCCCCGGGGGTTGGGGCCGCCGCTACTGCTGCTCGCGCTGTGGCTGCAGGGCCGGGGGGGCAGCGCGGCGCCCGCGCCCCGGACCGAGGAACTGAGCCTGGGAGTGGTGAGTGCGGGACCGCGGGGGAAGGGGAGGATGGGTAGAAGGAAGGAAGGGGCGCTCGATCAGCCCGGACAATCACACCCTTTCCCCCTCCCTCCCCCCCCCCCCGCCAGTCTCGGGCACTGATCCCTGGCTATCCGAGCCCAGAGGGCAAAACCCAGAGGAGGCAGCAGGCCAGAACCCCCATTGCCCCTGGGCTCCCGCGACGGCACGCGGGGAAAAGTTTGTCTGGAGACTAGGAAAAAAACGGGGAGTGGGGAGGGGGGAGGAGGGTCAGCTGCCCCCCAGAGGGGCAGCTGAACATCCTATCCCATTGATAGGATGGGAAGAGGGAGCGCTAGATATATATGGGGGCAGGAAGCTTCACAGCACAACTGGCCAGGATGAAGAGCCAAGACCCCTTCCCCTCCTTGGGACCAAGGGCAGCTGCGGGTCTATCGTGGCTTCTGTGACAAGAGGGCGCCTCTACTCATCCCCAGCATCGGGGCTTAAAAGCCCCAATCTTTCTGGCCTGGGACCAGCCTCCTTGAAGATGGGTGCGTGTGGTTGTGTCGATGGGCGGGAAGCAAAAGGCAAGCAGGTGCCCAGCCTGCTGGCGTGCCTGGGGCTTCGAGGAGGTGGCCTCCTGGGCGGGTTGCACCCAGGGAATCTGGCTGTCGTTGGATCTGGATCTGTCACATGAGACATTCCTAAGTACGGTTCTTCCCTCCTCTACGGAGCATCCTTCTTCCCTACCAGCTCCCAGCACAGTTTCTTTCTTTCCCATTCTCGTCCTAGAGGATTCAGAGTTGGGATCCCTGGGTACACTCCGGCTTGGATTTTTTTTTTTCCTGGAAGGATTTCTGCCAGCTGAGCAGAGAATGTGAACATTCCTCGAGAATCTGATGATGTGGAAGGTACCCCAAAAAAGCTCCCTAAGCCCTCCCAGTGACTAGAGCCTTGAGAAACCTGTTTGCCAGCCCAGGCCCCTCTGGTGGTTTCCCCTCTGCCTCCAGCACCCACAAATCTTGGGGATAGAGTAGAAAGATGTACCCATTTTATACCTGGAGAAACTGAGTCACGGAGCTATTGTGCAGTTATACAAGGGATTCAGACCCAGGAAGATAGATCAGGTGCAGATCTTTCCCTGGAAGCCTTCCCTATCAGCCGATCAGCACCTCTTGCCTTTCTCAGTTCCATCTTTAAAAAGCGAAGGCGAGTTTCCAGTACAGACTAATTCTTTTTTCCCTTTTCCTACCCGGTAAGTGATGCTGCTGTTGCTGCTGCTGTCGCCCTGGAAACTAACCCGAGACAGAGGACAAGAGAAAAGTCAAATTCTGCAGTTTCCAATGTGTGGTCCCCAGAGCAAAACCTAGATTGACTTGTTTTCTCTAGGGGTGTTTGGGTATGAAACTTCAGTCCCCCCCTCGCTGTCCTTTCCCCACACTCACAGCACACACACACGAGAGGGTCAGAAGCTTCAGAATCTGTGTGCTTTCAGAGTAGCCCTGCCTGGGGCAGGGGAGGGATTCCTGGTGGTGGTGTCACTGGACTTGAATGTTTTTTACCCACCTGCTGGATCTATCTGGATAGCCCCCCCCCCCAACATGCCAACCCTTTCCCTCCTCAGAAAGCATTCTGCCCACCCACCCTTCGAAATCCTCTGTTCATTTTTACAGTAAGAGGATCTGTGCAGAGGCTAATTGGGCATCCTTCCACTGCTGCTTCATCTGGGGCCTATGTTAGTCATGGGAGCTGGGGAAAGGGAGTCCAGGAAAAAGAAGACCTTTCTTCTTCCCCACCCCCCACCCCCCAGGCCTGGGTATTCACAAGGTCAGGCTTAGAGTGGGGAGATGGAGATTGGTGCATTTTGGATAAGCCCATGGAGAGAGGGTGGGGCAGTTCAGCTGGGGGTAGCCCTTTGGGGGAGATGCTACGGCCAGTTTAGCAGACCGATGGGGAGGGGCCAAAGCTGCTTGGGCTGAGAGTTGGAGGCAATTCATTTATTTGAAGGGGACAGTTGGGGGAAGCAGCAGAGATGTCTTGGTAGTTTCTGGTAGCGGTAAGGGATGGTGGGGGCAGTTCATCTGTGACACCCCCAAATCTGTGCAGGCGAGAGGCTGTATTATCTCCTGTGAATCCCTGGTCCATGTGTTGGCAACCCTGTAGGCGTCCTCTTGGAGCTGTGCTGCATCTTGCTGGGGATAGGAGGCTGCTTCTGAAGCCCTTCTGCTCGCCAATTGCCCTGGCAAAGGTTCTGTGTTCTTCCACTGTGACCCCCTCACCCCATTTTCCCATCCTCAGCCCACAGGACCCAGATCTCTTTTTCTGAGTGTTTGTGCCTGTCTGGTCCCACCCCCACTATGGCAGGAAAGTGTCAGTCCTCTCCCACATCCGCTGCCTGGGGACCACATTTGCATTCCTTAATGGAGGTTCCTGTGGGGTCTCTTGCGTGCTTGGCCGGATGTGTTCCGGTTTCTGGGGTTGCCTTTGTTTTGGGTCTGGGGGCACTATTCCGGGGGCTACCATGAGTGCCCAGTTTCTCTGGGTTGGTGAGGGGAGGGGTGACCCAGGCATACAGGTCAGCCAAGGTTCTGTCCAGCAGGAATCAGGCAGAGCTGTAAACCAGCCCTGAGCACACCCCCTTCCCAGGGGCATCCTCTCCTCTACCTGCCAGGACCAAGCTGTGCGTGCTGGTCTGCCCCTCACTGTTCCATCCCTACCCTCCTCCCACCCCCAGTTTTCCTAGGACACTGAGCCATGTGTTCATGTATACATGTGTGTGTATGTATGTTTGTGCCAGGTTACTATGAGAATAGTGTTTGGATCCAAAGAATAAGACATTAAACCCATCCCCACACAAGGTTTAGAACAGATATGGGAAAGGGAGACAAATGAGTGGAGCCAGATTCTTCCTACTGATCGTGTCCAAGCAGTCTATGGTATCCAGAAAGTCCGGGATCTGAACTCCTATTTTCCTGTAGATTCTGTTCCTAGCATCTTGTGGACGTGTTTACTCCAGCTGCTACCCAGGCTAGAGTCATTTCTTCTCTCTTCTCTCCTCTCTTTTCCGCCTCAGACAGAATCCAGTCCCTGCTGTTCTTTAGGGTTCAAGTCCAAGGGAAGACCTGAGCCCTGGAGGGGGAGAAGGGGAGAGGAAGAGTCCTCTCTCATCCCCTTTTTGCCCTCATTTATAAAGTCCTCTGCACTTCTTCTAGGAGCCCCTCCGCTCCCCTGAGTTCAGCAGCTTTCTGCATATCTAGTCATTGGCATCATCCTTAGGATATTTCCTCAGTTGGAGTAATACCTCTCGATCTGTGACAATTTCTTTCAAACCTCAGGTCCATATGCTTCCTTCCACCTCCTCCCCCACCCCTTTTGCAAACTCTCCAGACCATCCACTCCCTCCCTCTTATATCTCCTCCCTTCTAACTTTGGATCCCGCCCTCTCTTCCTGTAGACTGCCAAAGAATGAGCATAATTGGAAGGGGGGGGGACAACTGAGGCGCACCTAGAGAAGAGGGCTAGACTTGGTTCAAATTCCAACACATCTTCGTAATACTTTTGTGACCTCAGACGAATGATCTATATCTCTGGGCCTTAGTTTCCTCATTTGTAAAATCAGAGGATTGGACCAAATGACCTCTGCGGTTCCTCCTACCTCCAACTCTATGATGCTGTTCACTTCAATTTTTTTATATCAACTTGTGTTATTCTCCTTCTGGATATTTTCATTTCAATAGGAGATTGGGGAGTGGGGAGGGAAGCCTCCAAGTTGCAAAAGATTGTATCTGTAATGGTACAAATCTAGGCACTGGGAGGGGCAAATGAGGGGAAGATATTCATAAATATCAAAAACTCTCTGCTCTTTCATTTGTAAAATGGGACTGATAATATTGTACCAATAGAGTTGTTCTAAAGTACCTTGTAAGCCTTAAATCTTTTTAGAAATGGGAGTTGTGAGGGACAGCTAGGTGGTGCAGTGAACAGAGCACCTGCCCTGGAGTCAGGAGGACCTGAGTTCAAATTTGACCTCAGACACTTAACACAAAACTAGCCGTGTGACCTTGGGCAAGTCACTTAACCCAAATTGCCCTCCAAAAAAAAAGGCAAGAAGGAAAGAAAGACAGACAGAAAGAAAGAAAGAAAGAAAGAAAGAAAGAAAGAAAGAAAGGGGAATTGTTGCTGTTGTTAATATCAGCTGCCCCCAGTGAGATGCCCATTGAGGGTATTGAGAACCCTGACTCACAGCACACAGGCTGCCACTGATCACTCATTCCCGAAGGGAGTCAATTCGGCAATGAATGGATAGGACAGTGGTACAGAGGAAATGGAATTGAATCTAGTCCCAGGACCTGGGTTCAAATCCCAGCTCTTCAGTCAGCTCTCACTGTGACAACTTGTTCAGCCTCTCTGGAACTCAGTTTCCTTATGAAGCCATTAGATTAGGTGACTTCTGAGGACTCTTGCAACTCTCAAAATGTGATCCTTAGAATTTTAACATTTATTAAGCACCCACTATGTACAGAATACAGTACAACTCCTGGGAGTGATTTATATTAACTAAGACACCAATTTCTTCCCTCATTGGGCTCTAGTCTAGTATATGGGTTCCTTCTCCTCAACCACACTGCCATTTAAAATTAAAGCATTCCATGACCTTGAAGATCTTACTTGGAGTGTAAGAAATCTCTTCTGTAAGAAGATTCCAGGGTTTCTTAATCCAAGGATCCCCAAGGGATGATGTGGATAGATTTTAGGGCTTCTGTAAACTTGAATAAATAATTATATCTTTATTTCACTATAATTGGGTTCCTTTGTAATCCTATGTAGCTTACTTCATGCATTTAAAAACCTTATTCCAAAAAGAAGTCCATAGGTGTCATCAGACTGCCAAAGGGGAAGCCATAACAAAAAATGGTTAAGACCTCCTGCTCTAGGGTACCTCCATTTTACAGAGGAGGAGACAGGAACCCAAGAGGTGATGGGAGGTAGTTGCTCATGGTCACCCAAGACTCAAACCCGGGTCTCTTGGCTCCAAGGGCAATGCTCATCTCCCTCCTTCCCCCTACCCCATGCTGCTGCCCTCTCCTTGGTACCAATTTCTCCTGCCAGCAACCCCCTCCCTGGACCCAACAGCATTCTTCAATTAAGGGAATTTTTCAGCCCAACATCCCATGGAGTCACCAAGGATGAAAGCATGTGCCTCAGTGGAAGAATTAAGGGGGGAGAGTGGCCAGCAGGCTGCCTTTAATCAGTGGCAGGTTTTAACTAACACTCAGTTCCCCACATGAAAGGAATTTCAAATACAAAGTCACAAATGGGATATTTGCTGATTTTTTTTTCTTCTTAAATACATATGCAGTTACCAATCTCTAGTGCAAGTATCTATGTGCCTCTGGGCTCCATCTCCTACTAGGCAACATTCCCTGCCTGGTCTCCAGTTCTTTAAAGCTGAGGCAGTTGGATGAAATCTCTCCATCGACCCTTTCCCATAATTACCGTTCCCACATCACAATGGACCATATACCCAGGGGCCTGAAATTGTGACATGATGTCAGGGACCTTGGGAAGGGTTGTTCTCCACCTCCACCAAAAAAAAAATAATAATCTTCATCATTAGCCTACAAATTTCTCCCAAAGTCCTTCATTCCTTGGAACAAGGACTGCCAATCTCTTAAAAGGGAATCAGCCTGGAAAAAGGATGATAATTGATATTTCTGTGGTGATACATTGCGTACTTGATCTCATTTGATACCCCCCAACAACCCTGGGGGGAGGGAGGGGAGAATCCTGTCAGAATCCTTCGAGCCTAGAGATGTAAGAGACCTCAGAGGGGATCTTGTCCAAATTCCTCCTTTTACAGATGAGGAAACTGAGGCACAGGGAGGTTAAGTGATTTGCCCAAGGTCATACAGGTGGTAAACTTCAGAAGTGGAATTTGAAGTCAGGTCCTCTAAATGCAAAACCAGCTTGATTTCCACTCTACCCCAAATTATAGGAATTTCATCACCTTCTTACAAGTGAAGAAACAGGTTAAGTGACTCAGTTGTCCCACTTCTCCTAAGTGTCAGAGGTGGAATTTGAACTCTGGTCTTCCTGACTCTAGGCCAGGAGTTCTTACCCAAGTATGCCCAAGGATCAAGTGAGATAATATTCGTAAAGAGCTTAGCAAGGTACCTTGAACATAATAGGCACTTAATAAATGCTTGTTCCCATTCCTGTCCCAAGGAGTCTGTGGATAGATTTCCACAGGGTTCATGAAAATGGATGGGAAAAATGCATCTTTATTTTCACTAGCTCTTCTTTTCTTTGTAATGTTAGGTATTTTATTTTCTGCATTTAAAAACATGATTCTGAAACTGGGTGCATGGGCTTCACCAGGCTGCCAAAGGGGTCCAGGACATAAAGTTTAAGAATCCCTGCTCTGGGTCCGTGCTCTATCCACTATTTCACACATCAGAGTTGTTGGGCAGTCACGCCTTAGTGTGAATTAGTTGGTTAGTCCCGTTTGGGAGCTGCTGGGAGTCAAATGGAGGGAATAGAAGTCTTAACAGGGTGTAAAAGAGAGATCATTTTCCAACCAAACTAGGTTCTGATGTCCTTAGACTAGAAGGATTTCTGTAAGGGAATCTTATACCTATGGGCAGTATCTGTAAAGTCACCCACAGTGACTTTAGTGGGATACAGAGCCCTAGGTAATCCTGGGAAGAGGGTACCCACTGAACATGAAGGAGCTGGGGTGTAGGGGCACAGGCCTAGTAGAGTTTGGATGTCAATAGTTGGCTCAGAAGCACCTTGGTGTGGAAGGTGAGAATTGCCCTGGCCCACCCTTAGGGGGAAGATCAAGACAGGACAGGACCGGACCTAGCCAGGGCAGGTGAATCCCGAGCTACAGTTCCATCAGTGAGTAAAGGGCGGCCTCTGGTGGTCGTTATGAGGACAGCAGATGCACCTGCCTTTTCCTCCCCGGGAGTCCCTAGCCAGAAAACCTTTCGCCCGGAGGAGAGAGGCTCCTTTCTCTTGCCCTTCCCCCAGTCACCACCCAGGGCAGGTGCAGGGTTAAGGCCCAGTCTTAAAGAACAGGTGGAGAAAGGGGTTTTTAATGTTCTAATTTCTGCCTCGGTCTCGAGTTATGGAGACTGGCAAAGAAAGGTGGAGGGGGGGAGGGTAGAGAGGGCAGAGCTGGAATTAATTCACTGGGGAAGCCTGCCCTAATTAAGCCAAGTAGCTAACAAGGCCACAAGTCTGAACTGGGGTGGGTAAGGTTTGCACACTGACTGGCTAAAGGGCTAGTCAGGGATCAGAGACTATATCTTGTGGGAAGACTGGGAATGGGAAAGATGATTTGAGGAGCCCCCTTCCTCAAGGGAATTCTATGAGTGGGTTATGTTGGTGGGAGAGGGCCAAGGAATTGGTGCATCCAGATAATATCTTTTCAATGTACAGCTCTCCTGCCCTCCTCACAACCAGCCCTGGTAGGCAGGCAGGGCAATAGCTTATTAGCCCCATTTTACAAGTGGGCAAGCTGAGGCTTAGTTAAATGGAGACTTCCAGTGTGCCATGCCTTCTCTGGAAGGGTCCTAGGAGGGCTCCAAGCCTCTCTGCCTGCCCCCAACCAAGCCTTGATTGTTGATGCAGGGTGTTGGCTTATGCCCCTCTCCCCCAGTGAAGGTGGTACCCCTGCCAAGATTGCTGTCACAAAGGGTCCTTCCATATAAGGGAGGTCAGGGCAGAAAACCATAGCAACAATGTCAGAGGGACTGGCCCCAGATAGGATGGGCCCTTGGAACTCAGCAGGGATGCCATTGAGACAGCAAGCCAAGTGAACCTGCCCCATGGTATATAGTGCAGAAGAGAGGACCCTGGACCAGGAGTAAGGACACCTGGCTTCTAGTCCCACTCTACCACTAACTATAGGCAGCCATTCTCCAGAAATCAGTCTGCTTCTCTGTACAATGAAGGGTTTGACCTAGGCCAAGGGTTCTTAGCCTTTTTTCTGTCTTGAACCCCTTAGCCCATCTGGTGAAGCCTATGGAACCCTTCCCACAACAATGTTTTTATATGCATGAAATAGAATAAAGGGCTAGAAAGTTAGCCAGTAATATTGAAATACAGTTAAAAAACAAGTTCATGGGGAGCACTTAGGTGGCACAGTGGACAGAGCACCAGCCCTGGAGTCAGGAGGACCTGAGTTTAAATTCAGCCTCTGACACTTAGAGCTGTGTGACCTTGGGCAAGTCATTTAATGTCTATTGCTTTCAAAAAAAACCCAAGTTCATGGACCCCCAGGTATAGGACTCCTGACCCTAGATGATCTAGAAACCCATCCCAGCTCTGGTCACACACACACACACACACACACACAGAGTTTGGAGGAGGGCTTTGAACTTGGAAGGAGACCTGACTCTTCGCCCTCTCTGTTTTTCTTCTCTTCACCGTTCTAAACTATTTACAAATACTATCTAGTTTGATCCTTGGGCAAACTTGGGTAAGAACTCCTGGTAAGAACTTCCTGGTCAGGAAGACCAGAGTTCAAATTCCAGCTCTGACAGTGACAGCTGAATCACTTAACCTGCTTCTTCACTTGTAAGATGGTGACGATGAAATTGCCTGCCCTCTCTACCCACCCCCCTCACTCTCTTTGCCAATCTCTCTACAACCTAAGCCCGAGACAGAGATTAGAACATTAAAAACCCCTTTCTCCCCTGGTGCCCTAAGACTGAGTCTTAACCCTGCATCTGCCCTGGGTGGTGACTGGGGGAAGGGCAAGAGAAAGGAGTTTCACTCCTCCTCGATGAAAGGCTTGCTGTCTAGGGACTCTCAGGGAGGAAATGTTGGGAGGGAAAAGGAAGAAAAAGGTAGACTGAGGCTAGAACCACTAAACCAAAGGAAGTTACTTCTTTCTCTTCCAATCATTGACTGAATGAATACAGGACTTTGGGGGGGGGGGGGATCTGTCTATCTATGTGTCTATACAGAGTAAGGATAAAGTATTCAGACTTGTATGTATATCTTCAGGAATGAGAAGGAGCTCTGTGTCTATTTTCTCTTGTTTCTGCCCTTCTCTCTCCCCATTCCTCCCTTTCTTCCTCTCTGTAATTCTTCTTATCCCTCTTTTCTTCCTATCTCTCCTTCTCTCTTTCTTTTTCTCCTTCCCTCTGCCTCTGCTGCCTTTCCTTTCCTCTCTTTCCTTCCCATTCCCTCTTTCCTTCCCTCTTTCTACTTCTCCATCCCTCCCTTTTTCTCTCCTCTTCATCCCTCCCTCTTCCTCTCCTTCTGCCTCTCCTTCCCTCTGCCTCTGCTGCCTTCCATTTCTCTATCTCCTTCCCACTTCCTGCCTCCCCATCCCTCCACCTGCCTTTTCTTCCCTCATTCTGCCTCTGCATCCCTCTCTCTGCCTTTTCTTTTTCTCCCCCCACCTCTTCTTTCCTCCCTCTCTCTGCCTCTCTTCCTCTGTGGTGACTTGAGGGACCATCATTATCACTACTACTCAAACAATCAGAGCAAGCCCCCTCAGGAGCCATTGCCCAGCAAACAGCAGAATAGAACCTTTGTGAATAGAGGGGAGCCCCAGGCATCAGGCACCAGCTGAACTTGCAAAGGAGAAATCTGAGGGTCAGCAGAATTAAGGATAGAGCCAAGGACAAGAAGCCAGAGGGAGGCAGAGAGGCTGGAGAGAGGCAGCAGATGGAGAGGCAGAGAGTCTGAGGACACATGGAACCAAGAGATAGAGATAGAGGAAAGACAGAGAGACTGCAGAGAGGGAGCAGAAATAGAAGAGAGAGACACAGAAGGGAGAAAGCAGAGAGACAGAGAAGACACTGAAGAGAGAGGGAGCAGAAAGATGAGGGAGAGACTGAGGAGACAGAGGAGAGACAGAGACAGGGGAAATAGAAAGACTAGGGGAAAAGAGAGATGGAGGAGAGAAAAAGCAGAGACAGAGGAGGCTGGGGAGAGATGGGGGAGTGGTGGAGGGGCTAATTAGAGAAAGACCAAGTTAAAACTAAGGGGTTTACATCCTGCAGCTGTTTTCCCCAGGAGCATCTGGCTGCTTCTGCCTTTCCTTCCCAGAATCCCTCTTAATCCAGAGATGTGAGGAGAAATTGTCCCTGGGAGACCTGAGCTGAGCTGGCTACGTAAGTAAATGACAGAGAGGTGTGCGGCTGTGTGCGTGTCCTGTGTCCTGGGCGCCTTTTTAATACAAGGTTTCCACTCTTGCCTTTTCTTCTCCCATTCCGAGCCAGGTGTAGTGAGGGAAGCCAGAGCCTGGGAGCTAGAAGGGAGGGGCTGGCTCAGGCCCTGAGCAAGGCCAGGAAAGCAAAGATTGTCTCCATCCTTTGACTCTGAATCAGGACAAACTTCTATGGTCCCCTATCACGTCAGCATTCGTGGCTCTTACTGCAGACAGCAAGACGCCATTCTGTCTTCATGTATCCTTTAAGGGGAAGGGATGCTGGGTTTGGAGTCACACCTGGAACCTGTATCACCTTGGACAAGTCACTTAACTCCTCTGGGGCTGTTTCCTTATTTTACCAAATTTTACAAATAAGAACAAAATGGACCAGACAGCGTCTGAGGTTACCTCCAGCTTTGGTGTGTTCACCATCTCCGGCCTTTGGTTTCTGTCCCACTTCTCACCACCCCCAACACATCCCCAGCCTATTCTCACCTCCCTTCCTCTGTTAGCTACAATTGTAGAGAAGGCTCACTGGAGGAAGTGAGGCCAGTGCACTTATCCTCTCTGCCTCAGTCTGAGCATCTGTGAAATGGAAGGGAGCTACGGCGTTGCACTCAGTGGCCCCTGAAGTCTCTTCCAGCTTTAAATCTATGATTCTGTGGTTTGGTTTGGTGGGAAAGAAGAGGGAGACAACTCCAGGCAAGGAGACAAAATGAGCCACGGTTCAGGGATGGGGACTTGGAGGAGAGTTGGCCAGGCAAGAATGGAGGACAGAGGAGGCAGAGGGTCTCGAGAGATGGGTGAGCATGTAGGCAGGCAGGTGAGAAGACAGGGGCCAGACTGGACAGCCACACGCCCCTCAGGATGAGGGAGAGAGGGCCTGTATCCATCAGAAGGAGGCAGCTTCTGCCCCTTCCACTTTACGTCCCCAGAACCTTGGCTGCATTCCAGCTCTGGCTCTTTCCTCTTCAGGCCCACCGCGAAGTCGATCATTTGCTCTCTTGGCTGTTGCTGTGGTGACCATGGCAGGGCCCCAAATCCAGAGGCCCTGCCTCAGCCTCATCATGGGGGTCCAGACTGGGGTTCCTCATAATAATCCCTACCCCAACAAATTACTAAGTGACCAAGGAGAAAGGGCAACTTGGGTGGTGCAGTGGATAGAGCTCTGGGCCTGGAGTCAGGAAGACTTGAGTTCAAATGTGGCCTCAGACACTTAACACTTACTAGAGACCTTGGGCAAGTCACTTAACCCCAATTGCCCTGCCTTCTCCCCTCCAAAAAGAAAAAGAAAAAAATACCAACAACATAAGAAAGAAAACCAGGGAAAAAAAAAGAGTGCCTACCCTCTGGGAGCTTACAATTTAACAAAAGAGACCACATGCAAAAAACTATATACAAAAGATATGTACAGGCTAAACTGGAGATCATCTGAGAGGAAAGTCTTAAGATTAAGATCTGAGAAAGGCTTCAGCTGAGATGAGAAGGAGGCCAGGAGGCAGAGATTAGGAAAGAACATCCCGGGCATGAGGGCCAGTGAAAATGCACAGAGTTGAGAGATGGAATGCCATGTGCTGGGAAGCAGCAAGAAGGCTAGAATCTTACTTTAAGAAATTAGCCTTGCTTTCTGCCAAATTCAGGGTTTTTTTTAATTGTTAAATAGATTAAATCTAGCTTCTTTCTTTTAAAAAAGTTTGTTTTTATTATTTTAATTAGCAAACATTTTAAAAATTAATCTCTCCCTCCCACTACTCCCTACTGAACAAATAAAATAAATCAAACTGAAAAAAATAGCTGCATAATCTGGCAAAACAAATTGCTCCATTGATTGTGTTTGAAAAGGTGTCTTTTTCTACATTTTAAGTTCCTCACCTCTCTGTCAGGAAATGAGCGTCATTTGTTCATTTTCATTCTTTTTGGACTCATGACACCATTGTGTTGAACAGAGTTGCAAAGTCTTTCAAAGTTGCTTTCTTGATAACATTGTTGCAATATAAATTGTTCTCTTGGTTCTGCTCACTCAGCATCAGTTCATAAAGGTCTTCCCAGTTTCCTCTGAAATTGTCCATTTCCTCATTCTTACAACATAATAATATTCCATTACATTCATATGCCCCAATTGGTTTAGTCATTTCCCAATAGGAAGATAGCCCCTTCATTTCCAATTTTGAATTACCAAGAAAAGAGCTGCTATAATATGTTGTACGTATAGACCCTTTTCCTCTTATTTCTTTTGGGTATAAGTCTGGCAGAGATTCAAAGGATACATACAACTCAGTAACTTTCTGGGCATAGTTCTGAATTTCTTTCTGGAATGATTGGGCCAATTCACAGCTTCAATTTGTACACCCGGTTTCCAACAGTCCTTCCAACATTTGTCACTTCCCTCTCTTGTCATTCAATCGACAAACTTAAGGGCTGGGTATACAGAAAGAGACAACAGATAGTCCCTGCCCTCAAGGAGCTTCCATCTAATGGGGGAGACAACACACAAGCAAACATATACAGAGGAAGCCATCCATATACAGAAAAATAGGAGCTAAGTAACAGAGGGAAGGTACTAGAGTCCAGGGGAATTGGGAAAGGCTTTCTGAGAAGATGGGTCTTAGTTGGAGTAAAACCTCAAAATCGCTTCAATTTGTATTTCTCTAGTCATTGATATGGAGCATTTTTCATACGGTTGTTGATAGCTTGGCCATCTTTCTTTGAAAACTGCCTGTTCATATCCTTTGACCATTTATCTATTAAGGAATGGCTCTTAGTCTTGTACATTTGAATCAGTTCCTTATACATCTTGAGCATGAGAACATTTTTAGAGAAATTCGTTGCGAAGATTTTCCCCAGTTATGTTTTAAATTTTGTGTGCAAAAATTTTTCAAATTTTATACGATTGAAATTATCCATTTTATCTTTCACAAACCCCTCTATCACAGATTCAGTCATGAATTCTTCCTTTTCATTGATTAGAATTGTAATTTCTTCCTTGTTCCTCTAATTTGTTTATGATGTGACCTTTTATATCTTAGGTGTGTGCCCATTGGATAAACTTGGTTGTTTCTATGGTTCTGAAGGTTCCATCAGTGCCCCTACATTTTGGGAGAACCTCCTGTATATCAACCTTACCTTGTTATAATGACATATTGGGGAGGTGGGGCATGCTCAGCTAGATGCTGCAGTGGGTAGAGAACTGGTCCTGGAGTTAGAAGGACCTGCATTCAAATGGCCTCAAACACTACTAGCTGTGTGACCCTGGGCAAGTCACTTAATCCCAATGGCATCAAAAAAAATCAGTATAATGATATATTGGGGAGGGGGGGAGTCCACAATCTTATGAACATGAGACAGTTCGTATAGTGAAAAGAGACGGGAAAGACATGAATCTGAATCCTGTCTCTTCCACTTCCTAAATGTGAACTCACTACCAATGTCTTGCACACAGTAGGCACTTAATAAATGTTATAGGATCATGAATTTAGAGCTAGAAGGAACCTCAGCAAACCCTTTATTTTACAGATGTAGAAACTGAGACCCAGGGAGATTAATTTTGCCAAATTCACTTGTGTGAGGAGTGAGCACATGTTCAAAATCTCTCAGCCTCAGTTTTCTTGCCTTCCCATGCCAGGTATATGATTATGTAACACCTAATAAGTCTATACTCAGGAGGCTGTGGAACCCCGTTTATCCCAGTAATAGGGGCAGGGCAATGAGAGGGCACTGACATCCAGGGTGTAGTTGTGCTTAGAGTGTGACATGGGTGGCACATGCTCTCTAACGTGCTTACTTCCAATGAGATTGTGGGGGGAGGGGAAATAAGCGTTTTATAGCACCTACTGTGTGCTAAGTGATTTTTAGAAATATCTCGTTTGATCCTCACAACAACCTTGAGAGGAAGGTGCTATTATTATTCCCACTTTATAGGTGAGAAAACCAAGGCAAACAGAGGGAGAGTGACTTGCCCAGGGCAACACAGCTAGTAAGTGTCTAAGACTGGATTTGAACTCAAGTCTTCCTGATTTCAGGTCCATTGCACCACCTAGTTGCTTCTAATGAAGTAAGAATTCTGTGAGGAGGGACGGCTAAGTGGTACAGTGAATAGAGCACCGGCCCTGGAGTCAGGAGGACCTGAGTTCAAATCCGGCCTTGGACACTTAACATAAAAACTAGCTGTGTGACCTTGGGCAAGTCACTTAACCCCAACTGCCCTACCTCCCCCCTCCAAAAAAAAAATTCTGTGAAGCAGACAAGGTTGGACTCATTTCTGCCCCTGGTATACTTGACTGCACCTAAGCAGAGAGTCTCCTTCCTTCCTCCCACTATAAGAAAGTGGACACCTCTCCTAGACTTGCTCTCGGGGCTCTCCCCTGGGCATCCATCTCTCCTGCTGAGGAAGAACCCACAGAGTGGGATTCCCTGGGAGTTCCAGGCCCTGTGAAAGTTGTTCTGATGCTGCCAGTTACAGGCCACATTTCAGCAGCATTTTGGTGTTTCCTCCCAAGAGTCCCATGAGGTAGGCTGTGAAGAAAGTGTCAGGCCCATTTGATAGATGAAGAAATACAGCTTCAGAAAAAGGGGAGTAAATTGCCCAGAAAGTGTTAGAGCTGGATGACTGACCTCCAAGATGCAAGATGCCCCTCCTCTGGTCATGAGGTCAGCCTGCAGGGGCCCTGGGCCTGTAGCCTCAGGCCTCTCAGGGGCACAGCCAAGATGTCCCACCTGAGAGTGTGACATCCCAGGACCTAAGGGAAGCTCCCTACCCTCCCTCAGTCTCCCACTACCCCCACCGAGACCACATGGAACTTGGCCACCTTCCAGTCAGAGTCCATGGTCTCCGAGCTGGAATAAAGGGATACAGAGTCTCTCTCTGATTCATCCTGCTAGGTCTGTTTTTCTCAACTCCTTTCAAAGAATTTATTTCTCCAACTGCACATCCTGAGTCATTGACCCCTGAAGGTCAAGAGACAGACTGACAGACATTGGGGAAGGGGGGGAACAGAAACAGAGAGAAGGAGACAGACAGAGAGGGAGGGAGAGGAAAGAGAGAGAAGAGAGAGGGAGAGAGAGACAGAGAGAAGGAGGGAGAGGAAAGAGAGGAGAGAGAGAGAGGAGAGAGGGAAGGGAGGGAGGAGAGAGGGAGAGAGAGAGAGAGAGAGGGAGAGGGAGAGGGAGACTGAGAGAGAAGGAGGGAGAGAAAA
>CM053587.1:318786017-318823680 GCA_028646515.1 Pseudochirops corinnae | reverse complement strand
GGTGGGTGGGGGAAAGAGGGGGAGAAAATATGTAACTCAAAATCTTGTGGAAATGAATGATGCAAACTATAATAAAATTTTTAAAAAAGAGTTAAGGAATGAATGGCTGATATCACCTCTTGACAGAGAAGTAATAGACTAGAAATACAGGATGAGATGTGAATTTTCAGTCATGGCCAATGGATTAATTCGTTTTGATGGAATGTGTTATAAGGGAAGGGTTTTTCTGAAGGTGGGATGGATTAGTGGGTGGTGAGAGACATGGAGAAAGGAAAGCATCGTAAAACGTTTTTTAAAAGTGCACAGAAAAATACCAAAGGGGACAGAAATAGAGGAGTTTTGTTACTACTTTGCTCAATTTGTGTGTTTCTTTTAAAATTAGTGAAATATACATAAGAGAAGCTTGGTGGCTCAGGCAATTGAGAACTGAGAGTGGAGTCAGGAAGACTCGAGTTCAGATCCAGCCTCAGACACACTCACTAGGTGTGACCTTGGAAAAGTCACTTAACCCCTGTTTACCTCAATTTCCCCCAATATAAGATGGGATTAATAATAGCACCCAGGGTTGTTGTGGGGGTGATTGTAAAGTGCTTAGCACGGTATCTGGTATGTAGTAGATGTTCTATAAATGTTAACTTATTATTCCTTCTTATTAAAATGTTTGTGTTTGTTGATGATCTGTAAGTTAACAGTTAAAAAAATTTAAGTGAGTGGGTGGTAGAGTGATTGCAAGTGTAGACATCTCTTTCTAGGAGTTTGTCAGTGAAATGAAGGAGAGATAGACATGGGTTAGCTTAAGAAAATGAGTGAGGGTCAAGTGAAGGTGTGTGTGTGTGTGTGTGTGTGTGTGTGTGTGTGTGTTTTAAGGATGGAGCATGTTTATAAGGAGCCAGAAGCAAACCAAGAAAGAGGGAGAGATTTAAAGTGATGAAGGGGGGGGATGGAGTGGGTTAGAGGGAAGGAGCAAAGGGGCGAACTTTGGGGTGACTAGAGGGTACACCAGCCCTGGAGTCAGGAGGACCTGAATTCAAATCCGGCCTCAGACACTTAACACTTACTAGCTGTGTGACCTTGGGCAAGTCACTTAACCCCAATTGTCCTGCCTTCTCCCCTCCAAAAAAAATAAAATAAAATAAAAAGAGGGGTGACCTTTCACACTTCTCTTGCCATCCTCCCCATGCTTCCACTCAATGCTAACCTAGAAGAAAGAGGACAAATTTTACAATACCCATCTACCTCCTCCTAGCTTGTGGGGTGCACAGCAGCTCCCCACGAGGTTCGGACGGTAAGTGGATGTTCACTGATGTCTGACTCTTCATGAGCCCACAGACTTTGGTCCAGCACTCCAGTACTGGACATGGGATTTTCTTAGCAGGAGTGGTTTGCCATTTCCTTCTCCAGTGGATTAAAATGAAAGTTAATTGACTTATCCAAGGTCCCACAGCTAGATTTGAACTCAGGTTTTCCTGACTCCAGGCCCATTGCTTTGTCCCCTGAGCCGCCTGGCTCCCTGAAGTCAGTAAGCCTTTATTTAAGTACTGTTGTGTACCAGGCACTGGGGTTGTAACCACATGCAAAACAAAAATCCCTGACCTCAAGGAGCTTACATTCTAACAACGGATAAACAATTTGGTGGGCACAAGATGTGTAGGGAGTAGATGGAAGACCCTCTGAGAGGAGAAGGCATTAGCAGCTGGGAAAACTAGGAAAGGCCTGCTAGAAGAGGCGAGATCTGGACTGAGTCAGGGAAGTTAAGAGGCAGAGGTGACAGGGTGAGAGCATTCCAGGGGTGAGGGACAGCTGACGCAAAGGCTTGGAGATGGGAGATGCATGTCTTGTTCCAGCGATTTTGGGTCATAGCAGCAGCTCTGGCCTTGAGGTGTGTGCTCCTCAGAGAAAAAAGAGGAGTAAATGATATAGCATGAAAAAAAACCAATAGATTCCAAGTCCTGGGTTCAAGTTTTAGCTCTTCGTGGATTTATCACATACACATAGTCACCTCCAATGAGGCAGAACAGGCCATACCCATCCATCTGACCTCTCTTTCCTTACTCCCAGACACCCCTAGGCTGTGCTTCTAGCCTTCCTGGGGAAACACAGAAGCAGCCAAGGGCACCATTAATTTTTCATTACAATGCACAATAATTTATACCTTGTTTGGCCAAGTCTTTACCACTGGTAGATGGAGAAGCTAAATATTTTACAGTCTTAGCTCTGCTTTTGGAAAATCCCTGGATCGGCAGGGGAAGTATGTCTGCTGGGCACTTCTCTCTGCCTTCCTCTCCTCCACCAGAGGAGTTCGGCCTCCTCCAGAGTATGGATCTAGGGTCTCTTCCCCACTGCAAACACACACACACACACACACACACACACACACACCCCTCCCTCTGGCTCAGACAATCCACCCAGTTTAGAAAAAACCTCTGGGCATTGCAGGGAGCTACAGCTGGGAGACAGGGTCTAACCTTTGCCTCAGGATCTCCAAGGAGAGAGAGCCCCCAACTCCCAAGCCAGCCCACTCCACTACTGGATGCCTCTCATTGTTGGAAAGGTTTTCTGACAAACCTAAATCAGATCCTTTGCAGTGACTGTTCACTGCTCCTGAGCCTCTGACAAGAGCTATCAGGACTCTTGTGGCCCCTACCTGTTCTCTGAAGTGTACAGGAAGGAGAGGACCTCCGTCCTCTATTTATCCACGTGGTGCAGTGGAAAGAGAACAGAACTTGGAATCACAGACCTGGGTTCATCCTATGGCTTTGCTACTTACTTGGGCCTATATAACCATGGGCACATGTCTTGGGCCTCAGTTTCCACAATGGATAAAATAAAAGGTTTGCACTAGATGGCTTCTAAGATCCCTTCCTTCCCTGCTCTTGCAAAACCCATTTTCATACTTAGAACTAGGATCCCCCCCCCCCAAAAAAACTAGGATCCCAGTGAGTGGTCCTAGGCAAGCAGGTTATGCAGACCCAAAGAACCCAATCTCCCAGTTTTCCCCATGGGAAAGAACCAGGGTGGTTTAAGCCCCTTAAGCTGTGGGAAATGGGATGTGGATGGTAAGGGAAATGGGAAAGGGAAATTCTGCTCTCCCCTATACAGGGACCCTTGGATTAGCTTAAAAAGATTCTCTTCAGGGGGTCCTATCAAGAGGAGAAATAGGATGCTAGTCTCCTCTATCTGGAAGGGATGTGGAGGTCATCCTGTCCATGCCTCAGCCTCTAGGCAGGCCAGCTACCAACCAGTGTAGCCCCAAGTAGGCCCCTTGGGTCTCTGCCATCTCTGAAGCAGAGCTTTGCAGGCTCAGGGAGACTCAAAGGGCCTTTGTCTCCAAGCCTAGAGAGTCCCACTCCCTTGGGAGAAGGGGGGTTGTGGGGGATAAAAATTCTATGGCCTGATTCTAGTTATATGATTTAAAGCCAGCCTTCTCCAGTTCAATCAAAGTAATGGCCCAGATCAGATCGATTTCCCCTCGGCCTTTCTCCAGCTCTCTCCTTCTTTCCCTCCCTCTCCTGAGCCTCAGATTTTCAACATTTCTTCCTAACCCCACCTCCCATCCCAGCCTTCCCGTGGCAGCCTCTGCCTCCAGCCCAGCCTACTTCTGAAGAGAGAGTCAGAAAAACCTGAGAGGCAGAAATACATAGTTAGTGTCTAACCTATAAGCCCAGGTGTCCTGATCCAAGGCTGGCATAAAAAGGAAGGTATGGAAAAGGCAGTGGATGAAAAGGCCCAGGTTCAAGTCTCGGCTCTGACACTTCCTAGCTAGCTCTAGAGATCACTCAATCCCTCTAGGACATAGTTTCCAGAGGAGAGCAAACTTAAAATAGGCCTACTTCAGGGAATTAGGGGTGTTTGGCCTGGGGAAAACTTGAGTGGGGTGGAAGTGAATAATAATAACTAACAGGTAACAGATTTTATGGGCAGCTAGGTGGCCCAGTGGATAGACTGTGTCACCTGGAGATAGGAAGACCTAACTTCAGATCTGACCTCAGACACTTACTAGCTGTGTTGCCCTGAGCAAGTCACTTTACCCTGTTTGCCTCAGTTTCCTTATCTGTAAAATGAGCTGGAGAAGGAAATGGCAAACCAGTCCAGTATCTCCGCCAAGAAAATCCCAAATGGGGTCATGAAGAGCCGCTCATTACTGAAAGACCGAAGAACAAAAAAAAAAAAGATTTCATTACATCCGTGGTTACCAGCCAAGGCAGGGAGAAGCATCAGGCGGCACAAAGATAGAGCGTATCTCTATGGGCTGAGGACTTCTGTACATGAACCATTTCTCACATGTACTTTTAGTATGGAGAAAACACAAGGTTGTGCTGGTTTCATAACTAATCAGCTACTGACCTTGGGAGCAGTTTGTTGTCTTTCAGGAGTGGGGAAATAGAGACTTCCTAATCTGCCACTCTGTCTTCAGCCTCAGGGGTCTGAGAAGGGAAGACCCTTTGTCTTGGTGGTTGTCCTTGTACATGGTCTTGGGTAAAGGAAGGCAAAACAAAGAGGCTAGCTAGACTAAAATGGTGGTTTGTTATAAATATCACATTATTCATATCAAGAAGAGGGAAATAGGGGCAGCCAGGTGGTGCAGTAAATAGAGCACCAGCCCTGGAGTCAGGAGGACCTGAGTTCAAATCTGGCCTTAGACACTTAACACTTACTAGTTGTGTGACCTTAGGCAAGTCACTTAACCCCAATTGCCCTGCCTTTCCCTCCCCAAAAAGACAAAAAAAAACAAAGAAGAAAGAAAAGGGAAATATAATCCCTCCCTTTCCATTGCCTAAATGCTAGTACCTTCCCTCTGTTGTTTATCTCCAGCTTATCCTGTCTATATCTTGTTTGTACATAATTGCTTGCCCAGTGTCTCCCCCCATTAAACTGCAAGCTCCCTGAGGGCATGGCCCCTATTTTTGCCTTTCTTTGTATCCTCAGAGCTCAGTACAGTGCGTGGCACGTAATAAATGCTAAATAAATATTCACTTTGAGCTGTTATAAATTTCCAAGACAGGTTTTGGTGGGATGTAAAGAATTCCCTGCCGATGAGAGCTGCATCAGAGTGGACGGGGCCGCCTTGAGAGGCTATGAGTCTGTCCCTATTATCAGGAGATTCTAGGCAGGGAAGGACCACCACCTGTCAGCGATGTTATAGGGATGAGGTAGAGGAGCAGGGGGAGGTTCAGATATAATCCGAGTTGCTTTAGATGGCTGTCTATGATCCCTTCCAGCTTCGAACCTCTGTGATTCAGTGAAAGTGGTTTATAAATCAATCTTCAAATGCCGAAAAATGAGGAGTATGATGATGGTGGTGATGGTGACCTCAGAAACCGAGTAGGTAGTGGATAGAGAGCTGACCTCAGAGGCAGGAAGATGGGTTCAGGTCCTACCTCTGACACATATTGGCTGTTTGATCTTGGACAAGACTCAGCACCCAAAGCCACTGTATGACTAAGTCGAACAGAGGGCTTATTGTTGTTGTGCAGTCATTTCAGTCATGTCTGACTCTTTGTGACCCCATTTGGGGTTTTCTTGGCAAAGATACTAGATTGGTTTGCCATTTACTTCTCCAGCTCATTTGACAGGTGAGGAAACTGAGGCACAAAGGGTGAAGTGACTTAGCTGGGTCACACAGCTAGAATCTGAGGTCACATTTGAACTCAGGAAAATGAGTTCCTGATTCAGGCAAGGCACTCTATGCACTATGGTGCCACCTAGCGGCGCAGTAGAGAGGGCATTGGTAGAGGGAATATCCTCCCTGAGAGCTTTCTACACCTGTGAAATCACAGGCGCAGTCTAGAATCAATGTATCACTATCACTGGGAGTGTGGAGGTGGGGCTCAGGCTCCAAGTTGCCTTCATCCTCTCCTAAGGTTACTTTGTATCTGCTCTGCATATATCTTATACATACCATACGAATCCATCCCAGGCCACCTTCTCTTCTCCCTCTAGACTAGTTCTCTTGGTGATCTCTTCATCTTACTTACATCTTACTTAGACATCTCTTTATCCAGCCCTACCTCCCTCCTGAACTCTAGGCTTTCACCTCCACCTGCCACCCCTCTTCCCAGCTTCCAGGTTCCTTCTCTACCTCCTCTCCACCATATTCTCCCATTAGAATGTAAGGTCCTTGAGGCCAGAGATTGTCTTGTTTTTCACTTTTGTTTGTATCCTTATTGCTTAGCACAGCAATTTCTTAATAAAGAAATTAGTGCAGTGGTTCTCAACGGTCCTAATGCCATGACCCTTTAATACTCATATGTGGGCATATCTGCATGTGGGTGGACCCGCCTGGAGACGGATAGAGGAGCAGTGTCTTGGTTCCCAAGACTATCGGAAATATGTGTTTTCTGATGGTCTTAGGCGACCCCATTCTACCCCCCAAAGGGGTTGCGACCCACAGGTTGAGAACCGCTGAATTAGTATATCATAATTGCCCGCATAGTAATCACTTAAGAAATGTTTGCTTCCTTCCTTTCCTATTGGACATCTCAGACTAGATGTCTTAAACTCAACATGTACAAAACTGAACTTATCTTTCCCCTTAAATCCTTCTTTCTTCCTAACTTCCCTATTACTGTCAAGAATTCTCCTAGCCACCCAGGCATACAATCCTACAACATCTCACCCCACCTCCCCATAGCCAATCTGTGGCCAAGACCTGTCAGTTCTAATTCTCCCTTTGTAGTGTCATTTAAGTATGCCCCCTTTGCTCTTCTGATACTACTTCCCCCCTGGTGTAGACTGTCATCTTCTGGACTCTTGCAATAGCCTACGGGTGAGTTGGCTTGCCTCAGGTCTCTCCTCACTCCAGTCCATCCTCCTCTCAACTGTCAAATTGATCTTCCTAAAGAGAAAGTCTGACTAATATGGAAATGTTTTACATGATTGCACATGTGTAACCTATATCAGATTGCTTACCGTCTCAGATTGGGCGGGGGGAGGATAAAATTTGGAACTCAAAACTTAAAAAAAAAAGCTACAAATGTTAAAAAAAAACATTTATTTTAACAGGCAATTGGAGAAAAATAAGATATTATTTTTTTAAAAGTAGGTCTGACCGAGGTGGCTACATGGTTCAGTGAATACGGCACAGGCTTGGAGTCAGGAGGACTTGAGTTCAAATCCAGCCTCAGACACTTGACACTTAACTAGCTGTGTAACCTTGGGCAAGTCACTTAACCCCAATTGCCCTGCCTTCCCTATATAAAAAAATAAAAGATCTTGTACTTTAGGGGCGGCTAGGTGGTACAGTGAATAGAGCACCGGCCCTGGAATCAGGAGGACCTGAGTTCAAATCTGGCCTCGGACACTTGACACACTAGCCGGGTGACTTTGGGCAAGTCACTTAACCCCGGTTGTCTTCCAAAAAAAAGCAGGTCTGACCATGTCTCTCTCTCACTTTCTCTCTCTCTCTCTCTCTCTCTCTCTCTCTCTCACACACACACACACACACACACACACACACCCCCTTCTATTCTATAAACTCTAGTGGTTCCTTATTACATCTAGGATCAAATATAAAATCCTCTGGCTTTTAAAACCATTCATGAACTCAGGTCTTCCTGACTCCATATCCAGAACTTTATCAAGTGTGCCATTTAGCTGACTATGCTGAGCATGAGGGCATGTGGTCTACTTAGGAATATAATAGCAGAGGTACTTAATAACTGTTCATAATTTTTTCTGAGCCTTAGTTTCCTCATTTGTAAAGGGGGGATCATGATGGCACCTCCCTCCCACGGTTGTTGTAAGAATCAAACGAAATTATCCATGTAAAGTGTTTCGTTGGCCTCTGAGTTCTAAATAAATGCTAGCTGTCATTCTTGTTGTATGGCTGGGGCTGAGGTCAAGAACGTGGAGGGTGGTCTAGAGCAGAGATGTCAAAGCAAAGTGCCAGCAACACTCCTGAGCAAGGCCCTAACCAGATTAAAATGTAATTGAGAAATATTTATCCAAATAAAAGAATTCAGTAGAACACAGCTAATGTTCATATGTGGTTTTCTAAGTCAGTGTGCAGCTCACAGGGATCCTTACACAGGATTTAATGACCCCTGTTCCTATTGGGGTTTGACACCACTGGTCAGGATGGGGAAGGAGAGATTTGTGGTTGAGATCAAAACCCACAGGCAGGAGAGGGATTCCAGAAGCTCCTAGTGGACCTGGGATGATGTGGCCAGAGGACTAGGTACAGGGCTAGGCAGGAGTCAGAAGGAAGGTCTGGGCTTTTGCCTCGTGGAGATTGTTGGGCTTTAGTCTCCTCTGGATAGGGTGTGGGTGGTTGTGTTCAGAGTCAGCCCCCATAACGAAACTGATGCAGCTGGGAGCCAGCCCTAGGGAAGATAAATGAGCAAGTCTCTAGTAGATAATCCAACCTTTCCTCCTCTCTGTTCCCATTATCCAGGGCACTTTGCAGCTGGCTGGGAAATTAGCTGTCAGCATGGTAATGCATGAAGGTCAGCAGAGCATCAGCAGTGACCGACCAGTCATGTTTAGCCAGGCGACAGCTTCCAGACCTCAGCTCCTTCCTTATCTGCCCCTCTCTCTTCCACAGGAGTGGCTGAGTCGGTTCGGTTACCTGCCCCCACCAGACCCCGTGACAGGGCAGCTGCAGACCCAGGAGGAGTTGGCCAAGGCCATTGCAGCTATGCAACGATTTGGGGGCCTGGAGGCCACCGGTGTCCTCGGTCAGTACCACTAGGGCTGGGTCGAGGGCCAGAGGCTGGGAAGGGGAAGCCAGAAGATGGGAAAGGGAGGCTGGGCTCAGCCGAGATACTCACAACCCAGCCCAAATTGACTTGATCTCTCTGCCCCGCACATGTCCTTCCTAGACACATCTAGTGCCCAAGGCCGAAGTGTGGAAGCCCAGTAACCACCTGCATGGGTCAGCTCAAAGACTAGAACTCCTCTTGGGGGGCAGTTTTCAGAAGCCTAATTTCATATGATCAGAGATAAAGAGTTGGAAGGGACCTCAGAGACCATCCAGGCCATTGCTACCATTTTATGCAGTAGGAAGCTGAGCCCTAGAAAGGTTAAAGAATTTTCCCAAGGGTGGCAAGGTGGTACAGTGAATAGAATGCCCGCCCTGGAGTCAGGAGGATCTGAGTTCAAATCTAGCCTCTAACTGTGTGACCTTGGGCAAGTCACTTAACCCCAATTGCCCTGCCCTCTCCACCTCCAAAAAGCAAAAAAAATTTTAAAAATTTTGCCTGAGTACATCTAAGTAGTAAGCATTAGAAATGAGATTTGAACCTCGCTCAACTGATTCAAGAAATAGTATTCTTTCCACTGTACCAAGGTCACTTTCCTAATCTGCTAGGTTCCGATCTTGTGCCCCTCAATCACAGTGAACCCAGTTCAAGGTCCTAGAAGCTCACTTTGCCCCTAATGTGTGACCTATTAGAATGTGAGTCCCATGTGGACAGGGACTGTATTTTGCCTTTCTTCCATCCCCTACACTTAGGCACACTTAAGTAGTTAGGGCACGCAGTACCCGAAGTCAGGAAGGTCTGAGTTTAAACCCAGCCTCATAGCTAGTTACTAGCTGTATGATCCTGGATAAGTCACTTGATCTCTGTCCCTCAGTTTTCTCATCTGTGAAAGGGGGATAAGTATAATGGTACCTACATCTCAGGATTGTTGTGAGGATCCAATGAGTTAATAGTTGTAAAGCACTTGGCACATAGTAGGCCCTTAATAAATGTCTGTTGACTTAGCACATTGCCTCAAACATAGTGAGCAATTAATAAGTGCTTGTTGACCAACTAACTAACCTGCACATAACTGTGGGATAGAAAGCCCCAGGGTGAGCCACTGGCAGGTTGGCCTCCCATTTAGAGGAAAGAAGGGGGAAGAAAATGGTAGAAGTGGGTACTTCTGCTCATTAAAGGCTCACTTTGAGCCCCTCCTCCCACATGCTTCCCTCCCGGGATACTGTTAATTATTATTTCTGAGAGTGGAGATGAACCAGGCTGTTCTTGAGAAGCTCATTACCTCCTACTGGCCTGGTAGCTCCTTCTCCTTCCCACATCCCCACAACCAGCCTGGAGCTTTGCCTAGGGCAGGCTGGATGCCCCACCAAGAAAGCAAGAAAGAGTCCTCCTTTCCCTCAGGTGCACCACAAACGAGGCAAGGTCCTGGGCTCTTCACTCCACTCCTCTTCAAGCTCCTGGCCCCTGCCTTGATGCCCCCTTCTCCACCCCTGCAGCAGCCCCCTGTGGAGATGGAGATTCCAGCTACAGACGCATTAACACCTTGGTTGTGAAACAGTACCTGTAACATATCATAACCCTCCTCTTTTCTTTAACACCACAAAAGCACACACTCCACCAAGGCAGTTTGGTATAATCTAAAGCAGCAGTTCTCAACCAAGGGGGTCGAACGACCCTTTCACAGGGGTCCCAGGGGTCACCTAAGACCATTGGAAAACACATATTTCTGATGGTCTTAGGAACTTCTATCTGTCTCCAGGCGGGTCTGCCCCACATACCAGTATTAAAGGGTTTGCAGCATTAGGAAGATTGAGAACCACTGATCTAAAGAACACTGACTTTGGAGTCATAGGACCTGGGTTCAAATCCTTCCTCTGTCACTTACTGCCCATTTGACATCAGACAAGATATTTCACTTTCCAGGCCTGTTTCCTCATCTATAAAATAAGGGAATAGACCTAGATAAACTCAGAGGTCCCTTCCAGCTTCAGATCCAGGATCCCAAGAAGGATTTCAGCAATGCAGGTGATTCCTCCAGTGGAGGAAGCTCTCAATCTCCCTTGGCCTTATTTTTTTATAAGCAACCATCACCAAAAAAAAAAAAAATCAGTTCTTGGCAGGCAGCACTTGATGTGGAGCCCTCTGACCTTAGCCAGACTGGTTCTCAGACCATGCTGGAAGCCTTTCTGCTTTGTGAGGGCCTGCCAGGGCTCGTGCCCTATTGGCAGAGCTTCTAAGAATTATGATGAGACACTTTTCATTTTTTCTTCCTGAGACAAAGTTTAATATATACACAGTTTTATGTACAATGCAGCATCACGCCATGTAGGGCATTTACTATTATTTTATTGCTTTTTTTTTTCTTGGAGGGGGGAGGGCAAGGCAATTGAGGTTGAGTGACTCACCCAAGGTCACAGGGCTAGTAAGTGTTAAGTGTCTGAGGTCAGATTTGAACTCAGGTCCTCCAGGGCCGGTGCTCTATTCACTGTGCCACCTAGCTGCCCCTATTTACTATTATTTTATATATTCAGATACTTCTGAAACACTTCTGACTACAAAACAGAACACAGAAAAATAAACAGGAATATATTGACTACTTTAAAATGTGATATGATAAAGCCTATAAAGTACTATATTCCTTTCAATACTTCAAAAGATATTTATGTATATATGCAAATCTATTTCTAAACAAATAACATCACAAAGGATCACACCTTCACATACTTAAAGTATTATTTTGCAGTATAAGACTATTATCATTTTTATACAGCAAAGATTTTTTTCTAGTTCTATAACAATTCAATTTCTAGTCCAATCAAGGAAGTTCAACCACAAAGTTGCCATTGCCCCACACTAAGACATAAGCCCACCCCTTTATGATACAGGTGTTTTTGAAAATTTTATCTTCAGAAAAATGTCCCAATTAGTGAAAAATCAATGGCTGTTGCTCCCTAGCAAAAAAAGGGAAGCTCAGTGTTGAAGTGGTTAGAGTGCCAAGCCTGGAGTCAATAAGACTCATCTTCCTGAGTTCAAATCCAGCCTCAGACACTTACAAGCTGCGTGACCCTGGGCAAGTCACTGTTTGCCTCAGCTTCCTCATCTATAAAATGGGTGGGAGAAGGAAAAACAAATCACTCCAGTATCTTTGCTGAGAAAACCACAAATGGGGGCACAATTGAACAACAAAAACCCAGCAAAATTACTTAGTTCACTGAATTGATATACAGAGTATCACGGCAATCAAAGCAAACAAACACTGTGGTATTTAGACATAAAATCTGAGTAAGACACAGTAAACAAGAAAGGGCTAGCATTACCAAATGGGTACTCTCAGGTTACACTCCTTACGGACCTTGTTCAGTGTTATTTGTTCTTTTTTGTTGTTGTATCTGACTCTTCATGACCCCATTTGGGGTTTTCTTAGCAAAGATGCTGGAGTAGTTTACCATTTCCTTCTGCAGCTCATTTTACAGATGAGGAAACTGAGGCAAAAAGGGTGAAGTAACTTGCCCAGGGTCACATAGCTAGTAAGTGTCTAAAGCCAAATTTGAATTCAGGTCTTTCTGACTCCAGGCTTGACACTCTATCTATCTAGTGGCTCATTCACTTGCCATTCATCTATATTCAAGTCATTTTGAGCTTGGAAGAAGATACATCCAAATTGGCTAGTACCTCATGCCCTCTGATAATATATTCTCTGCCCCAAGATTTCAGGTTACATCTATAAGGATCTTGAATACAGTCTGAATTAAGCAACCAAGTCCTGGAGTGGAGTGAAGCAAAGGCATCTCCTTCCTTCCACCAGTAT
This sequence comes from Pseudochirops corinnae, assembly GCA_028646515.1. Classification (NCBI taxonomy): domain Eukaryota; kingdom Metazoa; phylum Chordata; class Mammalia; order Diprotodontia; family Pseudocheiridae; genus Pseudochirops; species Pseudochirops corinnae. Next base: position 318,811,173 of record CM053587.1, on the reverse strand, counting down.
CTTAACCTTTCCTCAGTGGAGAAGGATACCCCTAAGCACTTTGGGTGGATAGGGAGGCCATGGTGTGAACCAAACAAGGGTTAAATTCGGTTATTCTCCTCTATCTATTCACCTAATGAAGGGTCTTTTCCTCCCTTATGTCCTGACTTATTAGACACCTTTCTAAGAGGCATTTCCCAAGAGTCTGGAAAGAGTTTTAGAGAAAAATATCATTTCTTAATATTTTCAGTCTCGCTATGATCAAGCCATCAAAAAACATTTATTAAGTGCCTATTATGTGCTAAGATAAGCATTGAGGATACAAAAAGAGTAAAAAGACAGTCCCTGCCCTCAAGGAGCTTACAATCTAATGGGGGAGACAACACGGAACAAATACGTACAAGCAAGTTATGTACAGGCTAAGTAGGAAATGGTTAAGAAGAGTTGGGGAAGCTTTCCCGTAGAATGTGGGGTTTTAGTTGGGATTTAAAGGAACCCAGTGAGGCCAGTATGCAGAGCAGAGGAGGAAGAGCATCTAGGCATAGGGACAGCAGAGAGAATATCCAGAATCAAGAGGTGGAGTGCCTTGTTTGTGGAATAGCCAGGAGCCCAATGCATATCAAAGCAGAATCTGAACTCAGGTCTTCCTGATTCCAAGCCCACTCCTCTATTCACTACTCAACCTACTTGCCTCTGAGCTTAAAGTTGATAGTTTGACACAGTTCTGCCATTCCTGCCTTCTTAGAGAGGAGATCATTCCATACTAGGGTTGGCTGAAGGAATTGGGTTCCTGGAGAAGATTGGAGGTACTACCTTCAAGCACTTAAATGTCATAAGGAAGATGTGGAAGAGAGGGAGGGAGGGACACTCTGTGAATTTGAGGATGCCCCTTCCCCTTTTGGGCCTCAGTTTCTCCATCTGTAAAATGAGAGGGTTAGACTAGATGACCTTTAAGGTTGCCACCTACTCAAAGGCTCTATAAATCCATCCTATAGCTCTACCAATGAGTTGTTCATCTCTACGTAAAGAAATTATCGACAGATATAGAGACATACTTCTAGGTGAAGTCTGTCTTTATAGATAAGGATGTTCTCTCCCTTCTGAATGTCCTCAGGGACCCATTGATTTTCTCCAAGACTCTCTGCTCACCAGGAGTCTGACAACTTTATTAGCTTGAAATAAAGTGTCGTCCTTCACACAGAGCCTGTCTTCCTCACTAGCTTTACTCGCTTTGCTTCAGGCCTCTTCGGACCAAGGCTAGGGGCTTTCCTGAGGCTGGGGCTTCTCCTTCCCTCACGCCTGGCAGGGCAGTGAGTATATCCACTGATGGGATCAAAATAGCTGATGCCCATATAATGCATACATTATCATCTCATCCGGCCTCACCAAAACCACATGAGGTGGCTACTACAGGTACTATTTTTATTGGCAGCTAGGTGGCGCCATAGTGGATAAACTGCCAGCCTTGGAGTCAGGAAGACTCAACTTCCTAAATTCAAATCTGGCCTCAGACTCTTCCTAGCTGTGTGACCCTAGACAAGTCACTTCACCCTTTGTGCCTTAGTTTCCTTATATGTAAAATAAGCTGGAGAAGGAAATGGCAAACCATTACAGTATCTCTGCCAAGAAGACTCCAAATGGAATCACAAAGACTCAGACACAACAGAAAAAATAAACTACTGAAATACATGAGTGAACAAAAGATCAGGGAAGTCCAGTGCCTAGCCTAGGGTCACATAGCTCATAAGTGCCAAGGCCAGGATTCAAACTCAGGCCTCTCCTGACATGAAATCAAACATGATTTCCACTGCCTCTCAAGGTTGACCCACAGGCTCCAGTGTTTCTTGACCTACATTGCCAATAGGAAACTTTGGATTTGCTGGTTGCAGGGAGAGAGGCCTGTAATTGAGATACTTACAACAACCCAATAGCTCCCCTGGCCAATTCCTGCCCACATAGCAGAACAGCTCTTTGTCTGGCGGGGACCATCAAAATCATTTCTCCAGGTAAATGCTGAGTCTGCTTTCCTCTAGGAGAAAAGGCAGGTCCTTGAATAATAATGAAGCCAGCCATAGAAGTAAAAATAATAAAATAAAAATGTCAGCTTACCTTAAGGCCTGAGAAATCCCTTTTCCTCACAACATCCCTATGAGAAAGGTCATGCTGAGTATTATTATACCCATTTGACAGATGAGGTAACTGAGGGTCTGAGAAGTTATATGACTGACCCACTGCCTCTGATGAGCAGCAGAGACAGGGTTCTAGTCTCCCATTCCAAGGCCCATGTTGCATTCCCTGCCCCCTTTGCCCCAGGCCAGCCCACCTTCCTTAGTCCTGTATTCCTTGTTCAGGTCATTTCCCCTTGATGTCTGCCTTCATAAAAGAAAAAGGAAGAAACTGGTCTAGATGACCTCTGAGATGGCTCCCAACTTTAAATCTATGCTGCTATGACCTCTGTGAGCCTTGAATTTTTTTGTAGGGGAGGGGAGCAGGCAACTGGAGTTAAGTGACTTGCCCAGGATCACACATCTAGTAAGTGTCTGAGGCCAGATTTGAACTCAGGTCCTCCTGACTAGGGCCAGTACTCTATCCACTGGGCCACACAGCAGCCCCTTAAGCCTCAGTTTAACTCTATATAAATAAGGAGGGGTAGACTCAGTGACCTCAGTTTCCTTCCAATTCTAAACATATGAGGTAGCCAGGTGGTGAAGTGAATATCACTCCGGGCCCAGACTCAGGATGTACTGAGTTCAAATCCAGCCTCAGACACTTAATTAGTTGTACAACCCTGGGCAAATCACTTCCCCTTTGTTTGCTTAAATGTCCTCAGCTGTGAAACAGGGAAAAATGATGGCACCTCCCTCCCACGGTTGTTATGAGGATCCAATGAGATCATAGTTTTGTGACCCTGGGTAAGTCATTTAACCTCTGTCTGCCTTAGTTTTCGCAACTATAAAATGGGATAATAATAGCGCCTGCCTCCCAGGGTTGTTGCTAAAATGAAATGAGATATTAGTAAAATACTTTGCAAGCCTAAAAGCGCTATGTAATTGCTAACCATTTGCTGTTAGGATTCTGTGACCTTTATGAGCCTCAGCTCGCCTCTGTAGAACAAGGGGATTGTCCTAGATGGTCCCTTCTAGCGTAGATCTAGGCTTCTCTGTTCCCATCCCACAGATTTTGATGCCTGGCCCCACCCCATCCCTGCATCTGGGAGCCCAGCAGATTCCTAATTAAATCTCTTCTCTTTCCTCCCAAACTTCTGCTAAGCTCCGGCAGGAACAGCCCCAGTCATGGTTCACTGCCTCCTAGTTTGCTGTTGGGGTTTTGCAAAGATGAGGAAGGAAAAAGTTCATTACCCTGCTCCTTGTAAATTGTATCTTTTAATTAATTTGCTTTAAAAGTTGCATTCCAGTGGGCTTTGTTAATATTCTCTCACCATAAACCTAAGGAAATGATTGCCCTAAGTGCACAGAATGAACTCCAAGCTCTGCCTGGCTTTGACCTTCCCCAGAAATCTGGGGTGATTCGAGGAATCAGGGAGCAGGGAATTAGAGAGAGGGGGGTCAGAGATGGGGACAAAGAGGGAGTCAGGCTTCAGTGCTAGGGGCCTTACATTCCATGAACTAATCCTAGAGGGTAGGGATGGAAAGGGTATTGAGTCTAGGGGAGGCAGCTTGACAGGGTGGATAGAAGGCTTGACCTTGGGGTTAAAAAAGATCTGGGTTCAAATCCCACCACTGATACTGATTTTCTAGGTGACCAGGCAAGTCACTTAATCTCTTGGGCCCCAGTTTCACCTTCTTTAAAATGCCGAGGGAACCTTTCTCACAGAGTGATATGAATCCATCGATTTACAAACACTTTAGAAATGTTCACTTTCTTTTAATTCAGAGGACCAGGGTTTGAATTCCAGCTCTGCCACTTCTGTCCTGTGCACCCCTGACCTAGTCCACTTTTAGGGACTCACTTACATCCCCTATAAAATGAGGGAACTGACCTGGAGGATCCCAAAGGTCCCTTGAGCTTCTTCTACCCCAGGCCGACCAGACAGGGCTGATAAAGCTCACAAGGGTGGGGTAGGCTAACTCACTGTAGCACCAGACATAGTGCTGTCAGCGGTGTAGACCAGAGCCCTGTCCTCAGGGCTGGTTTAGACACGCTTGTGCCAGATAGATGCATCAACCCCAGATGTGCAGGGTAAGGCCTAGAATGGTGGAAAAAGGGAAGGTGCTCAGGAGAGGGGAAAGGCTGCATGAACCACGAGGATGGGGAAAGAACCCCTGAGCCCATACAGGTGGAAAGAGCCAGGTGAGGAACTGAGGAACTGCCTGGGCTCCTGACCCCTGAGATCCCTCCCCGTTGCCTTCCACATAGATGAGGCCACTCTACAGCTGATGAAGACACCACGCTGCTCACTGCCAGACCTGGCTATACCTGCGGCCCAGAGAAAGCGGAACACCCCTGCCCTGACCAAATGGAACAAGCGAAATCTGTCCTGGAGGTATGTGCATCCTGATGCCAGCTTGGGCTCCTCCTCGGCTGCCCCCTCCCCGGGGAAGGGGGTCTAAGCCCCAGCAGGTGACATGGATGGGGGTAAGTGTAGTCTTTCACAGTTCCCACTGCCCTCCAGGGCCACTTCCATCTGGGGGCTGGAGGTATCTGTGTTTCTCTGTGGGTATGTATCTTCTGGCAACTAGAAGGTGTGATGGATAGATTACTGGGTCTGGGGTCAGGAAGACCTGAGTTCAAATCCAGCCTCAGACACTGGTGACCCTGGGCAAGTCATTTAACCTTGGTTTGCGTCAGTTTCCTCATCTGTGTTAAGGAATAATACTAGCACCTGCCTCCCATGGTTGCTGTAAACATCAGATAAGATATTATCTGTGAAATGATATGCAAGGTGCCTGGTACATAGTAGATGGTCTGTCAATGCCCATTATGTAAATATATCATCATCATCTGGGCCCCTCCACATGCACGTCTCTGTGGGTCCATCTTTCTAGCCGTGTCCTTACATATATGTGTCTCTGTGGGTCTGGGTTTGTCTGTGTCCCTGTCTGTCCAACCATCTCTTTCCTCACACCCTCCACCACCAAGCCCTTACAACAGCTGTCCCAGCCTCAGCCTAAGGTCACGCATCTCCCTCAGCCCTTTCTTTCCATCCGTCAAACCTTCTCAGCTTCATCAACCCTTCTCTCCTCCTTCCTTCCAGTCACAAAATAAGACATTTCTCACCAAGACTGATCTCTCTGCCTTGTTACCTCAATCTCCCTCCCTCCTTCCTCTTTCAGGATCCTACGCCATCAATCAGCTCCTCTCCTTCAGGCATATTCAGTCTCTCCACTGGCTCCTTCCCTTCTGCCTACAAACATGCTAAGGTTTCTCCAATCCTTTAAAAAAAAAAAGGGGGGGGGGAGGCAGCTAGGTGGCACAGTGACTAGAGCATCAGGTCAGGAGGACCTGAGTTCAAATCTACCCTCAGACACTCAACACACTTACTAGCTGTGTGACCTTGGGCAAATCACTTAACCCCAATTGTCTTGCCTTCCCTCCTCCAAAAAATATCCCATTGATCCCATTCAACAAACATCCCAGATCTCTTCATTCCCTTCACTGACAAAACTTTTAGAAAGGTTGTCTATACCTGATGCCTCCTCTTTCTCACTACCCACTTTCTCCTCAACCCATTGCAACCTGAAACTGGTCTCTCAAAGGTCACTGATGACCCACCAACAATTCTAGTGTTTTGTTTTATTTTTTAGTCTTTGTCCTCCTGGATCTCCCTGTTGACCACCCACTCCTAGACAATATTCTCTCCCCCTTGCCCTTACAGATACCATCCTCTCCTGATTCTTTTCTGTAGTACAGTGGAGAGAAAGCTAATTCTAGAATCCAAGGTTCTAGGTTCAAATTGTACCTATTAGACTGTAAAATAAGGGGACTGGACCCGATGGTCAGCTCTGAATAGATGATCTTGTAATGTCTGTCTCTATTCCCTATTAGAATGTGAGCTACTTGAGGGCAGGGCTTGACTCACCTCCAGCAATCTCCCTACTTACTACTACTGTGCCTGGCTCATAGTGTGCCCTCAGTAAGAGGGGACTATTATTATTCAGTGGTTCCTGCTGGAAAGATAAGAGGGGTGGGGATGGAGAGAGTGGAATTGACATCTGTCTTCAAAGATGGAAGAAGGCTCAGGCCTGCTCTGCTTGGCCACAGAGGGCAACAGGAGGAAGGGAAGGGAGCCAGAGCCAAGTTTAGGCTTGATGTCCATTGTTCCTGATGGTAAGAGCTACCCACAGTGGGATGAACAGCCTCAGAGTTCCTTCTTATTAATAGCTATCATTTATACAGCACTTTGAGGTGGACCCAGCACTTTACAAATATTAAAGGTGTCTAGATGGCCAAGCCTGGAGTCAGGAGGACCTGAGTTCAAATCTAGACAGATGCCTAGCTATGTGACACTGGGCAAGTCACTTAACCCTGTTGGCCTCAGTTTCGTCATCCATAAAATGAGCTGGAGAAGGAAATGCCAAACACTCCAGTATCTCCGTCAAGAAAACCCCAAATGGGGTCACGGAGAGTTCGATCTGACTCAACAAAGTGCAGATATATCGTATTTCATCTTCACAACGCCCCCGAGAGAACGATGCTGCTATTGCCCCCATTTTCCAAATGAGAAAACTGAGGGAGACAGAAGTTAAACGAGTTGCCCAGGGTCACACAGCTAGGTTGTATCTGAGGTCACATTTTAACTCAGGTCTTCCTGACCCCAGGTCCAGGGAACCACCTAGCTGCCTACTATTGCTGGAGGCTTTCAGGCAAAGGCTAATGATAAATATATGTTAGGTACAATATAGACAAGATTCTTGCGGTCGAGGACTATTTCACCTTTGCACTATGGCAACAGGGCCTGACCCAGAGCAAGCCTGTAATAAATAGACTAACTGATATGTATTGATAGCCCTTCCAGCACTAAGACTGGGCTAGCTCCTTTTGACTATAGTCATTGATTAGGAAGCATTTGGGGCAGGTGAAATTCGCCTTGGAGAATTTGGACCTAGTTTCTTCCCTTGGTGACTTGGGACAGGAAGAAGCTAATACAGAATCAGTGAATGTGGTTTCACTTGGGGGAAGTGGGGAGAGAAGGAAGGAGGGGAAGGAGAAGGAAGAATCCAATTGTTCTCCAGCCCCACTCCTCCTCTGCAGCCCTTTCTTGGAAGAGAGGCCCATCCTGGCCTCAAATAATCTCAGCTCAGCCCTCACTACTTAGACCCCATTTCCTCCTTCCTTAGGACCCAGCACACCGTCCCACAGCCCTTTGTGAGTCAGCCACTCTTGAAGTTCAAAGTAGCTCCTTGAGACCCTTTCCTCTGAGTGTCTCCTCAGACCTCAGACCTTTGAAGATTCCTGGCTTCCCAGCGTAGGCTATGTCAGGCCACAGCCCTCCCACGGTATCTGCCAAATGATGACTGCACAGGCCTGACCGAGACCCTTGGAAGTCAACACATTCATTAGGTGAAGCTGCATTAAATTAATCTGGAAATGGAATACTTTGAGTGAAAGCCAGAGGAAGGATGGAGCAGGCAGTCATCCAAAGGTGTCAGGAAACAGCTTATTAAGGCCAGGCCTGATTCCCTTCCCACCTGGAGGAGACTCAGCCCCTGAACGGGGAAGGGGCCTCTGATAGAATGGGAACCTGACCCTCTCTGGATTAAGGGAGGCCTGCCTTTGGAGGGAGCCTGGGGCAGTAGGTTCAGCACTGGATTTGGGCTCAGGTCCCAGCTGTGCCACTAACGTGCTTTATGATGGCCTCAGTTTCTTCATCCATACAATGGGAGAATTGGACTGGAATGACCTTCATGGTCCCTTCCAGCTCCAGAATCTTATTAGCTCTTTCTCAGTGCCTAAGACCATGGAAACTCAGCCTCTTTGGTTTAGTAGAAAGAGGGCTGGACCTGAGTTCAAATCCTGACTCTGCCATTTTGGGGAGAATCACCTAACCTCTCTGGCCTTCAGTTTCATCATCTATAAAATGAGAGGTATTGAAGTGATCAAAGGCCCCTTCCAACTCTAAACCTATGATCCTCTTAGGAAGAAAATGAACGAAAGGCATTTATTAAACACATTATGTATCAGATGCTGTACTAGGCACTAAGCAGGCAAATACAAGTCCTGCCCTCAGAGAGCTTACATTCTAATAGGAGAAGACATCACATTTAGAGGAGTGGTAGCCAAGGAGAAGTGTTTTGGACCAGGAGGTCAGAGGAGTTGGAGTCATTGGGTCACTGATTGATATGACCCAATGGGATGTTCTGCCTCAGGAATTAAAAGGTTCCCCTCATTAGAGGGGTAATAGATTCTCCTTCATTGCTCAAAGAGAATAGATTATAATGGAAAGAATATTGAATTTGGAGTCTGAGGACCTGGGTTAAAATCTGGCTCTGTCCCTTAGCCCCTAGGTGAAAGGTGGACTAAATTAATAACCCCATGAAGCCTCAGTCAGACTCAGGATACCACTCATTCCTCCTTGTGCTCATGCCCAAACTAATAAGAAATACGGATTTCGTAGATTTCTAGATGATTACAGATGGAAGGAACTTTAGAAATCATCTTTCTCTTTTTTATTTTTTAAATGCTATTTTATCTTCTCCCCAATTACATGGTAAGACAATTTTGACTTTTTTTTAAGTTTTGAATTCCAAATTCTATGCCTCCCCTCTCCCCTCCCTGAGACAATCTGATGTAGGTAAAGGAAGAATTTAGGACCAAACAATATGGAGAAAGCATTGGGAAATGTAAAATGGATCATTTTGATTATATAAAATCAAAATAAATCATCTTTCTCATGAACCTAATTGACCAAGTTTCTCAGGGTCCTCCTCTGCTCCCTCTGCATAGTCTGATTCCCTGATACCCTCTCTGCACACATTCTCACCCCCACTTGAGGAGAATAAAGCTTTGGGGGGCATTTACGGGGACATTTATGGCATGCAGAGATTTATCTGTCCCAGAATCACAGAATCTCAGAGCTGGAAGGCACCTCAGCCACTGCCCAGGACAAACGGCACTTGAATCTGAATCCCTTCCACAACCTTCTCTTATGAGAGGTCATCCAGCCTGTGCTGGAAGACTTCCAGGGAATGGGAATGCACTTCCTCCAGCCCACTCTGTAGGGATCAGCTCCAAGTGTCAGGAAGTGTTTCCTTCTATTTGAAGTTTCTTCCTCTTACCCCTAGTTCTGTCCAAAGTGCAAGTCTGATTCTTCATCCACATGAGACAGCATGGTATAGTGGAAATAGCCCTTGATTTGGAGTCAGAGGACCTGAGTTCAAATCTTCCCTCTGCCTGTTACTACTCATGTGACTTTGGGCAAGTCATCATACCTCTCTGGGTGTCAGTTTCCTCAAGTGGGTTTGGACTTTGGTTGACATCTAAAGTCCCATCTTGCTCTAAATCTTTTGTTGTTGTTCAGGTGTGTTTGACTCTTTATGACCTTATTGGGCATTTTCTTGGCAGAGATACCGGACTGGTTTGCCATTTTCTTCTCTAGCTGATTTTACAGAGAAGGAAACTGAGGCCAACAGGGTGAAGTGACTTGTCCAGGGTCACACAGCTAGGTGTCTGAGGTCATATTTAAGCTCAGGTCTTCCTGACTCCAAGTCCAGTACTCTATCCACTGCACCACTTGGCTGCCCCCAGAGGATCTGTCATCTCTAAATATTTAAAGACAAATAGTATGTCACAGTCTTGCAGTTAGAAAGGGACCAGAAAAGCCATCTAGTCCAACCTGTAGCTGAACAAGAGTTCATGAATAATTGGTAAATTTAAGAGCTAGAAGATATCTCAAAGACCATCGAGCTCAGTCCCTTCCTCCATGTTACAGGTAAGGAAACTGAGGTACAATGAGATTTCATTTTTAAGTGATTGGCCCAAGTTCAATAGTATGTATTTGAATCAAGATTTGAATTCAGGGCTTCCTGATGTCAAGTCTAGTGTCCTATGTACCCTGCCATTTCTTAATTCCCTTTATCATATATCCAACAAGTGGTCATCCAACACCAATTTTTGTTTGAAGACTTCCAGTGAGGGGGAACCCACCTCCTGGGACAAACCCTTCCCACTAGGGGACAATTCGAATTCTCCAAGATCCATTCCTGATGTGAGGAAGGAGAAGTCAAGAGGGAGGAGGCAACATGGTCCCTACTGTGAGAGGCAAAGCCAGGTAGAGGGCAATGGTTATGCCCCAAGGGAATGAAGCCCCTGTGCTGAGAATTTAGGCCCTCTGACTTGTGTGAGAGAGGGCAGAGCCTCAGACCAGGCCAGAGGCCAGGTGTACTCAGGCTTTGCCCTTCTCTGCTCTCTAACAGGGTGCGCACATTCCCACGGGATTCCTCACTGGGCCGTGACACAGTCCGGGCGCTCATGTACTATGCCCTAAAGGTGTGGAGTGACATCACGCCGCTCAACTTTCATGAGGTAGCAGGTAGCAATGCCGACATCCAGATCGACTTCTCCAAGGCAGACCACAATGATGGCTACCCCTTCGATGGCCCTGGGGGCACCGTGGCCCATGCCTTCTTTCCTGGAGACCACCACACTGCTGGAGACACCCACTTCGATGATGATGAGGCCTGGACTTTCCGATCCTCAGGTGGGGAGTGGTACCAGGGAAGACCCTACGTAGCCAAGGGATCCCAAATCAACCTCATATCGTCTGAGGGGTCCACACTGATCCCTCATAGCCCTGAGGGACCCACACTAACCCCACGAGGCCTAAGAAAGTCCATGTTGGCACCATACATCCCAGGAAGCCTGTGTTGACCGCACCCCACATGCCTAAGGAAGCCCACAAAGGCCCCCTCCAAGCTCCTTCCCTTCCTTTCTCCTGCCTTTTGCCAGGCACACATCCGCCTATAAATATAAAATATGCCCATATTCTCTCACACACCTCTGCACTTCCATGTTCACACAGGCACGGAGTGGAATTGGAAAACATATTTTTAAGCACTTGAGATGTGTCAGGCACAGCACATGAGCACGGGAAATATAAACAGAAAGTTAAATGATCCCTTCTTTCAAAGAGCTCATGTTCTTACTGGAGAGACTTTGGATGCAGGGCAGATGGAAAGGCCTGGCGGTCCTTATGAGGCTAGTGCATGGGCCAGCAGAAAGGTTCAGGGCCCCTTAGAATGTACTCGTGGGAAGTAGAGATATTGATGGGATCAATAGTGGGCAGGGTCTGGGGTGGGACTGATGGGAGAAGGAATTTTATAAGGGTTCCAGGACCAAACTCCTGTAGTATTCCCTGAATAATCAAGATTCAGACTGGAGAAATTAAAGGTACATCCCAGGGAGTCCCCTGGGTGTCTTCAATCAATCAATCAATTTGTTAAGTGTATATTATATGCTAGACAGTCTGTTAAGCTCTGACTTCCTTGCTTGCATGTACACCCAGAAATAACCTAAAATCCTGTGCTTGGAACAGATGAGCTGGCTACCAGGGGCCCTTCAGCCCCACTCTGACCTGGTCTGAGACCTAACAGGTATTGTCATGTTTCCTCAGATGCTCATGGGACGGATCTCTTTGCTGTGGCTGTCCACGAGTTTGGCCATGCCATTGGGCTTACCCACATCTCGGCCATACAGTCCATCATGAGACCCTATTATCAGGGTCCTGTGGGTGATCCCCTGAAATATGACCTGCCTTATGAGGACAAAGTCCGCATCTGGCAACTGTACGGTGAGCTTGGCACCTAGCCTGACCCTTCCCTCTCCTTTGCTGACTCATGTTCTACCCACCCCCAGTAACCTCAGGCCTCCCTGAATCTCTGTAGCCTTCCCACCTTCCATCTGAGGCTGAAGCTCAGGCTCTGTAGCCATTCAAACTGGGATAGGGAAGGGGTCAGCAGGGGGACAGGACATGGGACCAATGGATCACATTGGAGTGGTCAGGCTTCCCAATGAGCTCATTTCATTCAGACTGCAGATCTCAAAGGAAAATCAGAGGAAAGAATGCTAAGGAGGGATGAAGCTCCAGTGGCTAAACAAGGGCAAAGAGTTGAGCCAGTGATCAAGGCACAGGGACCAGAGCAAAGACAGCAAGCATCTGCCCCTAGTCTATACCCAGAGCCTGATGACAGAGTTCTGTCTCAGGGGCTGGGCAGATTCCATTCAGGGCAGAACTCATACCAGTTGGTCATCATTCATCCTTGTAGATAAGCTACTAGCCTGGTAGTGAAAAAAAAGAAAAGTGGGGGCCCAATGACTTGTATTCAATTCCTTGATGATAATCAGCATCCAAGGACAGGTAGGTCAAATCAGGTTTGAGCTTTTGAACTAGGGTAAGATTTTGTATATAAACTTTAAAGAATCAGACAGTTCAGAATAAATGGGAGGGAAAAACATTTATTAAGAGCCTACTATGTGGAAAAAACTGGAAAGACTTACACGAACTCATGCAAAGTGAAGTGAGCCGAACCAGGAGAACATTCATGCTGTAATAGCAATTTGTATGATGATCAACTGTGAAGGATTTAGCTCTTCTCAGCAATACAACGATCCAGAGCAATTCCAAAGGACTCATGATTAAAAATACTATCTGCCTCTAGAGAAAACTCATAGAATCTAAATGCAGATCAAACCATACGATTTTCCACTTTATTTTTTTCATGGTTTTTTTTTCCTTTGCATCTGCTGCTTCTCTCACAACATGACTAATATGGAAATATGTTTTACAGGATTACACATATGTAACCTTTCTAAAATTGCTTAGCATCTTAGGGAGGGAGGGCGAGAGAGAGAAAATTTGAAACTCAAAAAAAATTTTAAATGAATGTTAAAAATTGTCTTTACGTGAATTGGGAAAAACTAAAATACTATATTACAAGCCAAAGAACCTCCTACATGCCAAGCACTATGCTAAACTCTGAGCATACTGATACAAAAGCAAAGACAGCCCATGCTTTCAATGAGCATACATTCTAATGGGACAAACAAGAAACATAGAGGAGTGGTGGCCAGGAGAAGAGACATTTTGATCTGGAAAATTACAGAGATGGTGGGTTGAGCAAAAGGGAAATAGACAGACTTATCCCATCCAGGAATAATGGCAAAATTGATTTGACCATGATTCTAGATTGGGGGTGAGGTGATGGGGGAAGGAAAAGGGCATTTGCCAAGAGGCCAGGTTGTGGAAAAGGTGACCTGAGAGGTGGTGACAAGGTGAAGTAAGAACAGGACTTTCAGTGCCATCATGGTCACCAGTCAGAAAAGGGACACCCAAGAGCAAAAATCATTTTCAGGGCATTGATGGTTAGACCAGTGTGGAAGCCTTGACTGAGGCGTAAGCCAAGAGAATTCTGGAGAATTCTGATGATGCCAACCTAGGTCATGCTGCACAAATTTATTAGCTGATTCATTCTACAGATCAGTTATTCAGCAAACATACTAAGTGCTGATTGGATGCCAAGCACTGTGCTAATTGAATGATTTAAAAATTTGAGTGATACAAATCACTTTGAATGATACAAAGTTTAGCTAAGACTCTGTCCTTGTCCTCAGAGAGCTTGAAGTCTAGGTGGGGAATGAAAGAAATAATTAACATATACACTATTATATAAATATATTCAAGTGTAGCTTTGGGCAAGTCACATCTCTGGTCCTCAGTATTCTGACCTCTAAGGTCCCTTCTGGATCTAAAACTATGAGTCTAAGGATTACAAGACAAAGTGCTCTGGGAGTTCTAAGAAGGAAGATTGTTACCATCCTAGGAAATCTGGGAAATATTCCTGTTAGAGGCAGTATTTGAGATGGATAAGAGGGCATTTCCAGGCACAGGGAATGACCTGATCTGAAAGGCACGGAAACAGGAGAGTATAGAACATAGTAAAGAGATAAGAGAAACACCAGTTTGGTTAGTCTAAGTGTGGAGTGCACAAAGAGGTATGATATGAGATAAGGCTGGAAGATTGGGAGATAGGGGTGGAGCCCCTCAGATACCAGGCTAAGGATTTGTTTAGGAGGAGAGGGGAAAGGGTATTATTTCTCTAAATGTTTCTTTCTTTTTTCTAGATTCTCTTTACTATTGTTTGATTTTTAATACTAATATGATTCACCTTCCTGAGTTCAAACCTAGCCTCAAAACATTTAGTAGCTGTGTGACCCTGGGCAAGTCACTTAACCCTGTTTGTCTCAGCTTCCTCATCTGTAAAATGAGTTGGAGGAGGAAATGACAAACCACTCCAGTATCTTTGACAAGAAAACCCCAAATGGGGTCACAAAGAATCAGAAACTCCTGAAAAACTACTGAACAACAACAATTTTTAACATTTTTTTTAGTTCTAAATTCTCTCCCTCTCTCATCAATTGAAAGGACAAGCAATAGGATACCCCATTATGTGAAGTCGTGCAAAACACATTGTCCAAAAAATAGCAACAAAAATAAAGACAGTGAAAAAAACCACACTTCAATCTGCTCTCAGAGTTTATCAATTCTCTCTCTGGAGGTGGAGAGCCAGGCTTCTCAATGGGTAGAAGGGAGCCATTGAAGATTCTTGGACAGAGAAGAGAGATGAACAGATAGATCTGTGTGCAAGAAAGATAAAAGTGGCAGTGATGTGAAGGAGGATGGATTGGAGGGGGAGAAAACAAAGGTTGGAAGACTCAGGAGGAAGCAATTGTAGTCCTCCAGGTCACTGGTAATGAGAGCCTGGACCAGGCTAGCTGCAGCTGTGGCAGAGAAGGTGGGGATGGATTCCACAGATGTTTCAGAGAGGGGTTGTCAAGGATGCTCTCGCTTCATCCTTATGACACCCAGTAAGGTAGATATTAATTATTAGCCTGTTTTACAGAGAATAACACTGGAGTTCCAACAGGAATCATAGTTTTAAGAGGCTTTTTAAAATACAATTTATTCTACCACGCTGTTCAAAGTACTATAATGATTTTTCAAAGCAAATGATATTGGAGATCTCTGCAGTAGGATTAGGGTTCTTGTCCAAATTCCTAAAATGAGTGAGTGATGAGTGAGTGGTGTCCTGGCTCCCAGCCCTCTACGCTGCATTGTCCCTACTCAGCATTTTTCGATTTTGCAGGGGTTTCTGAAGAGTTTTCTTGCTCTCTTTTTGCTTTCTTTGGTCCTGAGTTGGAGAGAGAGGCTAGGGAAGAGAGGAAAAGACCAGTAGGAGAGATGAGAGAGAAGACTTGAGTGTGGAGGTTGGATAGAGGTACTGCAAAATTTTTCACTTCTCTCCTTATCTCCCACCACAGGTGTCCGGGAGTCAGTCTCCCCTACGGCCAAGCCAGAGGTCACTGAGAGCGAGAATCACCCCTTTCTCCCAGAGCTCCCGGATAACCGCACCATCGTACCGTAAGCCACCAGGTCACCCTAAAGTGGGGGGAGTGGGAGAAGAGCTTCCCCCGAGAGAGGGCTGTGTCTGTTCCCAGCAAACCCTCCTTCACTATCTTAACATCTGAATACAGATTCTCCACTCTGAGGAATGTTGGAAGGGAATGTTTTCCATCATGTTGGTTGGTTCCAAACCCCAGTTCACACCTGTGTCCTTCTACTCCCCCTATCCACCCAGAGGCATAGAACCAGAGAATCTGAGTTGGAAGGGACTTAAGGGGACATTAGTCCAACTCTTACCTGAAAGGAATCCCTTCTATCAATCAACCAATGAGCAAGTATGTGCTAGGCATACAGTGACAAAGATAAGACAATCTCTACTTGCATGGGCCTTATGTGGGAAGACAAGTATAAAAAATAAATAAATACATATACAGCATAAAGATAAAGTGAATAAGTGCAAACACACGTATGTGTGTATATATATGTATATGTACATGCACACACACACAATGTAGACAGATGTGGAGTCAGAAAGCCCTAAGTTCAAATCCAGCCTTAGATACTTATTCAGCTTTGTGAACACGGACCTCGACCTCAGTTTTCTCACCTGTAGAAGGAGGGGTAATATTAGCACCTACCTCGCAGGATGCTTGTGAGGGTCAAATGAGAACATATCTACGTATAGTGTTTTGCAAAGCTTGAAGTAGTATAAAACGACTAGTTTGGGAGGAGGGCAGGAGAAGATGGAAAAGACAGTGTCTGAGCTTAGTGTAAGAGAGAAACTCTATGAGGGAGGGAGTGTATTCCAGGCATGTGATCAGTGAGGCCTCTGCTTGAAGACCTCCAAGGAAGGGCAACCCCCCCCCCCACCCCCCACATGCAGCCTTTGGGACAGCATTAATCACTAAGAAGGCTTTCCTGGTACTGAGTCTAACTTGGTCTCCTGGCAATTTCTGTTCATCATTCTGTCTTCTGGCCTCTTGGGCCAAACAGAACAAGTCAAATCCTTCTTCTCAGATACTTTGAAGACAGTAATTACATCCCCCTCCCCATGTCTTCCCTTTCCGATAGTCAAAACCCCCAATTCCTTCATATGACATAGATTCAATGCCCTTCACCTCAGTACACTTTCCCATTCATCGATGTGTCCTTAAATTATAGTGCCTGGAACAGAACACGATTCCATATTCCAGTTGTGTGCTATCCAGTACTGAGGACAGTGGGACAAGGGCCTCCTCATTCCTGGAAGCTCTACATCTTTTTAATGAGCCCAAGAACAAAGTGGCTTTTTGGCCACCACGTCACATTGCTGACTCACTGAGGTTGTAGTCTGTTCAACAAAAAAGAAAAAAAATACAAACCCAAGACTTTTGAAGACTAAATCCTGTCTATTCACACCTCCCCAGCCTGTATTTGTGAGGTTGGTTTTTTTTTATTCAAGTATAAGTCTTTCCATTTATTTTATTTGGATTTCATCTTATTAGATTTAACCCAGTGCTGTCAAGATCCTTTTGGATCCCAGTGCTGTTATCCATTGCTTTGGCTTTCTGTCCCTCCCACCTTTGAAGAGCAGGCCCTTCTCTAGGTCAAGATTTA
Source organism: Pseudochirops corinnae (assembly GCA_028646515.1). NCBI lineage: Eukaryota > Metazoa > Chordata > Mammalia > Diprotodontia > Pseudocheiridae > Pseudochirops > Pseudochirops corinnae. The sequence continues at coordinate 318,794,243 of CM053587.1, read as the reverse complement.
AAATGTTTAATAGCACAGGGCCCAGTGCAGATCCTTGGGGCACTCCACTGGAGACTTCCAACCACATTGGTATCAAGCATTAATTACAGTTTGAGTCTAGCCATCTGACCAGTTCTGAATCCTAACTGTATTACCTTCTGGTCTACAAGCTTGCTATGTTTTCCACAAAAATAGGAGACCTGCTTACTCTCTCCTTAATTATCCTGAGTATCAATTCCTTGTTGGCCACTTTGGTTTGTTCATTTCCTGTGCCAACGTCACTCTTCTTGGTGGAAAAAGCAAAGCAAGATCAGAAGCGAGCACCTCAGCTTTCTCTTTCAATTCAAGTATCATTGTCCCATCTACCCTTATCCCTTTGGGGGGGAGGGGCAGCTAGGTGGTGCAGTGGATAGAGGGCCAGGCCTGGAGTCAGGAGGACCTGAGTTCAAATCCAGCCCCAGACATTAGCTGTGTGACCCTGGGCAAGTTACAGGGTTACTGTTGCCTCAGTTTCTTCAACCGTAAAATGAACTGGAGTAGGAAATGGCAAACCATCAAATCTCTTTGCCAAGAAAACCTCAAAAGGGGTCACAAAAAGTTGGAAACAACTGAACAACACAAAACCTTTTGGGGGGGCTTCCTATTTTCCCTGGTGTAGCTTTTTTTAAAATAGCCCTCTTGGGGCATCTAGGTGGTACAGTGAATAGAGCACCAGTCCTGGAGTCAGGAGGATCTGAGTTCAAATCCAGCCTCAGACACTTAACACCCACCCACAAAAACTAGCTGTGTGACCTTGGGCAAGTCACTCAACCCCAACTGCCCTACCTTCCCCCCTTCAAAAAGAAAAAAAAAACCAGTCCTCTTTCTTACCTAACAGCTTTCCTTACCATGCTATTCCACAGTATTCTGATCATCCTCTCCTAGCTGCTCATTTTTCCATCTTTTGGATATCAGGAATGATTCTGCAGAAACAGGATCTCTTGTAACCAAATCTCTGCTTTCTAACACTCCATATGTTAGATGTATGTATTCAGTAACCTTTTATTAAGCACCTACTATGGGCTAGGCACTGTGCTAAGCGTTAGGGATACAAAAAGAGGCAAAAGATAGTCCCTGCCCTCAGGAGCTTACAGTCTAATGGGAAAGACAACATACAAACAAAACAAGCAATCTTCCGGACGAGTAGAAAATAATTTAAAAAGGAAAACACTGGAATTAAGAAGGATTAGGGGAGGCTTCCTGCAGAAGGTGGGTTTTATACCTATTTTGTTGTTTTTCAGTTGTTTATCACTCATGCCCGCATTTGGGGTTTTTTTTCTTTTTTTTTTGGAGGGCAATTGGGGTTAAGTGACTTGCCCAAGGTCACATGGCTAGTAGGTGTTAAGTGTCTGAGGCTGGATTTGAACTCAGGTCCTCCTGACTCCAGGGCCGGTGCTCTATTTACTGCGCCACTTAGCCACCCCCATTTGGGATTTTTTTGGCAAAGATACTGAAGGATTTGCTGTTTCCTTCTCTGACTCATTGCACAATTGAGGAAACTGAGGCAAACATGGTAAAGTGACCTGCCCAAGGTCACATAACTACTAAGTATCTGAGGCCAGATTTGAATGAAGAGAGATGAGTCTTCCTGACTCCCGTAATATAGATATAGAGAAACACACACACTTACACATATGCTTTTATTTCATAATCATCTACTTAGCTCTGCAGTCTGGCCAGCTTCTCCACCCCTGAATTAACCCTGCAGATCACAGTTAGGTCTCCTGGGAGCCCTCTCTTCTCCAGGTCAACCAATCCCAGATCCTTCAACTGATTCTCATACATGGATTCATACTTTGCCCTTTTCTGGATGTTCTCCACCTCACCATGGCCTTCCTGAAATGCAGCACCCAGGATTGAACCGAATATTCCCATTGGGGTGTGGCTGCAGGGGCGGGGAACCTCCCACTTCAAGCTTACATGTGACCCGCGTGCGGCCCTTTGACCAAACCTGAACTTCTGTGCAGTTTTCTTCAGAGGGCCGCACTGGAGACCCTAGGAGGCCACATGTGGCTAGAGGCTGCAGGCTCCCCCTCCCTGACTTGGGCAAAGTCTAGAAGAACCAGAAGTAAGTCCCTGTTCCTGGGTCCTATGCCTCTTTGCAATTTAAGACTGGCTTTTTTGACTGCTTCATCAGACTATGGACTCATGTCGAGCTTGCAGTCCACTAAAACCCTCAGATCTTCTTCAGATAAGCTGCTGTCTTAACCACTTCTCCATCTTGTATGGAATCATAGATTTAGAGCTGGCAAGGACCAATGAGGAAACCGAGGCCCAGGGAGGATATACTTATCCAAGGTCACACAACTAACAAAACGGGACTTAAAAAAGTAAAAAGCTCTTATTAAGCGGAGGGCCAGGCACTGTACTAAGTACTTTACAAATGAGATCTCATTTGATCTTCACAACCACCCTGGGAAATAGGAGCTATTATTATACCCATTTTACAGTTAAGAAAACTGAGGCAGGCAGTGCTTAAATGACTTGCCCAGCTAGCAAGTCTCTGAAGCAGGATTTGAACTCAGACCTTCCAGACTCCAGACCTTAAACGGAAGTCCTTTAACCCCAAAGACATTATTTTTCCATTGAACTCACTCAATATCCTGTGAAGCTGACTTTGCAACCAAGCACCCAGATATATACATCTATTGAATTTCATCTTAGGGGTGGCTAGGTGGCGCAGTGAATAGAGCACTGGCCCTGCAGTCAGGAGGACCTGAGTTCAAATCTTGGCCTCACACACTTAACACAAAAACTAGCCATGTGACCTTGGGCAAGTCACTTAACCCCAATTGCTCTCCCAAAAAAAGCAAAAAAAATAAAATGAAATTAAATAAAGAATTTCATCTTATTGGATTCAGCCAAATTTTATAGCCAGTCAGAATCTTTTTTGCATCCTGTCTGTCATCCAACATTTTAGCTGCACCTCCCAACTTTATGTCATCTGCAAATGTGAGAAGCAGACAGTACGTCTTTATTAAATTGATTGATAAGACTTATATACAGCACAGACCCCAGCATAGATCCCTGGGGCACTCCGCTGGAGACCTACTAACAAATTGTCATTCTGTCATGAATGACTACAGAAATAACAAGAGATCCGTTATCAAATGTTTAGATAAAACCTGAGTAAGCCATATCTAAACCATGTCCCTGATCTACCAGTTGAACAACTCTGTTAGGAAAGGAAATAGTCTAATATCATCTGCGCTTAAAAAAGTCAGGCTAGTCTGACTTTTTGTGACTGCTGCTTCCTTTTCTAGATGTTCAGTAACCATCCCTTTAATAACATATATGTGCAAGAATTTGACCACAATCAAAATCCAGCCCACTGGTCTATACTTTGTAGATCTCATTCCCATTCCCCCCCATTCTTTTTAAAATTTAGATATTTGCCCTTATTCGATCTTTCAGCACCTCTTCCATTCGATCGATAAACATGTATTAAGTGTCTACCATGTGCCAGATGCCTTGCTAAGCACTTCTCCATGGTTGGTTTTGTTTTTTTTTAAACCAATGAATATAGGCTCAGAAAAGGCAGGTTCATGTTAATAATTGACTGTGCAAAAAATATTTAGGAAAGCAAATCAGACTTTTTGAAAATTCACATCATGTAGCCCAGGGGCTAGGAAAATTGCTGATGGGTTTCCTGCCACTTCAGATTGTCCCCTGTTGTTTTTTAAATTACTCACAGTTTTGAGCTGTAATTACTTTTTATCAGGGTTGGACTAAATGATTTCTTATGCTCCTATGAATTATCCAGGTTTGGGAGTTATCTGGTATTGTGAATTTTCCATAGTGGAGGGAGGGCAAGGGGACTGGTGTCTCTGAGAAAGACCTCATCTGACCAGACCGGGGCTGGGATCTCTCCACAGGGTAAGGAAGGACATACCCCATCGATGCAATGCTAACTTTGATGCTGTGGCCCAGATCCGAGGGGAAGCCTTCTTCTTCAAAGGTAGCAGCAGGGGGAGTGGGTATCAATTTGGAAGAGGGGGGAAACTGAGGACCAGGGCTATTAGGAGTAGACACATGTATCCTCACCTCCATCAGAGCCCAGAATGGGACTGGAGACACAGGAGTGCGGAGGAGAGTGGACTGAGGGAGACAGAGCCGTCAAATTAGTGAAGATAATAGTTGGTGAGGCATCACGCATATAAATGGACTCATGTATGTGATTACATCAGTGTCTGTGTATTTCTGTGCCATGGGCAGCTAGGTGTCATAATGAATAGATCATGGGACTCGGAGTCAGGAAGACCTGAGTTTGAATCCTGCCTCAAACACTTCCTCGCTGTATGACCCTAGTCAAGTCACTCCCTCTCTCTCAGCCTTAGTTTCTCCATCTGAAAAATAAGGATGAAAATAGCCCCTCCCGCACAGGGTTGTTGTATAAGTCATATGAGATGTTTGTAAAATGCTTTGCACCACACTTACTAGCTGTGTGACCTTGGGCAAGTCACTTAACCCCAATTACCTTGCCTTCTCCCCTCCAAAAAAATAAACAAAACAAAAAAGTGCTTTGCAAACCTTGAAATAGCCTATGAATTTTCTATTATTATTATCATTGTTATGTGGGGAACAATGAATATGTGTGGTTATGAGTGCAGATTTTTAAGGGTGTATGTGTGAGCATGCATGCATACTCCTTCTCCACTACTAGGAAACCATTAGAGCCCTGTCTCTTCCTGTCCCTGGCTGACTCTGTCATTTTGTATTCACAACATTTAGCACAGTGCTTGGCACATAAAAGTGGTCAACAAAAAACGCTTGTTGACTGATTGCTTGATGGTTCTGTACTCCTAATACACTTACCTAGGACTGGCTTTGACTGACCTCCTCCCCCCCCCCCCCCCCCGAGTACCTTCCTCCTTTTCCAGGCAGCGTGGCATGGTAGAGAGAATGCTGGATTGAGAATCGGGAAGAACTTGGTTTGAATCCTGCCTTAGATGCTTACTGGCTGTGTGACTGGACAGGTGATGTCACCTCTCTGTGCCTTGGTTTCCCCATCTGTAAGACCAGGATGATAACAGTCAAGTCCACAAGCATTTATTAAGTGCCTACTGTTTGACAGGCACTGTGCTGAGTGCTGGGGAAACAGAGACGGTCTCTGTTCTAGAGGAGAGCACAATCTAACGCAGGAGACCACAAGCAAACAGCTATGTACAGACAAGATACATATAGAACAGTGGTTCTCAACCTGTGGGTCACAACCCCTTTGGGGGTCGAACGGAGTTGCCTAAGACCATCAGAAAAACACGTATTTCCGATGGTCTTAGGAACCGATACACTGCTCCTCTATCCGTCTCCAGGCGGGTGCACCCACATGCAGATATGCCCACATAAAGTATTAAAGGGTCACGGTATTAGGAAGGTTGAGAACCACTGATATAGAATAAACTGGTGGTTGTCCACAGAGGGAAGACGCTTGAATTAAGGAAGCCCAGGAAAGGCTTCCTGTAGAAGGTAGAATATTAGCTGGAACCAGTAGGAAGCCCAGAGATGGAAATGAGGATGGAGAATATTCCAGAAATGAGGGACAGCCAGTGAAGATACCACAAGGGTCTGCAGAAATCATCTGCTCCACCCACCCTCCTTCACTTAGTAGATGAGGAAACTGAATCTCTGAGAGACAAGGTGCTATGTGGTCTGATGGGAAATCCGGGTAGCCCCTGAGCACCACCGTCAAGGACACTCTGCTTCTTCCCTCAGGAGTTCGGTACTTGGCTCATTCATGCTCATATTCTCTTCCCTGGCTCCTGCACTCATGCTAGGGGGCTTGAGCATACATGTTGATACTCCTTCATGTATACCCATTTGTCTCCAATTCATCCCTGTTGGCAGATCATTTCAATCGTGTCTGACTCTTTGTGATTCCATTTGGGGTTTTCTTGGCAGAGATACTGGAGCAGTTTGCCATTTCCTTCTCCAGCTCATTTTACAGAGGGGGAAACTGAGGCAAACAGGGTGAAGTGACATACCCGGTGTCACACAATGTCTGAGGCCAGATTTTAACTCAGGAAGATGAGTCTTCCTGACTCCTGGCCAGGTGTTCTATGCCCTATGGCGCCACCTACTGGCTTAGCACCTCATTTGTACACAGTTGGTTTTGCTTGCTGTCCCTCCCATTAGACTGTGAGCTCCTTAAGATTCAGGGCTGCTTTTGACTTTCTTTGTATCTCTAATACTTAACAGAGTCCCAGACACATACTGTTGTTGAGTCATTTAAATCATGTCCAGCTCTTCCAAACCCCATTTTGGGGTTTTCTTGGCAAAGATACTGGAGTGATTTGCCATTTCCTTCTGAGGAAACTGAGGCAAATAGGATTATTTGTCCAGGGTCACATAGCTAATAAGTGTCTGAGGCTGGATTTGAACTCAGGAATATGAGTCTTCCTGACTCCAAGCCCAGCAATCTATCCACTGTGCCACATAGCTGCCCCAGTTGGCATACATAGTAGGTAAATGCTTATTGACTGACTACCTCTAGAATCAGGACCTAGATTCAAATCCTGGTCCTGCTATTTCCTTTCTGCATGACTTTGGGCAAGTCACAACCTCTCTGGGCCTCCTTTTCCTCAGTTATAAAATGAAAGAGATTAAACTAAGTGACCTCTGAGGCCCCTCCACACACTAAAATATTATGAGCCTATGATCCTAAGGGATTGGCCCAAGGTCACACAGGTTAGTGAACTGCAGAACAAATCTTAAACCCAGGTAGCTGGTCTCCCTAGCCACGCCTCTTTGTCTGCTGTGACTATCAGGGCTGCTCTTCAACCTGAGGGGCCTTTGGTCACAGCCTTCCTTCCCGGAGCCCTGACCTGCTTCCTTTCAGGAAACCCTTCTTCAAGTCTCCAGGGAGCCAGGAGACCCAAATCCCTAGTTCTTAGTTTGCCACCAACTTTCTATATCACCTTAGGCAAGTGACTTCCCCCATGGGTCTCAGTTTCTTCTCCTGTAAAATGAAAGGTTTACGTTGTTCAGTCATTTTTCAGTCATGTCTGACTCTCCATGACCCTGTTTGGGGTTTTCTTGGCAGAGATACTGCAGTGGTTTGCCCTTTCCTTCTCCAGCTCATTTTTATAGATGAGGAAACTGAGGCAAACAGGGTTAAGTGACTTGCCCAGGGTCACACAGCTGGTAAGTGTCTAAGACTGATTTGAACTCAGGAGCTCAGGCCCAATGCTCTATCCATTGTGCCAACTGTTGTAGGGTTTTATATTAGAGGTTCTCTAAAAGTCTCTTCTAACTATGAATTATTTTAATTCATCTTGAGTATTTCAGATAGGTGGGAGGATAAGGGCTCCCCCTTATCATGTGGTGAGCTGTGCTCACCCACACCCATGTCCTTTCTCCTTTCCCAGGCAAGTATTTCTGGAGGCTGACCCGGGACAGGCACCTGGTTTCCCTACAGCCCGCCCAGATCCACCGCTTCTGGAGGGGTCTCCCACTCCACCTGGACAGTGTGGATGCTGTCTATGAGAGGACCAGTGACCACAAGATTGTCTTCTTTAAAGGTGAGAGGTTCCCACCCTGACCTAGGGAAGAGATCTAGGATGGGTCTGAAATTAACATTTGTAAAGAAACTGTTTAGTTATTCTCAAGTTTCCTAGAACAGGTGTAACCAAGCATCCCCTACTGATGAGGGATAGGTTTTGGGGGGATTTCTAATGAGAAATCCTTTCTGGGTTCGCGTCTGAAAAGAATTACAGGCTCAGCTGTCTTTTGGTAGATTTACAAAAGTTTATTGATTCACAGGACAAAAAGGGGTAGGGTAAGGAAACCTGGCTAGGAAAAGCTCACAAGGGGGTGGGGGGGGCAGTCAGAGAAAGTCTGGAAGTGTGATGCTCTGCAGCGGGCACATGGCCTACTAGAATGCCTACCTGACCCGCTAGAAAAGGCTAGAGAAAGCCATCTACTAGAAAGGGCCATCTGCAAAGTTCTAAGGGCCAGAGAGGCATTTTTAAAGATACAAAGCTGTCAATCATAAGTTCATTAGGCTAATGAGGTATACAAAGGTGGAGTTAGGGAGGGACCAGGGAGTGGTTAATACTTAAAGGGACATGCACCTTTGACATTAACTGCGCATGTGTTTTACCCATAATACACTGGGACAAACAGCAGAAGGGAAGGGGCAGGGGGTGTGGTTTGAGCCCTGAAACGTCATAAGGTCGACCAGTGGTCAGATTTGAGGACAGGTCAAATGAG
>CM053587.1:318756957-318785517 GCA_028646515.1 Pseudochirops corinnae | reverse complement strand
CACAATTTTTAGAATACATATAACCTTGTAATATACAATAAAATAACATGATACTAATATATAATATGTAGCTTTGAAATAAATATAGGGATAGCATACATAAATATATTATTTTGATATTAATAATAATTAACATTTATGTAGTGCTTGCTACGTGCCAGGCACTATGCTAAGCACTTTACAAATATTATGTCTCTGATACTCACAACAACCCTTAGAGGTAACTGCTATTGTTATCCCCACTTTACAGATTAGAAAAGTGAGGCAGACAGAAATTAAATCATTTGTCTAGGATCAAGCAACTAATAAATATGCCTGAAGCATCAGGGGTTCTATCCACTACAACATCCAGCAGCCCTACAAACACATAAATATATCATCTTAAAATACATAGTTTTTTAAAATATGTAGAATTTCTTTATTGATCTGTCTCTCCCTCTGTCCCTCCAGTAACCAAATTTTAAAACCTCTCAAAATAAAGCCCTCAATCAATCGATAATCCACCAATAAACATTTATTAAGCTCCTACTGTTAAAGGGATCCTTAACCTTCCTTAACACTACTATGGGAAATACTGGGGGACATTGGACGGTTCCTGCCCTTAAGAAGCTTATAATGTCCCAGGGGAGACAATATGCAAGTACATAAAAATCAGTTACATGCAGGATAAATTGGTGTGAAGGTGATTTTGATATTCCTACTCAATTTAATCTGTGATTTATGGGTATCAGTGATTGTGGTAGCCAGTTAGGTTCAACAAAATTAAGTTTGATTTGGTTAACACTATTAGAATAAGAGTTATGTGGGTTAGAATTCATTAACCAACTATGTATTGATGATTATATTACTTATATTTGGGTTAGAGGTTAGATTTATTCCTTACAGATTTATACTTGGTTAGTTAGGCCTGTGTTAACTTTTATTAGAGCTAGGGACAGAGATCTGCTGTGTGACTGCCAAGCTCAACCCCCACCTCCTATGAGTGTACTATGAGCATCGTGGCTTGAAAAACCACAGTTGACTCCTTGTCATGAATGTGCATTTTAGGCCCTTGCCCTAGACCTAGAACATTGTTGACAAGTGGAAGGCCCAAGGCTTTGCTGACTGGGCCTTATGACCTTTGGAAAGCCCCTGAACACTGCGGACATGATAGTCTGTGCTGACTGGGAGTGGGTGGCTTGTAGAAGCTGACCTGTATTTGATGACCTGTGGAAGCCTGCTGAAAAAGACTCAGAGGTTGATGGCCCTTAGCCAATAATGAGAGTCCCCACCCCTCATTATCTAATCATAGGTATTACCCCAATTTTGGAGAGACCTCCCTAGGATTTGGGACTTCCCCAAGACTTCCTGAGATCTATAAAAACCTTTAGCCCCTGAGCACAGGGATCCTTGGCCATGAGGAAGGTCTTAGATGCAATTGCTAATGGACCATTGGTCTCCCTAATAAATTGATACCTGCCTCAGTTGCCTTTTGTGACTGATTGAATTTTTGGGGCCCACATATAAAATAGTTTATAGAGGGAAGGCTCTAAAATGAAGAGGGGTTAGGGAAGACCTCCCATGGAAGATGGGATTTTAGTTGTGTCTTAAAGGAAGCAGAGGGGGTCTGCAGGTGGAGTGGAGGAGAGAAAGCGTTCTAGGCATAGGGAACAGCCAGAGAGAATATCTGGAGGGGAGAGATAGAGGGTCTTGTTCATAGAACAGCCAGACCAAAGAGTATGTGTCAGGGAGTAAGACTGGAGAGGGAAGAGGGGACTAGGTTATGAAGGTTATGAAGGAACTAGGTTATGCCAAACAGAGCATTTTTAAAATTTGATCCTTGGAGGTGATAGGGGGCCCCTGGAGATTATTAATCAAACCTGTGCTTTAGGAAGATCACTTTAACGTCTGAATGGAGAATGGATTTGGGGGGGGGGGGGGGCTTGAGGATGGCAGACCCATCAGCAACTATGCAAGGATTCAGTCATGAGGTGATGAGGTCCTAGAACCAGGAGAGAAGGGGGCATATTTGAGGGATGCTGAAGAGGTAAGACTGACCGGCCCGGTGACAGCTCAATTGTGGGGGGGGTGAGAGACAATGGAGAGGGGGTCCAGGAGGACGGCTAAGTTGCCACCTTGAGGGTCTGGGAGGACCCCTTAATCCACTGCTGAATAGCCCACATTGAAATAAATAAAAAGCCAAGCATTTACATAGCACATATATATATATAATTTGATTTCACAACGACCCTGGGAGATAGGTGCTAGTATTGCTGTCAATCATTTTCAGTTCTGTCGATTCTCCCTTTTGGGGTTTTCTTGGCAGAGGTTATGGAGTGGTTCAGCATTTCCATCTCCTGCTTGTTTTATAGATGAGGAAACTGAGGCAAACAGGGTTAAGTGACCTGCCCAGGGTCACATAGCTAATAAGTGTCTGTGATTACATTTGAACTAAGGTCTTCCTGACTCTAGGCCTAGTGTACTTCTCACTTTCTCCTTCACCAGGATTGCCTCCAAAAACACCCATAATAATCTATTGGGGGGGGGCATAGAAAAAGAAAACAAATATGTACGGAACAAGCTATACACAGGATAAATAGGATATAATTAATGCAGGGAAGGCACCAGGATTAAAAGAGATTGAGGTTCATCCTCCCAGTTACTCAGGCTTTTCAACCTGGGTATCATTTTCAATTCATGCTCTCTCACCTCCCATATCCAATCTGTTGCTAAGGACTGTCCACGTTATCTAGGGCATATGCCCTTTCTTTGAATGTCTATCCCTTAGTACAATGCCTAATAAATGTTTATGGAATGACTGACTCAGTTCAGATCTTCTGTGAGTAACAGTGAAGAGGCCAGTGTCACTGAGTAGAAGAGTTCAAAGTGGGATGTAGGGGCTAAGAATGCTAGAAAGGGATGGCTGGGGGTGGGCTAGGTAGGTTTTGAAGGGATTTAGTATTTGATACTGGAGGTGATAAGGAGTCTTTGGAGTTGACTGAGTGAGGAGTGGGTGGGTGAAGAGGTAACTTAGTAGGACCTGTGCTTTAGGAAATTCATTTTGTCTGATGAATGGAGTATACAGAGACTTGTAATAGGATCCTAATTAGCAGGTCATTGCAAATGTCCAGGTGTGAGGTGAGGAAGGTCTGCACCTGGGAGGTGGCAGGATTATAGGAGAGAAGGTTCTCTCAAAGGACTCCCGATTTACAGGTGGCAGCAAGTGTAAAAAGTAACTGTGCAAAGAGAGATAAATCAGAGATAATCCAGACTTTTATCTCTATTTCCAAGGGACATCTTTATTCCCCCAATGGGAGATTGTGTGAAGCAAGTAAGAAAAGCAGGCCTCCCTTTCACATGTGGATCGCAGGTGTGGAAACCTAGTAGACTAGGGGAGGGGTTGGGAGCCTTTGTTTCCTCCCACCTGGAACCTTTCCCTAGCCTAGACCAACCTGAGGGGGAGGTGGGGAGGGGTTACCTTTTTGGGGAAAGTTGGATTTAATTGCTGAAAGAAATCATTATTATTGCAAAGATGGGTGGCCCCAAGGGGTGTAGAAAGTGGATGGATGCTGCTCCTTGTAGCTACCAGACTCGTGTGTGTGTGTGTGTGTGTGTGTGTGTGTGTGTGTGAGACAGTCTGGTCCAAGGAATAAAGGCTCCCTTTTGGCACAAGGTCAGGCCTTACTCTGGGCCCACTATCAGGGCTCTTTTATAGGGGCCTCGATGGACACTGAGCCTGGAGTTAGGGGGAAAGCTCAGTCTAGGGGAGAGATGGAGCTCTTTCCCTCTTACCTCAAGGATCAAATATAATTGCCTCTGTTTCCCATTTAGAGCTCTGTACATCCTAGCCCTTCCTTAGTTTTCTAGTCTTCTACTCCTCCCCCCCCCCATCCATGGACTTTAGGGTCCAGCCACACAGGACTACTTCTCATCCTCCATCTCCCTTCTCTGTGTCCTTACACTGACTGGTACCCAAGCCTGGCCTGCTCTCTGCTGTCTCTTAGGATCCCTGGCTTTTTCTGAGATTTGGCTCAAATGCCTTCTTCAGGGGATCCTTCTGAGTGAATCTCCCCCCAGGTACTTTCCCATCCAAGGTTGTCGGGTATGTTTGATGTATACACATGTCCTCTCCCCTGTGAGAAAGTAAGCTTTCTGAGGGCTGGAATTATTATTTTAATATTGATATCATTAAACATTATCAAGCAGCTGTGTGCTAGGCATTAATTAAGCCAAGTGTTGGGATACAGAAGGAGGCAAAAGACAGTCCCTACGCTGAGGGAGCTTCTTGTCCAATGGAAGAGCTGTGGCATGGAATTATTTTTGCTTTTTCTTTGTAATTCTATAGCTTAGCACAGTGCTTAATACACTCAACAAATGTTTATTGACCGATTGTTTGGGCCTAGATTCAGTCATCTTCGGGAGGCATGTGTGCAGTGCAGATCAAATTCAAATAAGTCATACAGAAGAATCCCTATGGGAAGCATATTGATGTAGAAAATCATGTTAATATCATCTGTTTTATTGTGTTTTTCTTCATTTTGTTAAATATTTTTCAATTATATTTTAATCCAGTTCCTATCTCACTAGGGACTGTTGTGGGCCATATTTTGACTCCTCTGTGGTAGATACAGTAAACTTTATCTTCCAGGTCATAGGTTCCCAAAGTGATTGATATGCCCTCTGGGGGGCACTGGAAGGATGGAGGAGGGATTGTAGACTCCTGTGCAACTGGGGCGCATTGAATAAAAATAAGGGAGCAGTGGAAGATAAGGAAAGAAGAGAAGAAAATTTTGAAAAATCATTTGTACATGTTTCATTTGTTATGTTCAAGTTCTAGTGATTATATTATCTTCCAAATAAACACACAAAATGCAAGTTATAACCAAGTTATAAGCAATCAGTGGTCAAGTCCATCCACAGGTCTTAACAAGCAAGTGTTGGCAGATGAGTGTGTCCCACATTGTCGGGAAGTCAGCAGGAATAAGTGCGTGTAATGACTTGTTTACAATGCAATACTGTATGGTTACAAGAAGCAATATTGTATCATCGAAATTTCAATACAGGAAAAAAAAACCCCAAATTTACAATAATTTTTTTAAAAAAACCATTAAAGGGTTAAAGAAATTAGATTTCCAGGGGGAGTGCTGAGTAATTTTTTTTTTCTTAAGGGAGAAAAAGGCCAAATAAGTTTGAAAATGTCTGCTTTAGGCAAACTGACCTTCAGTCAATCAGCCAATTAGCATGTATTAAGCTTTAAGTGTCAGATACAGTGCAAAATTCTGGGGATATAAACAAGAAAAAGACTGCGCCTGACCTCAAGGAACTTATAATTTAATAATGGAAATCAACGCACGCTAAAAAATTGAAAAGGGGGCAAGGAAAAAAAGAAATGAATAGCCAGAAACACCCTTTTTAAATGAGGTTTTGGAAGGAGTTCTCTACTCTAAGGGGCAGCCAGTGTTACAGTGGATAGATAGGGCCTGGAATCAAGAAAACCAAAGTTCAAATCCAGCCTTCTACACTTACTAGCTTACACTGTGACTCTGGGCAAGATATTGTATGGGATGAGTGAAAACTTCTCAATTTGGGTTAGTTAACTTTTCAAATGGCTTCTGTCAATCACTTTTATTCTTCCTTTGTCTGTTTTCCCAACTTGGTGGGACCCTCCCCTTATCTTTCCTGGCTGTCCCAGTTGGGGAAGTATTTAGTGAAGCGTGCCTCTCCGCCAATGAGAAAGGAAACAGTCGGGGAGGGGTCTTGACTAAGTTAGGTTATAAATTCCAGCACTATCTTTTGTAACTTGCCTCTTCTCCATGATGAGTCATGGGGAAGACCGCCCTCTTCTCCCAAGGAAGAGAATAAAGTCCTGTTCTTATCCTAAGAGATCTCTGTGTTTATTTCTTTTCACTAAATTAAGGATGAAGGATATTTTTCATCCCAAACAATATTTCACACTGTTTGCCTGACTTTCTTCATCTGTAAAATGAGCTGAAGAGAGAAATGACAAACCACTCCAGTATCTTTACCCAGAAATCCCCAAATGGGGTCATAAAGAGTCAGACACAACTTAAACTATTGAGCAAGTAGATCGAGGAGATTGAAGCGGTGTGTTCTGGCGGAAAGAAAGCCAAATTTGGAGAGACATTGAACAACAACTCTACTCTGCACTCCAGAGAAGTGTAAGGGCACAAAGGGTATTGATGAAGTATGAGTACCAAAATTTTTGTGATTTTTTTTTTTTTTGAGGCAATAGGTATTAAGTGACTTGCTCAGGGACACACAGCTAGTAATATCTGAAGTGAAATTTGAACTCAGATCCTTCTGATTCCAAGACTGGTGTTCTATCCACTGTTCCACCTAGTTGCCCCAGTTTTTTTGATCTTTGCAATTCCTGGTTACATGATAGAGCCCTCCAAAGACATTTAGCCAGAGAGGCTATAAAATGCATGCCTCTCCCACCTCCATGCCTTTGCATAGGCTCTCTCTAGGCCTCTCCCTCCTGACCTCTGCTCCCTTGAAATCTCTAGGTCTCTTTGAGGCCCAGGTTAAATCCCACCTAGTTCAAAAGACCTTTTCTAGATTTTCCCAGTTACTAGTGACCACCCATCACTGCATGTATTTTTGCACATAACCTGTATTATCAGTGAGACAGTTCTCGCCCTCAAGGACTTTATATTCTACAAAGTGAACCCTACCATGAGCCAGGTACTGGTACAAATACACCTGCTGGACAACCTATCTCCCCACCACCTGCCTAGATGCCATACTTGGAGTGTAGGGTACCCATCTCAGGATCCTAGCACCACCGGGATTCAGTGAGTCTGCCAAGAAGTCTCTCCTGAGCTCAGAGGGCCCAGCCTTTGCTTAAAAAACTGGGGGTGAAGGAGAAAGTGAGAAGTACAATCTATGCTTTAGCTCTTCCTGGGGGGTGGGGAGGGCAAAGCTCTCTGCCCCTTTAAAGAGAAAAGAGGCCAGGACTAGACTCAGATTGATTGTTTTGCTTATTATCTCCAAGGACACAGTTAAGTTGTTGTTGTTGCACGTCCTTCCTTTTGGAGGAGGCTCAATGACATCATGAGGGTGACGTCTTGACTTGCTTCTGAATTGGATTTAAATGAGGCTGAGCTGAGCAAAGTCCCCAGCCTCACTATCTCTTCCAGAGTCATCAAAGTCCAGTGGCAGGACAAAGATCAAGATGATTGGTCCCTGGCCTGGGATTCAGTGGCTAACCTTGACCTTTCTAAATTAAGTTCTTTCTCCGGTCTCAGTTTGTCTGAGGCTCAGCCCATTCAACAACTAAGGGCTGAGTAAGAATTAGAACAAAAAGTAGCCTAATTTACCCCCACAAAAATATTAGTCTGGGAGAGGAAGACCCTTGGAATTTTTGGTCTGAACACAAAACAATTTCTATTTACACTCACTCTAAAGCCATAAAACCTTTTGATGAGCAACTGTAGCTGGGCCTGGGGACTGTTATTGGCCATTCAATGGAAGCCAAACTAAAGTGGAGTTAAGATGAGGGTAGACTGAGGAAGGCTCACTAGAGCCTAAGTGTCCTGGAACATTACAACAACCACGAAACAACAATAACTATTTATGGTTTGCTACATGCTTTACAATTTGACTTGCATTATAGAAGTACAGCTTTCCAGGAATTAGGTGATAAAGTAAAGAGTCCTGAACCTTCTGTCCTTGTCAGCTCACATCTCAAGTGCTCTGTTCAATTCTGGACTGCAGAGTTGAGCAAGAATGTTGATAAGATACAGGAAGTTGAAGGGAGGACAGTTAGGGTGGCAAAGGGCCTTGAATTCATGTTTCATAAGGGTTGGTTGAAGTGGGGATGTTTAGGCAGGAGAAAAGAGACTTGGAGTCAGGAATGCCTGTGTTTCAATCTTGGCCTTAACCTCTTACAAGCAGTATGACCCTGGACAAGTCACAACCCATCTGGGCTTTAGTTTTCTGATCTGTAAAATGAGCAGGTTGAATCAGTGACCTCTGCCTTCTCTTCCAGATCTTTTTTTTCCCCAAATTTTTAAAAACATTTTTATTTTAAAATTTGAGTTCCAAATTGTATCCCTTCCTCCTTCCCTTCCTCCCCTTCCCCATTCCTGAGATTGTAAGCAATCAGATATAGATATAGCAATCAGATATGTGCACTTATGTAAAACATTACCACATTAGACATTTTGTACAAGAAGACATGAAAAAAAAATGAAAGAGAGTAAAAATAGCTGGCTTCAGTCTGTATTCCGTCAATATCAGTTCTTTTTCTGGAGGTGGATAGTATGTATCAATAGTGTTTTGGGTTTGTCTTAGATCATTGCATTGCTGAGAATAGCTAAGTCTATCATAATTGACCATCATACAATGTTGCTGTTACTGTGTACAATGTTCTTGTTCTGCTCACTTCACTATACATGAGTTCCTGTAAGTTTTTCCAGGTTTTTCTGAAATCGTCTTGCTTGTCATTTCTTATATTACAATAATATTCCATTACAATTATATACCATAGCTTGTTTAACTATTCCTCAGTTGATAGGCATCCCTTTGATTTCCAATTCTTAGCCACCATAAAAAGAGCTGCTATAAATAAATAGGTCCTTTCCCCCCTTTTTTGGATGTCTTTGTTATGAGGTACAGGCTGTGGGAACTCCCTCTAACTCTGATTGAATCTTCCCTTTAGAAGAGACATTTGCATGAGGCCATAGCCTTTCATTGTGGCTCTGCCCAAACCTTTTTTACTAGCTTAGCCCTCTATTATCCAGCCAGTACCCACCCTAGATCTTCCCAAAATATCTACACCCAAATCAACTGTTACTTATACCTTAGAACAGGCCTAGTCCACCATTGTTTGTTGTCTCCAGGTAGCCTCCAGCAACTTCACTCATTTACTGGAGTCTGACCTCATTGACTCCTCTTGAAGACCCTCCCCAAACTCATTGCTGTAGTCTGACCTCATCTGACTCCTCCTGAACACCCTCCCCAAACTCCTCCTCTAGACTACCCCTAGATTCCTTCCACAACCTTTCTGTATATAAGACCCCATCTTGCCTCCATGTGGTGTGAGAGCCCCATAGAATAGATCCTGAGGCCCCTTAGGAGTCTACCCAATATGGTGAACTTTTAATAAACTTTGCTTTTCTTTGGCTAAGAGAAGACTTGAGTTCAATTTATTCGGCAGGACTCGGCATGTATTTTGGGGTCTTGAGCACCCCTAAGCTCTAACCTCTTCATTTGGGATATAGACCTAGCAGTAGTATTGCTGTATCAAAGGGTATGCACAATTTTAAAGCCCTTTGGGCATAGCTCCAAATTGCTCTTCAGAATGGTTGGATCAGTTCACAACTCTACCAACAATGCATTAGTGTCCCAGTTTTCCCACAACCCTGCCAACATTCAACATTTTTTTTTTGTCATATTAGCCTCTCTGATAAGTGTGAGTTTGGTACCTCAGAGTCATTTTAATTTGCATTTCTTTGATCAATAATGATTTAGAGCATTTTTTCATTTGACTATAGATAGCTTTGATTTCTTTGTCTGAAAACTGTTCATATCCTTTGACCATTTATCAACTGGGGAATGACTTGTATTTTTATAAACTTGACTCAGTTCTCTACACAATTGAGAAATGAGGCCTTAATCGAAGACACTTGTTGAAAATTTTTTTCCTAGTTTTCTGCTTTCCTTATGATTTTGGTAGCATTTTTTTATGTGTGCAAATGCTTTTTAATTTTATGTAATCAAAATTATTTTGTATTTTGTAACGCTCTCTATATCTTCTTTGGTCTTAAATTCTTCCTTTATCCATAAATCTGATAAACTATTTCATGTTCTCTTAATTTGCTTATAGTATCACCCTTTATGTGTAAATCATGTACCCATTTTGATCTTATCTTGGTATACATTGTGAGATGTTAGTCTATACCGAGTTTCTGCCATATGGTTTTCCAGTTTTCCCAGCAGTTTTTGTCAAATGATGAGTTTTTGTTCCAAAACTTGGATCTTTGGGTTCATTTTATACAGGATTATGGTAATTTACTCTTCCAGTTCTAAATTTGCATAAAGACTGGGAGCAAGATTACTTATTTTCTTGTGGCTTTGAAGGGCCTGCAGGAGCAGGAAAAGAGATTAGTCTCCCTCATTTGGTTCCATAGGGCACAATGAGGAACAATGGATGAAAGTATGTGAAGAGGCAGTTTTAGGTTTGACTTTAGGAAAGATTTCCTAATAATTAGAATTGCCCTAAACTTTACTTAGCTGCCTGGGGGAGACCACTGAGGGTGTTCAAGCAGAGGTCTGGGGGAGTGACCACTTAGCAGGTCTGTCAAAATCAGGACTCCTTTTGGGTTGGTCCTCTTGGCCATCAAGATGCCATCCAACTCCAAGATTATGTGATTTTGTTGCAGTAGACAGAAGGGAGAAAGAAGGAGGAGGAGGAGGAGAAGGAGAAGAAGAAGGAGAAGAAGAAGAAGACAGAGAAAAGAGGGTGATGTGGATGGGATCTGAACCCCTAAAAGGAAAAGACCATATCTTTGAATGCAACCCAGTTCTTGAATTTTCCCATGCATTTCAGTACCAAAGCATCTGTTCCACTTCTGCCTGCCTTGATTACTTAATTAGCTTGCTTGACACTCCTTCATCCCATCCAGACCCTTCCTCTGTTGCCTCCAGACCATCCCAGGCTACTTACCATTCCTTTATCCCATCCAGATTTTCTCACAGTCTTTTTCTGCATAATTGTACCAATCTTACCCCCATTAAATTGCACAAATTAATTAAGAATCTTGCCCACTTTTATTGTCATCATAAATACTGCAGATTCTTAGAATCTTGCCCACTTAATGGGTGTTATAATAAAACTTCACTATTCTAACTGAAGGAAGGCTTGAGTGGTTGAATTCTTTCAAGGCAGACCTGCCCTGTACCCTTGAATTTCAGGGTTCTTAGCACCAGTAGACTTCATGGAGAGGAGGAGAGAGGGAAGGGAAGGGGAGGGGAGAGGACAATGTGTGTGCCTGGATGTAGGGGCAAGATGTTAGTAAGGAGACTCAGGGACATCCTGGTATCTCTCTTTTCCCCCCTTTATTTCCCCACACAGACTTCCAGAATTACAGGGACAGTGGGGTGATCTCCTTGTTCCTAAGCCCTTCCCCCTCACCGTATGGTTGAAGAAATTCTTACTCCAAGGAAATATCTGCCATTTCACTAGAAGCCAACTGTGGGCAGAAGGTGTGTGTTGGGTAAGGGAGGAAGAGGGGTCCAGGGATCATAAACTGTATCTCTCAGGACCATAGGATTTAAGGCTGAAAAGGCATTTTAGAGATCATTAATGTAACAACATTAACACAGAGAGGTGGGAAAGGAAGAGCCTTGCCCAAGGTCACAGATTCAAATCCAGGTCTTGCATATTCTTTCCCTGACACCATAGGCTGCTGTGTCCTTAGCCCTGGACACTGGGCACACCAACTTCATCTGCCCTGTCTCTCCCCATTTCTGAAGTTTCTGCTAAAATGGACCCTGAATCAGAAAAGACTCTAAGAGCAAGAATCAGTACCAAAGTTAGGGTACTCGGATTGAGTCTTCCCACTGGATGAGGCATCTGCCTGAAGCCATAAGCCTTTCATTATCCTAGGTCCAAATCTGTTACTCTTAACCTAGCCTAGATCCTATCAAAATATCCCTACCCAAGTCTGTTACCCTTAAACTGGCCTACCCTCCCACTGTCTGTTATCTCCAGGCAGCCTTCAGCTATTTCCTACCCTTAATCCCATTCTTGGAGTCTGACCTCAGTTCCTTAAAATCCTCCTTAGACTCTTCCTCAAGACCCTCCCCAAACTCCTCCTCTAGACCATCCCTAAATCTTCCCACAATCTTTCTGTATATAAGATCCATCTTGCCTCCATGAAGGGGCCAGGAGTAATGCAGCCAGGCTCACTCTGTGTCAGATTATTCAGGCCTGCTTGTCAATACAAACTTACAAATGCTTAGGCTCCTTAAGAGTCTACCCTTTATGGCGAATCTTTAATAAACTTTGTATTACTTTGGCTGAGAGAAGGCTTGAGTTTGAATTCATTTGGCAGGACCCAGCATGTTGGTATTTTGAGGTCTTGAGCACCACTAATCCTAAACCTCAATCCGATGGGGGAAAGTGAGGCAACAGTGACTCAGGGAGTGACCGAAATGGGACTCAAACCCAGGTACTGATTCCAAATCCAGAACTTTTATTTTGGAAGCAGTCAGGGTTAAGGTTAAGTGACTTGTCCAGGGTCACACAGCTAGTAAGTGTCTGAGGCTGAATTTGAACTCAGATCCTCCTGACTCCAGGAATAGTGCTCTATCAGTTGAGGTTAGACTCCAGTAATGAATTTGGGGAAGGTCATTGTGGCTCTGCCCAAGTCTTTAGCTAGCCCTCTTGTCCAGCAATTTCCCACCCTTGATCCTCCTGCTCCACCCTTGAACTAGCCTAGCCCATTGTTGCCTGTGGTCTCCAGGTATCCTCCAGCAACTTTCCACCCTTAAACACTCATTACTGGAGTCTGACCTCATCTGATTCCTCCTGAAGACCCTCCCCAAACTCCTCCTCTAGACCACCCTTAGATTCCCACAACTTTTCTGTACATAAGACCCCATCTTCCCTCCATGTGGTGTGAGAGTGCCATAGAATCACCTAGCACAGACTTATTCTGTCCTGCTTGCCCAATGCAAGCATCACACATACCTAGGCTCCTTAAGAGTCTACCCGATACGGCGAACTATTAATAAACTTTGCTTTTCTTTGGCTGAGAAAAGTCTTGAGTCGAATTCTTTCCACAGGCCCCAGTGTGTTGGTATTTTGGGGTCTCCAGAGCACCCTAACCCTAACCACATCAGATCTACTATATCTAGCTGTCACCTAGCTGCCCCATGGGAAATCTAACACTTTCTTCTGTGTCTTGGGTAGAGGCTCTAAGTATTTGACCTTGGGGATCTCAGGGGCCCGATGGCATATAAGGGTTGTCCTCTCTTTGCTGAAGACTCCCACATCCATACCTCAACTGCCTCCCAGATATTTTCAGCTGGAAGTCCCAGAGGCATTTTAAACTTAGGATGTCTATAATGGAGCTGAGTATCCTTCCCACCTATGGAGCACTTGAAGACAAAGAGAAGAAAAAGGCATTTATTTATAGCACCTACTATTTGCAAAGTGCTTCCTTATTCAGTCAGAGTCCAACTTTTCTAGACTCCTTATGAGATTTTCTTGGTAAGGATACCGGTGTGGTTTGTCATTTCCTTCTCTCGTGGATTAAGGCAAGCAGAGGTTAAGTGACTTGTCCAAGGTCACAGAACTAGTCTGTATCTGAGGCCAAATTTGAACTCTGGTCTTCCCGACTCCAAGTCTAGTGCCCTTAGCACAGGGTCATTGAGCTGCCTTTCACTGTCAGGCTCCGGGCTATTATTCCAAGCTGATTACCCCTTATTACCCTCACTAATTCTACATTCCAGCCAAACCTCCCTGCTAGCCGTTCCCCCTTCACAGCATTCCACCTCCAGACTCTTGCCTTTGCACAAACTTGTCTCCCATACTCTGAATTCTCTACCATCTCCCCTCAGTCTCTGAGAACCTGTAACCCCTTTCAGAACGGAGTCCAAATGCCAGCTCCTTCCAGGGGCCTTCCCTGATGTTCCACTTCTTAGTGTGTTGGGCATTCATTCAATACCTACACTATACTAGCCCTGTATTAAGTGCTACAGATACAAAGTAAAGCAAAAATATGGTCCTGGCCCTCAAAGAGCCCACGTTCTAATGGGGAAATAGCACCAACAGCCTATGACAGACCCATTTTACAGATTATTGGGTCAACCAGACAACCAGCCTGCTATGTGCTGGGAATACAAACAAAGAATAAAACAAAAATCCATATACTTTCCCAAAGTTTATCTTCTAACCAGGGAGACAAAAAGCATACATAGAAATATATGTAGATATAGATGAATAGAATATGTGCTTCAGGACTATTATACCAAACCCCACTCCCATTGCTAGTCTGGGTCCCTGGGTCCATAGAGCTCAGCTAGATATATTTCCCTTCAGTATCAGAAGAACAACCCAGAGGGGCAGTTAGGTGTTACAGTGGATAGAGCACTGGACCTGAAGTTAGGAAGACCTGGGTTCAATGTGTGACCCTGGTCAAGTCACTTAACTTCTGTCTGCCTTGGTTTCCTCAACTGTGAAATAGGGATAATAGCAGCGTCTCCCTCCCAGGGATGTTGTGAGGATCAGATGAGATAATAATTGCAAAGCACTTAGAACAGTGCCTGGCACATAGTAGCCTAGGCACTAAATAAAAAGCTTTTTCCTTCCATTGTGCTATTGCCTGAAAGCACCTGCTTGTGGGCTTATCCAATTTATGTACTTGTAGGATTTATACTGTATAGAAGGAAGGTAATTTCAGAGGAAAGGCCCTGAGGGGGTGGTTTGGGGAGATGCCTTGGAAAGGACCTTTAGAGACCATGGCATTTGAGTGAAATCTTGAAGGAAGCCAGGGAAGTTAGGAGGTGGAGGTGAGGAGGGAGAGAGTTCCAGCATGGGAGCAGCCAAAGGAAAGCGAGCCAGGAGCAAGTGGGCCAGGGTCATTAGGGCCTGGAATTTGGGGAAGATTGTCCCCACCCCCAAGACATTTTACATTTATTTTGGGTATATGTGGTATTTACTTATCTGTGAACATTTTGTGTAAAAGGTCCTTGAGCTCTGGGATTCTGTGAGTGACTGATTTAATGAATGAGTGAACAAAGGAATAAGAAGACATTTATTAAACCCTTTCTGTATACCGGCCACAATGCTGATCACTCAGGATACTAATACAAGCAAGCAGCACAGACCCTGCTCTCAAGGAGCTGCAATCTAATGGAAGATGAAGACAAAGTCCACAAAGGAAAAGTGACTGTGGAGGTCTGGTCCCAGACAAGATGGAATTTCCTAGGGGAAGGAGATGAAGATCACAGACTGCATTGCCAATTGAATTCAGTGTAATTCAACAAACATTTATTAATTTATTTTGTTCAGTCATTTCTCAGTTGTGCCTGACTCTTTGTGACCCAATTTGGGGTTTTCTTGGCAAAGATACTGGAGTGGTTTTGCCATTTCCTTCTTCTGCTCATTTGACAGATGAGGAAACTGAGGCAAACAGGATGAAGTGACTTGCCCAGGGTCACACAGCTAGTGAGTATCTAAGGCCGGATTTTAACTCAGGTCTTTCTGACTCCAGGCCCGGTGTTGTACCCACTTTGCCATCTAGCTCCTCATATTAATGTACCAGGTATGTTTTAATTCCCAGCCCTAGGCATTGTATTAGGGTTACACAAACAATATGAGTAGCCCTTTGTCTTCATTCCACTGGGTAGAAACCATACATACTCAGATAAATGCAAAATACAGACAAAATAAATACCTAGGAAGTTAAGGATAGGGGAACGCCTCCCTACAAATAACTATCCAGCATTAAATACCTAGTAAAAGGCATTGTGGTAAGTGGATATCAAGTAGGTAGGCTCAGGAGTCTGTCTAATCTGGATTCAAATCCTGCCTCAGCAGGACTTCCAGGCCTGGTGACCTTGGGCAAGTCAATTACCTCTCTCTGGGCCTCAAGCAATTATCCAAGATCTGTATGGGGGGGGGGGGTGGTGTTCACACTGGGAAGTTCATAATGAAATCCAAGTGTGAGCCAAAGGAAAAAATGGTTCTGAAATTGAGGCTGGAGATTTGGGGGAAAGGGTGGGGAGTACTCGGCAATAATAACCTTGCCTGCCTTTGGTTCTTCCCCAGCCAAAGGCGTGACCCTAGGCTGTTCTCACACCTCCAGTCGGATAATTCTCACTTCCCAGGAAAACTCTTCCCCCTTCCCCATTCCTTCCTTTCCTGTCTTCTTCCCCTCCAGGCTGTGGTCTGAGGCCAGGGCAGTGACCCTACTTCCCATCTTGGCTGCAAATTTAACACTAAATTTGGCATGATTCCCATAGCTGGCCCAACTGGTTACTCTGAAATCATTAGCATAATCCGAATCTGAGCCATCCTCCTTAGGGCCTGCACCTTCCCTTCTATTCCTGGGTGACTCAGCCTGAGGCTGACAAGAGACTGGCCTCCAGCTGATGAAGCTGTCTGGCTGTCACGAGGCCTGGTTGGGCATCCAAATGGCA
This sequence comes from Pseudochirops corinnae, assembly GCA_028646515.1. Classification (NCBI taxonomy): domain Eukaryota; kingdom Metazoa; phylum Chordata; class Mammalia; order Diprotodontia; family Pseudocheiridae; genus Pseudochirops; species Pseudochirops corinnae. Next base: position 318,769,365 of record CM053587.1, on the reverse strand, counting down.
TGCAGTGTACTGGAGAGCTCAGGGCCCTCACTGCTTGGGAATGTCAAAGTTGCTCAGGCCCTGAGTCATGGCCGGTGGCCAGTCCTTGGGGATGCCCCTCCTGGATTCTCAGCATCCTAGAAGAGGAGTTTGTCACCTCTCATTAAAGTCATCCGAACAAGCACTCCACTTTCATGGTTTAAGGGACCACCCTTGCAAAGCCCTTGATTCTGAGGCCAAAAGACATCTGGGACTGAGAAACTGCCCTTGGAGAAAGCTGTGTTCTCTGCCTGATCTTTCTCCTCCTTGGAAAAGAAACCAGTGATCCATGTTCCCATCTGGAACATGTCCTCACCTCCTCTGTTCCTCCCCCTTCCCCACCCAGCAGTACCACCTGGGCTCTGGTTACAGGTGTGCCAGGCCCCTATTCTCCTCACCTGTTCAGAGAGCAGGAAATTAGAGACGAAAGCCTGCCGTGCTTCAAGACAACTTTATCCTTTGACCCCTCCTTCCTCCCTCTTCATCTTCTTGTTATCACTAACTCCCCTCTCTCTGCCTCCTCCAGCTTCCTCCCCCAGGTAGGTCCTTGTTCTTAGCTAGCCGTCTGCTAATCTTGGCTACTAAACCCTGAGGTAATGACAAAGTAAGGTCTCACCGGCTCCCAGGGGTGTTTGTATTTTAAGATGGGAATTGAGACCATGCAAAAACCTAGGTTGGATGCATTGTCCCATGTGGAGCTGGTGTAGGACAGTGAGGATGTTGAATCGTGATTTGGAATAGCAATGAAGTGGTCTTGTCTAGGAGGGTGGCTTATGCCGGGAGCTTGGGCACCCAGTACTGCCCCTATAAAAAAGCCTTTTCTAATGACCTGGCCCTTCTGCTTCCACTCCTGAGTCTCTCCAGGTTTCTCTACTTCCTCAGCTTCCTTACCACAGAGATTTGGCTAACTTTGCTGAGCCCTTATCTCTGAATAGCGAGCTCCCTACCATTCATGCTCACTTCTACCCTGGCTCCACTCCTGAAGCGGTCCAGACTTTTCCATCTTCCCCTCCTCTTCCCCAAGTTTCCCTTTATATGACTCCTTCCCCCCCCCCCCCCCCCCAGCCATTAGAGGTTAGGACTGTCTTGTTTGCTTATATTTGAATTCTCAGTTAATAAATATTTTCTCTTTCTCCTTTCTGTCTTCCCTTCTCTCTCTCTTTCACTCTTGTTTCTCTTTTCTCTCTTTCTGTCTTTCCCTCTCTCTATGTGTCTGTTTGTCTCTCTGTGTCTTTGTCTCTCTCTATTTCTACCTCTCCTCTCTGGCGCTCTGTTTCTCTGTCTTTCTCCTCTCTCTCTCTCTCTCTCTCTCTCTCTCTTCCTCTCTCTCCTCTCTGCCTTTCTTTGTCTCTCTCATTAGCAGTGCCCCCTCCCCATCCAGTATTTCTTTTATGTATAACCTGTATTTACTTATCTATGAAAATGTCACAGTAGAACATCATTCAGTCCTTAGCACAGTGACTGGCTAGTACACATTTAATAAGTGCTTGTTGATTGATCAACATGTAAGTTTCTTTAAGAAGTCTGGGTCACTTTGGTCTTTGAGAGAAGCGCTTGTTGATTGACTGAAGGCAGCAGCACCAGTAGCCTTGGGAGGCTCTCAGATCCTCCTTGGGTGGTACTATCCTCAAGCAACTCCTCTGGCCCAGGCAGTTCTGTTCCCTCTCCCTTGTCCCTGAAAAATACTCAAATATTTCTCCTTCACATTTGCATAGTGTACATTACTTCTGTAGGTTAAGTAAAAATCACCAACTTGATAGGATTTGATTCTCCCCTTAACCCTGCCAGGTAGGTCACAAAGTCTTATGTCCATTTTAGAGATGAGCAAACAGAGATCCAGAGGGGGATAGTAACTTGCCCAAGGTCACTAGGTTAATAAATACTGGAGTCAAACCCAATTCAAGGTTTTTGGACTTCTCTGTTCTTTTCACTGGATTGTAAACCCCATGTAAACATGAGGTGTTCAAGGAGGACCAGAGCCTCCAGTGTGAGGGCTTGTGGAGACCTTTTCAGGGCTCTTCATCCCCCTTTGGAGTCCACCTGTCCCCCAGCTCTCACCTGTGTGGCCACACCCCAGTAAATTGTCTTGGCAGAAAGGCTAACCCAGGTCGAGGGTAACTGACAGGCCTCAGATCCGTTGGTGAGTTAGGGGGTGTCTACCACAAGCATGTGAAGACTTCCCTCTGCGGAAAGGGCAGATGTGAACAATTTGTTCCCATGGGCCTCGAAGGGGGCAGAAGCAGGTGCTGTGGAGCAATTAGGGCCTACATCACAGGCCATTGCCACGCCTAGACCACCTAGGTCATTATCTCCTTATCTCTGCCTCCTGGCTTCCTTCACGTTCCAGCTAAATTCCCCACTTCTGCAGGAAGCCTTTCCCTGCTCCTCCTCTCTGCTGACCATCTTCCAGTTATCAGCTCTAGACCCTGTCTGCCCATAGCTAGCTGCATATCATCTCCTCCATTAGACTCAGAGCTCCTTGAAAGCAGGCTTTGTCTTTTGTCTTTATTTGCATCCCAGTATATTATTAGTACCAGTGCCTGGCACATAGAAGTGACATAATAAACCCTTATTGACTGACTCACTGACAGGGTGTGGGTCCTTTGGGAAGGGGCACTGTTGTGGAAACTGATCTGATCCAAACCAGAGTAGGTACTTGAACCTTGCTCAGATTGGCTTAGTAACAACCTGCTCTGGTGACACAGATAGCAGGACCAAAGGGGTCTGATGTAAACCAAAGACGCCACGTCAGAGTCATAACTAGAACACTTGACTCCTGTTATGTTCTGAAATGTTATGAAGGTACTTTCAACTCAACTTTTTTTTTTCAGAGTTATTTACTTAGTCATAACAGGGGAAAGATATTCAACAATGATAAGCTTTGAGGACAAGTCAACTCAGCTTCCAAAGAATTAGTTTGAAGGGATGGAAGAAATTTTGGAGAACAATGACTCTGCCCTGAAACCATTGTAAGTGGCTAGGCCAGGGCTTCACTAAGGTTGTGGTCCCTGGGGGGAAGAAGGTGGCCGACTGGTGACTTGCCATTTGAGTTATTTTTGCTAATGATTTGAGTTATTCTTGTTAATTAGGTGCTAAGCTTGTTGTTTCTATGCTGTGGAAGGACTACAAGTGTTGTCAATATGGTCTACGCCCTTTAAATTTTAGTGCCCTGGGGCAAAACCCAGTTCAACTGCCCTAGTTCCAGCTCTGTCCCCTGTATGGACCCCACCCTAACAGGCCTGGCTGTAATGACATCAGAGCTAAAATGAGTATATCTGGCTGTGAAGGACTGAGTCCCACTGCTTTTGTTGGACACTTTCTTTAGACTTAATCCCCTTCTACCTTCTGGCAGGCCTAACTATTTAGTCTCCTCTAAGGGGACACTTGAGTGGGAGAAGCTGAAATGTTGAAGTTGGCAGGATAGAATTGAGAAGAGAACCATTTCTACCTCCAGCATTGGACTGGGGTCAGTGTTTTCTTATTAGGCAAGAAAAGTCCATCTCCCTTCCCCTAGTCTAGAGTCTAAGACTGATGGTTAGGGATCACTGCTCACTGCTGGGTTTCTGGAGTGGGGGTGTCCATCCAGCCCTATTGATGAAGAAGAGCTGGGTATTTTCTGACCAATCCCTAATTAGTTATTTAAATCACTCTTCCAGGAGACTGTATTCTCAGCCCTGACACCTCCAGCGCTGGCTGTGCTCTTGTGTTCTCTTCTCTATCGGACTTGGGCTCTGACCTTTGATAGATGATACCTGATAACAGGTATAGGGTCATATTGACCTGTGGGGGAAAGGTACAGAGTAGGGGAGGAGAAAAAAAACCTAGGAAGATTCTAATTGGATCCCAGTTGCTGGGACCTCGTGGGGGGGGGGGTGGGGTGACAGAAGAGTGATGGTTTGATTACTAGGTCTTACTTCCCAGGGAGACAGGCTGGGAGTGTGCCCAGACTCAGCTGCGGGCATCCTGCCTGGGGCCTTGAAGGTCAGATGGCATATTTGCCTTGGATCTCAGATTTCGCTGGGAGCTGCTTCTGATATCAGGTAAAGGGAGCCTGTTGAGGTGATTGGGAGGTCAGAAACTCCCAGAGGGCTGATTGGTCAGAGTTTGGGAGCCTGGGAGGGGTTAGTCATGGATAGGGTACCCTAATACTGCCCAAGGATGTCCAGAGGGTGAGTGGAGGAGATGCCACCTGGGGAGAAGGAGATGTTCCTGAACCAAAGGGGACTGACTAAGTGTTCCTCTCAAGCAAATACCATTCCTCTGAAATGGCCCTGTGGAATGCACTCAAAATGTGTCATCCCATAAATATGGTATCTCTGACTAAGCCTGCTTTAGCCCATCACTTTCCATCTCTTTCCTCCCAGCTTCTTGGAGTTCACAGTGCCTGTCTCCAGAACCCCTCTTTTCTAAGCCAGCTGCTGAAGTGATGCTCCTCAAGTCTGACCATTATTCCCCTGCTCAAGAAGGTGCTATTGCTCCCTATTACCTCTAGGATAAATGACAAACTCCTCTGTTTGTTAGTTGAAATACTTGAGAATCCTCTTTACACACTCTGTTTTCCAGTCATACAGCCTATTTCCTATTTCTTGTACAGGACATTGTACTTCCCACCTCTTTTAGAGTTTCTACCTCCATTCATGGCTCAGCTAAATGGAGGCCTTTGCTACTCCCTCCGAGTGTCATTCTCAGCACTCTAGTCCCTCAATGCCCTCGATTACTTTGTCTGTGTGTGTATGTTTATACATTACTTTGTAAAGTACATGTATAATGTTTATAAACATATATACATTACATATGCTGTATATACATTACTTCACATATATGTTTTTTAAAATTAATTTTTGTTTGTATGTTGTTCATCTGTGAGTGTAAACTCCCTGAGGGCAGGTACCAATGTTCATTTTTGTCTTTCTGTCCCCCATATACTGATGGCACAGAGTAGACACTTAATGCATTTTCATAGGATTATAGATTTAGGGCCAGAAGAAACCAAAGAGAACACTGAGTTCAAATACCCTCATTTTACAGATAATGACACTGAATCCTAGTGAGGTTATGAGGTTAAATGACTTGCCCGAGGTCATACAGCTAGAACATTTTTGAGGTAGGATTCAAACCCGCATCGTCTGATGAAACCATCCACTGTACCACAGTAATTGTTGAATGGAATGGGATTGAGTTATCATGGCCCCAGAGGTTTTAGGACCAATAAGTTCCTGAAGGCCAAGCAGGCCTCCCTAAGCCCTTCAGTCGTTTCTAATTCCCCAGTCGCTATAAGATGAACATAGCACCTTTTGGACCGTATACAATCATTCCTACTCACAGGAGATTTTGTGGTGTTCTCTTACTCACTCATTCACTGGGTCACCCAGCCATTCCTCAGTAAACATTTAATGAGCAACTCTAAGATGCAAGGATCTGCTATTTAGCCCTGCCCTCAGTGAGTTCACATTCTAGCAAGGCAGATTTTTGAATGAGTCATAAAATCTCAAAGCCAGAAAGGGAACCTAGCAGCCAGCTGGAGATTTGGTGGGAGGAGGCCAATCCATAGAAAGAGAGAGCTAAGAAAGAGTAGGCTTAATTCCTTGTAGCTCATTTGTAGGATTAAGATTTATCTTTTAAGCTAAGGCTAGAGGCATTATGGTACAGCAGAAAGAGTGTTGGATTTGGAGTCAGAGACCTGGGTCTGAATCTTGGCTCAAATATTTACCAACTGTGTGATCTTGGGCAAGTCATTTACTCTCTTTGGGTCTCATTTTCCACATCTTTAAAATGAGAGATTTAGGGACAACTAGGTGGCTCAGTGGATAGAGCACTGGCCCTAGAGTCAGGAAGACCTGAGTTCAAATCTAGCCTTAGACACTTAACTAGCTGTGTGAACCCAGGCAAGTTACTTAACCCTGATTGACTCCCCCCAAAATAAAATAAAATGAGAGTTTTGGGTTACGTGGCCTCTGAGGTTCCTTCCAGTTCCTAATCTCTGATTCATGGGACTTGGGCTCCATTTTTGGCTTTGCTCCTTACCATCCATATGACCTTGAGCAAATTTCTTGGACTCTTTGGGCTTCAGTTTCCTTATCTCTAAAATAATGCACTTGGACTTTATCATAGAATCACAGGACATCTCTCTCAGCTTCAGATCTAGGATCCCATAATTCCATCTGCCCATAAACTTTACCCTTTTTGGATATTATTATGGATTGCCCCCAACTTGAATCTTGAAGCTTCCTTTGAAAGACCTCAAAAGAATGGGAACCTGCCATCTCTCAAAATACAGTTCAGTTTGCTTTCAGAGAGCTCTAATTGTTAGGAAGTATAAATTTGTCTTTCTGCAACTCCCAGGACAGGCAACATGGCACAGGCAATAGAGAGCTAGACCTGGATTCAGGAAGACCGAGCTTCAAATCCTTTGAGCTTCAGTTCCTTATCTATAAAATGAGAAGGTTAGCACAGTTAGGTGGCACAGTGAATAGAATCCCGGCCCTGGAGTCAGGAGGACCTGAGTTCAAATCCGACCGCAGACACTTAACACACACAAAAAACTAGCCGTGTGACCTTGGATAAGTCACTTAACCCCAATTGCCCTACCTTCCCCCCTCCAAAAAGCAAAAAAATAAAAAATAAAATAAAATGAGAAGGTTAGACTAGATGGTCTCTCTAAGGTTCCTGCTAAGTTTAAATCTATGATATTATCCTAGCCCTCCCTTTCCTTCTTCCTCTCCAACCCCCTGGGGTATGCTGAGCCAGAATTTTAAACAAAAGTATAGAAGTGTGGAATGGGCCCCCCCCCCCCCCCCCCCGAACGATTTGGGAGGGAGGAGCCCTTCCAAAATAGAGGAAGCCTGTGTAATATTCCTTGCTTAATTTCAACCCAACACATGGAGTTGGTGAGCTCTCCTTTGGCCATGAATGGCTTGGGGATGATGCCTTGGGATCATGAAGAGTCTTCTGCTTGGCTGAAGATTTGGAAGGACTGTACAAGAAAGATTGAGCTGGAGCTAAGTGTGCTTACAAAAGTTTTGAGCAGATGAGCTTAAATCTAATTTTCTCTTCCCTGATGGCTTTCAAAGGAGGAAGAAAGCTCTGAGCTACTGGGTGGTGGAGGGGTAGTAGCAAACTGAATTTCTCTAACTTGGTTGCCCCGCATTTATGAAAGCATGGCATCTCCCACCAGCATATGGGGTCATAGCCATATGTTGAACGCCATGGGAACACTGTGAAGAGAGACAAGGATGCCCAAGGCAAAGGGTCATTTAGTATGTTTCAGCTTCATATGTTCTCCACATATATACCTTACTACCTTTGTGTTTTAAGTATGCACTCACTTTCCCCAGGTACTCTGTGTGTGTGTGTGTGTGTGTGTGTGTGTGTGTGTATGTGTAGAGTATGCCTTGTTTTGAAGGATGATTTATAAGTTTTGTTCTTCCATACTCTCTCAGTAACTTCTCTTTTGTGAAAGCTAATTGATGTCATCTGGTTGATCAATATTGGGGAGCATAATAGGTGGGGACTAGTGAGAGATTGTATTTGAATCTCAGGCCCCAGGTTTATACCCTGAAATTCTTGGGGGAGAGGTAGTTAGTTGTCCTCTAAGAACCCAAACTGCCTCATTAGAGAAATGTGAATTAAAACAACTATGAGATGCTCCTTCATACTTATTAGATTGGTTAACAAGAGAGAAAAGGAAAATTATAAATGCTGGAGAGGATGTGGAAAAATTGGGAAACTTATGCACTTTTGGTGGAGTTGCGAACTATCCCAACCATCTTGGAGAACAATTTGGGACTATACCCAATGGACTATAAAACTGTTTCATACTGTGACCCAGCAATACCACTACTAGGCTTTATCCCAAAGAGATCAAGGAAAAGGGGAAAGAATCTATTTGTACAAAAACATTTATATCAGGATTTTTTTTGTATGGTAGCAAATAGTCGGAAACTGAGGGGATACCCATCAGTCAGGGAATAGCTGAACAAGTTGCGGCATATGATTGTGATGAAATATTATTGCGCTATAAGACATGACAAGTAGGATGATTTCAGAAAAACCTAGAAAGTCTTACATGAACTGATGCATAGTTAAGTTAGCAGAACCAGGGAGAACATTGTACACAGTAACAAGCAACATAGTGCAAGGATCAACTATGACAGACTTAGCTATTCTCAGGAGAACATTGTACATAGTTGTTGTTGTTAATCCTTCTTTCTCTAAAAGGACTAATGATATCATGAGGGTGATGTATTGATTTGGGTGTGAACTGGATTTAAGTGAGGCAGAGCTGCACAAAATCATAAGTTTTACTTTTTGTCCAGAGTTATTGAAGTCCAGTGGTAAAACAAAAATCAAGAGCAGTGGAGATGGCCCAGAATCTGTATACGGTAACAGTAATATTTTAAGGATGGCCAGCTGTGAAAGACTTAGCCATTATGGTTGACAATGATCCAAAACAATGATGAAAAATGCTATCTACCTCCAAAGAGAGAACTGGTGGAGTCTGAATGCAGATCAAAGCATACTTTCTCAGCTTTATTTTTTTTGTTTTATTTTTTGTCTGTTTTCTTTTACAATATAGCTAATGTGGAAATATGTTTTGCATGACTGCACATGTCTGATCAATATCAACTTCCTTGACTTTTCAAGAAGGGGGAAGGGAGAGGTGTGGGGGCAGGAGAGAACTTGAAACTAAATTAAAAAAAAAATGAATGTTAGAAAAAAAAATTTCAGATGTAATTGGGAAATATTTAATGACATAAATAAAAATATATTTAAAAAAAGAACCCAAACTACCAGTGGGAGTGGAGGTTGGAAGAGAGAGCCCATAAGGGGTGCTACCTTGTGATTCTATTTGTTCTGTCAAACTGAATAAGCTTAATCCCTCTTCAGCATGGCAGCCCCTCGAAATCCTGAAGACAGTTATCGTGTCCATCTTCCTCCAAGTCTTCTCTTCTCCAGGTTAAGCATTCCCTATTCCTTCTTTCCTTTTCTGCCTTGGTCTCTGGTCCTGGTAGGAAGCAGATTGTAGAAAATATTGAGGGAAATAGATCAAGAAGGGAGTTCAGTTTGGTAGTCAGAGGATGAAATCCCATGCAGCTGGGGGCATCAAAGGAGGTTGCCTGGAAAGAGGTGACATCATTTCACTATAGTGGATGCCACTCACTAAATCTCCCTCATAGCTAGTTCACTGCTGGGCATACAGAAGGAGGTTCCCTTTCCCCCAAATCCTAGTTAATTAGCCCACTTATTGACAGATATCTGAAGTAGTTATTTGTCAGTCAACAGAGCTTGGAGGATAGTAACCATAATAATATCATAATAATAATAATTAATGCTTTAAGATTTGTGAAGCACTTTCTAGCTCTTCACAGTCCGGTTCCAAACCTACTTTTCTAGCGTCATTGTAGGTAACTGCTCTTCCAGCACTTTGTGGCTCAGCCAATCTGGTCTTGTCTCTATTTCTTCTACAGGACAGCCCATTTTCCAGCTCCTTGACTTTGCACTGACTGAGTCTTGGAATCATTCCCCTCCTCACCTCTGCCTCCAGGATGACTTTCTACAGGAGTTTTCCTGATCCCTTGAATTTATTTTGTATGCCTACACATATAATGCATATTTATATACATGTATAGATATGTATATATGTATTTGTTGTTCAGTCATGTCCAGCTCTTTGTGATCCAATGTGGGGTTTTCTTGGCAAAGATACTGGAATGGTTTGTCATTTCCTTCTCCAGCTCATTTTACAGATAGGGAAACCGAGGCAAACAGAGTTAAGTGACTTGCCATGATCATACATGCTGGATTTGAACTCAGGTCTTTCCAACTCCAAGCCAACTGGCTGCTCCATGTACATGTATACATAGTTATATATACACATATGTATGTTTCATATCTATCACACATTTTCTCTCTCTTTTTTTTCTCTCTCGCTTTCTCTTTTCTCTATAGAATTTAAGTACTTCGAGAGCAGAGACTATTTTTGTCTTTGACATGGCACCTGACATGGTGCCTGATACACACACAGTAGGTGTTTCATAAATGCTTACTGACTGATTATCTCAACCTGAGGAGGAGAGATCAGTGGGAGGGAAGGGCTTTCCTGATGGCCTTCTGTAAAAGGAAAGAAAACATTCCTAGTGGAAAGGGCATTGAATTTAGAAGCTGGAAACATGGGATGGTGCCGAGTCTCTGATACTAGCTGCGTGTCCTTGAGTTCTTTCTTTGTTCTTTTTTGGAGGCAATCAGGGTTAAGTGACTTGCCCAGGGTCACACAGCTACTAAGTGTCTGAGGTCGAATTTGAACTCAGGTCCTCCTGACTCCTGGGCTGGTGTTCTATCATGGATTCTTTGCTTTTCAGCTTCTGATTCTTTAAAAGGGGGATGATGATACTTATGCCATGTAACTCATAGGGTTGGGAGGACACCATTCAGTAGGAGTTGATTGAATGGAGAGAATTAAGGGAGTGGGATTACATTAGCTAATTATAATCACTAACATTTTATATAGTGTTTACTGTGTTCCAGGCATTGCACTTGAGTGCTTTACAATTATTATCTCCTATAATCCTTCCTCATGACAACTGTGGGAGGTACCCATTTTACAGATGAAGAAACCGAGGCAGACAGGTGAAGGGACTAGCCTAGGATCATAGAGCTCATAAGTATCTGAGGGTGGATTTGAACTCAGGACTTTTTTACTCTATCCATCCTCTTTGAAGCAATCTAGATTCCTACCCCTCTCAGGCCTCTCATGTTGAAAGAACAAATCCTTTTATTTCGGGGGTGAGGGCTGGCTTGAATCCCCTTGACTTCTCAGTCCCCAGTTTTGCCCTTGTTTCTTTCATTAACACAATCTCTAAAATGGGGGTTCTTAACCTGGGTCTGTGAACTTGTTTTTTGTTTTTAAGGTTTTGATAGCTATTTCAATAGACAGTTTCTTTTGTAATCTGTTGTATTTTATTGGATACATTTGAAAACCTGGTTCTGAGAAGGGGTCTAGAGGTTTCTTCAGAAGGCCAAAGGGGTCCATACTACACAAAAGATTAAGAACCCCTAAGCTAAAGATTGACAGCCCTTCTCCTCCCTTGTCTTGGTTGGTGTTAGTGGCTGGGCAGGTGGAAGAAGGTCTCCCAGAGTGTCTGGCCTGGCCTCAAGGGGGAGGACCTTGGCTCTTGGCCAGGCCAGAGAAAATGGGTTTTCCCCTTCTCTGTGCTTCTTTGTGTTCAGACGAAGACCAGGTGTGGGCCCTGTGATAAAGGCTTGTTGCCGATAAGTGTCCAGAGCAGAGAATGAGCCAAGACTGAGGAGTTGCATATTAACCAGGCAGACAGAGGAGACTCCAAGGAGGGGCAGGGACACACACAACCAGAGCAAACCAGCTCCCCTCATCCCCCCCTCCCAACCCCCCAAAAAAGAGCAGAGAAGGGCTGTGGTATACCTGGACCCTGTCGGGGCCTGGTTGGTTTTCTCCCTTGCTTTCTCTGTCTCTGCCTGATCTATTGAGAATCTCAGAAACAGTCTGCAGTCCTATGAAAAGCCAGCCCATAAGTTCAAGGTGGTCCTGATTTCCCCTAGCTAGCCTGGCTAAGGGGAGGAAATTATGGAAGGTAAGCAGAAACCATGGTGGCACCACGTGCCTATCTTGGGGATCCCCCCCCCCCAATGAATCAAGCAACAAGCATTTATTATTAAACACCTGCTATGTGCTAGGTACTCTACCAGATGTTGGGGAATACGAAGATAAAGGAGAGAGACACTGGTCCCAACACACAGTAAAGGTGGCCTGGCCTGGGCCAGGCGTTGTCTCCCACAAGCTCTGGTCCCTTGGATTCTCAGTAGGCCCTTTGTTTGATCCTCACTCAGAAACTCCAAATACCTGGAATCTCATATTCTTTATTCCTCCTTCTCCCAGGCTATAGCTCTCACAATTGGTTTGCTTTGAAAGCTGCTTAAATATTCTGTGGAGTGGATAGAACGAGGGACCTGGGTTCGGAGGCCCTGAATTCAAATCTACTTTCAGACAGTACTGTGTGACCCCTGGGGAAGCCACTTAACCCCTGTCTGCCTCAGCTTCCTCATCTGTAAAATGGGGATAATAATTTCCTACCTACCCACCTTACAAGTTTGTAACAGCCCTTGGAAAGTCTTTAAATGCTGCAGAAATGTGAGATATTGTTATTAACATAATATTATCAAGAAGCAGCATTGAAGGAGGTACCCACAAGAAGGTTAGGGTTGCCTGAGACCCCAAAATACCAACATGCTGGGTCCTGTGGAAAGAATTCAACTCAAGTCTTCTCAGCCAAAGAAAAGTAAAGTTTATTAATAGTTCGCCGTATTGGGTAGACTCTTAAGGAGCCTAGGTATCTGTGATGCTTGCATTGGGCAAGC
>CM053587.1:318695785-318756457 GCA_028646515.1 Pseudochirops corinnae | reverse complement strand
CCACTGGAAGGACAAGCAATCAAATACAGGCTGAACATGTGAAATTACACAGAACCTCTCCATAGTGAGCACACTGTGAGAGTCTGATTACATGTCCCTTCCTCCGATCCTGCCCCCCCCATCCACTCTCCACCCTGTCCCTGTCCCTCTACAGAAATGTGAACATTCATCAGCCCTCCCCCCCACTCTGCCCTCCCCTCCATCACCCTACCTCTCATCACCCTTCCCCCAACTCTTCTATGTGGCAAGATGCCCAGTTTAGAGTTTATGTCATTCCTTCCCTAAGCCAAATTCCGTGAGAGTAAGGTTGGCAAGTCACCTATTTTCAATACTGATTTTTCTTTTTCCTTACCAGTATGTCTTTCAGGGTTCCCATATTTTATTTTTAGGATCCCAGTATATGGTAGCTGGCACATGTGACCTCCAGTCACCCCCTATAGCCCTACATTGGAGGGCCATCTTCCTAAGGGAGGCGGGAATAGGAAGTGTCTACCCTTAGAGCTGCTGTGGGATTAATTTTAGGTTTTAACATTCTAACAATAACCTCAAACAACTTAGTTAACAATTTTACAATTTTCATAACTGAGAGTCAACTTGTTTTAGCTTTAAGACAGGATTAGCAGGGCTTAATAAAATAACATAACTGATTTTAAGCAATTTTTTCCACTGTCTTTTAGTTTCAAAAAATTCAGATTAAAAATTGCTTTGTCTAACACCATTTCCAGCTCACAATGGTCACTCAAGTTTTGCAATATAAGAGAATTATACTACAATTTAGAAATACAATAATAACACAAACAGTAAACTTAAATGACATTAATTGTATTTTCAAATCACATATAATAATTATTGATAGAAGATTGGGCTTACCAAGTGTAGAGGCTGATTGACTTCCGACTTCATTTTCACCCTCTCCTTTTCTCATCTCCCCATAGTTGCAGAGTCTGGTTGTGGGGGTGTTTGATTTGGGAATACTGCTCCTTGTGTGGAAGGGACTAAGGACTAGGGAGTATTGGAAGGTTGTAGAGTCCAGAACCTGAATTAAAGGTCTGGGGGCCATTGAGGAGGGGGTTTTGGTGAATAAGGAGGAGGGTCCCTGAGGAACCCCCAAGCTTCCTGATAGAGATTGCTTGGCTTCAGGGAACTTGGAGTAGAAATTCCAGGTTCCGGTGGTGTGGGGGGCAAGGACTTGGGGTTTTGAAAGGAGAGGTTCATCTGCTTACCTAGAGGAGTGAGCTTCAGGGTGCCCAGGGACCTAGGGCTGTTGCCAGTGGGATCCTACTGTAACTGCTGTGCTGCCCCTTCCTTCCTTTCACCAGGTAAGGGAGGGTTAACTCAAATTCCCTATCATTCTTCTAACTTTTCACCTCAGCCTTAGCTTGGTCAGAGCCAGGATGTCAGGGAGAAGGCACTGTGGCCCTAGTCTGGGAAGAGCTGGACCACAGTGAGAAGGCATTGTAGTCCTAGCCTTGTCGGAGGTAGGACTACAGAGAGGGGAATATTAGTGGGTTTTTTGAACTTTTACTCAAATAAATTTCACTTCTGTGTTCACTCCTTAAAAACTTCTTTGAAAGTGAGAGCTCTGAACTTTCCAGTCAAGATGAGTGGGACTCTGGAAAAGATCCAGTGGCACCTAGTCTCCTCTTCCCCATACCGGAGAGCTGAGCTCAAAGCTTCATCTCTGAGGTGTCTCTCTTTCAAATCTATGCATTTTCTCAATTTATCTTAGTGTCAAATGGTATAATAAATTCTGATTAGGAGAGACATTTCACTTAAAATATAACCAGAATGAATTTTCCCAATGATTTTACGCAGTTCTCTTTCTGTGACCCAGGAAAGGGTAAAGTGCTAGTCCTATTCCAAAGTGCAGCCTTGACACTTGCCTCTTTTTGATCAGTGAAGTGACCCCTTTTCTCTTGGATAGATCTTAGGGGAGAAGTTTCCCCTTCCTCTTTTTCAGTCTGTCTCTCCACCTTCCATAAATTGACCACAGTCCAAGGAAGTAGAGAGAGGAAGAGAGATGTTTTATTTTATTTTGTTTTGTTTGCCAACAGCCTTTCTTTAAGTGATCTTTCTAGTCCAGGTACAGTTTTTTTCTTTTCTGGCTAGCTGCATTTTAAGTCTTACAAGGTGGCAGACTCAGATTTTACATGGACACAGAGCAGATAGATACAAACAGAAAGCACAGATAGTGATAACTTTTCTTGATCTTCCAGATTATATAAAGATCAGGTGCTCTGTGGCCTCTGCCTACCCAAAAACTGTTGGGTTTTCACGATGTGCTGGGTGGAACCAGCTCAAAGAATTCAGAATCAGACCACCTCTAAGTATAGAACTTGCGGTTTAAATCCAGGGATGCCAAAAACTGTTGTGGTGGGGGCTCTGCCCACCCAAAAACTGTTGGGGTTTCATGATGTGCTGTGGTGGAACCATCTCAAAGAATTCAGCCAGAACACCTCTAATCCAAGTACAGGCATTTATTGAGATTGATGCCTCTCATGAAGCTGGTAAAAGTCCAAGAGGAACCAGCAACTTCAGAGAAAGCAAGATAGATTTTTATGGAGTAAAGATGCTGATTACACAATCAAATTTTACATAGAATGTAGGAATATGATTAATATTAAAAGGCAGGAGGAGTTACTTAAGGGATTAGGTAATGGAGAAGGGGTCTCATCCATGGTTCAGTGGTTAAACATTCTGGTCATGCTGCCCTCCAATTGACTAGCTATAGTGGCCCTCTCTGATCAAGATAGATAGTTAGGTATTGTGGTCTTGTCTTGGGCTAGATAGATGATGTGATTGTGGTTGAGTACAAGAACATACCTGTTTCTGTGGGAATGGGTCTGGGGACAGTGAGTGGGATATGGACACACCTGCTGTTTCTGTGGGAACTAAGAGTTCAGGGACACGCCTGTTGTTCTAGTGAGCAGTGAGGTATATATGAAGAAGTTCGAACATTGGGTGGGGGGGGTAGGTAGGCACAGTGGGGCCTATAATAAAGTTAAAATATTGGGGCTGAGGGCAGCTTTATTAGGATTCTATCATTCTAACTCTCCTTTCAGTGCCCTTCCTATGTTACAGCCTGCCTCTCAACAAAGGAAAATTAGAACCTCATAGAGAGAGGATTCAGTTATAAACTTTGCATTGACCAAGTGTCTGACCTTGTTAGGTAAACCACTTAACCTCAACTGAGGGCCACACTTTTCCCCTTCTCTAAAAGGGGAGTTTCTGCTCAGTCAGCTCTAGATATGAGTGTATCACAGAATTCTCAAGTCAGGACAGAAGGGCATTTCATGACCAAAGCTCCCATCCCAGTCCAGCTGCAGCTACCATTCCAAGCTCCTAAGGGAACTAAGCTGTGCCCATTTCCCACTGCTAGGATCAAGGGATGGTTTCATGCCACCACCTCAACACCTCCCCTTAAGCCTCTGTGGAGATATTTCAAAACCTTATGCCCAAGGACCTGAAGAATAGCAGCAGCCACTAGACAGTCATTCAGCCCTAGCAGTCATTCATTCATAACAACCCTGGGAGGTGCTATTATTCACAACTTACCAGGGAGGTAGGTGCTATTATAATTATCCCCATTTTACAGATGAGGAAACTGAGGCTAGTAGAGGCTAAGTGACTTACTCAGGGTTAGCTAGCTAGTCAGTGTCTGAGGTCTTCCTGATTCCAGACCCAGTGCTCTATCCACACAGAATCCACAGAAAAACAGACGGAAAGATGGAAGAATTCTGATCAATGCAATAACTAGTGAATATTACAAAGGACCAGTGATGAAGCCCACTTCCCACTTCCTCATAGAGAGGTGGTAGACTCAAGGTACGGGATGAGACATACATTTTCAGATATGATAAACATGGGAATTTGTGTGTTGTTTGACTGTAAATTTTTTAAAGGATTTTTTTTTTCAAGTGAGGAGTAGATGGGAGGGATAGGGTTACCAAAAAAGAAAAAAGATAGAAGAGAATCACTGAACAGTTTTTTTCCAAATGCACAGGAGAGAAGAAAAGGAAAGGCCAGAAGGAATCCCAGACAAACAGGACAGCTTTGAAAGTTACGTGTTGAATTGTTTATATACATTAAAAAAACCAAGCTATACATGAGACGCATGGTTTCATGTACAATCTTCATTTTTCTGTTCTGTGCATATAGAAATTCTCATTTTATTGATGTTTGATAAATTTAGAACATATTTTTTAAAGTGCAAAAAAAGTGTTTTGGGTTACATTAAATGATCTCTAAAAAGTTTGTTCCAGCTCTAAATGCTTGTTTATCCTCTCCTGTTTTAGCTGGATCCCTGAAATTGGTACCCAAATGCATTCTGGCCACCAGAGGGCAGTATCCTATAACCCAACTGGGAGTGGAGGTTCCCCAGCCAGGAGGTTGGAGGTGGCAGGGCTCACATCCCTGGACCCCACCAGTTAACAATCATCCTGCCCCTGGCTGCAGGGTTGGATCATGGGGTCATAGGCCTAGAACTGGAAAGGACCTCAGAGACCATCCAAGTCCAATTCCCTCATTTTACTCATGAGGAAACTGAGGTCCAGAAAGTTTAAGTCACTGTTTATGGTCACATTAGGTAGCAACTAGAAAAAGCAAGATTTGAACCCATATCCTGTCTCTAGTTCCAAATGCAACATTCTGGAATTTAGGTCATGGTTTCTTAACCTCCTTTGCGTCATGTTCCCCTCTGGCAGTTTGGTGAAGCTTATGGATCCCCTTCTCAGAATCATGTTTTTAAATGCGTAAAATAATAGAGGCTTATATAGGTTTCCAAAGGAAACTATGTTGAAATGCAGTTTTTTACCTCTTTTTCTTGTTGTGATCTGGGGAACCTTCAATCCCAGGTCACACCAAGAAAAACCACTGGACATGAAATGAAGCTGGAGGAGGGAAGGGGCTGTCATAGCTTCAATACCCAGCTTTACCTGAGTAAAGGCACATGTACAAATGGAAATCATGATTATTCTCAAATACAAATTTTGCAGATTCAGAAAACAAACCATATCTTACAAAGTTCTCCAAATATTTCTCCTTGCTAGGCTTAGTTTGGCAGGGCCTTTCTCAACCTACAAGTGAAAGAAGGATCAAAAACAGGAAAAGAAAATGGACTTCCCATCTCCCCGGGAAATCTGGTCTGCCCTGAGCTTTCCCCACAGGGATCTGGGACCCGAGAACCTCTATGGCCTTACCCCTTTCTCTTATGAGAACACTTTTCTGGGTCGATATGTATCCATGATTCCCTCCATGAACAAGACCATCTAATTTGAGTCTGGACAAAGTGTCCCTTCCTATACAGGACACACTCAGAAACTCTAGGGCCTCATTCTACCATAGGAGTTCGCCCTATGGAGAGAGGTTCAGTCCATGTCCTCTCGGTCCTTATTCCAAAGGGCACCAGAAATGGCCTCCATCTATGCTACTGCCAGGACAAATCAAATCAAATTGCAAACTCTCCTATCAGGACGAGAAGACTAGTAGGGTCAGCTAGACAAGAAGCAGAGAACTTCAGCTATCTGGAGATTTGAGGGACAAGCATCTCACCCTAACGAGGTGCAGGGTGCTTTGCTTTCACAAAAGGCAGGGCAGTAGAGGTCACTTTGAAAGCCAAATTAAGCTTCCCATCGATACTCAGACAGGATTCAGAACTACAGGACTCTTCGGCATGGCAGTAATTCTATATAGGATTAAGTATTACACACAGTATCAGTCCTCAGTCAATCCATAAATGACAAGTTTGCCAATTTCCACCTATATGACTGACTTGTGCTGTTCCCTCGAGCAGAGGCGAAGGGCTGCCCTGTGTCCTAGATTCATTCAATTACTGAAAGTGAGATTAATTTTTACAAAGAAATCTTGGCTTCTAAGGTATAAAAAAGATAAAGAAACATCTTAGCTTGGTTCCCATGGAGAGCCCAGTCCCAGTTCCAAGTTCAAAACAGGCTCAAGTCTCGAGTCCCAAGGCACCCTATCTTTTCAGGGTTTCCCCTGCCCACTTGGTTGCTACAATTATCTCATCTACAATCTTGGCTCCATGGTCCCCCAAGACTCCAACCTCAGGCAAGGTGGGGATGGCCACCTAAAATTCAGAAGGACAAAGGGAAATAGAACAAGATGGACAGCACAACACCCCCAGACATAGCAAGGTGTGTGTAGGGGGGGATGGTCTCTTGTTGTGTTTGTCCTTCGTACTCCAAGAGGACCAGGGCATCAGGGAAATGACAGGATTCGAAGTCGACTTTGATTTGAGAGAGGAAAGGAGGGCTGCGCAAGGTTACCAGCCTCACTTTCTCCTCCCCAGCCATCTTGATCCAGTGACCAGATATTCATGGGGGAGGGGGGTGTCTAAAAGGAGAGAGGAAATGGGAGAGATATATCCCACCTCTTCCCTCCTCCACCTTCACTTCATGTCTATCTTTTTTTCTTGGTGTGTCCTGGGATTGAAGATTCCTGTCAACTTCAGGTCACATCAAGAAAATGAGATCAAAAAATGGATTTATGTTTCCTTTGTAAACCTGTATAAACTTCTATTATTTTATGCATTTAAAAACATGATTCTGACAAGGGGATACATAGGCTTCACCAGACTGCCAGAGGACAACATGATACAAAGAAAGTTGAGGAACCATGACCTAAATTCCAGAATGTCGCATTTGGAACTAGAGACAGGATATGGGTTCAAATCCTGATTTTTCCAGTTGCTACCTATGTGACCATAAACAGTGACTTAAACTTTCTGGGCCTCAGTTTCCTCATGTGTAAAATGAAGGAATTGGACTTAGATGGTCTCTGAGGTCCTTTCTAGCTCTAGGCCTGTGACCCCATGATCTGACCCTGCAGCCAGGGGCAGGATGATTGTTAACTGGTGGGGCCCAGGGATGTGAGCCCCGCCACCTCCAACCTCCTGGCTGGGAAAGATGGTGGCCAGAGAGCATTTGGGTACCAATTTCAGGGATCCAGCTAAAACAGGCAAGGATAAACAAGGATTTAAATCTGGAACAAACTTTTTCAGTTTCCTCATCTATAAAATGGGAGCTAAACAAAATAGATGGTTGATGGGGTTCCTTCCAACTCTAAACCTAGGATCCTCTGCGCTTACCCTGTGCAAAGCACTAAGCTAGACACTGGGATACAGAGACAAAAACATACCAAGCACTCGCTTTATCTCCTTGGCTTATCTGCTGAAGAGTCTCATCTCCTCAGAGCTGTACCAAACAATTCTACATCAATACTAGCAGATGCATTTGAGGCAAGTGGCACAAAAATCCCCTACAAATCAACTTTGTAAGACAAAATTGGCTGAGAAGGGAGTGGGAAAAGGAAGGAGTTAGGCCTTGGGACAGAAGGTCCATGAGATATCTGGCCACTGGATCCAGAAGGCTCCAGAGGAGCGAGTGAGGCTGGTGACTTTGCACAGCCCTGCCTCACTTAAATCCAATTCAATTGCAAGTCATGGCATCATCTTCCCAATGTCATGGTTCCTCTTTGAGAATGAAGGACAAACCACAAGCACAGACATACAACCATGGGGTGAGAGGTCCCTGGGACATCGGAGGCGGGTGGGCCACTAGCACGGGTGAGCTGGGACCAAGGAGGAGCTCACACAGCATGTGGAAGGAGGCCGTCTGGCAGCTTCCCCTTCAAACAAAATTTTTTTCCTTAATAGATTCTCACTGCAGTTGTCTCTACCTGTTATAGGAGGGTAGGTACTGACAACATCCTCTTCATTTGGGTTGCTTTTCCCCCACCCCATCCTAGTTAGGATTCAAGATTGTCCTTCTTGCCTTGCCCTCCCACCAACCCCCATCAAATATAAATTCCAGGGAATCTGTCATTCAACAAACATTTATTAAGTTCTTAGTATAAAAGGGGATTTGTTAATTAGATTAAATTACATAAATTAAAATTTTATTAAGGGTATTTGTTCTGTGAAGTTTGGATTCAGTCAAAGGGCTGCACTTGAGGACTATCCCCACCCTGACTTAGACTCTCTGGGCCTCAGTGTCCCTATCTAGAAAATGAGATTAGGCTGGATGACTGCTGAGATTTCTTTAAGGCTCTGAGTCTTTGATCCTAAGAGTGGTTATGTCCTCGGCACCAGCCAGCAGGGAAGACCCTCACAGACTTGCCTCCCACCAGCGTCTGGGAAAGCTAGAATCATCATTTTCAGCTTGGAAGAGGCATGTCCTTTATTCCCAGCCTCCCCCCATTTTAGCGCGGTGCTTGGCACTTAGGGAGCACTTTTCATTATCACAGAACTATCATCTGACATGGCACATGACCTCTTTGTGACTTTGTCCTCTAGAAAGAGGGAAAGGCTGGGGAGATTTATGCTTTCAGGGAATCTTTGGAAGGGGGAAAACAAGCCAAAAAAAAGACCTTCCCCAGTTTCGCTTAGGTCAGTCCCAGGCTTGAAAGGCTGGAGAGGCTGAGTGTATCTAGGGGTGGGTGGGGGCGGGGGTGGTATTATTCACAGTCCAAATGTTTCTCCTCGTTTTATTGTTTATGTTTTTCGATTTCCTGTTTCAAGGGAAACAAACTTTCATGTTCAGAAAGGCTAAATCTGGAAGCACTCCCTCCTGGGACTGAAAATTTCAAAGTCCCCAGCCTTTCACTTCCTCAATGGCGCCAGGGTTCTTTGAAGTCTGTAGGCCAGGCTCTCTACTCCTTTGGGACAGAAGTCAGTCCCACAAGCCACACTTACTGCCCACTCAGGAGTCCCAGGGCTCCAGATCTGTATTTAAAACACAACCTGGGGAACCCCAGGGTGAGCAGAGCTATTATCTAAAGGAGTCTTTGGGCCAACATCGCAGCATTTTAGGAAATAGTGTTTGCTTTCTGAATATCTGGGGTGGTTTAAGGTTTGCTCTGTGGAAAAGGGACAGGAGGAATTAATCTTCCTTTTTGCATTTATTAAAGGGCCTACATGGCATTTGCGAATGTCAAGAACTTTCAGGACTTCTGAAATGTAAAGGCTAAACTCTGGAGAGTTTTTTGTGCTAAAGGGAGATAGTGGAGGCCCAGACATAGAGCAGTAACTAGGCTTTGCCCCAAGCACTCAGAAATTCAGAGGGCACCAACTACTATACCCCTATTGGGTGCCCGCCACCCTCACCCCCAATGATTTTCTTGCGGGGTTCTATCCTTTTTGACTGGCAGTGCCATCCCTGGACCATGGATTCTCCATGGCTACACACCTCCCCCCTCCCAACTATCAAGTCTCTACAGCATCAAGTGAACTCTGTTGGTTGTAGTCCGTTGTTCTAGAAGAGAACCGAAATAGTAACCTCAATGCTGTGGGGATTTGAAGGCTGGGAGGGGAAAGTGTGTAGCCATTCCTGGAGTCCTTGGGCAACCCCTAGCTGTCATGTCACAGGTGAGCTCTTCCTTATCTGCTTATCACGGCCTCTCTTACTCCAAATGCAAAAAATGCCAGAGAAGGGAAGGGATTTGCCCAAGGTCACACAGTAAATGAGCGGCAGAGATGGGATAGAATCCAGGTTTCCTGATTCCCAAGTCAGTGTATTTTCCACTTCTCTCCAATATGAGAAATGAGTGTTAGTAACCAGTATCTTGGGGAGATTCAGAGCCCCTCCCCACCGCCCCATCTTCTTCCAAAATCCTGATTTTAAGTTCAGTTTTTCTTTTGAAGGACATTACTGATCATGAGATTGCATTGATCCTCCTCCATCTTGGTCAGGCCTCCCCCCCAAACTTGCAAGGAATTTAATCTAAAGTGGGGAAGTTCACTGTGTTCTACTCAGGCTTAGGTGGAGACAGACCCTTTTGTCTAGATAGTCCAAGGCTGTGGTGGTCTGAGTAGAGATAATTTCTCTGTCCAAAGGTGACATATCAGTAGCAGCCCCTCACAGCTTGGAAGGGTATATAAACTGTGAGCCCGACTGCCATGATTGTCTTTGGTCTAAGGGAGATGGCCAAATGACCATCCTTTCACTAATAACCTGCTGGCAGTAAAATGATTAAATCACCCAGAAACTATGTCTCTCCAACTTTTTAAAATATCACACATACTTGTATGATTGGCTATAGATAAGGTCCTGTTGATTGCGGTGGGACATACAGTAGTGTTAGGGGGTCCCTTAGTGTCACCCCAGATGGCGGATTAGGTATACACCTGATCCCGAAGGAATAGATGGTGGCCATAGTGAAAACATGGGAGGGATGATAAATCATTCTTAGAGAGGTTTGTTCACACCCCTGACCATACAACTTGGCATATAGTAGGCACTTGATAATGATTGATTTAATGAATAAAGAATTCCCTGACAGGAATGAGAATTACCACCCACACCCCCCTCCCAGGCATACTACCACCCAAAATGGTTCGGCTGGGCCAGTTGCTATGGGGGAGGGGAGGGCAGCAGATAGAGACTAGCCCGTCCTTCCCAGGACTGGCTATGGGCATAGAGAGGGCTCAAGCCCTGGAGACTCTGCTTCCCCTTTCCACTAACAGCCCACAAGAAGTTACACCAACAACCAGGACATTCATATAAGCTATGGCTGAATAACCCAAGCACAGATGTATAAACTGCTGATAGAAATTCCCATTAAATCAAAGCCACTCCCCCTTTACCTTATGCACCCCAAACCTTCAGTAAGAGGCTCCTTCCTCACCCTCATCCCAGTGCACACTTCTTTCAGGCTTACTTCTTCAAGCTGATCCAAGACTCTACCTGACTTAGACCCAGAACTTCACCTAGAACCTGAGCCAGACCCTGATACTGACCCTAGACCTAAGTCCAGGTCAAAACTCAGATCCAGACCCTGACCTAGACCTTGATCTAGATTCTGAACTAGAATTTTGTCTAGACACTGACAATACCCTTGATCTAGGCTAGATAGACCTAGACCTTCATCTAGATCCCAAACTAGAATTTTGTCTGGACCCTGACACTATTCTTGACTTGAGCTAGATGGAGCAGACCTAGAACCTGACCTAAGCCTGGACTTAACCCTGACCCAGACCTTGGCCTAGATCTAGATTCAGATTCTAATCCTGAGCCTGAGGTTGATAAGCCAGAGAGCACACAGCAGAGAACAAGCAGGCTGGCGAAGGGCTGGGTTATATGAGAAAAAAGAACTGGGGGGCCCAAGGGGGGGATGTGATCATGGTCATCAGGCGCTTTAAGAGCATATATTAGAAGGATGAGTTTTATGCTGCTTGGCCCCAGGAAGCAGAACCAGGAGCAAGGGGTGGAGGTGGCAAACAAACCACTTTAGACTTTAAGCAGGGAATGGGCCCAAACCCAGACCCAGCTTCATCCTTGGCTCAGTTCACTATGGGCAGGAGGTGGGAGCCCCTGAAGCAGACTCTAGCGCTCTCCTACTTGTGATTCCATTGTAAGGTTCATAGTCACTATAGGAGCTGCCCATTCTGGGCCCAAGGCTAGGTACCACTCACAGACACCCATAACCCCAGAGCCTTCTAACAGGTCACTGCCTTCTTAGAAATCCTCCTGCTTGGTGCCAGTCTTCATTTGGGACAGGAGGTTGATCTGTGCCAGCTTTCTGAGGTTACCCAGCCAGGTGGAGGCACTCTGCTCCCAGGGCAAAGCTCCCACCTGAAAAACCCAGGGTCAGTAGTCCAGGGGCTCACTTGGCCTCAGGGAGGTGAGGCCACAGACAGAGCAGAGTCCCCACAAAGCAAATAGTCAAGAATGAATGACCAGCTGTCCAGGGTCACTCCATTCAAGACAAACTTCAGGCTTGTGAAACCATCCAGGTCAGCACTTTTTAACAAACACTTTGGAATGATGGGGAGGGAGGGTGTAGGCTAGAGGATCAGAGTTCAGAATAAAAAGAAAACATAAACATGGAATTCTTCTCTCCTCAAGGGACAGACTCAAGGGTTCAAAGCAGATTTCTTGAAGGAGAGGCAGAGTTGAAGTCTATGGGTTTGTTCTCTGATTCTCCAAATAAAGTAATTTCAGAAGCAGCCTTTGAGACCCAGCCAGAAGAACTGGGGGACAGGATGGGGTGGGGGACGGGAAGGGTGTGGTGAAACCAGGGCCCAGGAAACAGCCTCGCTTTGGGAGGGTCCAGAGCAAGGTGAGGATAAGGTAAACCTTTTTTTTTTCTGATCATAGGAAAGAAAAATGCCAACTAGGGCCATAGATCTAAAAAAACAAGTTAGTTTAATAATAGCTCCTATTTATACAGCCCTTTCAGGTCTGCAGTGTTTTACATATGCTAACTCACGTGAGCCTCAAAATAGCCTAGGAAATAGGTGCTATCATCACCCACATTTTACAGATGAGTAAACTGAGGCTGAGGTCCAGTTGACTTACTGACGGTCATACAGCTAGCAAGTGTCTAAGGCAGGATTCAAACTCAGATCTTCCTGACACTCCATTTTCTAACTCTGGGCATTTTCATTGGAATGTTTTCCTTCCTCATCTCCATCTACTGGCTTCCTTCAAGTCCCTGGTGAGCTGTATGGGGGGTTCAGGGAGGACCAGCACCTCTGATGTGAGGAGTGCCAAACCTTTTTCAGGGCTGCTCACCCACCTTTGGTGTTCACCTGTCCCCCCGCTTTCACCTGTGGCTCCAAGAAGCTATAATATGTGTAGTAACCATAATCTGGTAAACCGTCTAGGCAGACTAGCTAAACCAGGCTGAGAGTAACTGATGGGAACCCTTCAGTGAGTTAGGGGGATGTCTACGCCAAGCATGTGAAGACCTTTTAGGGTGGGGGGAATGGATAGATGAGAACAATTTGTTCCAATGGTGACCAATGGGGTGGAAGCAGGTGCTCTGGAGAGCTTAGAGCTTGGTCAAGCATTGAAGATGCCAAGGTCCCCAGGCCACCGCTGGTCATCTTAACTTGTCCTGCTACTGGTAAAATGGTACGAGTAATGCCTTTTGACTTGTGTATAAATTAGATTTAAGTGAGTAGAGTTGCGGAGTAAGTTGGCCTCACTCTCTTCCAGAGCCATCAAAGGCTAGTGTCAGGACAAAAGGCAGGATGACTAGAGATGGTCTAGGAGGCAGGGGGTGACCTTGGTGTCTTTGAAGCCTGACCAAGCTCTAAGCACTTCACAGCACCTGCTTCTGCCACCTCCATGGACGTTGGACCAAACTGTTTTCATCTACCCATTCCACTGGGGGAAGTCTTCACGTGGTTGGGTCAGACATCTCCTTAGATCGCCAACAAGTGTGATGCCTGTTGGTTACCCACAGCCTAGTTTAGTCTGCTAAGATGGTTTTATTGGGGTGTGCATGTGTTGCACCCTCAAACCAGGGGCACTGGCCCTTCATGAACAGCCCATACAGCCCAAGGAAGGACAGAAGGGAGGGGAACCAGCAGCATTTGGCTTGGACCATCAACAGACTGAGACCCATCAATGAACAACCATTTATTATGTGCCAGACACCAGGAACAGACAAAACTAAGATGGTCCCTGTCCTCAAGGAGAGAATAACCAATCAATCGATAAGCATTTGTGCCAAAAAATTGGGGGCACAAAAAGGAAAAACCAAGGCTCCTGCCTAATTAATGGATGTCATATATACACAAAAAGGTATATGGATGATCTGCATCTTCTATAGCATAGAAGGCAAGGCCCTAGCCTAGCGATGGGGGTGAGAAGGGTGGTGACTGGGACAAGTCCTCCTGGTGAAGGGAGATGGAGGTAAGGAAATGATGCCACCGGAGACAGTCAAAACAAAGAGATGGGAGATGGGCATCGAATAAGCAAGCAGTCAGCATGGCTGGACCTGAGAGTGCCTGGAATGGAGTCATATGTAAAGAGACTGGAAGGAGAGGAGGGTTGGGAAGAGCTCTAAATGCACAGCAGGTATTTTATTTTATACTAGAGGTAACGAGGAACCACTGAAATTTACTGAGTAGACTGTGGTTCAAGTGATACAGGATTTAGAAAAATCACTTTGCTGGAGCAGCTAAGTGGTGCAATGGATAGAGCAGTGGTCCTGGAGTGAGGAGGCCTGGAGTTCAAATTTGGTCTCAGACGCTTACTAAGCTGTGTGACCCTGGGCAAGTCACTTAACCCTAATTGCTTCTTCCTACCTCCCCCTCCCCCAAATCACTCCTATGGAGGATTAGAGGAAGACCAATCAGGAGGTTACTACAGCAGTCCAGGGAGAGGGGCCATGAGGACCAGGACCCTGGTAGGACAGTAGGATCAACATATTCCCAGATAAGAAAGTACAGGACATAATATTGTTGGGGGTTAGGGACTGGGGAGCACTAATAACTAGCTAAGGGAATCAGGGAAGGCCTTCTCAAAGGGTTGGTGCTTTAGACTTCTCTAGCTCTGTGTGTGACCCTGGGCGTACCATGTAACCTGCCTCAAGTTCCCTCATCTGTAAAATGGGATAAATAGCATTTAAGATAAATGTAGGGTGCTTTACATACCTTAAAGCAGGATAGTCAGGAAGAAGGTAATAAGTAAGGGTAACGGTGACTGGGTTGTGAATAGTGCAGAGGGAATGAAGTCGAATTGTTTTGGGAGAATAAGGAAGAATTCATAACAGAACTTATTAGCTATGAATTGTGAATGAGAGCCAAGGATTCCTCCAATATTTAAAGCTGAGTGCCTGGAAGTATCCTCCACGTGAAGAGGAAGCTGGGATAATCCAGGTGGAGGCATCTGGCAGAGGGTGATGGAGGACTGGAGCTCAGGAAGTATTTTTAAAGGATTTTCTATTCTAACAAAGCCCCAACAGCAAGAAATAGAAAGAGAAAATTCCATTTAAAGCTACTGTAGACATTATAAAATATTTGGGAGTCTACCTGCCAAAACAAACCCAGGAACTGTATGAACATAATTACAAAACACTTCACACAAATAAAGTCAGATCTAAATAACTGGAAAAACTTCAGTTGCTTATGGTTAGACTGAGCTAATATAATAAAAATGACAATTTTACCTAAATTAATTTACCTATTTAATACCATACCAAACTACCAAACAATTATTTTATAGAGCTAGAAAAAATAGTAACAAAATCCATCTGGAAGAATGAAAGGTCCAGAATATCAAGGGAATTAATGAAAAGAAATGCTAGGGAAGGTGGCCTAGCTATACCAGATTTTAAACTGTATTACAGAACAGCAGCCATCAAAACTACTTGGTACTGGCTGAAAGAGGAGTGTATCAGTGGAATAGGGTAGGTACACAAGACACAGTAGTCAATGACTATAGTAATCTACTGTTTGATAAATCTAAAGACTCTAGGATTAGAACTTCTAGGATTAGAACTCACTATTTGACAAAAACTGCTGGGAAAACCGGAAAATAGTATGGTAGAAACTGGGCATAGACCAATATCTTACACCATATAGCAAAATAAAGTCCAAATGAGTTCATGATTTAGATATAAAGGCTGATACTATAAGCAATCTGGGAAAGCAAGAAATAGTTTACCCGTCAGATTTATGGAGAAGGGAAGAATTTATGACCAGACAAGAGATGGACAGCATTACGAAATGCAAAATGGACACTTTTGATTACATTAAATTGAAAAGGTTTTGCACCAACAAAGCCAATATAACCAAGGTTAGGAGGGAACTGGAAAATTGGGAAAGAATTTTTATGACCAGAGGCTCTGATAAAGGCTTCATTTCTAAACTATATAGAGAACTGACTCAAATTTATAAGAATACAAGTCATTTCCCCACTGATAAATGGTCAAAGGATATGAAGAGGCAGTTTTCAGAGAAAGAAATTAAAGATATAGTATATGAAGTATTCAATAGTATATATTATATAGTATATATATTATTATATATAGTATATAAAGATATAAGTATATGAAAAAATGCTCTGAATCACTATCAATTACACTGAAATGCAAATCAAAACAACTCTTGAGGTACCACATCTCACCAGTCAGATTGGCTAAGATGACAAAACAGGAAAATGATAAATGCTGGAGATGTGGGAAAATTGGAACACTAATGCATTGTTGGTGGAGCTGTGAACTGATCCAATCATTCTGGAAAGCAATCTGAAACTATGCTCAAAGGGCTGTAGAAACGTGCATACTCTTTGACCCAGCAATACCACTTCAAGGGCTGTATCTCAAAGAGACCATACAAACGGGAAAAGGACTCGTATGTACAAAAATATTTATAGGAGCTCTTTTTGTGGTGGCAAAGAATTGGAAGTCAAGGGGCTGCCCAGCAATTGGGGAACGGCTGAATAAGTTGTGGTATATGAATGTGATGGAATACTATTGTGCTATAAGAAATGAGGAACAGACGGACTCCATAATAGCCTGGAGAGACTTATATAAACTGACGCTGAGTGAGTGGAGCAGAACCAGGAGAACACTGTACACAATTACAAATACAATGTATCTGTGACGACTAACTTTGATAGACTGGGCTCCTTTCAGCAACAAAAGGCTATAAGACAACTCCAGAGGCCTGATGATGGAGAAGGCTATACTTGCTCTTTTTAAAATTTTGTTCCTTCTTTCTTGTTCATTCCACTTACTGGTTACAATTCTTCTTTATAACTTGACTGTTTTTTTTTTTCTTTTTGAAAGGCAGGGCAATTGGGGTTAAGTGATTTGCCCAAGGTCACATGGCTAGTGTTAAGTGAGGCCAAATTTGAACTCAGGTCCTCCTGACCCCAGGGCTAGTGATCTATTCACTGTACCATCTAGCTACCCAGACTAATGTTTAATGCAGCGGTTGTCAATCTGTGGGTTATGTTCAATTTGTAACAATGAAAATACATCCTGCATATCAGATAATTTACACCACGATTCATAACTAGCAAAATTAGTTATGAAGTAGCAGTGAAAATAATTTTATGGTTGGGGGTCACCACAACATGAGGAACTGTATTAAAGGGTCGCAGCATTAGGAAGGTTGAGAAGCACTGGTTTAATGTGAAGGTATTTGTAGAACCTCTATCAGATTGCAGGCTGCCATGGTAGGGGAGAAGAAGGGAGAAAATTTGGAACTTAAAAACTGATCTCTCATCTGATCCTTAAAATCACCCTGGGATGTAGGTGTGCTTATCATCTCCTTTTTACAGCCAAGGAAACTGAGGCAGTCTAATCTCTGCATGTCACATAACTTGCCTCAGTTTCCTCATCTGTACAATGGGGATAACCTACCTTTAGGACAAAGGTAAAGTGCTTGACGTATGTACCTTAAAGCAAGACAGTCAGGAAGGAGGTAATAAGGACTTCAGGAATGGTACTCTACACACTGTACCACCCAGGCACCAGTAGAGATGAAGGATGGATACGTAGCACTTGATAAACGCTTGTCAACTTGCTCTAAAGTCATGTAACTAGTGCACAAGGGTATTGGAGTCTTTAAGAAAACACAACCTCTCAACAATTTCAAATCAGTTTATTTACTTAAATTGATATTACACAATTTAAAGAAAAAAAAGGGGGGGGTGTCACACAAACAGAACCTTAAAAAAAAAAACATATCAGTCATTAATTACCGTGAAGAATAACCGGATGTCCTTTCCACGCAATCCTGAAGCTACGCATTCATCGTTAGGCCAAGGGCTTTCAAAACCTATTAAGACACTAGTAACACACAAACGTGGCCACAGACACAACTCTGGAACATGGAGGATGTGCCAGCGACAATCCCCTTGTCGTGTTTCCCTGCTAAGATCTGTTTGTATTTCATAATGGACTACAGAGCGGGAAATGACTGATCGCAGGGAAAGTTAATTAACACCCTACATGCAGTTAGGTGAGAATGTTGCCAAGGTTATGGCAAAGGAAATAGCGCCCCTGCCCCCATCTTAATTCCAAGCAGTGGCTAACAATTTCAAGTATTGAGAAAAAATATATGTGTGCACATACATATATGTGTATGTATATACACACCTATATGAATCTTACATATACATATATGTATGGATGTGTGGGTATATATATATATATATATATATAAAAAATTTGTAAACCACTTGTGGGGGAAGGCATGAGTCTACAGAATGGGGACTCTTGTGATACATTCAAGTAACGTGAAGCAGAGGTGGGAGATGGGTTCCAGGTTGACCAACTCACATGGCTTTATCTTCTCAAGCACACAACAGGGCCCTATACCTGAGTTGGGGACTCCCAGGGGCCACACCCCCACTGCCTTGCCAGTTTGTGGCCAAGTCCCCACTATATACCCTAGATGGAGATTCTCCAAGAAACTGGATTCATGGGTTGGGGAAGGCAGGAGGATCCAGGCCATGACCACTGGACTCCTTTTAAGTGGCTGCCAAAGCCATGAAAGTTGATGGGCCCCATTAGAAGGTCTCAGTCAGTGAATTCATTCCTGGGATGCAGGGCAGGAAGGTCCCCTCATTGAATGTTAGGGCCAAACACAGGCTTTAGGGAAGTTTCTTGCATATACTGTTTTTTAATGGCATTGAAAATTCAAACTAAAACCCATATTCTGTCACATCTGGGGAGTCACTAGTCACCCAATGAGAGTTTGCTTGGGAAAGAGGTGGTCTTTAACACCACTCCCTCCACATATATACATACCTCTGGTGGCCCTAGGTTTGTCACTCCCTCAGGGGCTCACACAATACTGCTGCCAGGACCCTGTGTTTAGAGAAGACCTGAGAGGCCACTGAGCTCACACCTGATGGACACTCTCCATTCACGCACCCATGGCCAGTCAGGCCCCAGCGCCAATCACGCAAAGCACACGCCTAGTCATTCACCCATGGCATCATCTTGGCTCCAAAGTCTCATCAGAACAGAAACACTGAGCTTTCCCTCACACAATCACACAAGCCCCCCCCCCCCCACACTCAGCCCCCACCCAAACCCCACCCCACCCTTCCAAACAACAGAAAGAAAACCAAAACTCTTATATAAAGTTTTTTTTTCTTTAAAAAGAAAAACACTTTTTTTTAGGTCTGAAGTGTGTGAGATTTTTCAACGTCTGTTCTGAAATTAGAAAGCCTGGAGGCTTTATATTCATACTGTCTGTCCTTAAAAGAACATTAAATTAAAAGGACTGTATCTCTTTTCTTGGAACGGGCAGGTCCCAAGCTGGCACAGTGTGGCGCTCATCTGTTGTTTCCATCACAAGTACAGGATACAGTTCCATTAAATACATACAACATACACACACTCACACACACGTATTTATATATGTGTGTGTATATATATATGTATATATATATATATGTGTGTGTATACATATATATATATATATATATACACGCTCGTAGTGCAATATAGTAACTGGGGGTGTGAAGGAAATAAGAGAGAGAAGACAAGAGTTTTTTCTAGCAGTCAGTATGGTTGTAGGGAACCTGGGAGGCATGATCAAAGGTCTTCCTCTCCAACCATGGTGTGTAAAGTGCTCCTTCCGATTCACAAAGCTAGTATGGGTTGGCTTAGGGGATTTTTTTTTTAATTTTATTTTTAAATTCCCCCTAAAGTCAGATTAAAAGCAAGAGATGACGTGCATTCTCATCTGGGCTCATTTGAGCATGTTGAGGATGAAGCCGCTGAGAATATGCACATTTTGGCGTCAAGAGATCCAGCACACAAAAATCATCCAAGTTCTTGAGGCGAGGAGTCAGTCTTTTTTTTTTTTTGGTTCCCCATCCATCCTGGGTGCCTCCAGCCCTGGCCATCTGCAGGTTGCAAGTTTGCTACTGGAGTGCCAGGTGGGGGCAGAGCCATCTTAGAAAAATGATTGACTGGAAGAAAGCATGGCAAGTGGGGGAAGGGGGAGGAAGAGGGAGGGGATGGGAAAAGTAACTGGCCTGGTGTCAGGGTTTCATGCTTGGGGTTCCCTCCTTGTGTCCCAGTGTCCACTGCCTGCAACGGACGTAGCATTGGAGGGGCCCGACCCCTGGAAATGGTAAGAGTTAATTATGTAGCAGCTTGACTCTCTTCAAAGGATAAGGGGCGATGGGGACGGAAGTTTCGTGGTCTCCCCCAGGGAGAAAAACACTTCCCCTGTTTCTGGGTGGCTGAGCCAGCTGGGACTGACTGTAGTTACTTCTAATCTCCTCTGCTCTGTTCCTGGGAGAGAGGCAGAGGTCACAGGGCTCCAAAACCGGGGTGTGGATTCTTGGAGACAGATCCAACAGCCTTTGTCCCGACAAGTCTGTCTGGCCGAGACTGCAGACATGACGCAGCCCACACTGCTGCCAGGAACTGACCCACAGTTGGCGAGTGGGTGGACGGCTGTCCCGTGAAGCATAAAAGGCTGGTGGGTGGGCAAGAGGAACTGCATGGGGGGCTTAGGCACAAATGCCAGATAGCAGGGCTGAGAGTCTCCGCTCAATGCACATCTTGCCTGTGTTGGGGGAAGAACAGAGAGGGATGACTCTCTTACAACTGGGTAGGTTGAGGAAAAAAAGCAGGTGGGGAGACTGTGGGGCAAAGGGTATATGGGGACTGAGATGTTTAATAACCACAGGGCATGAGGAGGGGAACTGCGGGCCCAAAGGGTCAGTCCTTGATAGCCCATGGTTCCATGGTACATACCCCAAAAGAGTGATGGTACACTTCCTGGTTAGAGTGGGTGCCCAGATATGGCACAGGGGAAAAAGAATGTTAGAAGGCAGTCACTTACTGTACCTTGTGACCTTGGGCAAGTCAGTTTCTTGGTCAGAAAGATTTTCTTCATTTGTATAAAGGGAAGTGAGCGGGAATAAATGACCTCAGATGTCCCTTCCAGATTTAATTATATGATCTATTCCAAGAAAGTGAGCAGGACTTGCCTGGCTCTCTCCTTCCTTTACCTCTGGCCATGGGCCTTTCCTTACCGTAAGAGTTTGGGGATTGCCCTGAGAAGACAGAATGCCATAGTGGACATGGAAGTGAACTTGGAGTTGGGAAGACCTGGGTTCATATCCTGACTCACATCAAGCTTCTCTAGCATCGTGTTCTCATCTCAGTCCAAAGTGGGGCTGGTGGGATCTCATGGCTCTCAGGGGTGTGCACCATGGTGCAGCTCAACTCACATTTGTTGATGTTCTCAACATCCGCCTGTTCTGTAAGGATCTGCTGTAGGCCCTCCATGAGCAGTAAGGCCTTGTGGTAGCGTTGCACACAGTCCTCGCGGTGGTGGAACATCTCATCCAGGGCCGCAGAGCGCACCTACAGAGGGAAAGGCAGGGGAGAGGTG
The DNA here is from genome assembly GCA_028646515.1 of Pseudochirops corinnae. NCBI lineage: Eukaryota > Metazoa > Chordata > Mammalia > Diprotodontia > Pseudocheiridae > Pseudochirops > Pseudochirops corinnae. The sequence goes on along the minus strand of CM053587.1, from coordinate 318,735,333 downwards.
AGGAACCAGGCATCCAGATCTGCTCTCTTCACCTGTTCTCCACCAAACTCTTCCCCTCCCATCCCCTCCAAGTAGCCTTCCCAAACTTCCCTTCTGAAAACCCTGAGAGCCTCTTTCTAGACTCTAAAATGCAGAACTGGAGCCAGAGTTTTTACCTTCATCTCACTATGAAGGTCATCTTGACCTGCTAGTAGTGACACCAGGTTTATATCACACATACTGGAATGGGCTGCCGGAAGGAGTGATAAGCTTCCCATCACTGGGAGGTCTTCAAGCAGAAGCTGGTTGACCAGTATAGAGACTAGACTTCTACTAATGTAGGTCAGTCAGCACCTTCTCTCTCCATCTTAAGAGCCTTACTACTGCCTCTCACACAGTAGTTTTTTTATTTTGGTACTTATGACATTAGTGCTGGGAATTCCTGGATGAGGAAACTCCCTCTACCAATGCAGGTTGGCACTCAAATCTCTTGAGAGAATTGCCTTGAGCCCTGGGAGTTATGGGACTTACCCAGGGTCCCAGTCCCTTTGACAATGTATGTCAGAGGAGACACCAGAACCCAGCTCTTCCTGGCTGTGAGGGCAACTGTCCATCCATGCCTTTTAGGGCATGATGTCAAGGAATTCCTATTCATGGTGGACCCCAAGCTCTAAGTGACTTAAAAGGATTCTATGAATATATGTCTGGGCTCTGGAGAAGGATCCCTGGTCTGGCCCAAAACAAAGGGAGAAAAGTAAGGCAGTGGGGCATAGTGGGGAGAGTGACACATCTGGGAGCAGGGAAGAAGTGATGTCAAAAACCAGCTTCCAACACATATGGGCTGAGACCCAGAGCAAATGGTCTAACTTCTCAGTGCCTCAGGTTCTTGAAGACTAAGTCCCAGGTGTCACTGATCTGCATCAGGGAAGGGTTTTCTATACCTGGAGTTACAAACATACACACAAACATACACACAGACCCACACCCACACCCACACCCACACTTGCAGATACTAAAAGCAGGGGTTGTATGACCTGTTGCCTCCTCCGTTAGATTGTAAGTTATTGAGGGCAGGCTTTGGCACAGCCCCCTGCATACTGCATGAGTTTAATAAACGTTTTTAGATTGAGAGTGACATGAGACAATGCCCATGACGTCCTCTGCATATCTCAAGGCACTCCAAAGTCTTAGGAGTTAGAAGCTGTGCTGACTTTTGGGATACTTCGTTGTACGGTACAGGGAGGCAAAGAGGTCCATGGGCTCAGACACAAATTTGATGCTCTTGGAGGATGAGTCAGCCAGCCTCCTGGGGCTTCAGTTTCCACCTCTCATTCTAGGACCCACAAGTACTGAAAATCCCCCCGTCTCTCCCTCTGGTGTGGACCCAGCCAGGGCAGCATAAACCTGGATTTTGGGTGCAGGAGGGAACCCCCCATACCATCTGCACGGCATAGTTGAAGATCAACTTCTCGGCAGTGATGCTGTTGATTCGGTCCATGAGCCTCTGTTTATCCAGGAAGAATTTCTGCAGCTGCAGGTTCAGGCAATGGCAGGACGACACACTGGACTTATAAAGCTCGTTCAATTTCCGCACGACTGCAGCCCGGTAAGGGGAGGATGGGGAGAAAGCAAGGTCAGCCCAAGGCCCTGGATGGAGCGCCTCCTTCCCCCCTCCCTTGAGGGGACCACCCAGTCTTCTGCCCTTGGTCATGATCCTTAAGCCCTCTGCCAGATGCCCAGCCTGTGTTGCAGGAGGGAGGGAGCATGGGCACAGGTGAGTGAATGTGTGAGTGTGAAGGTTTTGACTCAGCACACCCCGCCCAGCCCTGGAGCAGAGAGCAGATTGGCAGGGGACTGGATGGTGTGATGGAGACACAGGAAACAGCCCAGAGCCAGAGGCTGCGCCAGGAATGGCTAAAGCAGGATCCAGAGCCAGAGGGATGACAGTGCAATGCGCTGATTTCTCTCCTGCACCCAGACCTGCAGAGATGGGCTCACCTTTGGACTGAAAATTTGCACTTAAAATGTCCATTCACTCTGCAGAGTGGGGCGGCTATGGGTATGGAACACTATACAGCCCATCAGACTGAGAATCACAGGAGATGTTGAACTGTTTCACTGAGCTGCCCTTTGCCTTCTTTTTTATTTGTTTGTTGTTATAAGGAATGTCTCTCTGGGTGAGGGGAGGAGGGCAGGAATATATGGCAAAAATGAAAATGTGGAGGCTGGGCTAGACTGGCCTCAGAGGCCCCTCTGAGCCTAAGATTCGTGCATGATTAACAGGGGCTGCTGTCCGGCAGATGGAGGAACACACAGAACAACAGCCAGCACCCCCAACTGTTGGTTCTGAGGAAGAGGAGCCCAACCTCCAGGATTCTTAGTCAGTCCTAAGAAGCAGCAGGGGCTGTGATCATCTCAGCCTACCTGGGCACACAAGGGAGTTTTGTGTATACACACTGCTAGGGGGCCATCCCTTCCTCTGGGTATTAAGGTCCCTGTTCACATCCTTGTTTGTGGGTGTCCCACCTCAGACACTTACTAGCTGTGTCCCTAGGACATAGTTTCCACATCAAGATGTGAAAGGGTTGGGTTTAGATGGCCTCTGAGAGACTTTCCAGCTCTAAGACCCCTGATCTGTCTTCCAGTTTTCACCCACAGTCCTATAATTATATGAACGACCATGCCCCTCAGGTGACATGGGTGGGTCTGTGTGTACATGGGTGGGTCTGTGTGTATCTATAACATCTAATTCATTTGCCCCCATGGGGGACAGGAGGTGGCGCAGTCTCACCTTGCTTGACAGTGGAGGACAGGCAGAGTTTCCCAGCTTTGATCTGTTCGATGGCTGTCTGGAGGCCAGAGGAGAGCAGCTCAGCCACTTTCAGATATAACACCAGCTGTTCTGCATAACTGAAGGAAAAAGAATGAAAGCACCAAGTAAGCCCAAGTGCCTGCTGCCCAGATCCCAAGGGGCTGGGTGTGTGAGAGACAGAGTGGTCTGCCCTGGGGGTGTTTGGGTGGCCCTCAACCTAGCAGCCTCCCTCCACCCGCCAGGACCTCTGACCTCCACTCTCGACTCAGCAGGCTGATCTGGTCGGCCACGATGCTCTCCTGCAGTTGGTACTCGGAGGCCATGGAGCTGCCCATCTCGCCTGTGCTGCCCTTGGCCGCCGCCATCTCCATGACACAGTGGACAAAGGCCAGTGTGAATCGAAGGCTGCGGAGGATGTCTGTGTGCTCTTGCTGCAAGGAGAAAAGAGACACAGGGCTCAGGAGTGGTGAGAGGGAAGCCAGCTCAGCTGCTTGAAGGAGGGGTGAAGGACCCCACAGGGCCCAGAAACAACTCCATCCAGAGCCTGTCTTTCTTTTCAGACATCTGTTTGCACCAAACCTGAAATACTATCCTTGAGTGTATAGGGTCCCTTCCATAGTGTCCATTCTGACTCATGATGACACAGAAACCTTAAACACTGTCCCAGTGAGGAAACCAATGGAAATTCTGAGTACTCCCCTATCCAGAGGATGCTCTCCCTGCTCCCCTCTGCCTTCTCAAATTCCCTGCCTCCTTTAAGTCTAGGCTGAAACATCACTTTCTTTTTACTAAATAGTATTTTATTTTTTCCAATTACATGTTAAGAAAGTTTTCAACATTAACTTTTATAAGATTTTTGAGTTCCAAACTTTTTTCTCCCTCTCTATCCCCAACACAGCAAGCAATCTGATATCCATTATACATGCACAATCATATTAAACATATTGCCACGTTAGTCATATTGTGAAAGAAGAATCAGAACAAAAGGGGAAAACCACGAGAAAAAACAAAAAGAGGTGAAAATAGTATGAACATCATTTTCTACATGAAATCTTTCCCAATTCTTCCTTCCCAAATATGAGAGAGAGAGAGAAAGGGAGAGAGGGAGAGAGAGGGAGAGAGAGGGAAAGGGAGACAGAGGGAGAGAGAGAGGGAGAGAGAATAACAGGGGGGGGAGAGAGAAAGACAGAGAGAATTTTCTCATTCATTCCCCCCCACACCAGAAAGTCAGTTCTTTGAAGACAGGGTTCACTGTCCTCAGCAATAAGCACAGGACCATCCTTTGTACATGTAGCTTTAGGGGCTAGCACAATTCCTGCACACAGCAGGCACTTGATACTTGATTCATTTCTCTCAGTGGAGGTGGGCTGGGGCAAGGCAAGAAAAGCTAGGGGAACAGGGAATGATTCTCTCGAGAACAGAAGCTTCCTGCCCCCTCATTCTGGGTTATCCAGAGGCCAATCAAACCACTGAATATTAGCCAGGCCTTTCCCTCCTGTTCTTTGCCTTCTAAACGTGGGAGATGAGAGTTAACACCATCTTAATTCCCATTTCATAACCCTTCATGACTTGTAAAGCCTTTCTTCCCAAGAGGCAAGTATATTATCATCTTCAGCTTTACCTATAGGGGAAACTGAGGCTCAGGCTACAGGGTTGTTCCTCTAAAGTGAGCCAGGCTCTGGGGATGGGAAAAACTGGGCTGTGGGTCTGAACGAACACAGGCTGAAGATGCCAAAAGAAATGAGTGTTTAGCCAGAGTATGGCAATCTAACACTCACACACCAGCGGGGACTGGTCACCAAGGTCTATCTATATGCCTTTCCCCGATTGCTATTGACCAGGGTTACACAGTAAATGACCGGGCTAGTCCCAGACAACTAAGGAAGAAAGCTTGGGAAGGCTGGAGGTGTCAACCCCACTTTCCCAAGGCCACAGAGGACAAGCTGAATGTACTGGGTTCTATCACTAACCCTCCTCTCACTTGTTAATGAAGTAAGCAAGGGGCAGAGGGAGGAAATCTGGGCTCCTGGGGCTGGACAACTCCCAGATTTGTCCCACACAAGCCTAGGAAGGCAGATCTCACCTTCCTCTCACACTGGGAATTGCCCTTGGGCCCCTTCTCTCTCTCCCCACCCCCCAAATACAGGATTAGACAGATCAGGCAGGATGGATAAAAATACTCTTTCCCTCCCAGGGAGAAAGCTGCTGGACAGGGAAGATGAGAATTTCAGGCGCAATCTAGCCAGAGCAGCTTGTTCTAAATTAAGCATTTTCTCTCCCCCTCCTTCCTTTCTTCAAGGTGACTCATTCTCCCCCCTCACCCCCAACCCAGCCCAGCTCCCCACCCACCCACTCATTCACATGCAAGCTCTCAGGGTTAACCCATGGGTGGCAGCCTCACCTCCATGAGTGTCTCCTCAGGCAGGTCAGGGGCCTCGAAGGTCACAACCCCCTCCAGGTTGGCAGTGATGGGACTGGTGAAGCCATAGCAACGCAGATTGGCTGAGGCCTCTGCTGCCTCTCCTCCCATGCCAGGGATCAGGTGGCGACCACTGAAGGAGCCTCCCGAGCTCTGGGAACTGGAGGAGCCCACTGGTGGAGAGAGGAGGGAATCTCGGGTGAGGTCCCCAGAGATGCCCACTGGTACTCCTAAACCAAACCCACCCTGCCAGGCACAGAGAAACTGGGTCATAGGGTTGTCCTCCTAAAGCAAAGCTCTGGGGACAGGGGAGGAGCTGGGCTATGGGGCTGAAAGAAAATCAGGGCTAGCCAGAGTATGGGAATCTAACACTCACACACCTGCAGGGGTTGGACACCAAGTTTACCCTGCTTCCTAGGGGAGTCTGAGAGGAGCTGGGGAAGGATGGGGACCCCAGACTTGCTTTGTGAAGTCTTTGGAGGTGTCTCCCTCTATATATATATATATATACACCTACTTTCTCCCTACTACCCACAGTGTCCCACAATGCCAGCCTGTTCCCTGCCCGGTGATTTTGTTAGCAGCTGAAGAGGGCTTGGGGAAGAAACACTGCCCTGCTCTGCTGTGCAGAGAGACATGGTGTCCTGGCAGAGGAAGTCTTACATCATTCTTGGGGAACACATGCCTTCAACTGTCCCTGCTCTGGTCTGCTTCTCCCTATCCCTCTGTCCCAGTGAAGATTCCAGGGCCCCCCCAATATGTCCCACAATTCTCCCACCTCTACTCCTAGCCATCCTACCAGGCTTTTGTCCCCTAGAGGAGATGTGGGAATGCACAGAAGGATGGGGCAAAGATCTCAGAGTTCTCTGGGGAAAAGTCCCAATCCCTCCCTTTCCATCTTTCCTGCTAAATGCCCTTTCATCTGGTCTTCTTTTCTTTCTCCCTCTTTCCTTGCTCCCCTTCCCCCACCAGGAGCTGGGGCCATGGTACAATATTCCACAACATTCCACATTCCCCAAACCATAATCCCATTTTTCCTGGGACCATATGGAGGTTAATGGGGATGGGGGGAGAAGAGCTCTAGGGTGCCAGCCTGCAGGGAGAGAAGTCTGCCACTGCTTCAGATACAGACTCGTGCCTCGCCTGGCATGTCTGGGCATCAGCAGGGCAGGTAAAGAGACGCTACTTATTCTGTGGACTCACGGAGGGTATCTGCATGTGTGTGAAGGAGAGGCAGCCAGCGGGGACCTAGGAGAACAATACATTCCCAGAGGGGAGATGGAGGTTAACCCATTGAACTCAAAGGGCATTTAAGAGAGGTAAGGAAGGGTAAGATGCCCCTCCTCCCAAGGGCAAAGATCAAGATCTGGAGCCTGCCAGCAGTGACACCAGCCAGAGAGCAGTCACTGTTCCAGAGAGGGAGCAAGAGCCCAGGACATGGAATGGACTTTGCTGGGCTCAGAAAAGTTCAGACCCGCTCAGAACCAGCATCAGACCCAGCATGGGGTCTATTCCACATAACCAAGAATGTTTCAGGGAGACTCTCCTTAAGGCCCTTTTCATAAGGAGCCGTTTATGATAATGGCCCTGTGGATAGAGAACAGGCTTTCCAGTCAGGAAGACTTAAGTGCCTTAAGGTTTTTTCACCCTCTAGTTCTCAAAACAATCCTGGGAGGTAGAGGCCGTTATATACCTCCATTTCACAGATGAGGAAACTGAGGCAGACATACAATCATAAATCTAGAGCTGAAAGGGCCCTTAGAGGCTTTAAAACTCTCATTTTATACATAAAGAAACAGAGGCTGAATTTGGAATCAGGCCTTCCTAAATCCAGGTCACTGTCCTTTCGTTCATTATGAAATGAGTCTATGAATAATCCAGCGTCATGGGGTAGTCCCTAATCCATGATCTAAAACACCGAAAGTTAAGTTGCAAGTGGAAAAATGCGCAATCAGACAAGAGTCTGAGCCAGCACTTAAAATGGGGCTTAACAAACAACCTGTCACGGTCCCTTATAGGGACATCCCCACTCCGAAAAAAACCCCAAATTCAGTAACAATCTAGTAGACCCTTTTAAAGGGATGTTCCCAAGGTTTGAAGGGCTCTCCTTATAGCCACTGTATCAAGTTGTATTTTCCATGTTCAAACCTAGGTTTGGTTAAGTAAGTGTAAAATTTCTCCATGTAACTGGGACTGGTGAGGGGGGGCAGGAGGGGAGGGTTGAAGGAGGCGTAAAGGAATCTTCACCCCAACTCCCTTTTTTGTACCCCTTGAATTTAAGGCCATGTTTAGTGTACAGTAGACACTTAATAAATGCTTGTTGGCTGCTTCTAAGGGAAGCCAGCAGCTCCTGGGATGGGAGTCTAGAGGCCTGACTTCTATCTCTTTGGAAATTTGATTCACCCACTCCGGAAATGGAGATGACAATCCTTTGGTCCCCATCTAACCTCTTAGAGCTGGGGTGACCAACCAAGACATCACCTTAGGTTCTGAGACATTCAGCCAACCCCATTCTGCAGACTCCTTCTTTTCCACTACTCCCCATCATGTATTCTATGGGCCATTATTGACCAGCCTCGGGGATCCACCTGCCACCACCTTCCTCACCTCTGCTTCCAGGTATCAAATGAGATATCTGTAAAGCGCTTAGCATGGTGCTACTTTACATAGTCCTACTATACACAGTAGGAGCATAATAAATGCCTGTTTTCTCCCCTCTGTGCTCCAGCTCCCTTCAAGGCTGAGCTCAAGGCACACTCCTTCAGGAAGCCTCTTCAAATTTTATGCCTTTGCCTATCTCTTTACATGCTGTTAACTCCACAGCAGACTATAAACTCTCTGAGAGCAGGGACTGCTTTTCTGGTTTGTTGTTCTATCTAGCAGGCACCACAAGTTCATACACCTAGAACTTGAAGCAACCCTAATTTTTTTTTTTTTACAGATGAAGACTCATGAAGCCCATGGCTTGACCAAGGTCCCCCAAGCCACAGAGGTGGGGACCGGGTGTACACCAGGCTGGAGTGAGCCTAGGGGATCAGGCTGGAGCACCTACAAAATGGCAGAGGTCACAGCAGCCCCAGAAGAACCCAAAGCCAGAGACAACAGAGAGGTGGGCTGCAGAGAGTGCCCTTACCTGAGAACATCCGGGTCCGAGGGATCTGGGGTGGGGTCGTGCCACTGGGAGGGGAGCCCACTGTGAATATCACAGGGGAAGGGCTGGAGGAGCCCCCAGCCCTAGCCCCCGGGAGCAGGTTCCCTCCATATCCAGCGGAGGGAGCTGGGGGAGAGAGGAGAAATACAGGTGGGTAAAAACCAGGTCCCAGAGCAATGTCAGCCACAGACTTATAATACCCCCTCCCCGGCTGAGGGGCTTCCTGAATGACGACGTCTAAAAAGTCTCTCTCCTGAAGGAACTAAATAAACTTCTCCCACTGATCCTCATCTGTTTCAAAACACCACTTGGGACTTACTTCCTCCAGGAAGTATGAGCTCCACCCCCTTAGATATTAGATATCTGACACATGAGGCTGAGCATCTGCCTCAGTTTCCCCTCTCCCTGGGATCAGACTTCAGAGGAAAGTGAGGCCCAAGACACATGCCCATGGTCACAAAGAACTGGAGCTAAATGGGATGGACCTTAGAGGTTTCCCAGTTCAAATCCCTCATTTTACAGATAAGGGAACTGAGGCTCGTAGAGGGCAGAGATGTGGCCCAGGTCAGACGGCACAATCAGAAATCTAGAGCTGAAATGGGCCTCTCATTTTAGAGGTGACTGCAGACCTCATCTTCCTTCCGCTGTACTCTGCTGCCTCTTGGGGGCCCCCTGGACCTCTCTGATTCTCATACACGGTCTAGGCAGCCCCCATTCAGCCCTCCTCACCGATCTCCATGGGCTTCTCCTGAAGGCTTTCACTGCTCCCCATGTCAGGGGCCTGGGACCCAAATGCAGCTTTGAGGAGCAGGTCAGTGAGACGGCCAGTGCTGAGGGACCTGTGGGGATGGGTACCCAGGGCTCAGAGCTTGGCAGAGAATGCAACCCAGGGGACAGAGAGCCAGGGACCATGCCAGGAGAGTGCCAGGTTATTTCAGTCCCTCTAATATCACCCTGGTTATTCATCTTGATATGGGCTAGCCCCAGCATCGGGGCAGGGAACCCCAGCAGGTCCTGAGATCCATACCATGCTAGACTTCTCCATTGTATCTTGTAACCTCTCCATAGAGACCCAGTGTTCTTCTGCAACTGCCCCTGGCCTAGCCTTCCACAAGCCCCTTCCTCATAAGTTTGCGGGTCACAGTGACTACTCCCATCAAAGAATACCTCCCCACTCTCCCTTCCCTAACTTCAGCTTCTAATTACTCTACAGCCCACACCACTTGGTGCCTAACCACATACTTTCCTGTGCTGGTTCAATGCTTAGGTCTCAGCTAGCTCCCTGAGCTCTCCTCCTCAGCACCTAGGGGCACTGAGAAGGTCCCTTAAGAAAGCCTAAAGTCTAACCACCTTGTTCTACAGATGGAGAAACTGAGGCCCAGAAGGGAGGTGAATGGGACCTTATTAAGTCCACCTAGTCCAATCTTTGTCTCATCTTACAAATGGGGAAACAGGCCCAGGAGAGTTAGGTCACACAGCCCATTAGTGGCAGAATCAAGACTAGAATTCATTCGGGGGCTCTGATATACCAGGGCTGAGCACCCAATTAGTGGTAACGGCCTATTAGAAATGGTTTGATAAGTTAAAATACCACATATATGGACAGATAGGTGTCCAAAGAAGGGGGAATTCAGAGGCAAGAGGTGAAATTTGTCATAGGTACAGGAGTGCTGCCCCTTTCCCAAACCCAGTCACGGGGCTACCAGGGCCTTCCCTAGCCAAGGCCTGGCTAGGGATGGGGCTATAGTTTCTCCCTTCCACAGCTCCCATACCTGCCAAAGGGTCCCTTGATCTCTTCCACAGGCCTCAAGCCCAGGCTGGGTGGGCTCTGGAAGTGGCCCATCTCTCGGAGGTCAGGCAGGGTCCTATTCCGTGTGGGGGTCACCACCACCCCTTGATGAGCCAGGAGAGTGAGCAGGTTCTGGGAACTTGGTGTCTTGGGGAATTCAAAAGCAGGTACAGCCTAGATGTGGACATGGCAATGTTTAGCTGAGGATCTTCTCAGCCCTATCTTCCAATTCCTCTTCCCAACCATCACTGCCCTGTCACTCTGAAACCCCAGCCTCCACTTGGTCTCCTCTTCATCTGCTGAAGGGGCTTCCCGACCTTGTCACCCAATTACATCCTTCCCAAGTCCAAGACCCAACCTCAGACCGCCCGCAAACATCCAGTTACCTTGGTGGGAGAGCCCATGATAGGGGGCAGGGGGTTCCGCTGCATGAAGTCAGGCAACTTCGGGGATGCCCTGAGGGTCCGGCAAGGCTGCAGCCCATAGTGCTGTTGGGGAGGACTGGCTTGGGGGTAAGCAAAGGGAGCCACCAGAGGGTCTGTGGGTGGCTTGGGCAATTTGGGCCTCACCACGTGCAGGTCAGTGAGGTTGGGAGCGCTGTGCAGACGGCAGCCCAGCCCCCTGGGAGAATGTTCTGGGAGAGAAGTACCTGAGAGAGATAAAAGTACAGCTTCAGCCTCCTTCTGCAAGAAGACCACTCCTCCAAGAAACCTTCTCTAGCTAAACTCATTTTAACTCTATTCTCTCCTTTATTCCTTGGTATGGCTAGGGAAGATCCCTACCCTCCAACCCCCACCACTGCAAAAGAATCCAGAATCCTAAAACCTGAGGTTGAGCAGTGCTTACTAGCTATGAGACCCTAGGCCTCAGTTTCCTCATCTGTAAAAAGGAGAAGGAAAGTTAAGATCAACAGATGGCAGGGTCATGATTCAGTAAGACCTTGCCAGGTCAGAGTGCTGTGCTGAAATATAAGAGCCAACTGCACAAAGTACACAGGGCAGGGCCAGGGGCAAGGAACTTGAAAATGTTTGGGGGAAGCAAGAAAGTTGATGCAACCTTGGACTGCATCATCAGATGTGTCGAGTGATGAGGAAAGAGATTTCAAAATAAATATTTTCATTTTTCCCTCTGTGCAAATGCATGTTAAACTCAAATAACACCAAGCTGATGCTGTAATTTTTTTACACTGAAATAAAGTCTCCATCTTGCTATCAAGGGAGGCAGCCTGGTCCTTTGGGGCATTCTTAAATCACAGAGCTTTTAGTTTCAAGTCCAAGACTAGGATGGTGACAATACCAATGTCCCCGGTCTTGGTCAGAACATCTTTGGAGTAGCATTATCTAGTTATGGGGGCCACATTTTAGAAAGGATATTGACAACCTTCAGGACAATTGGGTGGTCACCCAGGACACTAAGCATCTGGGAATGGACTCAGGACCTTACATTCCCTGTGAAGATCAGGTGAAGGAACTAGAAATATTTTAGCCTAAAAGAGTGTCAGGAGGTGGTGGTAGCTTTTTTTGTTTATGTGAAGAGCTCAGATATTCCTTCCATTGATGACATACCTGGCTAACAGCAATCCTGCCTGTGAAGGTGTAATGAAACAGAGAAGTGATGGAAAGAGCTTTTGGTTCTAGAGTAAGAGAATCTGAGTTCAAATCCCATCCCTAATGCTGATCACGAGTTTGACCTTGGACTGCTTGACCCTGTTGGGCCTCAAATGTAAATGGAAGGAATTCCTTCAAGATCTAAAACTGTGGTGCTACTTTGTAAAGTCAGTTATCAGACCAGGGGTTCTTAATCTGTCATCTGGGAACTTTTAAAAAATGTTTGGATAAAGAAATGGCAAGCAGAATGATTTCAGAAAAACCTGGAAAAACCCTACATGAACTGATGAAGAGAGAAGGGAGAGGAACCAGAAGAACGCTGTATACAGTAACAGCATTACTGTACGATGATCAACAGTTTATGACTTAGCTCTTCTCAGCAACACAACGCTCCAAGACAATTCCAAAGGACTCATGATGAAAAATACTATCAGCCTCCAGAGAAAGAACTGACGTTGTCTGAATAAAGACCAAAGCGTACTATTTTTCTTACTTTTTCTGAGTTTTCTTGCATAAAATAACTAACCTGGAAATGTATTTCTCATGTATAACCTATACCGGATGGCTCACGTTCTTAGGAAGGAAGGAGGAGGAGGAGGGAAGCACAGGATTTGGCATTCAAAACTTAAAAAAAAAGTTAGAGATTGTTTTTACATGTAATTGGGTAAAAATCTATAAAAATGATCATTAAAAAATCAAATGTTTTTTTAAAAAATACCCGGATAATGGCATGTCTGGTTTCCTTTGTAATCTTAATTTTATGTATTTAAAACATAAAGGTTCTGAGAAGAGTGAGGTCCAGAGGCTTCACCAGACTGACTGCCACAGGAATCCGGGACACAAACAAGGTTAAGAACCCCAGGATCCAACACAAAGCTTTGGAATTACAGTACTCTACTCTGCCCCAACTATCTATAAATTCCCCTCTAGGGCTACAGGTCTTAGTTTTATAGTGACACTTCCCAAGGAGATAGTGGCCTTCCAATAGTGGCCTCTTAAGACAAGGGCAACCCAAAGGGAGCATCTCTATTCCCCATCCCACAGGGCAGGGACTTCAGATTCAACACACCCCCTAGAAACATACCAGGTCTGGAGACCCTGCTGCCGCTGCTGCCAACTCCACACATCTCAGCACCCTGTGGGGAGGGGACCCTGCTCTGTCCTGGCTGCTCTGGGATGGCTCCAGCTGTTACAGGTAAAAGAGTCAGTGTCCTAGCAGGAGGGGGAAACTGAGATACCCCTAGCCTGACAATCTCCCAGTTCTAAAATAAACTCTTCCGGGCAAACTCCTTGATCTCTAATGGGGCTTTCTAAAATACACCCATGAGGTCTCGGGACCCCTGGGATCTGAGTCCCAGGGCTCAAACAGCTTCTATCTACCCTGGAGCACTTTGTCCCTCCCCTTGTCTCCACCAATCCAGGTATCTCATACTTGAAACTTGGTCCCACAGCCCCTCCTTTTAAGGGAATCCTTCCTGACTAAACCCCATCCACACAGATTAAACCATCTGCCACCTGCCACCCTAAGTCTTGCATCAGTATATTCCCAAATGGGCTGTGAGGTCCAGAAAGGCAGGAACTGTGTGCCCCTGTATCAGAATGCCCAAGACAGGGCTCTGCCCACAGGAAAAGACACATGGGCAGGTGGAGACGCCACTGACAGGGCTGGGAGCGTCTAATAATCTAGGAGGCTGAGCAGGCTCTAAGATTACAGGACAAAGGGGAGGGGCTCTCACCTTGGGGAGAAGGGTTATACGGCTTGGCACCTCCCAAAGAAGACTTCCTGGGAAAGGTGGCTCCGTGCTCAGGGAAGAATGGGGGGGATATGCCAGTCTTAAAGCCCAGGGGGCTGGTACTGCTGGACCTCCGAACCATGCCAGACCTGAGGGGACAGAGGGGTAGTGAGGCCCTGGCCCTGCCATGCCATGTCCCCTGTTCATGCAACCTTTGTGAGAGCTCATGCTGCTGACAATCCCACAGCAAGGATCCTTCCGAGGCCCTTGAGAGCAGGGCTAGAGAAGGTCAAGGGAGCAGGGAATAAACCTAGGAGCCACAGAACCCCAAATTTTCTGTTTTTCTGGGAAGCAGTCCTTGACCAAGGATAAGTTCAAATGTATTCTGGCTCCAGACCACACAGATCTCAGGACCAGCCAGCATATGCTGGAGAGCATGACCATCCCTGACTGCATCATGTCAGGACCCTTCCAGTCTCCCACCGCAGACTTGGGGCTTAGCTCAAAGGCCATCCAGTCCCATCCCCCCCACTCCCCTGCTGATAGTGTCCTCCCTAAACAAAATCATAGTTTGTATTTACTTTATACAGCACAATGGAGCTGACTGTGGCCTAGAAGGTGGGATGACTTCATTCTAGCCTTGCCTCTGACACATACAGGCTGTGTGACTCAGGGCTAGTCCTTTAAACTCTGTGCCCTGGGCAGGTCCCAACTCCATCTCCCCTTCTACAGAAAGCCTTTCCACAGGTCCCTTTAAAGCAAGTGCCTTTCCCTACCTTTATCTGGAGTAGAGCTTGCTTGGTTTCAGATTAGTTTAAGTCTCCTACATTAGACTGGAAACTCCCTGAGGGCAGCTTTGGTCTTTTGCCTCTTTTTGTCTGCCTATCATCTAGCCCAGGGCAGGCCGGAGAATGGAAACTTCTAGCGAGCTGGGCCTGCTTCTTTTGGTCTTTCTATCCATTCCCCCAAGGGCCCAGACCTGGATAATGGATCTTAATACTTAAGAAATAAATGAAAGATGTGTGAGGGGGCCAGAGGCTTTTCTCCAGCATCCAGGCCAGCCCACCCCAGGGTAGATGGAGAACTATAAAAGACTTCTGAGAAAAAGCACTGTGCTACAGTGGGGGAGAAAAGCAGGCTTGGAAAGGTGTGGGTTCAAATCCTGCCCCCTAGACGCTTACCAGCTAACCTTGGATAAGTCACTTTGTGGCCCTGGGCCTCAGTTTTCCCATCTGTAAAATGGAGGTGACAGTGGACAAGAGGTCCCATTTCATCTGTTTCCTCCTTGGATATAAAAAGGGTTCCTTCCATATCTAAATGTATGATATGATCCCTCTAGCCCTTTCTGCCCAAAGAAGCTGCCCTACAGACTGGGGAGAAAGGCAGCTTTCTTCAGGTACCAGTGACCAAGTTCCCTACTTCAAATTCATAACTCACCTACTTCAGTTAAGAATGGACAGGTATCCTCATCCTCATCTCAACCACAGGCCCCCAAATCTTCAGCACACAGCAGGTGCACTATTTTATTAAAATGCATATTCTCTTCCTCCGACCTAACCACAAAGCCTCCTGGATTGTGTCAGGAGCCCCAGTCTCAAATTCACGGCTCTGACCATCTCTTTCTCAGTTCCCCGACCTATAAAATGGACATAATAATCCTTGCCTTATTACCTACTGCATATGGGGCTGTACTGAGGTTAGTTCCATCTTTTTCCCCTGCAGCTCAAATAGAAATGGTCCTGGGGCAGGCTTCCTTCTCTCTCCTGTTATTCATCTTTTGAGTTTAATATCCTACAGATCATAGTGACCATTATTCCAGTAATAGATCTAGTAATGGTAAGAGATAGTAATAACCTCTAGCCTATAGCCCAGAGCTGGGAAAGGCCCCGGGAAGCTTGTCCACGACCAGGGCAGGAAGGCCAACACTCACCTTGGCGGCGGCGGAGTGTACTGGTTGGGGGACTGCAGGTTCTGTTCGATTCTCCTGTAGTTCTGGATCTGCGTGGGGACAGGAATGGGGACGGACGGGCCGTACCTGCTACTGGAGAAAGCACTGGGTCGGCTGGAGTGGCAGAGAAGGAAGGGCAAGAGAAGACAGAAAGGCTGTGAGGCTGGGGTTGCCATCTGCTTAAAGGCTGGAATGAACAAGACCCCCTCCTCCTACCCCATCCAGCCCCCTCCATGTTCAGACTTTGGGCTCCTTTGGGAAATACAACTAGGAGATTGATTCTCCAAGTTTCTTAAGACATAGACATTCCCTCCAAAGGACCCCACATCTGTGACTGGGCAGCAGGCAGAACCTCCTTGCTCCTGAGGAAATGCCACTGGCCCCGGCCCAGCCACTGGTGGTCAGACAGCAGCTGGATTTAATCCTGATTTCACACATCTGGGGTTTTCTGCGACCTGAGCCCTGGGGACTTTTCCCATAAACTGACCCCCATCCTGGGCTCGGGGAATTCCTGGCTCTGACACTGAGGTCACAGAAGTGTCTGGAATGAATGAACCCTCATCCACAACAGGGGTGAAGTCCCCCATTAGAGGCATAAAACCTGCACTATTAGCCAAACTTTAGAGCTGGGGGCTTCTCGAGTTTTACCCCTGGCTGTTCTGGGAGCAAGGTTAGTTGCAGGCACATTGGGCAGGGGGCTGTGGTGGAGCCATAGGGAGCCATGATGGCAGGACCCTCCCCAAACGGAAAGATCTGTGAAAGTGGGGCTATGAGAAGGGCACTAGCCGAGGCAGGAGGCTTTGCTCTGGGGGGGATTTCCTAGGCTATCGGGTTTTATATCACCCCCTCCAACCCAAGCCCTGGTCCCTTGGCCATCACCAAGACCTGCTTACCCAGAGGGGCTGGGGGAACCACCGTAGGGGGGTGAAGGAGACGGCGTCCGTCCCTGGCTCTCCAGCCCAGCTGAAGTGACCAGGGAGCTCCTGGAAAGACAACAGGCCTTCAGTGGAGATGCACCAGGCTGTCAGACCCTCTCCTCTCAGTTTCCCAAGGACAGGCTGCAACTTGGCAACTGAGCTAAGAGACAGTACACTGGCCTTCCTGGGAGTGGGTTCTAGTCACCCTGTACCTCATTTAAAACCCCCTGCCTTGTCAGGAAGCACAAATAAAGATTTAAATGAAGAAGAGTGTTCAAGGCAGCCTGGGAGAAGAAGCAGTGGGGCGGGAGGTAGGAGGCAGATTCAGGCTTCCCAAAAAGTAAAGGTGTCCATGATCAGAAAGGGCTGGGGGGAGGGATAGTGGAGGATCCCCTCACTGATGGGCTTCAAGCAGGGGCCAGATACCCCGTATATGGGGATGCCGATTTAGGGTCCCTTCTAACTCTGTTAGTGGGGGTGACAGGGGTGGGCCAGGGGAATTCTATGTCAGGAGTGGGGAGGGAACCTTACCCACTGTACATCAGACTGTCCTGAGGGGCCTTGGCTCCAGCAGCTTCCCCTGTCAAATCGGCTGAGGTCAGGGAGAAAGAGAAAAGGTTCATTCGATGATGGGGGACCCAGGTGGACCTTCTCCACCTGAATCCCCACTATACCTCACCAGAGCAGCCTGAAACATTAAAGGACTGAGATTCCTAAAGGCCACCCTGACCCCCGTCTGCTTGAGAGTCCTCTAAGCTTGCCTCTGCCTCTGGAAGTCTGAACCCCTTAGTGGGGCACTGAAGACTACCCCAACCTCTGTGCCCCGCTGTACCCCAGCATGCTCCGCCCCTGATGGTACCAACCCACATACACTACTGGGTCATTCATGGGGCACCAGAGAGTCCAAAACCTGGGTTCCTATCTCAGTTCTGCCACTGACTGCACTAACCTCTGCAAAATAAAGGGGTCAGACGAGATGACGCCTGGGCTCCCTTCCAGCTCTAGAGTGACAGCTAGGCCATCAAAGAACACTATGACAGCTCAGTGGGCAGAGCCTCCTGACCTAGGGTCAGAGTTCAAATTCAGCCTCGACCACCTTGGGACTCTGGGGGCTCTCAGCCTCAGATGGAGGATCAAAGGATGTGATGTTTATAAAGCACCACTTAAATGCTATTACGATGATTGCTCCATGACGCAGTAAAGGCACCACATGACAAAACCAGGCATCTTGAATTCTGGAGTCAAAAACATTGAGTTTAGGACAGGACCACATGATCTCGAAGGCCCTTCCCAGCTCTAAATTAGTAATAACGTGATCCTATGATGTAGGTTTGGGCTCCTATGGGTCTTTTGCTGCCAATCACACCTCCAGCCTGTGAGGCTGATCTGGCTGGTATTGGGGAGGGGGGTGCAAATAGAACCCCAAGGCAACAGGAATGTACTGGGGAGTCCAAAGAGTCAGAAAAGAAAAGCCTGGTCTCAGTTCTCCACCAGAACCTCATTTCCTAAATGGCTTTTAGTTCACTGTAAAACCCTGGGAGGGGCCGGCCAGGGCTTACTGTAACTGGTGACTCATCCCTGCTGCCCAATGCCCTCCAGAGCCTGGGGCCCAGGCCAGCGGTTTCCAGGCTACTCAGTGGGGACTTCCCAGAGATGGAGGGGAAAGAGTAGAAAGGCTTCCGTCCTGCCCAAAGGCCACACAGGCAGAAGGAAACACATGAAAATAATGACGAGCCCCTGAGGCAAAGCTGAGGTCAAGAAAGGAGGAGGGCCCAAATGAAACCCAGCCCCAGGAGAGGTATCTGTTTAAACAGAAATCAACTCAATTTGCCCAAAATGTTTGGGTCAGATTTTTTTGGACTCAAAAGGCTTGAACCTGAGTGATCTCAGCCTTCCCATCTGTAAAATGGAGAGGATTCCATTCTATGTTCTTATGTTATCAAGAACCCGACTTGGCAAATCTGGGAGTCTAGAACCTCTACGCCCCTCAGAGGCAGGGACAGGGTACCAAGAACCACAGAGATGATCCTGTGGTCTAGGGAAGGGCACCCATGAGAGACAGCTCCTGCAAACTTCTCTCTGTGACCATCCCCACAACCTTTCACGGCGGGTCTTACTTGGGAACTGGGCAGGGACCATGACGAAGTCGTCTGTGTCACAGGAAGAGTTCTTGCTGCTGCCACCTGAGTCCTTGGAGCCCTGGAGGAAGCCTCCAGTGTCTGGGGCTGGGGAGGTCAACGTCTTCTGCAGCTGCTGCTGCATCTCCCCGAGAGACTGCTCCAAGCAACAGGGAAGGGGGAAAGCAGTTGGTGAGGAGGGGAGGGAGGGAGGGCAGGCAAGGAACACTTCTCACCTTAACAAGCTTTCTGAAGCAGAGAATGACTACTCTCATCTCAGGGAATGAAAGCAGATGGGTGGCCCAGATGACCTCAGGAAGGTCATAGCTAGCTCGATCTAATAATTAATTTTGCCTGAGCACCCAGAGTACTGGGGAACCTTGGACAAGGGTCAGGAGACTTGGGAGTCACAGTCTCAGCTCTGCCATGAATTCACTATGTCAGGGGGCAAATGACAACCCCCACCTGCAAAGCAAGGGGAGCTGGCTGGATCTCCCAAACTCTGCCCAGTACAAGGGAGTGCTGCCTCAGCCCCAGGCTCTCCAAAAGGACGTGCTTCCATAATAACCCTTTGGTTATTATGCATGGCGAGCTTCATGAGGAGCAGCACGGATGGGCGAGCTTCATGAGGAGAGAACATCAGCCCCTTCGTCTTGGACATCCATCTTCCCTTGTCTCCCCTGGGCCCAGCACATGGCAGGTGCTTTTAATACATGCTTGTGGACTGATCGATCCTGTCCAGAATGATACTCACAGGGGGCGAGGCCAGGTGGGAGGTAGAGCTGCTGCTGGAAGAACTGCCTGAGCTGGGGTACGAGGGCATGGGCACAGGGGGAGCTGCGGGGGAGAGAGAGAGAGAAGGCATCACCACCGATCTATCTCACTACCAGGCACCCTTGACCCAAGACCTTGTGACAGAGGGGGAATGAAGGGACTGGGGTGGAAGGGGGGGTTCCCTTTACTCACATTTCTTGATGGAGGAGCCTGCATCCAAGAAAGGGTGATGGAAAAATTCATCTAAGTGAGAAAAGAAGGCAGAGTTCAGAAAACAAGAAGGCCAAAGAAAGGTCAGATGCAGGCAGGCCCCCACTGCACCTCCCCACCCCAGGTTACATGTTTAGTAAAGAGGAAGGCCCAGAGGCTAGAGTCCTGGATTTAGAATTAGGAAGATAAAGGTTCTAATCCTGCCTCAGACACTTTTGACTTCTGCACATCCTCTAAGACCTCAGTTTCCTCATCTGAAAAATGAGAGGGCTGGATTTCTTTCAGACCTTAATGGAGCAGGGTGGGGTGTGGGTTTAGGTGTGGGTGTCTCACCCAGAAGAAGTCACAGAGATAAAAAAAAGTCCCCATAGACCAGATTTGCTGCAGGACTTTTTGCAGAGACTAGAACTAGGGATGGTGATGCCCCAACTAACCCTGGCCAACAAGTGGGAGTAGTACTGTACCAGGAGCCACGAGGGTTGGCAAGAATGTAGGAAGCTCCAGGGACACTTACAGGAACTGATGCAAAGAGAAGGAAGAAGAGCCAGGAAAACAAGGACCAACAAGGTAAATGTAAGAGAGGGAAAAGCCTAGTCTAGGTCACACTCACTTTGCTCTAAGGCAGTGGTTCTTAACGACCCTTTAATACTTGTATGTAGGTGCATCTGCATGTGGGCGGACCCGCCTGGAGACGATAGAAGAGCGGAGTCTCAGTTCCTAAGACCACTGGAAATATGTGTTTTCTGATGGTATTAGGCGACCCCTGTGAAAAGGTTGTTTGATCTCCAAAGGGGTCACAACCCACAGGTTGAGAGCCACTGTTCTAAGGCTTTAAGGACCTTTTGGGTTGTTTTTTTTTTAAATAAAATTAGTTATTTTAGCATTTTTTTAAATTTTGAGTTCTGAATTCCTTCCCCTCCTGCCTGTCTGTCCCTCCCCCACCTACTAAGAAGGCAAGACATGTAATATCAATTAATCATTTAAAATCAAGCAAAACCTATTCCTGTTTTAGCCACATTGCAAGAAAAAAGCCAGAAAAATAGAGTTTAAGAAGCACACTTCAATCTGCACTGAGACATCCATCAGTTCTCTCTCTGGAGGTGAAGAGCATTCTTCGTCCTAAATCCTCTTGCAGTGTCCAGGATGGCTGCACTGATCAGAATACTAAGGCTTTAAGGATTATAACAAGTATATAACCATTCTACCCATTTTACAGATAAGGTACCTGGTTTATTTTCCCTGTAGCACGCACAGAGGAGGTAGGGATTATAAGGACAGCACACTGGACTTCAGCATCAGGAGTGTGAGTGTGAGTGTGTGTGTGTGTGTGTGAATCCTTCCTTCCTCAGAGCCTTCGTATTCACTGTGACGCTGGGCAGGCGACTCACCTTGTCTGCCTCAGTGCCCTCATCTGCAAAATGGGCATCAGTAATTCCTACAGTGCTCATAGGGGCCGTTGTGAGGTTCAATGCAGTCTTTGCAAGCTTACACATGCCAGTTAATACACAAACAAAAAGGACCTCTGGCTGACTACAAAGCTGCCTCCCGCTCCAGCACACTACGGGGCAGAGCTAAGAGAGAAAGGCCCTCCACAATTGAAGCAAATGCCCAATCTGCCCCTTCTGCTGTTCATCTTCTGCCTCCAACGCAGCCAAGTGGTGCAGTATACAGTCTGGCCTTAGAATTGGGAAGATCAGAGTTCAAATCCAACTGTAGACATGACCTAGTAGTATGACCCTGGGCAAGTCATTTAACTGTTTCCACATCTGTAAAATGGGGATAATGAAAGCACCTATTTCCCAGGGTTGTTCTTGAAAACAAAATTAGCTACGTGTGAATATGAGGCAGTTAGGTGGCACCCCAGTGAACAGAATGTTGTGCCTGGACTCAGAAAGACCCAAGTTCAAATCCAGTCTCAGGAATGTAACAGCTACTGACCCTGGACAAGCCACTTCACCTTCCTGCCTCAGTTTTCTCACCTGTAAAATGGAGATAATAATCGTACCTACCTCCCAGGGCTGTTGTGAGGACCAAGTGAGTTAATTACAAAGCATTTAGCACAGCTCCTGGTATACCGTTAAGTGTGATATAAATGTCAGCTATGATGCCAATGATGACAGAGTGCTTTGGGAACTGCAAGACACCATACAAACACTGGCCATCGTCACCATCACAATTTTGTTTTCGTCCCAGTGCCCTTATCATTCTGCAGAGGCTGAAGACTTAACATAATCAAAAACAATGTGAACAGAAAGACCTCTAGTTCTAGATCTCTGGCCCTAAACAGGGAATAAGGGCTTGTCCAGAGTGCCCAACAAACCTCAGACTGGACCAAGTGCTGGGTTACCTAGGACACGGCAACATCCCCCAGCCTGGAAATCAAGATCTGCCTCCCTCATCTGGTGCCTCATCCCACCCACAAAACAGAAAGAACAAAGTCCTGGGGAAGAAGCCATGTACCCACTCCGTGCGCCAGTGATAAGCAAGGTGTGCTGGGGGCACGAGGCTCTGTGGGTGTGTGATATCTTTGGCAGCAGTGGCTGAGATCAAGGTCTGGAGGCTTTGAAAGACGAGGACAGAGCGCCCGCTTTGTCCTGGCCCCTAAGTATGTGATCAGAAGCATTTCCAAAACACCTTTGCCCCACCAACTAGGAAATCAGGGTACAAGAAGGGGAACAAACAGACTGAGGCCCTGTTAGCCTCCCTCCCTACAACCTGGGGCTGCTTTGCCACTTACCAAAGTCCATCCGATCTTTATGGTTCCGCTGGAGAAGGCCCAAAAGCAGCTGTCTCAGGGGGCTGGACGTCTCCCTGGGGATGCTGGATGTACAGAGAAACAGAAATACGTCAACTCAAAAAAATATGGATAAGTATATGAAATGTATGAAGACATTGTGTGTGTATCAAGCACGTATATGCATACATACATCATATATACACAGGAGAGATTATCAGTCGTTTCAATCAGGCCTGACTCTTCCTGACCCCGTTTGGGGTTTTCTTGGTAAAGATAATGTTAAAGATAATAAAGATGGCTTTCCATTTCCTTCTCCAGCTCATTTTACAGATGAGGAAACTGAGGCAAACAGGGTGAAGTGACTTGCCCAGGGTCACACAGCAAAGAAGTGTCTGAGACCAGATTTGAACTTATGAAGATGAGTCTTCATGATTCCTAAGCCCAGTGTTCTATTCACTAGACCACCTATCTGCCCCATATTGTTAGCTATAGATCTCCATCTGTCTGTATATTTATTTATAATTTATGTTTTACATCTATAATTACCTGTATTTATTAATTTACTATTTATTGAATTATTATTTATTAAAACTATCTGTATCTTATATCTATAATTACCTGTATTTATTAATTTATTTATTTAAACCTTATATCTATAACTATCTGTGTATCTATTTATCTATAACACTTTAATGTAGGTTAAATGCTTAACAATAACCTCAAGGAGTAAGGGCTATTATTATCACCCTCACTCTACAGAAAGAGAAACTGAGTGAGGGTCAAGAAAGTCACACATGACTGGGCCACAACCAGTATCTCAACCCAGGTCCTGCTGACTCACAGACTGAGAACTCTATGGACCAGGTCAATGGTGTCAAACTCTAATAGACAGGAGCCATGAATCCACAGCTAAGGACTCCTGCAAGCTCCATAATGACTTAGGAAACCACATGAGACCATTAACATCCATGTATTTCCATTTCTTCTGTTAAATATTTACCAGCTCCATTTTAACCTGCTTGGGCTCCATGGGGCCACGTGTTGGACGCCTCTGTCCCGAGCCAAGTTGGTCAACCTACAAAGGTTGGAGCGAGCATGATGCCAGAGAACACAGAGTTCCAACACTGGAAACTTGGCTCTAGCCTGGATGTTTCCATTGGGCTGGGGGTGGACTAAGGGGGATTTGGGTTCAAATCCCATCAACGGACACTCAGTCCACACAGAACTTTGGACAAGTCACAAAAACCTCTCTCCGGGCCTCAGTTTCAAATGGTAGCCAGGAACTTGAGGGCCTTTAACCCAGGACCTGTCTCAGTGTTCCCTCCCTCACTTTGTAAAATGAAAGAATTGGATCAGATCATCTTATTTAGGCCTTATCTGGCTCTAAAGGCAATAATCTCAAGTCTGGGTTGTCCTGAAGATGGGGGAAAAATGGGGAAGGTGATTTAAGGGCTGGAGCTACAAAGGGAAACTCTCACCTGGGCAATAGTGTCTTATTCTTCTCATAGAACAATCGTAGATCCTGTGGACTGCTGGCCTGTGAGAGGGAAAAACAGCAGATTGATAGTATTCATAACTGGTACATCTGGCAGATTTCCAAAGGGCTGTATCTGAGGTCATCTCATTTGCACCAGACTGTAGCTATCTCCACCCGCTCCCTACTCGGACCCTAACTCTCAAAAGGAATGGGCTGACTTAGGATGCAGTGGTTCCTTATCAGGGTCTGGAAGGCTGGAGCAGGAAGTTCAGCTAAGGGTTTTTCTGCTGGTTCAGGTACGAGCTGCCTCTCATGACCACTAATGGGGTTTATCAGGCCCTCCTTCCCTCCAGGGCAGAGATGAAGTGCTTAGAAATTGAGGGTGGCCTTTAACACCACAAGATTTTTTGACTGATGGGACCAAAAACATCCAGAAAATTTACCAAAAAAAAAAAAAAGAAAATTACATGCTGTAGGGGCTATGGGAAAACAGGCACGCTATTGGTGTGGGGCTAGATGCCCAGGCACAAGACCACACCATAAGGAAGTCTAAGTTGCTGCTATAAATGTAACAGATCATAAATCTAATGAATCTTTCCAAATGACAGAATACACATTTAACAAGGCTATAAAATAAAAATTTTAAACTCTCTTAAATAAAAAAAAAAAAGATCAGACTGCTGGTGGAGCCATGAAGTGGTCCAGGCATCCTGGAGCATAATTTGGAAATCATGCCCCTTAACTTCCTACAATGTGCATGCACAGAACCTCTGACCCAGTTCTACCACTGTCAGACCTAGACATCAAAGAAGATGTACAATAGTATTTGCAGTGCTTTTTGTGGTGGCAAAGGACTGGAAACTAAGGGGCTGCTCATCAACTGGAGAACAGGTAAGTTATGGTATATGAATGTTACTGAATATTCTCCTACTAAAAATGATAAAAGGAAGGGGATTCAAGAGAAAGTTGGAGAGGCTTGTATGGAACTGAGCCAGAGTGAAGTAAGGAGAACCAGGATAATAATTTATAAAGTGACATCGACGCTGTAGAAACAAATAACTCTGAAAGACTTAACTGGGATCCATAATGGCCATCAACCACCATGTCAATGAAATCCATCAGTGCTGATGATCTCACACGCTACCCTGTTTCCGGTAAGGTAGACTTTTGGAAAAGAGTTTGCTTTACTCAACAATGCACACTTGCTAGCAGGGCTTTTACCCCTAATTGGGGAGGGAAGGGGTAAAGTGGAGGGCAAGAAAAAGAGATTTTTTTTTTGTGGTTCTTAGCATTACTTCTACTTCTTCTTTACATCCTAACTAATGTGAAAGTGTTTAATATGAATGCACAAGCATCGGATTGTATGCCATCTTGGGGAAGGGGGAGAAAATTTTAAACTCAAAATCTTATGGAACGGAATGCTGAAAACTAAAAATTAATTAACCAATTTTTTGAAAATAGATTTTTATTTATTTAAAAAAGGACGCCCCAGCCAAGGGATTTCCCTTTTCCTGCTCAGAGCTGCTCAAGGCCTCAAAAGGGCCTTCTGCCCTGAATACTCACCTGGAAGGGGGCCTTGCCTGTCAGACACTGGTAGATGATTGTCCCTATACTCCACAGATCAGCTTTGGCATCATAGTGTTGGGACATGATGACTTCGGGGGCCTGTGGGAACACGAGGTATTTTTTAGTGAGTCAATGAGCATGGTATAAATGCCAACTATGTACCAGGCTGGGCACCATGCTATGTCCACGGTCCTTATCCTCAAGGTCCTGAGGTTCTAATGAATGGTGGGGGTGGGGAGGCAACATGTAAACAAATAGTGTCATAAGACACCTCCAAGGAACATCTTTTTCCCAGGGGGACCAGCTGAGGGCTGATTTCTGACCTCAAGAAAGCCTGTGATCCCACAGAGCTCGGCCCCTCCTAGATGCCTGTACTTGGATTGGCAGGAGCAGAAACAGATGAAGGTAGGGGGTGTCACTGCTGGGAACATCCCTGGTGCCTGCCACATAGAGTTATATGTGTGAGCATGTGTGACTTTTGACAGCACAGGATCTCCCTCTACCAAGCCAGGTTCTAGCCCCTCTGGAGAGACTAGGGACCCTCAGAGGTCACCTAGCACAACCTGCTTTATTTTACAAATGAGAAAGATGAGTGACTTTTTTTTTTTAAGGTCATATGGCTAGTGTACAGAAGAAGATCTGATCAAATCAGGCCTTAAGATACATAAGAGCTGTCTGTACCTGAATAAGTCAGCCTGTTTGCCTTAGTTTCTTCATCTGTAAAATGGGGATAATCACAGCACCTACCTCCTGGGGTTGTAATGAGGACCAAAGAGTTAATATTTACAAAGCACTCAGCACAATGCCTCGGACACAGAAGGCGCTGTATGAATGTCAGCGAGTACTACTATCATTACTACTGCAGTTAATGTAATTGCCCTCCCCCCCCACCATTGTGATGCTGGTGACATGGCCAAGTTCGAAACCCTAAACCCCTAGACTGTAAATCTATGGGTTTTTTTTCCGCTTTTTTGGAGGTGGGAAGGCAGGGCAATTGGGGTTAACTGACTTGCCCAAGGTCACACAGCTATTAAGTGTTAAGTGTCTGAGGTCATATTTGAACTCAGGTCCTCCTGACTCCAGGGCTGGTGCTCTATTCACTGCACCACCTAGCCGCCCCTAAATCTAGTGTTCTTACTACTACTGTACCATCCTGCCTCCCACATGAACTGAGCTGTTTGGGCTAAGTTGCGGTCAGTTATGGAGAGGGCCTGGGCTCTCAGCCCTGAAAGACATATGAAACCCCAAGGATACAGTGATCATTAGTATGGATGGGTAGTCAAGAGCCTAAGTGACTGAGCATTTCTAATGATTTTTTCTAAATTAAAGGGACCCTTCAGATAAAAGAAGCAAAGGGAATAGTGGTCCATGGCTGGAGAAGTAGAACAGGTCTGTGAGCTGGACCAGAGTCTCCTTCCATAGTCAAGCGGATGGAGAAGGCGAGAGGGAACGCTGAGAAACACTAACAAATAAACGGAGACTTTCGGGGCAAAGTGACTGCCTGAAAGTAGGCAGGAAAACCAGCTACCCCACCACATATGAGAACAAAACCATATACATCCTCCACAGGCCAATGAATGACTGCGAAAGCCGAATCGAAACTATAATGATGTCTTCCACTCTAGAACACCAACCACTCAAGTAGGCTTCTGTAGGAGAGGGGGTTCTTTGATGGCAAAGGCAGCACCACACTCAGGCACAAAAGCCAGTAGCCTCTCAAAGCCTGCAGAACTCATGAGTGTCTGAAGAAAGGTAGAGCTGAGAGCTCCTTGAGAAAAACCCCAGGGTGGGTGGAAAACCACAGCATAGGCTCTGGAAACCCCCAAAGGAGCAATAAGAAGCTCTCTGAACAACAAAGAGCCAGACCCTGGAGCTTGTGGGTGTATATGGGAAATGAGGGAGGGGAACAGGAGAAGAGGTAACGGCCCAGGGAGAGGAGGCTCAGGGCGGAGGAGAGCCTGATGATCCTTCAAGCCTGACCACCCCCACAACACAGCAGGACATGGAGCCTGGCCCTAGCACAAAGCCCCAGCTCAAGAACAAAGGCTGGAGAGATAGGTGAACCAAAGAATCCTAACTACTACTGTAGAGAGAGCCCTCAGAATCCAACCTAGAGAGAGTGATGCCATGACAACCATAGGCAGAGGATCCAAGGAAAACATGAATTTTCCACAAGGTCCACGTGAATGCATCAAAGAAATGAAGTGAGAAAAAAACCAACAAAATAAAAATACTGGAGGAAAGAAATGGAAAGAGAATAAGTAGTAAACCTTACCCCAAATAGGAATCCCTGAAACTAAAACAGACTAATAAGTAACCAATGATTCCATGAGTCAGCAAGAAGTCAAACAAAACTGAAGAAAATGTAGGATATCGGACAGACATCAAAAACAACTGACCTAGAAAACAGGTCAAGAAGAAATCACTTTATCATTAGACTCCCTGAAAATTATGATTAAAAAAAAAAAGCCCAGACACACTATTCACCATTTCAAGAAATAGTCAATTAAAATTGTCCAAGTATATTAAAACCAGAGGACAAATAAAGACAGGAAAAAAATTTGCCAATCACTTGCTGAAACACCAAAAGGATAAGTTCCAGGAATGTCATAGAGTCAAAATCCATAATTTCCAAAATAGTATAAGCAACCAGAAAGGAGCTCAAGTACCAAGGAACCACAGTCTAAATCATACAAGACCCGGCAGCTTCCACTATAAGTGAGAGGAGAGCTTGGGAGACAAAAAGCAAGATTATATATAAAAATCTGTTATCTCTCACTCTATAGTAACACACAGAAAGAGCAAGCAGGCAAGTGGGCAAGAGGAAGACCAAAACAGAGAGGGGAGACACTCTTTTCTCTTTCTTTCTGTCTCTCTCGCTCTCTCTCTCTCACACACACACACACACACACACACATACACACGCACACACACACACACACATACACATGCGCACACACACACTTAATAAAGATATCTATCTCTATGTCTAAATCTATAGATATATACAGAAAAGGTGGAGGAGAAGCTTGCAACCAAGAATAACACCCTTCAAAGCTGAATATAAAACTAAAGGGGAAAAAAATGGACCTTTAATGGAATAGGATTATTAATCATTCTTGATGAAAAGACAAGCGTTAAGCAGCAACTCTGAAATGGAAGCATAATACTTAGCAGAAACTCAGAAAGATACACATATCTGAGCAATATAGAAGGGGGCTGTTTGATAATAGAGTGCTAATATTCTAACAGAGGAGAATATACAAGTGCCCCTTTATAATCTTAATGTTTTCCAAGAGTATTAAAGGAGTTAAATGGTTTAAGAGGAAAAACAAACTTCTTGACCCAGAAAACAGGATTAAAAAGAAAAAGAAAAAACAAAAAGCTAAAAACTGTAAATCAAAAAGGGTGCCCATTAATCTGGGGCTGGTTGGAAGAAACTATGGTGTGTGAATTTAATGGAATATCATTAGGTCATTAAGAAATGACCAAAGGGAAGATTTCAAAGAACAGGAAGTGAGAACAAGTAGGAAATGAACTGAGAAGAACATGGAGGTCAATACAAGAGAAACAACTGTGAGAGATCTATGACCTCGGATCAGGAAAACCATGACCGACCACATCACCATAAAACCTGCGGAGAAGCTTGCTGCCCACCTCCCCAGAGAGAGGTGGTGGGCAGAGGGTACTGAATAGGACAAAGATTTTTCTCACACAGCTACTGGATGGATTTGTTTCACTTGACTATGACTATGTTACAAGCTTCCCCACCTCCAGCCCCTTCTTAATGGTGGGAGTGGGCGAAGGCAATAGCGTTGATATTGTAACACGTTTTCAAAAATAACAGACAAACTGCCTAAGGATTAAGCTTCTGTCCCTACAGAGGAACAGATTCTGCTGGGATGAGCCTGGCTCCAGGTGGGGAAGTTATCTCAGCATGAGTTGTCCAGAACACTGGGTCTCATAAGAAGAAACAACCATGAAGAATCCTAAGAAATCTGGGGGGAAGAGTTGCATGAATCAGGAACAATTAACATGATATCTGCCATGATGCACAAGACTGTTGGCCTCATAGCAGAGAAATTAAAGGGACAGGGCACCCATAAGAGACAACCCTTGTATGTGTGTGCTGATTGTCTTGCTGACTATAGCTGCTCAATCAAGGCCTACCTCCTATAACAGGCCCCTCTGAGTCCCTTACAGCAGCTTGTGCCTTGCCATCAATATTATCTTGTGTATCTCTTACATGTGGATTCCTTCTACTGTATTCCTGCCACCCCTCTCTCTCTTCCCACCCCCCAACAGAATGTAAGGTTTTTGAGGAGAATGTCTGCTTTCCATTTATGTACCCCCAGCATAGAAGGCAATGCCAACTACCCTGTTGGTGTGCCTGTTGACTGATAGTAGGCTCGCCCTAATTAATGCTTGCTGACTGAAGGAGGGATTCTACTGCGGTGAGGGGGGGAGTCATTGTCAAAAGAATGGCTTTCTTTTTTTTAATCAGCAATAGATTGAAAGAGAAAACAGAGTTAAAAGGATAAAGGTACCTCCTGCCATGGGTATGACACTGGGATAAGAAATGAGTCAGAGAGACCCTGTAGGTCAGAAGTTTTCAACAAATGAGCCAGAAACCCTCTTCCTTGTGCCCCTGAGATCTGCCTTCTAAGTCACTCAGAACCAAATGGCTACAATGAAGGAGTGAGGACCCTGGTCTGCAAAACCTAGAACATGGCAGTTCTTGGAGAGGAATGTCTGAGGCTGGGTGTGTGCACAGATACAAGGCAGAAAGAAGGTTCACAGGAGGACCCCACATGTACATGGATGTGAACACGGGCCAAGCAAGGACAGGGTGTTATCGTGGGCATGGGAGAATTACTTTTTGTCCACAAGTGCAGTACATGCATGTGCATGTGTTAGGACAGTGTTTCTGCACGCACACACACGCACAAATGAGAACTCCATCTATTAGGTGTGCACATGTAGGTATATACACATGCCAGCGGGCAGTGTTTGCCACTAACATCGGTGAATCTCTACATGTACTTCCCTCCTGCCCATATATGTATGCCCATACACATGGAGGCAAGCATGTACGTGGCAGTGTGGAAGGAAGGGGAAGAACAAGCACACCACTCACCATGTACATGGGAGAACCGCAGAGTGTGGCTGCCATCATGTTGTTCTGTAGGTAACGGGCAAATCCAAAATCAGCTACAACAAAGAGATAAAAATGAATTCAGGGCTGATCCCGCAAAGACCCTGCTTGGGTTACCCAGCAATGCCCCAACTCCCTTTGTCCTAAGACACTGAAAATGATAATATTGACCAGGAGTCCAACTCCTGATATAGATTCTCACACCTCCAGAGACATACACAAGGACCTCTGAGAGACGAAGACATTGGCTGCACCAGACCTCCCTACCAAGAGCCCACCCAGAGCCTCTGGCCGCCAAGGAGTTAATAGCTTTTTTTTTCTCTTTCCCTCCCTCTCTCTCCCATCCCCTATTTCTCTTTCTCCCCCTACTTTCCCCCCTCCCTCCTCCCTCTCTTTGTCTCTCTCCTCTGACTCCCACCTATCTCTCTCTGCCAGGAGGGGGTCCTGGGCACAGCTGGATCACAAGGATACTGGACCTCTGTATCTATTCCCTCATTCTTAGCTACGTGTGGTCAGGACCAGCTGGTCATATTCCAGAAGGTAAACAGGGAAATACAAGAGCTGCTTGTACCAATCCATTGTTCTCAATAGAACCAAAGCTTCTTAAGGGCAGGGATTGCTTCCTTTTGTCTCGGTAGCCCCCAGAGCCTGGCACAAGGCCTTGCACAGCAACTTAAATAAGATGCCAAAAACTCTGCTCTCTCAGTTTACAGATGGGTAAACTCCCCCCTCAGGGAGCTTGCTGCAAGTAAGATGCAGAGCTAAGCCCTGAACACAGATGTAACTGCCTTCTGCAATCCTCCCTCCCTCCCTTCCCCGGCTAGGTGATGCAGTGGACAGAGTGCTAGACCTGCTGTCAGGAAGACCTGAGTTCAAGTTCAGTCACAAGAAGCAGTAAATAACAGTGACCCTGGGCAAGTCACTTAACTTCTGCTTGCCTCAGTTTCCTCAATTATAAAATGGTGGTAACAGCATCACTTTGCTCAGAGAAGGGCTTAATGAGAGAATATCTGCACATACTAAGTAGGCGCTTAATAAATGTTTATTCTCTTCCCACTCCATCACCAATGATGCAGCTTCCCCATTAACATGAAGGTTAGAAGAAACATATTGACTTCCAAGAGCAAAATTCTTAGTCTGGAACCAATTGGGGTCCAATGACTTGGGGGAGCCATTTGGCTGCTTGCCTAGGGAGCCAGTTACCACCCAGGGGGACTTGTTTGGTCCCCTCTCTTTCTCAGGTCTCGGTTTCCTTCTCTGAAAAGAAAATTGGAGATCATGTCCTAAGGGGCCCTACAGCTTAAACTCTAAGACAGCTGTTTGGAGATCAAGGGATGGACCAGGGAATTCTGGGGCCAGCAGGGGCCTATACCTCATAGGTCCCAGACCTCTCACTGGCTCCTGAGCGACTAGAGCAAAGCAAACTCTGCATTTCACAAGCCCCTGTATCTCCATACCAGTCATAAAAACCTGGTTCACACCTGATCAAGACCTTGGATGACCCCATCTGCACTCATTAAGCAAGCTAACTCATTAAACAAACCTGTGGGGAGCCAGAGCCTGGAAATCAACTCTGCTCCTGGCTCAGTTACCCATTAACCTGTGCTGGCCCAGACAGAGAGAGGGAAAGTGCAGACAAGACAACCCTGGGGCCCCCAGCCTCTGTCCTGCCTGGCCTTAGCTCCACCCACAAATCATGGCTTAGTGGTGTCCCTCACTGAGGCCCTGGCCTCAAGGGTGTCCCCCAGGGAGGACAGGTGGTGCCTTTGGAGTCACAGGACCTGGGTTCCATTACTGCCTCAGGTACCAATCGGGCCAAGTCACGTGAGACCCTGGGTCTCAGTTTCCCTCTCTCTAAAGTCAGAGGGATGCACTAGATGACTTCTCCGTATTTGCAATCCCAGGAAAATCAGGCTTTGGGATCAACAGCCAAAAATTTTGGATCCCACTTTTACAGATGAGGAAACAGAGGCTCAGAGATTCAATGACAGGTCCCCAAATCCAATCTTCTTTGGACTAGATTCCATCCTTCTCAACCCTTCCAAGGCTGCCTAGACAATTAAGGCTTTCAGAGGTCAGGTCAAGATTTGGACAATGCTTCGTGTTTATCCTTCTAGGGACCCTGGCTACCCTAGTGCTGGGACTTTTTCACCTTCTCCCTCTTGTACCTTGGAAGACATGCTCCCAAAGGTGATAACTGTGATAATAATGACTGACTTTTTAATAGTGCTGAGGAAAAAGTGCTATATGTGGGAGGCAGCTAGGTGGTGCAGTGACTAAGGCACTGGCCCTGGAGTCAGGAGGATCGAGTTCCAATCTCTGCCTCAGACACCTGACATACTTACGAGCTATGTGACCTTGGGCAAGTCAGTTAACCCCAAAAGCCCTGCCTTCCACCCTCCAAAAAAAAAGTGCTAGATGTGGGGTCAGGTTTCGTTGTTTTCGCCTGGTTCAGTCACGTCTGACTCTCTGTGACCCTATTTGGGGTTTCCTTGGCCAAGATACTGCAGTGGTTTGTCATTTCCTTCTACAACTCATTTTACAGATAAGGAAACTGAAGTAAATGGGGTTAGATGACTTGCCTAGGGTCACACAGCAAGTAAGAGTCTGAGGTCAGGTCCTCCTGACCCCAGGCCCAGGACTCCATCCACTGCACCCAGTCAGCTGTCCATCATATTTACTATCCCCATTTGAAACTTGGGATCACACACAGATAAGTCCCTGAGGCAGGATTTGAAGCTGGATTTTCCTCATTTCAAGGTTCATGCACAATCCTCAATGCTGCCTCTATCTTATAAATCTAGGCCCAGGTTTGGAGGAGGAGGGGAAGGAGGCTCCCCTCAAGGGACCAATCCCTCCAGGGAGACCACAAGTCAATTCTGCTTTTAGCACCTGCTTTAAATGGAAATGAAAACAGCTGCCACAGAACAAATCGAAAATGGAACTGGCCCTAAAGAGCAGAGCTAAGAAAGAAATGCTCCCCACCCAATCCTTCCCAGAGGCAGAGGATGGGCCCTGGTGCACAGGCCCTAGTGCACAACACAACAGATTTTTTTCAATGTATTTATCAGATTATGGTACTATTTTCTCCTTTTTGCTTTAAAAAAAATCCTCTAACAATACTAACAATTAACATGAACACACAGCACTTTTAAGGTTTGCAAAGTGCTTTACAAATATCTCATTTTATCCTAACAATTCTGAGAGGTAGGTACTAGTCATCTCCATTTTACAGCTGAGGAAAGTGAGGCAGGAGGTGAAATGACTTGCCCAGGGTCACACAGCTAGCTAGTGTCTGAGGTAAGATTTGAACTCAAGTCTCCTTGATTCCAGTCCTGGCACTTTCTCCACTGGGCCACCTGTGGTAGGTATTTAATAAATGCTTGTTGACACTGAAAGGCGATTTTAGGCAATGTAAAACCAAAATATATAAACAAGAACTTTCTCTTTTTTTTTTAAGTAAAAGCATGGAGCTTGTTATTGGAGCAGTGAGCTCCCAAATGGCATCCACATGCCCTGCCTGAGTCCTAGGACAGAACTCGTGCCCTCTGAGCCGGGCCTCTGGGCACTCACCAATCTTCACTCGGATGTTGTTGGGGTTGGACTTTCGGCCTCCAGAGTAGGACAAGAGGATATTCTGGGGCTTCAGGTCCCGGTGGATGATGCCTTTGCTGTGCAGCATCTTCATGGCACCTGCGATCTGCTGGAGGAAGAGCCGGATGGTGTCCTCACTCAGGGTCCGCATGGCTGGGAGAGAGAGAGGAGAAAAATATAAAGAACGTTCATTGATCCATCAATGGTTGTGAGGTGTCTACCACGGTCCCCTGCTTGTTTCTGGGGCTCAGCTGTCATGACAACATCCCACCTCTCTGAAAGGACTAAGCCCATGAAAGAGCCCCAACTTCCTGGGACCAAACAATTCTCCAGCTTCCCTCACCCCACTTAGAAAGTTCTTTATTACTTCCCAAAACCCTCTCTTCCCTGCCCCCAGCCATTAGAAGACCCAAAGAAGGAAAAGCACATCACAGATCCAGGCTCACTGGGTTAAGTTACAAAACAAGGGATAAACTCATACAAAAGCCTCCATTACCTAACCCAGAGGTGGGGAACCTGCTGCCTCAAGACCACATGTGGCCCTCTATGTCCTCAAGAATGGCCCTTTGACTGAAGCCAAACTTCATGTGGCCTCAAGGCCCCGGGTTCTGCACTCCTGACCTAACCTCTCACTCTGGTGCTCCTTCTACAGAATTAGAAGGCAGGGTGGGAGGAGTCCATAGGCTATAGTGGGTAAAAACTGCTTCCTACACATGCCCTGGGATTAGGATCAAAACTCAGTCTGGGGCCAGGCTCAGGGGATTTGGGCGTAATAATGCCCTCCAAAGTCCCCAATCTTAGCCTTCAGCCATCTGACCCTAACAAGGAAGGCTGAACAAAGGTTCCTTCCTTCTTCCCTGTTCCTGGACATACACTATGCATTTTATCTTCAGCAGAACATCTGGAAAGACCAGATGTTGGCATCAAGATCAGCTCTTGGGCACTCCTAAACAAATCATCCCAAGGGGATATAAAGAAATAAGGGCTGCTGGGGGTCTCTGTTTTCAAGGGACTAATTCTGGTTATCCTAGATGCTCCCTTCTGAGGGATGTGTAGAGAAAAGGGGTGGAGAAGAGTTTCATTTAGCCAAAAAAAACAAAACAAAACCAACAAACAAACATATGTGCAGGTACATACACACAGAACAAATTTCTGGAAAACTATAGGAATGAAACCTTGCCAATGTACATTTTCTAAACACAATTTCATAGTTTCATATACAGTCCCCTTTAGTTCTTTGTATAATGAAATGTTTTGATGATTTGACTTCATAACAAAAAAAAATTAAAATACAAGGACTAAGAAATTTGTTTAAAAATATACTTCTTTATGAACAGGCAATTTTCAAAGGAAGAAATTAAAGCTACCTATAGTCATATGGAAAAATGCTCTAAATCAATTGATCAGAGATGCAAATCAAAACAACTCTGAGGTACCTCATCACACTTATCAGACTGGGTAACATGGCAAAATAGGAAAATGATAAATGTTGGAGAGGATATGGCAAAACTGGAACACTAATTCATTGTTGGTGGAGTTGTGATCTGAGCCAACCATTCTGAAGAGCAATTTGGAACTATGCCCAAAGGGCTATAAAACTGCATACCCTTTGACTCAGCAATACCACTACTAGGGCTGTATGCCAAAGAGATCATCAAAATGGGAAAAGAATCCACACGTAGAAAAAATATTTATAGCAGCTCTTTTTGTGGTGGCTGATAACTGGAAATCAAGGGGATGCCTATCAATTAGGGAATGGCTAAATAAGCTGTGGTATATGAATGTAATGGAATATTAATGTGCTATAAGAAAAGAAGAACCTGCAGACTTCAGAAAAACCTGGAAAAGACTTATATGAACTGATACTGAGTGAGGGGAGTAGAAGCAGGAGAAGAACATCATACCCCTCACAGTGAGCAATGATGGACTTTGATAGACTTAGCCCTTCTCAGCAATGCAAGGACCTAAAACAATTCCAAAGGACTCATGATGGAAAATGCTACCCATATCCAGAGAAAGAACTATGGAGAAGGAATGCAGAATGAAGCAGACTATTTTCTTTTTCGTTTTATTTTTTTTCCTTTCTCATGGTTTCTCCCATTCATTCTAATTCTTCAATGCAACATGACTAATATGAAAATGTGTTTAATAAGAATGTATCTGTAGAGTCCATATCAGATTGCAAGCTGTCTTAGGGAGGGAGGGGGGAGGGAGAGAGAGAAAATTTTAAACTTATGGAAGTGATGTTAAAAACTAAAAATAAATGAATTTAATTTAAAAAATAAAAATATCCTCCTAGATACAAGACCATTTCCCCCTGTCACAATTCCCACTCTCAAGTTGGGGGATCCATGGATGCAGGAACACCGCAGATAACATCAGATTTTTTTCTGATGTGTGGATTGATTTTGGCTAAATTTCAATTTTTCTAGCATTCAGGTCAGAGGGTTGAGAGTAAATTCTCACAATTCTTCTTCCCTCCAGAGCAACCTGGAACTTTTGGGACTCAGGAGCAAAGAAAAAAGAACAGACGTGTGAGCTCATCTGTCTGTCTTCTCCATGGCCTTCTTTTCCCAGCTCCCATTGTCACCAGCTTGTTTCCTTGGGAAAAAGGTCCTGGAATCACAGGGCCCATGGCTCTGACGCTTACTAGCTGTGAGACCTTGGGGTCAAGTCACTTAAGCTGTCTGGCCATCAGTTTATTCCTATGTAAAATGAAGGAGGTGAATAGATGACTCCTAAGTCTCTCCTAGTTTTCAATCTCTGGTCCTTAGATTCAAGGGCAGAGGAACAAAACTGGGTCAGCTGCCCTCCCACCCCCCAAAGGCCAGACGCCTGGAAGAAATCTTTCCTG
This sequence comes from Pseudochirops corinnae, assembly GCA_028646515.1. NCBI lineage: Eukaryota > Metazoa > Chordata > Mammalia > Diprotodontia > Pseudocheiridae > Pseudochirops > Pseudochirops corinnae. Next base: position 318,698,494 of record CM053587.1, on the reverse strand, counting down.
GTTAGACATGGTCCCCATCATGGGGGGGGGAGGGTGTCTTTGCCAGCAGTGGGGGGAGGGCAACACCAAAGTATCCCTCCACCTGCCTCTCCTCCAGGCTCTCTTATAACCAGAACAGAAACAGGGGGCTTAGGCTGGATTTTGGAAACATGCAAAAGCTAAGTGGATTATGGAGGAATTGAACCCAGACCCTGCACTAGCTAGATGCTAAACTTGGCCCCTGCTCCTGCTCCCTTCAAGGAGAAAGGAGTTTAGTTCTCAAGTATCAACTCCGGGGGTGGGATTGCTACCTGATTTTACAGATGAGAACACCCAAGGCCGGAGAGGAGGAAGTGATCTGCCCACGGGTGGTCAGGCTAGTATTAGAGTCAGACTGGCAGGTGGATGCATGCATGGACACACACAGCTGAGCCATGCACCCAGGCCCACATGGCACATCACCAGACCACAACCCGTGCTCAAAGTTGTAATAATCTGAGTCCTTCTATCACACCCCACAAAGAACAAACAATGGCTCTGGCATCGATAGATCACAAGGGGCTTCCCAGAGAAAAGGGGGAAAGGTTAGAGAGGAAGAGCCACCTGCACCTCCCTGAGGGGCCTCATGGGCACTTGGCTGGATAGTCTGGACAGCTCAGTGGATGTCGGCCCTGTAGTGGACCCTGAGAACACAAGCTTATCAGCACACCAAAGGTCATGGTGCGAGCTCAGATGGGCCATCCAGACAGCTGTCAAAGAGGAGAGTAAACAGAGCAGGGAGCTGGGTCTAGGGCTGGTGTACTCACCGGCCAGGCAGGGGCCAGACCAGTCCTGCCTTCAATCAACCCAAACATTTACAGACTGCCTATTGCTGTGTGAGGAGGCCTACCCCTAGTGAATGGTCCTTTGGCCCCTCTGTGGGCTGCAGTCAATGTTCGGCCCTGCTAGATATACCAAGGATCCGAGTCTAGGAATGAAGAGCCTCTGTCTCAGCCACTAACTGGATGGATGACCTTGGGATAAGTCACTTACTTGGCCTTATCTGAGGCCTCAGAAGGTCCGTCTTCCAGCTACACTCTCCAACACAACTCACGTTTCTAGAGCATCCTGATCTAAGATGAAGGGTTTTGTCACATTCTTCCAACAAATGAGCCCTTGAGTTTGGGAGTACAACACTTCTCATTCCCCCCTATACAGGGGGAAACAAGCTTGGACACTATGACCTGCTCCAACCCAAGAACAAAGAACTGAGATGTTAACACCCAGAAGGTCTCTCCAGACCCAGCACTCTCTTTCCAGCAAGGCCTGCTCCCTCCTCCCAGCATCCCAAACCCCTGGTTCTAGGCCTGCTTTCTGGAAGCTCCCACAGGCCTCCCTTTCTCCTGGTAGCTACCCTACTAACACTCACTGTCATGCCCAGGAACCAGAGAACGCAAGTCCCCATCTCTCCCTAAGTCCTCTTACCAACTAGGGTTATAAAGGCAAAAGCAATCCAAGCACCTCTTCTGAGGGGCCCTCCAACCCTGGGACAGATGGCCCCTGCTTTAGTTAGGGTCCCCAAAGAAGATCTGGAGGGCAGGCCGAAAACCTCAGGGCTACCGACCAGCCTGGGGCAAGAGAAGTGACCCCGTGACTGTCAGTGTCCTAACTCTGGGCTGCCCTGCCCCCTCACCCCTCCCCACTCCAAACCACCCGCCCCAAGCTCCGGACCCCAGTGCACTCCCTTCCCCCTCCTTGGCCGTAACATCTGCCCTGGTCAGAAATTAACTTATTAATAATTTATTCTCTTTGCCTGTGGTTGGCCTCCAAGGCTGATAATAAAAAAGCAGAGAGAGAAAAGCCAAACTAACAAAAGCAGCTGGCATTTCTATCACACTTTAAGATTTGCTAAAACACTTTACTTATGATACTAATCACAGCTAGCAATTATACAGTGCTTACTTTGGGCCAGTGTTTTATAATCATTATCTCCCCCGATCCTCACAACTACCTTGGAAAGTAGGTGCTATTACCCCCATTTTACAGATTAGAAAACTGAGGCCAAGGTTAAGGGACTTGTCCAGGGTCACACAGCACAGAGGACAGATCCACTGCATTCTCACTGACACCCACAACAATGCTGGGAGGCTGTCACTCTTATTACTCCTGTTTTACTGAGAAGAAAACCAAGCACAGACAGGCTAAATGACTCATCCAGGGTCACAAGGACCTAAGGAGGGATTTGAACTCAGCTCTTTCTGACTTTTGGTCCCTCACTACCAGTTTACCAGGTAAATCGCACCCAGTGGCTGGGCAATCCTCGGCAAGTCACACTCTACATCCCTCCCCAGAATGTGGGCGTGCTCCCTACTCCCTTATCATGAGCGGGTGAGTTACTCACACTGCAGGTAGTCAGCAAGGTCGCCCCCATTGCAGTACTGAAAGAGAAGAGTCAACATCAGACCGTCAGGACAGTTTCCCATCTGTAAAACCTCCGAAGTGCTCCCAAGCTCTGATATCCTCAGTTCTAAGGACCCTCCCCAAGCCCTGCCATCCTGTGTTCCAAGGCCCCCCCTCCCCGCCCCAGCTCTGACATTCTGTGTTCTAGGGGCCCTCCCAGCTCTGACATCCTATGTTCTAAGGGCCCTCCCAGCTCTGACATCCTGTGTCCTAAGGGCCCTCCCAGCTCTGCCATCCTGTGTCCTAAGGGCCCTCCCAGCTCTGACATCCTGTGTCCTAAGGGCCCTCCCA
>CM053587.1:318677209-318695285 GCA_028646515.1 Pseudochirops corinnae | reverse complement strand
GGCCCTCCCAGCTCTGACATTCTGTGTTCTAAGGGCCCTCCCAGCTCTGACATCCTGTGTTCTAAGGGCCCCCCAGCTCTGACATCCTGTGTTCTAAGGGCCCTCCCAGCTCTGACATCCTGTGTCCTAAGAGGCCCCCCCTAGCTCTGACATCCTGTCTTTTAAAGGCCCTTTAAGATGACCTTTCTGTGTACTGAGGGTCCTTTCAGTTCTAATATTCTGGGATCTAAAGCTCTTCCCTTAGATTCTAACAGTCTACATTCCCAGGGCCCTCCCAGATCTGAGCTAACACTATCCCAACAGCCTCTCCTAATCTCCAAAGGGAGGAAGGAGAAAAGAGGCCCAGCTTCACTTAGTCCCTTTTCTCCCCCTGGGACTGTACCAGGACCAGAGAGCTCACCTCCATAACCAGGTACACAGAGCTGGCCACCTCCTGAAAGACACAAAATAACTGGTGGTCAATGGATGGGGATTTTGGAGAAGTCAGCCCCCCGGGGTCCAAGAGAAGGAGCATGCTGTGAGTCTTAAAGTCAGGAGTGTTAAGGGAGACCCCACCCCCCCAGCCAAGGACTGCCAGCTGGGACTGCTCCCCAGCCAATGGAAGGGAGAGGACCAGTCTCTCTGGAGACCTAGGCAACCTCCCTGGGTTTATGGGAACAGCCCATTTCAATGCTTCCTTCATGCAAGACGCCAGGAAAATTATAGGTCAGTGCCACACCGAGGGTGAGTCAGGCCTCAGGGGCTACAGCAGCAGTGGGCGGGCTCTGAGCCTGTACCAGCCTGGGATGCCAGTCAGGCATTCTATTGGCATCTCTACCCCACCCCCTTTTATTTAAATGGTCACTCCCAGGCCCTAGGTGTCAGGGAGGCCCCACCTCCAAGAGGACTTGGGACTCCCTCCTTAAGCTCTTGGAATCCTTCTTCAGCCTCAAACATAAAAATATACAGATGCTACGTGCTTACAGTCATGTGCGGACAGAGGCAGGGAGAGGGCACCCTGGTCCTGTAGAAAGGCCAACGAATCTGGATCTGGGCTAGAAGCCAGCTCTGTCTCTTACTACCAAGAGAACCTTGAACCAAGGTCCTTAAACCATCTGTCCTAAGTCTCCCCATGTGTGAAAACGAGGGGCTTGGGCTAAAATGACTTAAGCTCTAGATCTCTAAGTGGCCTATTCTGACTCCAGGGCACTGATGATGAAGAGAGCTGCCTCCCTCCGGACAGAAGGGGGGTGAATGACACGTACATTTTTGGACGTGGCCCATGTGTGTGTTTGTATTGGGGACTAGGCATACCTGTTACATGGGTGTGTTTGGGGGGTTTTGGGGTGGGGGGAGTGGAAGGAAGCAAAAAGAAAATAAAAGCTTGCTAACAGATGTTTTTAAAAATCTTATGATTGAGGAGTGCGTCTGCATTTCAGACAAAGGGGACCAAAAAAAGAAGCTCATGATTTTGCATATAACTACTGACATCCTTGAAGCTAAGAACACACAGACATATACACACATAGGCTCACATACAAAATAATCTGCTAAACTAAGCCTTGGGCATCTTTTTCTTACTTTCCTGCTTAGCAGGGTCAGGCCATGGAACCTGGGAGAGTCCCACACACTCCCACACAGGTAATAATGAATGTTTTAGGGAAAGGTGACTGAACCCAGAATGGTAACAGGAGCCCCCTGTCATCCTGCCTGATCTTGAGTGGGATTCCCGGTAGCTCCCTTAGCCCAGATCAGATCCCTCCAGTAAGGCATGGATGACCATGAATGACATTCTAGCATTGGCGGGGGAAGCTCCCCAGGTCTCAGTTGGCTTCAAGGTGGTAGGGGTACAGCAGGGCAGGAATTGAGAGAAATGAGGATACACAAGCCGATTCTCTGGCAATAAGAACATTTACAACATCATTTGTGCCAAAGGGTAGAGCTGGGAGTACACAGTGGAGTCTGGGATGAGGATGCCTATGGACGATGCAAAGCCATCCCCACTTTGTCCAACGGTCAGCCTGCTGTCCCCAGGTTTTTCTAGTGCCCCCTGGCTCTTTCAGTGATAAAATAAGTCATTTCCTTGAGAGCAGGAACTATTTCTTCATGTCTTTTGCATCCTTATCACCTGGCACACAACAGGCACTTATTTTTTTTACTTTTTTTTTCTTTTTGGAGGGCAGGACAATTGGGGTTAAGTGACTTGCCCAAGGTCACGTGGCTACTAAGTGTTAAGTCTCTGAGGCTGGATTTGAACTCAGGTCCTTCTGGCTCCAGGGCCGGTGCTCTATTCACTGCGCCACCTAGCCGCCCCTAGGCACTTACTTAATAAATGTTTGTTGACTAAGGACCCTTGGCCCCCCCAAGATGTTCCCTGCTTGGCCTAGGTCTACTTCCACAAAGGAGGCACTGTAGAGCAACCCCTGGGCTGGCCCTGCACTCTGAAACACTGGCCCGTCCAATACTCACTCATAGCCTTTCCCTGAATTGACCTTGCTGTTGCTTAATCCCAATTCAACATTTATTAGGTAACCTATGATGTGTCAGATGCAAGGGATCACCTGACCATAGATCTAGGACTAACAGAGACCTCAGAGGTCCAACCTATAGCCCCAGCCCTATTTTACAGAAGAGAAAATGGGCCCAGATTGGTTCCGTGACATAACCAACCAAGTTTATCAAGACAATAAATGTCAGAGTCGGGATATAAATCCTGATCACTGGCCCAACCCTGAGGACTTTCTCCACCACACTGACTACTCTAGAAAGACCCCCTCCCCCCCGAAAAGGAAAAGTCTTCACTGGCAACAAGTTTACATGTGATTGGACAAAGGTCCATTAACACATTTGATCTTACTTGTTAGAAGCCCTGAAGAAACGTGGTTGGGGGAAGAGTGTCTTAAGAACTGGGGTCACAGTTCTAGATCATCAATACCCCTAGACCTGCCCCACCCAAAACGATCAAGAATGCAGCTGGCCCCTACAGGATGAGTTGTGACACTGGTCCCAAAAATATCTTAGCTCTCCAGATCTTAGCTGCCATGAACACACTCCTCTTCCACAGACCAGCAGAGAGGTGGAGTTATAATCAGGCCATCCAAGATACTCCTCCCTTTCCCCCAGAACAAATCGCTCATTCAGCAGGAGACAGGACATGGGGATATCTTTGGGGCTAAGGAGGAAACCTGGGCTGATGTGGTTACTAGTCCTGACCACAGTCTCATCCCCACCCATGGAAATGATGAAATGGGTAATCTTTCTTTCTTCCTTCCTCCCCAATAGAAATCAAGACCTGCTGACCAACCCTGTATCCTTAACAGACTGCTAATGCCCAGGAGGGAGACCAGAAGCTCCTATAGGGCAGGCAAAGCTTTTCTTTTCTGTGTATCCCTCCCAAACATTCAGCACAGTAAGAGCTGGCTGGATAGTCATGGAATCTTAGAGCTAAAAGATACCAAAATGGCCCATCGCATCCAAATCATACCTAAAAGCAAGAACCTTCTCCAACATATCTGACAAGTGGGCATCCAGCCTCTGACCTGGGGGTAGGGTGGGATGAGGGGGTAGAAAGAGAACCCTAATCCTGAAGCAAGGTTGTTTTCTCTTTAAACAAAATACTCCAGAAAAAAGTCTCTCTTATCCCATCAGCTGGGGGGATGCCCAGGTTAGTCAATGAATTAGCAAGCTTTTATTAAGCAGCTATAATGTACATAATGAACCAGGTCTTATGACTGGAAATGCAGCCTCTCAAGTCTCTTGGGGTCTCCCACTTCAATCCTCTTCTGCTCAAATGTGCACCATCCCCCTCACTGCTTTTTTTCTTGCTACTCCTACAAGATGGGCAGCTTGGGGACTCAGTGGATGGAGTACTGGGCTCTCCTGGAGTCAGGAAAACCTGAGTTCAAATCCAACCTCAGATATTCTCTAGTGTGATCCAGGGCAAGTCACTTGACCCTCTTTACCTCAGTTTCCTCATCTGTCAAATGAGCTGGAGAAGGAAATGGCAAACCACTCCAGTATCTTTGCCAGCAAAACCCCAATGGGGTAACAAAGTCAGATATGACTGAAATGACTGAACAACAACAAACAAAATCCCATCTATTTGACATTCCTTCTACTGGTTCAGATAGCAACCCCTCCATGCCTGACCATCTTATATGACTCCTGTCCAAACCAAGAGTCCCCAGTATGTTGGAAGGTTTCCCTTCTCCTAAAAATGCTGAGGACTCCAGGGCAGAACTCAGGCTGTCTCCTGTCTTTTGGTTCTTGCTACACAACCAACTCATCTTCCTACTGTTCACTTCTGCCTCCCGTTCTCCCCACTGTGCTTGGGTTTGAGCCCTAATTTCAGCTCTCTGGAGTCAGATTTTTTTCTGATATATAGCACCTCCCACCCATGTAACGTCACCAACAGGACATTCAATTCATTCTCATACTTGAACCCAGGCCTCACCTCCTCTAGTTAAACACTCTCATCCACATGGTGTGAACCATCCTAGTGGCCCTCAAGTCGACCACCTTCCCAAAACTGTGGCACCCAGCACTGAATAAACAGGGTTGGACGAGCACAGAAAGCTGAAGGATTACCATATCTCTTTAGTACTCTCTCAATGTAATCCAAAGTTTACGGGGCTTCCCTATCGTATTACTGATTCAATTCCTAGCACCTTGTTTGGGGGTGGCAGCAAAGGATGAGCTACACTCATGATCTGCCTACAGGACACCATCTTACAAGATGGTGTGTCTTCTAAACCCGTGGGGAAAATCTGAATTCACAGAACAGATTGGGAGGGGGGGGCCAAGAAAGTGGGGAAAGTTCCTTCTCCTTTAACCAGAACAAAGTACAGTAGCAGAAGTTCTTATTTCTAGGACTAACAATTTACAGAGATCTTTTTTACAGCAGCCCAAAGCTACATTTCATCCCTATTTCACAACTTATGGGATCACAGGAAAAAACATGAAAGAATCTTAGAGATCTCGAGTTCTACCCAACTGTTTTACAGGCAAGTAAACTGAGGCCTAGAGAGCTAAGGAAACTGACTTTGAGACATTTTAAGTGACTTGCTCAAGTGACATGATCATCAGTTGTAAGGCAGGACGGAAACCCAGCTCTGTATACTTTGTACCAGTTGCCCCCAACTACTAACAAATTTTTTAAAAGACATCAGCTCACTGAAATACAATTTACACAACTTTTCAGGAATATTTTCTATGCAAATCTTTCCCACCCCCCTCCAAAGTTGCCCTATTTCAGTCAGCATCCCCCCCAGATACTCAAGTTTAAGGTCATCCTTGACACACACACACCCCCCCCCCCCCCACACACACCTTTTTTTCCCCTCCATGATATAATCTCTTAACAAAATCTCTAACCCTTTCTCTGCATTCACACAGCCAACAACCTTGGTTCAAGGCCTTCATAACCTCGTTTTCTCTCCTTACCTTGAAACTGAAGAAACAGTTAACTATGGAAAAAAAAAATCTTTACAGCCAGCTTCTCTTACCAACATCTCATTTCCAAGATATAGGAACAGATTCAAATTTATGAGAATGAGAGCCACTCCCCACTTTGACAGATGGTCAAAGGATATGAACAGGCACTTTTCAAAAGAAGAATTATGACAATATGGAAAAATGCAACAAAACACTAATAATTGGAGAAATGCAAATTAAAGCAACTCTGAGGTTCTATTTCTCACCAACTACATAAACCAAAAAAAGGGCGGGGGAGGAAGGACAAAATTCCTCTATGAAACTTTTCCTGATCCCTCTTCTTAGTGCTCTTGTTCCCATGCTACCTTGTAATAAATTTATTCTGTATATGTACATATTGTGTCCCCTCCCCCCCCCAACTGGAATGTAAGCTCCTTGAGGGCAGGAACAATTTACTCTTGTCTCTGTATCTACCATGCAGTAGGCACTTAATGTTTTATTTCAACAGCTTCCTAATTGATTTCTCAGCTTCCAGTCCCCTTCCCTTCTCAGATCCCATACTCCATAAAACTGTTCAGCAGTGAGCACAGGCCTCTATACATGACTCCCCTGGCCCAAAACTTCACTACTGCTCACGAGGATACAATTTCAAACTCCTAGGCTTGGTTTGAGGCCCTCCACAAGCTGAAGTCAAGTCTTCCAGGTTCATTTCATGCTACTTTCTTTCAAACGCTGTCCAGTCCTGATAAACTAGGCTGTTTGCTGTCCCTGCAATTGGACCCTGAGGGCCCTGGAACCCTGGGCAGGAATGTACTTTCAGCCCCATGCACTTTTTCAGTCCCGTTCCACTCTGGTTTTCTTAGCAAAGATACTAGAGTGGTTCTCTACTATGCACATACAAGCTGCCCCAAATATGGATCAAAAGAGTTAACATAGGTCAGGCGCTTCAAAAGCTTTTCAGGTATAACTGACAGCTCCTGTCAACACCATCCCCCTCCCCCAAAATGAGCCATGGCTGTATCTCCCAGAAAGGCCTCCTTTCTGGTTCCCAGGTATTTAATAAAGGCTTGTTTACAAAACCCTGAGACCCTCATCCAGGCTGAGAGTATGACATTGTGAGGAGAGAAATCATCTGTGCTCCCAAATGGAATGATTCTCTAACTCTGGGCCTGGAGGGAAATGAGCCTTTTTAAAATATTTCCTTCATAATCTTAAGGGTTTATCTAGGCTGCAGGGGAGCTCACCTCTCCTCAGCTTCAATGAAGAGTAACCCAAGTCCTTGACCCTTCTAAGGTCTGAGTACAGAAAAATGACTAGGTCTTCCCAGAACTCAGAACTGTCTCAGAGAAACTCCCTGAACTGAAACCTGGTTAAAAAGGGAGAGATATGCTGAATTGGCTCTGTGACCCGTGACCTAAAACTCACTGGGTTAAAGGTGTTCTATAAAATGGGGGGGGGGGGTGTGTGTTGGGCTTTCTGATCCCTGGGGCTCCTTCCAACCGTGAATGCTGTGATTCTAAGACATGAGATGGTCTGACTGCAGACACTGTTGGTCCCTGTCTTTGGGGAGAGGCAACCTCCACTGAAGGCCCTGTCCTCAGGTCCCATGTAGACCCGGTGAGCCACTCCTCCCTGTCCCTAGCAACAACAGAGGCCCTCCCCTTCTGCTGCCCCAGTCTCTCATAAGCCCAGCCTCCCCCATCCTGCAGGGGCCAGCTGCTGCAGAGAGATAGCAGAGAGGTAGACACTGGCCATCTGCTCTCACTGGGAGGGTCCCCAAACACACAGGGCTGATCAATCACACAGATACCACTCGGTTCCCTGTTGCTCAGAGAGGAAGGTCTGTGCCCATGCTACAAGGCAGAAGGCCAGATGGGCAAACAAGGTTGTAGGAGTCAGTGATTCTGAAGATGGGAACCTTCATTCACTCTCAGCCAGCCTGGGATAGTGAGGAAGCCAGAACTAGCTCTGATTCCAACCCCCCCATCCTGTTGCTTCCCCCAACCAAAGGTGGGGACCCAGGTGCAGATTTTCCTAGCATGCAGCAAGTGCTTAATAAATGTTTGCTGATTTAAATGCTAACTAGTAGGCCCCTCCCTCAGATTCTTTGCTCCTCAGCCCCACAACCCCCACTGGGCCTCTCCAGCCTCAACACAAGCCTTCTGGCAAGACAGGTCTCCACAGGCTTGGTTTGATCCCCGCCTCTACTCATAGGGTCTAATTCAATTAAACTGCTGGATTCCTTCCAGACCCAAGGCTGGCCCACATCCCCACAGTTGTCTAAGCATTGCTCTGAAAGGCTACTCACTGGGCCAGGCCCTACTTTATCTGAACCGTACCCTCTAACCTGGGCAAGGGACCAAATCCTAACCACCACCATCATGGCCACCACTCTCCTCCCCTACTCACTAGTAGTAGAAGTGTGGTCCTGACAGTGTCAGCCACAGGCCCCAACATCTACCCAAGAATTCACCATGATCCACATCGGGAGTGGAGAGGGAAAGTGTTTGGGACCATCCTGAAGCCAGGGCAGGGCCTAGCAAAACTCCAATAACGCTCCTACAGAGACTGGGAGGGCAGGTCCTGAACTGGCAAGAGGAGTAAGCCTGGAGATGCAAACCCCCCCAATCCCAGATATTAGGCAGTCAGCAAACCACCACATTCCCAGGCTCTCAGTTGGGGAGGCCAGAAAAGAATGGAATTCACATGTCTACAACCTCCCTGCCTCCCCTCAGGGCCCAGGCCTCATTAACTGCCCCTGCTTCTACCCTACATTTCACACTGATACTAACTATAAGAAGCTCTTCTATTCTTCTAATTCCTTAGGGCATCTTCAAATGGATGTCTGCACCTATCTTCCCCCCACCAGAGGCAACCCAGTATGGCGGACCAGAAGCTACTTCTCTCCTGCATCCTGCCCAGGGCTCTCAGGCTCTCAAAAGCATGGGCCTCCTTTCAGGCTAGAAGCGGTCATCTGGCAGGGGGAAGAGCTCAGTGGTTGGAGCTAGCCTGCCCAGGGCTAGAGCATCAAGTTCCAAAATATCCTGCTAAATTTGGTTTTAACAACTGCCCTCAGGGAGGCAACAGGTGTTGCCTTGGCCCCAGCCCTGGGCATGGGCATGGCTTGGACCACAATCTTCAGTCTTGCCACCTAAAAGAACCACTCACTCCTTTCTTTCTCAAGGTCTAAAATTATGGCTAGGACCCCTGGGAACTTTAAAAACAACAAAAAAGAAATCCCAAATTCCATCCATTCTCAATGAGATTATGTTCTAATCAAACTCACCTATCTGCTGTTACTTGTTAAGGACATTCTATCAGCCATCTTCTGAACCCTCTACTCTGGTGCTCCCCATGCCAGGAAGGCCCTCCTTCCCTCTACCTCACCTCTACATGGCTACCATGCCACACTAGGTCTCTTCCTTCTCCCTCCCACACCCTATCCCTCACACCCCCAAATCACATGCTCTCTATTTTATTTATATTTATCTGTATATATGGAGAAGATAAAGCTCCCTGAAGGCAGGACAGTCTAGTTTCTGTATCTCCACTGGCTAGCACCAAGTAGACCTTTAATAAGAGACAACGGAGTGAAATCAGTCAGAATAGCCAGGAAACCTGGATTCAAGTCCTGGCCCCCACATTTAGAAGCTTAAATTTGATCCTAGCCTACATAACATCAGAGGCAGAGCTAGAAGTGATCACAAAAACCATCTCTAGTCCCAAACTCATCATTTAACAGAAAGGGAAACTGAGACCCAAAGTCACAGGGGCAGTAAACCTCACAGGCAACAGAGTCCAACCAAGGTCCAGGGGACTCCAGAGCTGTACCACGGAGTCTGTCTCTTTGCAAACTATTTACTGGGAAGTCACTTCTCTTTTGGTCACAATTTCTCCACCAGCCAGAGAGTTGAAATGATCCAACTAGAAGTGGCAGAGCTGAGATTCAAACTCAACGTTGGTCCTGACCCCAAATCTGGCCTTCTGTGGAAACACAGAATGGTGCTGAAATAATTTGAACTACCAGAAACAACTCTTGTCATTTCTAGTGTCTGTGTGTGTGTAATATAAAATTTATATATATACATATATATAAAATTTATTTACATAGAAAAAAATTACTTCCAAAGAGGACGTTACAGGCTATAGAATCCCAAGTGAGGCATAGGCTAGCACAGTTAGTGTCTGAGGCAGGATCTGAACGCAGGCACCGCCCCCCCTTCAAGACCACTACCCCTAGCCACCATGCCATACTTGCCTCTTCACAATAATCCTGGAAGGTAAACAGCACCCAAGGATTCTGATCTCCCTTTTACAGAGAGGAGAACTAAGGATCAGAGAAACAATTCGCCCCAGAAAATATGACCTCCATTGACAAAAAGGGGAGATTATGTAGCCCCAAACAGGGAATAAGCCCACAATCTCTTATACTTGACTTTGCTAAACTTTTCCAGATCAACCTATACTAGTCACGGGGGTGAGGTAAGACTATCTGTGTGCTCCCATGACACAGAGACCCCATAGCTACAGCTAGCCTGGGAACAAACCTACATAATTGACAGGGGGTTATTTTTAAAGAGGGCTCCAGCCCCCCAAAACACACTCACACACACACAAAAAACCACACACTACTAAAAACACTAAGCTTGCCAACCCCACCCCCCTTTTTCTTTCTGGGAGACTTAAGTCTCTTTGCCTAATAGGATCTCCTGGCCCAGCAGCCAAGGCCAGGTCTGGTGATCACAGGCCTGAGAGAGCATCTGACCTACTTAACTCTTTCCTTACTGGTGACCTGACTCCCAGGGAGAAACCACAGGCTGGAGTGATCTAACCCCTAGGAATCTAGACCAAGGTACTTTGGCCCCATCTCAGCCAGGCCTCAAACAAGAAACTATAGCCATTTCCCCCTAGAAAGCACAGTCTTGTTCCCAAGGGTAGCCCCAATTCACTTGTTTTCTAAAAGGACCCTACTCTGACACCCCCAATTCTGAGGGCTCCTGCCAACTTCTCTCTCCTACACCAGAAAAAAAAATAAGGCTTAGTCCCTCCTCTCAGAGAGCTCTCACCAGCTCTTGGGTCCAGTCAGTCTAGGGCCTACATACAGACCCACAGCACATGCAAATGTGCACCTTCCATCATGGGGACAGTGGCCTGGCCATGGGACCCCATCCACTCCAGACAGGTCTGTGTTACTATACCCTACATTTCCTCCTGGGATCAAATATGAACTCCTGTTTGGAATTAAAGGGCAACTAGGTGGCTCAGTGGATGGAACACTGAGCTTGGAATCAGAAAGACCGGGGTTCAAAATCAGCCTCCAGATAGCTCCTAGCTGTGGGACTCTGGGCGAGTCACTGTGCTTTGTTTGCCTCAGTTTCCTCATCTGTACAATGGGCTAGAGAAGGAAATGGCAAACCACTCCAGGGTCTTTGCTAAGAAATCCCAAAATGGGGTTACCAAGAGTCAGACATGACTGAAAAGCAATTGAACAACAACAAAGAGTGGTCTATTGGAAACGGATATAACAAATTGGAATTTAAAACCTTTTATAACCAGGCACCAACCTCCTCAGGCTGTCTCTCCCCACCTTCCTGAGGACTGATGGCAGTTCATACTTCTAAAGCTCTTCAGGGTCTCCACATTACTTATTTTTCCTCCTCACAAGAGCCCTATGAGGTAGATTCTGAGGTTAAGTGACTTGCCCAATGTCACAAAGTTAGTATCTGAACCATAATCTGAGCTAGGGTCTTCCTGATTCCCAGGCACATATTTTAACCACACTGTCTCTCAAAATAAGGATCATAGGTCAAGAGAGCCGGAAGGGACCTCTGGAAGGGCACCTGGTCCAACTAGCTCACTCCACAGATGAAGGAACCAAGGCCCAGAAATATTGTAAAGTGCCCCAAGGACACAAAGATGGGAGGCAGGATTTTAACCCCAAGGTCCTCTGACCCCAGTTCCATAATTGGAGGGAGGGCAGGGTAGGGGAGAGTTGTGGTAGAAAGGATGAGGGATTACTTTCAATCCCTCCTCCCCATGGGGAAAGACAACAAAAGATGGGGGCAGTCAGACAAATGCTGCCCTACAGCCCCCAGATTCCATCTCATCTCACAAGTCACCAACCTACAGGCCTCCAAGGCATTATCTCCCATCACCCTCAGGGTTCCTGTATCTAGCCTCAAGCCAGGCCCTTGTTCCTCAGGGCTACCACCTGCCTGCCAGAACAACCCTCCAACAGTTCTGGGGCTATTCAAACAACCAGAGATCAGGAAAAAGCCTCAGCAAACCTAACCCAAAATGGGATCCAAAGGCACTCAGACCCCCTCTACAATATTCTAGCTCTGATGTCAGTCTATGGGTAATTTTTTTTTTCTTTTAAACACAGGAAGAGGAAGATGGGGTTAGGAAGAGCTCACACTCTTTACCCTCCAGCCTTCAAAAGAAAAGCAAAAGCAAAAAATTAAAATCCCTAAGTCAGGTGTGTATGTACGTGTGTGTACACACACACACACACACACACAACAAACAACTCCCTCCTGTCCATGCAGCAAAAAAGGCTTCTGAGTCACTGCAATTGTAAAGAATTCCCAAGGTTCTGGGAGAACAGGTTAGGCAGGCACGGTGTCCTTGTGGAAGGGTTAGCCCACTGGAAGCCTATCCCCCCCACCCACCCCACCCTATCCTATCCTCAAGGTGTCAGAGCTGGGGATCCCCCAGCTGGAGAGGGAGGGGGAGCTATTCTTACAGAGGACAGACCTGCCCAGGTACAGAAGGTAGAAGCAGGGAGAGACATGAACAGAGCTATCATGCAGCCGTGGCAGAGAATCCCCCAGGAGCCAGGCCACACCACACCCACTATACACCCAATTCATGGCCAGGGTACCCACCTCTCCTCCATACTGCCCTGGCAGATGGCAGTGATGGGTCTCACCCCCTAAATCAGTCTTTTTCTTTTTTGCTCAATCAAGCAACAAACAAGAAATAATGGAGAACACTGTATTTGGGAAGAGTCAGGAAGTTCAAACCCCACACTCATGTTAGCTAGCTCTATGGAACCCTAGCCAATTCACCATAACCTCTCAGCCTAATAATCAAAGTCATAATCACCTGCCTCTCACGGTTTGGTTTTTTTGGTGGGGAGGATGAAAGTGCTTTGTAAACCTTAAAAAGTCATATAAATGACATCCATTATAACAGATCAACCTATTTCCTTCAGGAGGCCCAGAAATGGGGGCAGATAACCCCCAGTAAAGAGAGGCAGTGCTCAGAGTGAGTGAGTGAGTGTGTGTGTGTGTGTGTGTGTTGGGAGCAGTCCCAGTTAACCAGGGGCTAGCCTCTGCTCCGGGGGGAGGGAGACGAGCAGGAACAAACATCTGATCTGTTTCTCTAAGTACTTCCCCAGGTTCAGACGAATCAAGGGCTGGTGTCTTGTGTACAGGTGTGAAAGTCACAAGGCTGGAGGAGGGAGAGAATGGATTTAAAATCCAAACACATACTACCTCCCTGACCTTGAGCCAAAGGAATAGTGATGAACACTCACACTCTCTGGGCAGTTAGGTGGTACAATACTGATATAGCTCTGGACCTGGAATCAGGAAGATTCATCTTCACAAGTTCAAATCTGGTCTCAGACACTTACTAGCTGTGTGACCCTGGGCAAGTCACTTCACTGTTTGCCTCAGTTTCCTCATCTGTAAAATGAGCTAGAGAAGAAAAGGCAAACCACTCTAGCATCTCTGCCAAAAAAACCTCAAAAGGGGTCACAGAGAGTCAAGACATTGCAGAAACTCAACACCAAATATATATAAAACTCTATAAAACCCCTTCCATCTCTATATCCTATGAAAAGTTGTCAGGTTGACCCAGAGAGAGGATTCTGGACCCCCTTCCTTGCTACTGCCAGGGGAGTGGGAGGCTTTGGAGAAGTGGGAATGACAAATGATGGACGTTTACCTAGCATCTTCTCATGTGGGCCTGTAGAAGCAGGTATTTAAAGGTAATCTCCCCATTTTACAGACAGGGAAACTGAGGGTCAGAGTAGAAATGATTTGCCCATGATCTCAGAAATTAATTCAGTGTCTGAAGTGGGAACTTAAATCCAAGTCTTCCCAACTCCAGGTCCAGCTAAGTGACGGGAAATGTAGATGCTTTGTTTTAATTTTTTGTTTTTGTCTAAGAGTCCAGTCACCTCAAAAGTAACCAAAGTCAGTGATTCTACTACAGGGGGGCATTTTCCCTAAAACCCAATCAATCACCCTGGGCTTCCCAAAGCCAGAGAGAAGTTTATCACATGCTACCTGTATGATCTTAACTAAAAATATATGATCTCTCTGGGCCTCAGTTTCCCCATCAGTAAAATGAGCAGGTAGAACTACTCTAAGTCTTATGATTCTACTAAGTGGCCCAGGTGCAACACAAACTTGTCCCTCTCCCTCAAAGGGAAAAAGGAGAAGCAAAGGTTAAGGTGGAACCTTCCTTCCCCTCCCCCCATCTGACTGGTGTTGTAATGCACCTGTTATGAGACTCTGGTGCCACCCCAGCCCCCCTACCCAACAGCAAACAGGAGCTGGGCAGAGGGCAGAGGGAGGAAAGAGGGGGTGGGCAGGTAGTCCCTCCCCATCTCTGAGGCTGCCTGGGACACGCTGTCTTCTGTCCCCAGTTTTCCAGGTATCTGCAGGACCCATGACCCCAAGCCCTTCTCCTCTTAAGCTCCACCCAGTCATCTCACACAGATCTTTAGCAGGGCTGCCCCTATCAGTCAAGCAGCACAAAGGGAAGCTTCCTCCTCCCAGGCCCCAGGCCCCCCCCTTTCTCCCCCCCCCCCCTTGCCATGGCCCAGTCCAACCTGGGGCACCGGAAACTTCCCATCCTCGGTAAACATGTTTCAAAACCATTAGTCAGCAAGACCAGCTGTCACTGACACAAACACCAAAGCCTCCAATCCCCTCTTTGGGATACCTAGCCTGGGTACCAACTCTGACAACAGGATCCAAATCCCCCCTCATCCCCAGTGGGGCCCCCTCTCCCCACGGCAAGCATGTTCAAGGTTCCTGAGCTGCCAAGCCTAAGAAAAAACCACAGAGCCTGGGCACAGAGGGGCCCTGCCCTCCCTCTACATCCCCCTTGGCCTTTGGGTGAGGGGCACCGTGGGAAAAGTAGTCTGGCCTCTGAGGGAGAACCCTGGAGACGACACAGGGGTGGGAGGGGCGTAGAGCCCCTGATCCTGGCACGCCTGGCCATAAAGGAATCTCGCTTTAGACTCTGACGCAAAGAGGCGGCTGGATCCCTGCCAGCCTCCAGGAGCAATGTCAACAAACAGTAGAGAGCCCAGCTGAGGCTCTCTTAAAGGCGCCCCCCTTAGCTGGGGCCCCTCAAGCCTCAAAGACCCAGAAGAAACAGTCCAGGTAGGCCTATAGAAGCTCCTCTCAGCATCCTCCCCATGAGGTTTGGAGAAAAGCCCCATTCAGGGCCTTCTCTATCTGAGGGCCCCCAGCCAGGCCCCTGAAGAGCAGCACCAGGAGAGGGGGCCAGGCATACACCCAGGAAGTTTGTGCCCAGTCTCTGTTAAGACCTCAAGAGCCCCCAGGTACTAGTGTGCCAAGTAACAGCTGCCCACAGCAGTTGGAGGTTCCAAGAAGGCCAAGTGGGCACCAAAACATCTTGTGGAGTCAGCAGACACCAGCTCAGGCCTGGACCTGCCCCCTCCCTTAGGGTAGGATATGTGGCCCTGAGGTTTCTCTCTCCCATCCCCCAACCCAAAAAACAAAAGAAACAAAAGATTAGCCAGAGAATCAAAATCAGTACCTGGAAATCATACAAGGCCACGATATTTTCATGTTTCAATTCCTAGAAAAGGAGAAGAGTTTGTTACAAAGAGAGATTACAGGATGATGACAAATAGATGTCTATAGCACAATTAAGGCATGCAAAGTGCTCGACGTCAGATTAAGGCATCAGTCAGTCAAGATAGGAGAACATTAAACTGTTTACTGACAGACTGAATAACCCTGTATGGAAAGCTCTGCAGGCACCATCCCCACTGCACACAGGAAGGCTCAGAAGTTAAGTGACTTGCCTGTGGACAAACAGGTAGGCAGTGGTAGGGCTATCTGAACCCACATGTTCCTTCTTTTTAGGTCACACTGGAGAACAGAACTTGGGACCAGGACCCCGACCAGCCCTCCCCACATATGCACCAAATTCCCAAAGCCCCTCCATTCACCTTCAGGATTTTGATTTCCTTTCCCAACAGGGTCTGAGACTTGGCCAGGTTTTTCTTGTTAATGCACTTGACTGCCACCTCCAGATCATGTTTCTGAAACCCAAAGACCCATATTTTCAGGGAGCCCAGGCTCAGGAGGGCCTACCCCATTCCTGGAAAACCAGGCCCCAACCACAGGAAGCCATATTTCTAAGCTGGGTCAAGGGTCCCCACCCCCCCTCGGGGCAGGTGCCCAGACTTGTCAGGACATGATCCCACTGGCCCAGGTCTCCTTCTGGATCCACCAACATCCACCCTCAAACCCCACCCTCCCCCAAAAAAGCAATCTGGAAAGAATGACTTTTTTAAATGTATTTTTTGGGGGGAACTTCTTAAAGAAGTTCTCCATTGTCTGGAAAGAGAGAGACAGTCAATGCCCCTTCCCAAGGGGCTTAGAGCTGGGGAATAGATGGAGAATCCTTAAGGAAAGGCTAGCCCTCACCCCCAATTATAAGGATAACCAACACAATGTCAAAGCCCTCTCTCCTCCGGCTTCTTTTATGGGGGAGGGGAGATGCTAGGGGGACGATGACTGTGGCCAAGCCGGCTCCAGGGGAAATGTGCTGACTCGGCATCTCTGGATACAACCACAGGGTCCCCTGTTGGCTGGGGTGCAGAAGGCTGAAACAGGGAAGGGGGATGGGACCAAAGCAAACCCACCGCCGAAGCCCTTCCTCACCTCTTTGTGCCTCCCTTTAAAGACCACGGCAAAGGCCCCGTGGCCGATGAGATCCTTCCTGCTGAACTCAAACTTCCCCACAGTCTCCATCCCCTTGGGCGGGCGGCCGGCACGCAGCTGGTGGGGGGTCCGAGGAAGAGAAGGCTGTAGACGTGGGCTGGGCGCAGGAGAAGGCGCTGGGCGCCAGGGGCCGGATTCCAGCGCGAGGCAGGCTCACGAATGAGCTCCGGGCTGGCCAGGCCCACGGAGAATTCCCACGAACTCGGGGTCGCTGGGCCTGTGGCTCCTTTCCCCCACTCCCCGGTCCATGGGCTGCTCTCCCCTTAAGTACAAATGGGTGGGGGGCATTGTTGGCAGCTGGATGGGATGGGGGGTGCGGGGCTGGGGTCCGTCCTCCTGCTCCCGGTCTTCTCACTCCGTGGCCGCTTAACTCCGGGCACCCCAAGGGTCAAGCCCCGAGGGGAAAGGGTCAAAGTCCTCCCGGTCCGGCCCCAGCGCCAGAATCCAGCGGGCGTCTGATGCAAGAGGTGGGGAAAGATGAGAAAGAGAGGGGAGGAAGAGAAAAGGGACCACCCCCACCGCCCCCTGCACGGGCTCCAGTCCACCTTAAGCAGTCAAGTCCACCTTAAGAGGCGCCGGCCCCCGCGGTCCTTGTTTGTACACAGCTCCGGGCGGAGCAGTGAGGTCCGGCAGGGGCGGCCGCAGCCGGAGCCCCTCGGCCCGGCCCGGGCCTCCTCTCGTCCGCGGGTCCTGCACCCGCACAGCCCTCCCGAAGCCCCGGACCCTCCCCTGAGCCCCACAAACGCTGCGCTGCCCCCTGTCGGGCCTGGGCCTCCTCCTTCTCCTCCTCCTCCTTCTCGGCTGACGCGGAGCCTAGTCGAGGTTGCTGCTGCCGCCGCCGCTGGGCGGGGCTCCGCGGATCCAGATGTGCAGCAGCTGGGAACCACCCCCCCCCCCGGGCTGCGCTCCGAGCCTGCCTCAGCCGCCGCTGCCGCTGTTGCTTGCTCCTGCTGCCGCCGCTGCCGCTGCTTCTGCTCCGCTCCTGCTCCGCTCCTGCTCCGCTCGTCGCCGCTCCGGCTCTGAGACAAAGAGTCGCGGCCCGCCCGGGCCCCCGAGCCTGGGCTGCCCCGGCGCAGCCGCACTAAGGACAGACGGCAGCCAGCCACGGCCCAGACGGACAGACGGGCCGGCGGAGGCTGCGGGGAGGGCGGGGCCTGAGGAGGGGGCGGGGCCGCGCCGCGGGAGGGGCGGGGCCTGAGGAAGCGCCGGGGGCGGGGCGGCAGTGACACCCATTCCACCCCCACCGTCCCCTGGAGTCTCGCTCAGTCCTCCGCCCCTCCCCACGGCAGGCTTGGCACCATCTCGTTCCTCCCCCCAGGCTAAGCTTTAGCCATTGTGGACAGAAGCAGGTGTCCTTTAAAAAATACATAAATATGCAATTCTTACAATATGAACCTCTTATAATTGTGATTATATACATGCATAAATAACCAACATACAAAACTGACGTGAATATATAATACATAATTTTGAAATACTCAAGAATACAATTCTTAAGAATACATATATAATGTATAATTTTATTATGTTATAAACCTAATAAAAAAGTGACTAATACTGTGAATCTGTAATAGATAAATGTGAAATACACAATTCTTAGAACACGTACGATTTTATTATACATTATAAATACAAAATAATGTGAATTTATAATAAATAGTTGT